>CAWUFW010000967.1:0-1200000 GCA_963921515.1 Calotriton arnoldi | reverse complement strand
GAATACAGATTATACTGAAAAGCGCTGAAAGAAGTTGGAAGCTCTGCGATCCTTATGAGAATATGGTTCCATGCTTTGTATTTCTAGTCATATTGGCATGTTGAATTCCTCACCTAGTTTCTGACTATATAGCCTACAATAAGAGTTCTTTAGGACCTCGCACCATTTGATTGGGTGCATTAATTAAGGCCCTCTGGTATTAATATGAATTAAAGAGTCCTGAAAGGTGAGCGGCTGGCCGACCCACACAGGTCCAACAGATAACTTTGAGAAAAATAGGGAGAACCTGCTTGATAGCTTTCCTATTTTGACAAATACTGAAATTCTTACCACTGTGGAATTGCAAATGGAAGAGAACACTACTGATATTTTCTATTGAGAGAAGGCAAACTTCTCCTGCTTTGAATAGCTAAAATGCAACGATTCAGTTGAGTAATCAGCAGCAATAAACCTGTGGTATCCGAATCACACTGATATTCACAAAGAAAGAAGAGGCCGTTGAGATCTAAACACCAATATCGTGTCCAGAGAGTCACAGGTGCAATCAAATACGTTAACATTCAGCTACACAAGCATCTAGTCTAGCCCTGAACTTTACCTCTGATAACACAACCACCATACAATGGGACATGTAGTAACACTAGACCTCGGAATGTGTTGGCTCTGGTCACCAGGCCCGGAGAAAATGTAGGTATAACGTCAGCAGCTAGTCTTTGTGCTGCACAGTGCGACTTAAAAGAAAATACCCAGGGTATGTAATGGAGGATCACACCCTAGCCCAACATAGAAAACACACTTTTTCCATTAATGCCCTCAAACTGTGCTAGGAACCAAGGAGGGATCTGTACAACTGGATCTTTTTCTAACTCACAATAAAGAGCGTCTCTGGAAAGATACAAGCAAGCCAGAGATGACTACGAACGATTTCTATTGGTGAATGAGATTTAGCTAAAGACTGTTGATATTGGTTGCCAGAGAGCCACCTGCAAGATACTTTCTGGAACGTTTTAGAACTATGAAAAAATCTATCAACCATCAAAATAATCGTTGACTTTTTACCCCCCCCCTTTTACCAAATCACAATCAAACGATTATGCAATTAGAAGCCTTTCTTCATTTTCTTAAAATTGTCAACTGCCACTTGGAACTTCAAACCAAACAACTTTCATTTCAGTGCTAGTCTCCCTCAGAGTGCAATGCCCCAATCGTTATCTTCTATACCCCACTCCACACACCTACCCTTTAACTTAAAATATACCTTTCCCTTTTTAAAATATTGATACCCTTATAACTTCTTTTTCTGTAGTTCTCATTTTTTTTATACTGGTTTTTATCAGTGTCTTTTCTCATCTGTCATGAACTGTTTTTGAACCATCTCTAGAAAATGTCATTCAAAGTATACTAAGTGAATATTAATATGAAATGGTTAATTTTGTTTATATGTTTTCAAACCATGCATGCTGTTTAAAAAATTGTAAAAAAATTAACTTTTACTTTCAGGAACTCAAGGAGGTCGATTAAAGTAGACGGAAAAGGAGAAGGAAAGGGCAGCAAGAAAATCAAAGCGCAGTCCCTGCGATACACAGGTTCTAGGTTACACGAGAAAGGCGTGGTTCTAGAAATCGAAGGTCTTCAAACCAATCAGTGAGTATGGCGGCATGCAGTCAGGAGTGCACAATTAGTTGGAAGATGCATAAACAACTGAGAAGAGCTGTTTATAAAGAAAGACCTTACCTTTTATTCTATTCTTTTTTTGTCTGACTTGTCTTAAGAGTGTATAACGTTATAGCTTGGAAAATTCAACTCTGCACTTCTGGTGTTTTCTTATTTCTATAATTGTCATATTCAAAGAAACATCATTGTTTTTTTGTTTTTGTTTTGCTATGCGTCTTTGAAATGACACTTAAAGTGAGAGCTTATCTCCCCATCTCCTTTAACGCATTGGAATTAGGACTCATCGTTACAGGATACCTCATTTTATACGAAGAATCTTTAGAGTTTAAGGGCGAAGGCTTCAATTTGTATCACTTAATTTTCACCTCGGGATACAACTGGAATCATGTTATGTTTACTTTTTTCTGAGTATAAATTGTTTAATGTTGCTTAGTAACTTTTGAACATTGTGTTCACTGTTGTTTTATGGCAGTGGTGTTAATGTAGCATTGATGTTCTGCCAGAAAGTGCACCTGGCTCTTCGTTTCAAAACATCGTCCTTTCAGAGTTATGAAGTTTGTACAACTGCACAGGCAATTTAACTATTCGTTGTGCACAACTGGGCCAGACCTACGCTTTCAGAGAGGGTCGGACTTGGATATTGGTGACATCAGTCCTCCGCCTAATTGCATTGAAGTTCTCAGTTGAGACACAAATGCTTCAGTACGGATCATAGATGGCCTTAAGTGGAAAAGTTTAAGCTTGTGGTGTTCAGCCAGAGGATTTAATCTTCTCGTTTGTTCTTAATAAGACCCTCACTTACTCTATGCTGCCAAGGATTCAAAGTACTCCAACAAACAATGTTTAATTACACTTTGAAAAAACTCTTCTTTCCCAGCATCACAGCTCACACAGAGGAGCCACATTATGTGAAAAAGAAACTCCGGAAACTAGTTTTTTTCTCATGTTTCTCTCCTCAAAAGATGAAGCTATTTTTAACAATGAATATCTAAGGTGGCATAAATTAAGCACTGAAAAGACCAACATCTATCGCCAGAGAAATCCCTGAGCTCCTTCCTAAAGAGGCAAGGCTTGGACAACCTACTACTAGCTAAATGTTCATACAAGCAGCTTGAAATGATTGCGCACACAAATGATGAAGTGGGCTCTCTTTTTATAAAACTTTTTTATACCCCAGGATAGTCCATGGGAGGATTCTCAGTGCTTCCCACTTTATCCAACAAAGCAATGCTTTAGATGTAAACTGAATTTAGGTGTGACACTTGTTGTCTTTTGTTCGTATTCAGCTTTAGGTACTGATTCAACTTCGCCTTCTAATAGGTTTGTGTGTTTAGGATTTTTACTCCAAGAATGGCATTGCAGAGCTTTTAGTACTCATAGTTTCTTGGAGGCAGGTGTTTTTGTCCTAATGATGTCAAGAATGTTTGAAAAGTTTTAAAAAAAATCTATTTACAGTGTTCTGCCATTCCCCCTGATTCCACAGTGAAACATCATACTTAGTCTGTGAATTGATCCTGTAAAGAGCTATTGCTGCAAGAGTGTGGCTCCACTCTTAGAACGCATGTTCCTTTTTGTTTGTTAAAGAAGGAGCTGTTTAACGGTGTCTTTTAGTTACATGTTCAGATAAAAAGCTCACACAAGTTAAGCTGTGCCAGTGATTGGTTATTTTACCGGAACATTGCCCAAAATGCATGTGGTGTCGGGGAAAGGGTTTCTTCACAGGGAAAAATATTTCCCCTGAAGAGAAAAAGCTATGATACAGCTCTGAAACTTTAAAATGATGTCATATCACACGGAATCCACATGGAAATCTATGCCAGGTGGTTTCTATGTGATAAGATTCTGGTACTAATTAGTCCTGCAGATAATAAGTAAGGTGGCATCCCTCCTATTCAACATGGTAGAAATTGAGAGCAATCCTTTTAGCCTTATCCACGATCGTTAAGTAATAAGGTGATACCTATAAATAATGCGTGTGGGGGACATAATTCATGATTTAACCAACAGGGAGATTCCAGTTAGTGGTTGCTTCTGTGAGATGTGTAAAAGTGGGACATGGCTCCCCCTTCTCCTCCTGTAGTCGTAGCTTGAAAGCAGCAAACCTTTTTTTAAGTTTTATAGCGCACAAACTCAACCCGTAGATATTGGAGCTCTTTATACGAGCACCAGTTACATTACACAGGGTCACATTCTTTAGGTCGAGCCTCGAGTAGCGCGCAAGCGCTGCTCTGGCGAAGCATTATGTAGGGGCTTTTGAAAGCTGACCAGACGCTCGTGCGTCATGGCCTTTTTTGTGCGGTTACCCGCAAGGAAAAGGCCATGGTGCACGAGCGTGTGGTCACGCCTGCTGCTCGCAAGCGCGCGCACCACTCGCGTGCTTGTTTTGTTTAACTTTTTTTTTGTTTCCTTTCGCATAATCGCGGCACCCGCGCTTTACTTTTAAAATTAAAAGTAAAGCGCGGGTGCACGATATAGCAAAAGTAAAGAAATAGATGTTTTTTTCTATTTCTTTACTTTTTGCAGCAATCGCAGCATGCGATTGTGAATTACGCCACCCATGCTCTTTATTACCTCCTGCTCGTCTTCGTTTAGTGTGTGTATGCGTGTGTGTATGCGTGTGTATGCGTGTGTGTGTATGCGTGTGTGTGTACGTGTGTGTGTATGCGTGTGTGTGTGTGTGTATGCGTGTGTGTGTGTGCATGTGTGTGTATGCGTGTGTGTGTATGCGCGTGTGTATGAATGCGTATTAATTAGAAATATACTACCTTGGCTGATTAATGGCGGACTCCCACAGCCTGTGTTCTGCCCAAGGCACGGAGCAGTAACATTACTCTGAAAATAGAAAAGGGCAGGCGAAGGCAAGGTGCAGCTGTTAGTACTCCAGGATCTGAGCACAGCCAACATGAAGCCACTGTATCTTCCTACTTTACTATTGTAAGGTATGAGTACACCACCCTCCAAGGTTTTCGTATTTTCCCAGGCCGTTAACTATTTACATCGTTGGGACCTCATTTCTCACCAGGAAGTTCCAAAGTATATGTACCCCCTCCTCGCCTTTCTGAAAATCACGAGTGTCTAAAATCAGCATTAGCTCCTCTATTTCAGCAGCAGCCTCATCTACCTATGCTTTACTAACCACCAAATGCAATGCCTAACATTAGAAGTTTTCCTCGTTGATATGAACTCCCTTCGCTGGTGAACAATTTTTGTTAAACCGAAATTCCTTCATGGACTAGACTTCTCCCTTACTCGGACTCTACAGTTGAAGCACGGACAGTGTCACCAATACTCCAGAGTAAACAAGCATTGGCATAGCCAATAGGTCTCGCCTTTGGGACCTTATAAGTATTTAGCCATGCAACACTTGATGTTGTTGCACCAAGGATATTGTGCTGGATAACTAATCACTTATAAGGTCCCAAAAGCGAGACCTATTGGCTATGCCAATGCTTGTTTTTTTAAGGCGCGCTCCTCTGCATGCCAGGAAAACCCTAGTCCAGGCGTTGATAGTGAGCTGCCTGGACTATGGGAATTCCCATATGGTCGCAATGAATGATGGCCTCTTTTCCAGACTTCAGGTGGTACAGAACATGGCAGCATGCCTCGTCTGTAATCTTCCTTCGCGATCTCCATCTGAACCTTTATTACGTTCCTTTCATTGGCTTCCCATAAAAAAGCGTGCGCTCTTTGAACTTATGTGTTTGGTCTTTAAATTACTGCATGGGAAGGGACCATGTTATCTTAAAAACAAACTGCAGCCATATATCCCGGTACGCTGGCTCAGATCCAGTGAGCTACTATTGCTACGCCCCAAACGTATCTGTACAGCCAGATATGGTGGCCGCTCCTTTTCCTTTTTAGCTCCCAAACACTGGAATAGGCTACCCTTGCCTCTTCATTCTTGCTCAGACTTAATCTCTTTCAAGAAACTCCTGAAAACATGGCTGTCCGATCTTTAATCATCTTATGGAATTGTGACCTGTATCTGGCGGCTTCGGCGCCGAGAGATCCCCTCGAGAATGATTTGTGCACCTAATAAATATAAATGTATCTATTTATTGGCTGTAGAGACTTTCCTGTTACAATATTTGCTGCGCCTGTAATGCTCTGGCATATTTGCTGTCTATTATCATGTTAAGTAGTTGACCTTTGTATAGCATTCACTCTGTCACTTGTAAAATCTTGTAGTGTAGCAATGCAATCTGACTTGAGGTGCCCCACCACATGATTCGAGGCTTTCCGTCGCAAACCAGGCTCTATGTTCTGGGTATTGTGGTTTGGCCATCTCTGGTAGGGTGGTGGTGTTGGGTTCAGTGAGCTGTAGGTGTGTGATTTTTGCATCTGAGTGGTCTATTAAAGGCCTTTATCAATTGCTTACACATATCTTAGGATGGTAACAGGGCCTTTGTCCAGTGATTAGATATACTATGAGTTTCTCAGTGCTACCCTTGTCGCATCTTTGAACTGTGTTTGAATGTGAAACTTGTTTTGCTTCAAGTGCTCCGTTGGACAGATGTGCATCTATTACGGTGTAACTACATGGCGAGTTCTGTTGGGCGCAACATATTGGTAAACTGAATGGCATATTGAAGCTGTGATGGATGGATGTGGAGTGTTCTGCCTCAGGTATACTGTTGCCTGTGTATGTGGTTCATGCATGTTGTTCGTGGTTGTAGGTGTTTTTGACTTCTCCAACTCTGTAAGGAAAGGTAGCACCCAGTGTACTCCGAAAGTGTAACCATACTTTTTTAAAACTCTGCGCATCATTTTAAGTTGGTCCTTTGTAATGGACTGTTGAGCCCAATCAGGAATTCAGGGCAATTGTTTAGTAAAATTATTTCTGTATTATTCATTTTACAATATTGTTAGCATGCGTTGCACAGTACAAAAATGTGGCATTTATTGTTCGATTCTCTGAAAAAACTGCTTATGCTGATAAGACATGTGTGTGCTTCAGGGCAATAATTGTAAGTACTTTTACCTAATTTCACCGATAATGAGCTCAACATAATATGTAGACCTGTGGCTATTGTCCCCTGAAGTCCACATCTTAACTTTGGGATATCATTGTCATTTTAAAAAATACATGTGTGAAATGAATGTATTCTTATTTTTCTTAGGTTCAAAAATGTATTATTCGATATCACCCCTGGTGAAGAAGTGGGAGATTTTGAAATTAAAGCAAAATTCTTGGGTGTCGAAATGGAAAAGGTGCAGCTTCATTTCCAGGTAAAATCACATGCGCAGTTAATGACTTCACCGGATTAAATATGCAGGACATACTCTGAGATTTCAGAATTATGGATAGTGCAATTATGTGCTACCCATATTTGCATAGGACTCACATTTGCTACAACAAGGACATTTGCATATTAAGGAGAGCTGGTTGCCCATTGTACGTGTGAGCTGCTGGTCCGCTAATGGAAATGCAGGAAACTTAGAACTGGATTGGTGATAGGAAAGATACAAGCAAATGTCAGGCAAGCAGTGAGCCAGCGTGAGAGCAGAATTACTGGTGGGAGCTTTTTGTGAAAGAGATCAGGCAAGCTTATTATATCTGAGACACAGGAAGAAACTGAAAGATCAGTAGGAGCCAGAGTAAGTCAACGATTGATGATAGAAATAATCCTTATAGATTGAAAGCTTGGCCTAGGCAGCCATCAGACACAGATGGATCAAAATGGATTTATGTCATGATATTATCTCCATTTCAGTTTGTGTTATCTCTTGGTTACTATGCCCCAATAGGTTCTATCTATCAAATTTTAAGATGGAACAAGCAGAAAACACATTCAGGACTGTACAACTCAAATGCTAAAAATCGGACTGTCTCACTTCTATACCTAGAAATGTTACATAAGCTGATATTGCAACTTTATGCAACCTATTCACAAAGGTAAATTCGGTCATAAACATATGTTTTTACCTTACTTATGCTTCCGAGGAATTTACAAAGGGATTCCTGGCAGGGATAAACCTTTTTTAAGGTGCAGAGATCTCCACCACAAGTATGGGGATCTTTGCACCTGTAAATCCCACTCACGGAGTGTGATCGTAGGTGTTCCTGGACGTTCTAAAGTGTGGTTAGCCTTGAAAGGTTGTGAACTCTGAGACAAGTACTTTTGTGGGCGTCCTCAAACTGCGCTCATTTTCCTTTCCACCCTGCAAATGGTAGGATTTTTGCACCAGCCAGAGGCTGATGCAAATCCCTATCCAAGGTGGGTGGGGGAACTGATCTCTCCAAATTTGGTGTAATGAAATGAGTTTCTTCACAGGGAAAAATATGTCCCCTGCAGGGCTAAAAAATATGATACTGATAGCAGACTTTAAAATCATGTTATTTCATATGGAATCCACATGGAAGTCTACACCTGGGGCCGTATTATGCATTGTGATTGTTTCCGCCGGGCGCACCTTTTAAAAGGTGCGCCGGGCGCAAACAATCACAGTGCGCCCTAATATGTTGTATGCGCTGCCCCCAGGACAGCCTTGAACTCGTGCTGGCCTGGGGGCAGCGCATTCATGTGAAAACACAGAGTAGCCGCTCCGTGTTTTCACAGTAAGGCTGCCTGCACTTTTAGAGGGGAATAGAGATCCCCTTGCAGGCGGGTGCAGTCAGTGACTGCACCTGCCTGCAAGGGGATGTCTGGGGGGTCCATGGGACCCCCTATACCCCCTGCAGAGGGCTGCTGTCAGGAGGCGCACTGACAGTGCGCCACCTCTTAAATGGCGCACTGTCAGTGCGCATTCTGAGGGCTTCTTTGACTCTGCGCCCGCGGCTGTAATATGGCACAGGCGCAGAGTCAAAGGAATTCCCTCATTTGCATAGGGCATGCCCCTATACAAATGAGGGAACACCCTCTGAAGGTAGCGTTGGCGCATTAAGTGCGCCAGCGCTATCAGTATTATAGAAGGGGACGCACAAGCATCTGCGTCCCCTTCTATAATACCAAAGTGCCCCGGGGGCGCGCAAAGCGGGCGCAAACGCCCGTTGCGCCCCCGGGGCAACTTATGTAATACGGCCCCTGGTGCATCTTTTTATGTTGTCTTCTATTTGGATTCTTGAATTACTGAAAGGTGTAAAACTACAATGGGGCGTAGATTTATAAAATCTGAATATACTTCTGCTACATTTTTGTGAGTATGCCCATACATTTATGCAATATAAATAGTGCCTAGTTATTGCAAATGTATGTTTGTAGAATGTGGTGTTTGAAAAAAGGAGTAATCTGAATGCCTCATCTTCGAACTGATGTCCAGATGTTTATGGCTGCCTGTCCTCTTTCTCTTTATCTTAAGCGTGAAAAGAGTAATACAAACCTATAAAGTAACTGAATTAACATGTCATATTTTAGATCACTCTGGGGTTTTGTACACCAGAGCATAGTTTCATCACTGTTCAATGCCTTATGGGACAACTGTGTTTCTTTTCAGGATTTGTTGCAGATGCAATACGAAGGTGTGGCCGTCATGAAAATTTTTGACAAAGCAAAAGTGAACGTTAACTTGCTTATATTCTTGCTGAACAAGAAATTCTACGGTAAATGAAGAGCCTTTAAGAGTAGAGCGCTCAGGACCAACGTCACAAGGAGCTATCAGGACGTCCAAAACTTTCAAAAGGAATGATCAAAGGTCCTTCTCCATAATCTTTGATTACAACAAGAAAGAACTGAAACCAAAACTGTCCAAACGAATGTATTCTTGTGCCTTTTATGTTGTTCGTTACTGCCGTAGAAAACATGTAAACTATCTGAAACACTTCCTGGTCTGTGGTGTAGGTACTTTCAGTTGATGTCTTCGTAGACGTGCAATGTTCACCCCCTTTGATTTGTCTCAAAAGTAGGCAGAAGACAAAATGGCTTCAGTGACATAACCCTTGTTTGCTCAAATTAATTTTAGAATCCATTATATCGAGAGTGAAAGCGTTTAACGCAAGCAACATAGTTGAACGCATAAAATAATTCCTTCATGTAAAGGTTATTTTCTGACAGATTTTTTTTTAGTTTTTAAATATTGAACTAGATTTCTGATACTTGTCAAATGTAAAGTAAACTATTGTGAAATTTATAATAAAGTTTTATAGGTAAAATTAACAGTAAAGTCACCAGATGATCGCTGTAAAGAAATATATATTTTATGTGATTTATTCGTACTAAATAAAATCATGCACTACTGCCTCATGCTCAACAGGACTTAATAAAGGCAGTCTTTAATTTAAATGGTAACTGGGCAAGCTGGATATTGATTAGTTGATTTCCCAATTTAAGGTATGCGAACACCTTAAAATTGTGCCTTTTGTATATCGATAGCTGTGTCTTTGTTACTTATTTTTAATGCAATAAAATCCATATATAGATAATTTTTAAATGTTTTCTTTGAATATTTTTCTGTGTAAAATAAATATTAATTAAGAATGCAACATTGGCTATGTGCTTATTTGAGGCATTTTTATGTGTGGTGCTGTCGTTTGACCTTGAGGATCCCAGAGGCACCTATTTGTACAGCATGTTTTGCGCGGGAGGGCCTAACAAGAGATAGGAAGTACAATGGACCCGAGACAAAAAATTGCTTTTATTGTTTGAGTCGGCAAAACAAAAGATTTCAAGAGTTTCAGAAGCCCAAAGAAAGTATCTTGTTGACACTAAATGATCAACTTTATTTGTAGGGCTTACAATATTTAAGCAAAGCTCTGAGACAATTTCTTGCACTCTCCATGAGGTCAACAAAGAGGCACTATGTTGGACGGGCCTTTTTATTATAGGTTCAACCAAATCTTAATAATCTCTCTTCCTTGTAACTCTTTAAACATGGCATGCATCTTTGCAAATTAGTATGACACACAGCTGTCTAGAAACAAAACATCAGAAAGTTGGTTCCTAGTTTCACTTCTAGTGATAACATTGCTTATGTCCTACCACATAACGATGAGTTTGAAGATACAAAATTGAAAGCTTCACTTAAATGCGGCCACTGTCCTAGTGCTGTACTTGATAGTTTCGAGTTACTGGCTTGGTCAGATTGGACATATTAACAGTTTGGACATGGAATTAAAAAAGAAAGGTATAACTGCAGCTAGTAGTGCTCAGAAAGCCTTTGTTAATTTCCTTGCATATGACAGGTGATGTTTTTGTACTACTATCACCTTAATATTCCTCACGAATTAAAATGTAAATATTGGTGGTCAGCATCCTTGATAATGGATCAGAGTCTGAAATATGCTTGTGTATTTCAAATTCTGACACCATGGAGTTCCCTCTGTATCACCCAGTCTATTGTGTATTCTTCATAAGAGAACTTTAAGAGGAAATTCAAGAACAAGAACTGCATTGGGGAGTCTTATTGACTCTCCAACCTCCAAGGCCAATCACTTGGATCCCGGAGGGCAGTCCACAAAAGATCCAAGCAGCTGCTGTGCCTCCATCTCTGGCTCCAGTACAGAGAAACTATGGTGCGATTAGGGAGGTGACAGGATATCATCTCAAACCAGAGAGTTCTGATGATCATAAAGACAGGATAGAAACTACTTCATGTTGGGTTCCCGCCTCTTAGTTCATTTCCACCTTCCCGCCTCCTTAAAGCAACTGAGAGATAGAGGAATAAGAGACACTCACATGACATGGCTTTGTGCGCATAGAGACACTTTGTACATTCCTTTCTTACTCCTCAGAAGCTGTTTATTGGGGGGAGGGTATCAGTCATGGAGGGCATTTTGTGGTTTTATTCTATACCACCCTCGTTTAAATCAGGTCTATAGTTCTTTAAAATATATAGTTCCCAAATATGGAGCTTATTATATATGATGTGTGTCATATTGTATCTGTGTTCAAGTACATCTACCATCACCTGAAGTTAGTGTTGACTACTCGTTGTCACTACACTTGGAGGGTCATGTTTAGGAACAGAATAACTCCGATATCCAATTGGAAATAAATGGTATGTTAAGCCCTGTGATACCAATGATAAAGGCCAGTATCCACCACAAATACTGCCGAGTAATCGCCTGCTTCTCTTGGCCTCAGAGAAAAGGTCTCACAATATCCTGCCTTTATTTCGCTATATGCAACCATTTGGAGTTGTTAGAAATAACGTGCTAAGTGTACCATTCATTTGGGATGGGAAAACACTACCTCCACTAATATGGTCTAGTGGGTATGTTTTAGCCATGCAACTAGGAGACTTCACGTCTAATCTCGGCTTTACTACTTTACCAAAATATGGAATTAATAAACACTGTAAACAATCTACAAATGGCTCTGCACACAGTGGCGCTGGGCATTGCCATCAGAACAACATCTACACCAGTTTGGGTTTAGTGAGGAAGTTGGTACCTGTGGTAAAAAGGGACGTGGTTATTAGTTCTGACAAATGGGTGAGACTACATCAATTTTAATTTTTCCTCTGCTCGTGATTTTTTCAAGATTAGTAGAACTTAAAATCAGGCTAAAATCTGCTAGTACTTGTGTGATAAGAAAATTGTACTTGTACCCCATACACATAGGGTTTCAAATCGTGGGGACCGTGTAATCTCATGGTCTACTCACCAAAATGTACTGCAGTAGGAAAGATGTGCTCTTTGGAGTAAGCAGTTCCATGTTATGTGAGAAATCCCCTCAAGCAGGATCATTCTTGTACAAATCATGTTCTTCTTGTATATTTGTCCCATTACCTGTCATGATTGTAAGAACTTAAGAACTTAGAAACGGCTCACTACAAAAAAGTGAGAACCAAGGAGATATTTCCAGAGCAGGCTCCCGGGTCAGTTTTCATTCACACCTGATTATGATTTTCGCATATTTTCATGGCTTAATGGGTATAGTTGACCGATAATGATGACCTGGTCGGCCACTGTACTTCACTTATTTATGAAGGACTATAACACAGTACTTAATCTCAAGTTCTGTCTTTGTTTCTGCGCTATGATTACGAGAAAGTTGTGAGGCTTACAGCACATCAAAGACTGATGGAATATGGAATTTATAGATTCCATAAGTCAAAGCATTGGGCTTATACTGTTTGGTGGAGCAGGAGCATCATCGTACACTGGTACCGTTTCTGTCCCGCCAAACTTATTGACCCCCCCCCCCCCCCCAATTCTTTTTAGATTCAGGGGAAGTGCTGTGCTTTTAACTTCAGGGCCTGTGTGCTACAAGGCTGTCCGATCGAAGGGATGATCTTTCAGCTCTATTTTAGGGCAAGGTGACATCACTCCTTTCGTCTACGCTGGACCACCAGGCAAGACATGGTGGTAAAATTCCCACTTTGAGAGTCCTTCAACCTCTACAAAACTAACCATGTACCTAACCACCTGTGTTTTGTATGGTACTGTCTGTACTGCAGTCGCCCCACCCCCAACCAAATGACAGCACCTTTCAGACACCTCTGCTCAGCTCATGTTCTATGGTATGTAGGCTGATTGAGACATTAAAGTATGTACCTATTTGTCTTCGATCCTCTTGAGTGATGAGATTGTCTCAACGTTGTTCCCTTTGATGACCAAAAAGCAAGACGTTCGGCATCTGATGCCAACCAGACTTGAGTACCTCAAAACAAGACAATCCCATATAAAATGCTTGGTTGTGGAGTGCAAACAGTGAGAGTGGCCTGCTGTGAGGACCATGTGGTGTGGCTGACTGGAAAACCCCCAGGTCAGGAGACCATCAGGGCTGTGACAGAAGAGCAGGTCTAGGAGCCTAAAATCAGCTGCTGCTAAGAGGAAGCAGGGGCACTGTAAGGAAAGGACCGCATCATCAACCCACCAGAGAAAGATCCTAAAATTGTGGGTGTCATGAAGTCCCACAAGGTTGCCCTTGATGGTTGGAGGCATCCCCCCGGGGTCCTAGAGTGCTACTTCACCATCTACTAAAAACGTCCCCCCTTCTTAAAATTTGAGGGAACTGCTGTAACATCCACTTCTTCCAAGGAGCCTCCGGTCTGAACTCCTTGACCCTGTGAAGGGGAGGGGGGGAGTGGGGAGGAGAAGGTGTAAAGCGCACCGCCACGCTCTCGCCCCTATTCCCCATCTACCCCCACCATCTTCCCCACCCAGCTACCAGCAGCAGAGTGCCAGGCTAGCAGAGGAACAGAAAAAGAGCCTGGGGTGCCGCCTTATTTGAAGAAGGCTGGTGGAGGTGCTGGCTCGTGTGTCCAGTTCCCCACGAGGACAGGGGCAACCGTACTGTGTAAGGACCCCAGACGCAACAAGAACAAGCATTTGCAATGCAATAGGTCTCGCATTTGCGAGACTTTGAGCTACTGGCATTGTAAATGACAAACCTTTTATCTATGTGTTGGTTTTGAAAACAGATAAATAAAAGGCATTGTCATTTATAATGCCAATAGCTTAAAATTTCGCAAATGCGAGACCTATTGCATTGCGCGTTTGTATCCGTTGCCCCCACAGACATGTCTACACACAATCGTCCACACTCTGGGTCCGGTCTATAGACAGCCATCTCTGAACGATCCCTCGGTGTATGCAGACACAATACCCCTAAATAGCAGCCATCAAGAACTGCCTTACAGGTGAAACAGCCCCAGCCGCAGTCCCTTTCAGACCAGACCTCTCCCGCCTCCTTTTGGAAAGTTTCCACAGACACGGATGCACTGTGTTAAATAATACATGTGCACCATGTTAAATCAAATTGAGAGTAGAATGTTTTCATTAAAATGGTTGGTGATGCCTGCACTTCCCTGCCACTAGAGAGCATTGGGCATATCTGCACCTCATGCGGAGTGATGACTGAACTTCCCTGCCTGTAGAGCGCATTGGGCATATCTGCACCTCACGCAGAGTGATGCCTGCACTTCCCGACCTGTAGAGAGCACTGGGCATATCTGCACCTCACGCGAGGTGATGCCTGTACTTCCCGACCTCTAGAGAGCATTGGGCATATCTGCCCCTCACGCGGGGTGATCCCTGCACTTCCCTGCCTCTAGAGAGCATTGGGCATATCTGCACCTCACGCGGGGTGATGACTGCACTTCCCTGCCTCTAGAGAGCATTGGGCATTACCTCCCGTCCCTCCCTCGCCTTCCTTCAGTACGATTGAGGCCCCGCCTCCCACCCAGACCCACCCCCAGCATAAAAACTCTGCCCGCCCCCACCTCCACCTGTTTTTTTCTGTCTCCCTAGTGAGACTTACCTTTTCAGCTCCTCCCTGTGGCGGTGCCGGGGAGTCTTCGGTCTGGTTCTCTGCGACGGCGGTGCCCTCTGCAGCGTTCTCCTGGCGGTGCCTCCTCTCCTCGTCTCCCTCGTGGTATGGGGGCGGAGCGGTTGCTCGGGAGGCCGCGACGGTGTTCGACGGTCCTCCTGTGGCTGGGGCTGTGTTTCCGGGTAGGGCCTGCTTGGATGCCTCTGCTCCCGGACTGCACACATCGCGGAGGCCTGGTAGGCCGGGTTTTTTTCCCGGTTGTTTCTTCCTTATTCTGATGTTTGTCTTGAAAAGCAGAAACGGGCATGGTCTTCTGTCTGCCTTGTCTTGGGGCTGCAGGGGGCTGTTTTTCACTTGCTGCCCTGGGTCGCATTGGGTTGTTGAGGGCGTTCTGGTGTCCTCTTTCTCTGCTGCTTGGTCTCCGGTCCCCCTGGGGCGCCCTGGACTGATGGGCTCCACGGGGGTATAGTGCCTCTCGTGTCTGTGGATGGTGCAGGACTTGGTTGAGGCTGCTCTGTCCGGTGCTTAGGGGCTCGGCCGATGCCTTCTGGTCCGTCCCGTCCTCCGGCGGATCCTGTGGGCGGCTGCTTTCCGTCTGGATCCGGGGGTATTGGGCCTTCTCCCGCCTCTGGCGTTGCCTTTGGCTCCGGGGGGTGAGGTGGGTCGCTTGGGCTCCTGTGCTGGTCAGCAGGGTTTTCCTCTTGCCTGCTGGGCGGGTCCTGTGGGGTTCTTTCCTTGGTGTTCCCGGCCCTCCTTGTTGAGCTTGCCCTTCGGTCCCGGTGTGGGGATTGGTGCTGTGGGGGTAGCGTGCGTTGCCCGTGCTTGATGTATTTCATGCTGTTTCCACTTTTGTGTGCTTTGTACTTGCTACTTTGTCCACTGTGGTCCGCCCGGCTGCTGGTTGATTGTCGGTTGCCTGCGGTGCCTGCTGTGTGCGTTCTTTCCCTACGCATTCCTTCTGTGATGTGTTGGTCCTGATTGGTTTCGGGTTCCTTTGCGCCCTCTTTTGCATCGGTGGGGTTTTTCCTGCAGTGCTGCGGGTCCCTTGATTCCTCCGGCGGCTTTGCTTGTTGGGGGTGTTCGCCCCTTTCCTCCCTTTGGGCTGTTGGACTCTGTCCTGGCCGCTCTGCTTGACGGGTCGGCTGTTCTGCTTGGCTGGTGCTGTGGCGCTGGCCTGTTCTCGGCTTCTCCTGCGCCCTCCTTGGTGTGGGGTTTCGTGGCTTTGGCAGTGGCTGTGTTGGGGCCTCTGGCCATTGCGCCCGGTGCGCCCCTGCTCTTGTCGGATCTCTGTGGTTCGGCGGGGTCGGGTCTGGTTTGTGCCTGGATTGGGTGGCTACCTGGGACTATACGGTGCTGTGGGCTGCGCGTCCTCTGTCCTTCTGGCCGCCTTGGGGCTTCTGCGTCCCTTTCCTTGTGTGGGGCGTCCTGCCTTTCTGGGGTGCCTTGTCCTGGGGCCTCTCGTTTGTCCCCGATGTGGGTGTCTCCTCCGCCTTTCCGGTGGGTACGGTTTTGGCCTGTTTTCGCCATGGCTCCCTGCCTCCTCGCCTACGGGCCCTGCCCGGCTGGGTCCCTGACGCTGCTGTCTGGTCGGTTCCATACGGTGGGTGGTCGTCTTCTGCCTTTTCTTCCTCTGTGGCGGCGGCCCGTTTCTGGTGACTGGGTCCTGTGTACTTTGGTTCTTGTGTGCGGGGTCGTCTTGGTGCAGGTTCCTCCCGATTCGGGGGTTCGGATGTCTCCATGGCCTGTCTCCGGTTCTCGCAGGGTGGCTCTGCTGGTCGGGGTGTCCTGTTTGCTTGCCATGTGGTCGGTCTGCTGGGTTCCTGTCGATGGGCTCGGGCCTGGGGCCCTCTCCGTTCTGTTTCTGGGGTTGGGGTGTCCGGCGGCTTCGGCCTGTCCTGACTCCTGTGGGTCTCCTCCTGGGTTCGGTCCCTCCCTTCCCTGTGTTGGCCCTTTCGGCCGTCGTTCCTCTGGTTCTGCCTGGCATCTTTTGGCGTGCCATGGATCTCGGGGACGCCTCTCCACTTCCCTGTCGCCGCTTCCTTTCTGCGGTTCGCTGTGGGAGACGCCCGTTTCGGTTTTGCGTCCTTCCCTTTGGCCTCCGGCCCTCGCCCTGGGTCTTCCCGCTGGTCCTGGTGCCTCTCGTGGCTCTCCTTCCTACGGGGGTTTTTTCCTTCGTCCTTCTCTGTCGGTCGGCCTCTTGCTGTGTGCGGCCAGAGTGTATTTTTTGCTCGGTCTGTTCGGGGGGACCTTGGTGGTTCTTCTGGGGATCGGGTTTGTTGGTGGCCTGGGGTGTGTCTTCCCTGGTCCCCTCTCGAGGCTTGGTGTTCTTTGAGGCTCGTTTTCGGCCTTTTGTGTGGCCATGTTCCCTTGTCCTGCCTGCGCCTGGTCTTTCTTCCTTCGCTGGCTCGGGCCTTGTTGTCCCGGGGGCTCCTCCAACGGTCCTGTGGCTACGGGGGCGGGGGCTCCTGGCTTCTAGGGTGTTTTCCGGTTCCCGGGGCTCTTTTTCTTCTTCTCCGCCTGGCAGTCTGGATCCTGTTGGGTTGGTCTCCGGGGTCCTTTGTCCCCGCTGCCCATGTCGGTCCGTGTCCGGGGGGGAGCTTTCCTGGTGGCTCTCCCTCCGTCACTTTCTGACTGGCTGTTTGCTGCCTCCTCCGGCTCCGCTTATGGTGGCTTTGGCCACCGGCCTGTTCGGGTGCGGGGTTGGCTGGGGTCTGTTCGGGTTCGAGGGTGCTTGTCCCTGCTGGTCTCCGGAGTTCCTCCTGTTGGCGGATGTTGGGAGCTTGCCCTGGGGCTCTTTCGGGGCTCTCTGCAGGGCCCCTGGGGTGTTGGTTCGGTCTGGCATTCTGGGGGCGTGGTCCTCTGTCCGCCCTCTGAGTGGGTCCGGGTTTTGGTCCTTGTTCCTTGTTTGCCTGGATCCTGTTTCTCTGGCTCCGGTCTGGGTGCTGGGGCTGTCGGCTCTCTCCCTTCGGCGAGTGGCCTCTGGCTGGCGGATCTGTTTTGCTGGGTCCTTCCTTCTTCCCATGTTTTCTCTCTTCTTCCCCGTGTGGCCAGCCTGTTGGTGGGTCCTTGGGGCCTCCCTGTGGTGGTCCTGTTGCGGATCCGGGGTGGGCCTTGGTGGCCCGGTTCTGGTCTCTGGGCTAGAGTCCCGGGGCTCGGGGGGGTCGTTGGCCTTCCCTATCCTGTGCCTCGGGGTCTTCTGGGTGCCTTCCTTCCCCCCCCCCTTTTTTCCGCTGCTCCGGGCCTTTCTGGTTCTGGTCAGGTGGCTCTGTGCTCGGGGTTGTTGGTTGCTCCTGGTTGGCCTGGGGCGCTTTGGTCTCCTCTCCTGTCCAGGTTCTGTTGCGTTCGGGAGTGGGTCCTTCCGGTGGTTCCGTTCCCTTTGGTGTTTCCGGCCCTTCCCCTGGGTTCTGTGCAGGGGTTTCGCCTGCTGCCTGGTGGTGGTGAGGCTGGGCTTTGCTTGGCTGCCTTCCCGTCGGTCCTCCTCTCTGCTGTCCTGTGCTTGGCATAGGCGGGCCTTTTCGACCTGGTGTTCTGCTCTGGGTGTTGTTCCCGCGGTGGCTGGCCTATGTTTGGCGTGGCGATTCCTTCCGGTTGGGGCTCTTCTGGGTTTGTCGGTGTCTCCTCTGCGGGTGCTGTGGGCGGATCTCTGGCTTTTTGATGCTCCTGGCGTTCTTGCGGGTTGGTGGGGTCTGTTGCCCCCTCGCCCTGTCTGGTCCTTCCCTTCGGGGTTTTGGCTGCTGGTTTTGGCTGTCCTCCATTTGGTCCCTTTGGGGGTCTCGGGTTGCGGCTCTTATCTTTTGGGCCTTGTTTTTTGGTTGCTATCCCCTCTGCGCGGCACTTGGGGATGTTGGATCGGCTCTGGTTTCTTGTTTCGCTTTGCTCCGGTTGCGGTGGTTGTTTGACCTTCCTCTGCTCTGTTGGGTCGTAGGCTTTAGTCCCCGGTCTTGCTGACTGTCCGTCTTTTGGGGGTGGTTCCTCCTGTGGGGTTTCGGGGGTGTTCCTCTCGCTGTTTGGTGTCTTCGGTGGCTGCGTTGCTGGATGTCCGGCGTGCTTTGCTGTGGTTCCTGCCGGTTGTGGTGTCCTGCCGAGTGGGTTCCTCTTTGGGGTCTGTTGGACTGCGTCCTGGTCTTCTCCCTCTCCATTTGCGTGTCTGGACCGTTTGGCTGCTGTTCTGGGCCGCTGGGTTCCTGGGATGTTGATCTGCTGTGTTTGGGGCACTATTTCTGTTTTGGTGTTCTTTCTCACTCAGCTGTCCGTCTCTGTTTTCTTCTGCTTGCTATGTCCTCAATCGTACTGAAGGAAGGCGAGGGAGGGACGGGAGGTAATGCTTCCATTTATAACGATAATGGCATTACTCCTAGTCCTACACCCTCGCCTTCCTTCAAGGACCCTCCCTCCCGGTCCGGTTCATCTGAGTGCTAGCTCGGCTTGTTTACGTACAGGTGGAGGTGGGGGCGGGCAGAGTTTTTATGCTGGGGGTGGGTCTGGGTGGGAGGCGGGGCCTCAATCGTACTGAAGGAAGGCGAGGGAGTAGGACTAGGAGTAATGCCATTATCGTTAGAAATGGAAGCATATCTGCACCTCACGCGGGGTGATGACTGCACTTCCCTGCCTCTAGAGAGCATTGGGCATATCTGCCCCTCAAGCGGGGTGATGCCTGCACTTTCCGACCTGTAGAGAGCACTGGGCATATCTGCACCTCACGCGGGGTGATGCCTGCACTTCCCGGCCTCTAGAGAGCATTGGGCGTATCTGCCCCTCACGCGGGGTGATCCCTGCATTTTCCAGCCTCTAGAGAGCATTGGACATATCTGCACCTCACGCGGGGTGATGACTGCACTTCCCTGCCACTAGAGAGCATTGGACATATCTGCCCCTCAAGCGGGGTGATGCCTGCACTTTCTGACCTGTAGAGAGCACTGGGCATATCTGCACCTCACGCGGGGTGATGCCTGCACTTTCTGACCTGTAGAGAGCACTGGGCATATCTGCACCTCACGCGGGGTGATGCCTGCACTTCCCGACCTCTAGAGAGCATTGGGCATATCTGCCCATCACGCGGGGTCTTCCCTGCACTTCCCGGCCTCTAGAGAGCATTGGGCATATCTGCACCTCACGCGGGGTGATGACTGCACTTCCCTGCCTCTAGAGAGCATTGGGCATATCTGCCCCTCACGCGGGGTGATGCCTGCACTTCCCGACCTGTAGAGAGCATTGGGCATATCTGCACCTCACGCGGGGTGATGACTGCACTTTCCAACCCCAGGCGGTGACGTGCACCATTCACCTTCACGCAGGGCGGGTCTGCGTTTGCCCACTTTCAGAGAGTTGTGCTCCCCTGTGCCTCCCTGCAGGGAGGTGTTTGCGTTTTCCTACCTCCCGAAAGCGTTCTGCACTTCCACAGCTATGAAGAGCGTATTGCACCTCTGCACTTCCACACAGGGTGGTGCCTGCACTTCTCTACTTTTAAAGAACATTGTGTATATCTGCACCACCAGTCAGGGTGATGCATGCACCCCGCACCTCCGCGCTGAGTGATGCCTGCCTCTGCGCCTCCTCGCAGGCAAGTGCAGGCACTTTTCCACCCGCAGAAAGCGAGGCGCACCTCTGCACCCCCAAGAAAGGTAGTGTCTACGCATCTTAACTCCCCTAGACGGATGTAGTACTTGCACTTTGACATCCCAATAAAGCGAGGCGCCCCTCTGCACCTCCAGAGAGGGTAGCTTCTTCACGTCTCCACTTCCCTAGTCGGATGTAGCGCTTGCACTTTCACACCTCGAGGCCAAGCGCTGCCTGCAGCTTCCTCTCTGTTAAAGGTAACAATATCCGCGCTGCCTGTAACCCGACCCTCGCAGCTCGGCGCCGGAGGGTGACCTGGGCGAGGTGCTGGGAGTTTCTCAGTGTTACGGATGATGTGAAAGTCATTTAACAGGCACCACAAACCAGTGTTTCCAAACTGCATCCCTTGGCACGTGACTGGAAGATGTGCAGCAGACCTCCGATTGCTTTTGAACGGAGATTAACCCTATCCCTCCACCCTATCATATTGTTCTCTTTTCCTGTGGCGAAAGGATTAATATTTCACTGATGCTGCTGACCTGGGTTTTTAAACAATCAATAGTCTATTTTTGCATCTCCTTATGCGCGAGCAGATGGGATGCCTCCCTCGCCCAGATTCCTTGTCACAACACGTCATCTGTGAAAGCCCAGTTTCCTCGACTGTCTAGTAGTGTTCACCCTGGTCCCAAATCACTCCCTATTGGGCAGGTAAAGGAGCGGAGCACGGAACGTGCTTTTCTTTGCCCAGGATCACCCATGGCGGTCTAGTGGGGAAGCTGGCACTCTGACACCATCAGAACCCCAACAACTGACCTAAGCACGCAACCTTCCTACGCCACTGACTGTATTGTTGTGTCATGTTCATTGTTGCGAACTGGTACAAAACTCAATGGGGCTGGTGTTGTGATGGTGAAATGTTATTACAAACTTGTGTTAAACCCCAAAGGCAGCTGTTTTTTAACTAATGGATTGATGACTGCCAAAGGCTGTAAGCCTGACGTATTTTTGATTGTGAATGTGCACTTTCAAAACCAATAGACTGACTTTTTAATAATGATTTGAAAAATTGATATTTGTTTAATAAGACAAGGCTCAGTGGGTTTCTATTGAACATAACATGTTGCATGAGTGTAAAAGGCTGCCTGCCTGCCTTTAACATTGTGATCCCCCTTTGCGTGGGGGTCCTGTTGAATTTTTCCACCAGACCTTTTGTAAATATAAGTAACTTTGTACATAATATTTAGGCGTCTGTGTATTAAAATATTTTCCTTTTTTAAAGAAAAGATACTACCTGGGCATTTGTTTATTGAGTGTTATTTTCTGTCTTGTTCCAGCTTCTAGTCTTCATCAGATGTCTCAGTCAGCCTCTCATTACTCCCCTCGCTACCCTTGGAATCAAATGCTAAAATGGATACTTGGTACCCAATTTAACAGTTCGTAGCATGGGGGTGCTAAAACACCAGAAACAAAATTCCGCATTTGGCAGAATTAAAGCCCAGTAATTTGATTTCCATGAATCCCACAACCTGGCACTGCTAAAAAAAAAAAAAAATCTCACAAATAATACTCATTACACCGTTAATGAACTAAAGATGTGCTGTCACTGTTTATCCGAAGACATAAGCCCCATCATATAGTCATTAGGCAGTGTACTCAAACGTGTTTGGGTTTAATAGTTTAGGATTCTATTTCCCATTTCGTTGCGAGCCTGTATACTCTCAAGCTTTACATGTTTTGCCAGTTTTTATATGTCTTATAACTTTTAATAAAGTTCGAGTATAGAAACATGGTAGTTTATCTACCATGTTATAAGATCTTGGTGAAAGGATGTATGGCCAGTGTTGATACTCTTCAGCATGAGAGATGCTTCACAGGCTGATTTCTGGCAACTGACTAGCGTGAGTTGTGGTACATGCAGTCATACTCACCTTCACAGGGGGACTCAAGGGCAGCACCTGCAACAAGTGTTGCACCTTTTAAAAGAAAATAATAATAAAATGAAGTAGATTGTGCGCACCTTTTAGAAGGCCGGACCTTCAGCGAGCTGTTGCAGCACAGCAAGAGAAGTTGTTGCAGGTGCACTGTAGAAGAATGCCGTGTTTGAGGCTGAGCCTGGCAGCACTTTTTTTCTTGTGTCTCTTAAACCGGGCGAATCCCACATAGACTTTTGTTGTTCTGGAGAACAAGGTCTTTGAACATGCTAATTTGTTTTATATGAGTGTTAATGTTAACCAGTTAGCAGTGGGATTATGGCATCTGCACCTCAAAGGCGATCATCACCCTCTACCTTGTGAAGTGCTTACCTGTGATCACCTCCAAGAAAAAAAAGCATCAAATTATATGTTGGCGGAGAAGGAACTCCATTGGAAAAGCGCGAACTATAAGGAAGCGTGCCATTAGGACGCGGCCCCCCGGGAACCCGGCCACGCCCTCGTGGTTCCTCTTCAAAGTATTGGGCGTAACTACAGCGTGAATCACTTCCGGGGCAACGTCGTGACGTCACTTCCGGCCGGAGCAGGCAACAGCGAGGGGGAGGAGTGGGCGTGGGCCTATTTAGGGCAACTTGCCCTGGTCCTCGCCCTCTCTTCCTTACGGCGCCAACCCCGGTATGCAGGGGACTCCGTGAATCTCCGGGATCCAGGATCGTCGCGGGCTCTTCTTTCTCCTTCTTCTGCAGGTCGACGCAACGTTGGTGGGCCGGCTCTTCGTGGTGTGGCCGTCGTGGGCGCACATCGCAGCAGTGCCGGAAGTTTGAGAGAGTTGTTATTCTTCTGGAGGAGGAGCGAGGCGCAGACTAGGAGGAGCGGGGCGCAGCCTAGGAGGAGTGCGGCACAGCGTTAGGAAGCGGGGAGCGAGCAGTAGAGTGTACTCGCGGTACACAGAGGTGAAGGGGGGGGGCCTTTGATTGTTGCACGGGGCAGTCGCGGGTGGAGGCTGTGTAATGTTGTTGGTTTATAGTCGAGTGGGGGGAGACTGTATCCGGTGACCCTCACGCCTCCGGTACCTGCGGCTGCCCGGGGCACATCATTGGAGAGCGCGCGGGAAGGAATAGAGCGCGTTAATTACAGTCAGCCCCTTCCCTCCTCTAAATATCGGGCGGGCACGTTTTGGAAAAAGGTAAAAATGAGAGAAGTTTCGGACGCTCCCTCCCAAATTTAGTCAGTATTAATCCATAGCGCTGGTTTAATGTATAGGCTGCCTATGGGTACAGAGAGTAGCTAGTCTGGCAGTAGGGGTATTTCCCTTACACTAGTGGACACCGAATTTTCAATGCATGGCGGCGTTTAGTCGGTGTTTAAGTACGAAGGCTATTGGCGCAGTATTGTACCTGTTTAGCTAATGAAGCCACAGTCCCTCAATTTTCTATACAATGGCTTTACGTATTTGGTGCGTTTTAAGCTAGTTGCTGCTCTTGGGCACTATATTGGGGGTACCGTGTGGAGCCCGGGCCTGCTACTGGCGCCAAATTGTGTGCTTTTAACAGGGTGGTTGGTCTGAGCGTTAGATTGGCGAGTTGTTTAAGGCACTGGCTGCTCTTGGTGCCGTGTGCTCACTGTTGAAACCGCAGTTATTCTATGCGCTACACTACTCTTGCCAGCAGATTCAATACTCAAGGAACACGAAATACAATGAGGAAGGCTGCCCAGTAAAACCAGGTCAGCACAGGTAGCCTCATGCCGTGGGGATTAACTCGTAACTGCGTGCTACTGGTAG
Organism: Calotriton arnoldi; assembly: GCA_963921515.1. NCBI lineage: Eukaryota > Metazoa > Chordata > Amphibia > Caudata > Salamandridae > Calotriton > Calotriton arnoldi. The sequence continues at coordinate 1,175,905 of CAWUFW010000967.1, read as the reverse complement.
GGTGTTACCGCGTGGTGATGTTAATGTGGAATGCCGAGTTGGCACGCCGGCAGTACCCAGGTTGCACGTTATAATCAGAGACCTGGGGGTCACATGTTTGTGTAACGTAAAAAAGAGAGCTCCCTTGGGCAAATGTAAACATTTGCGAGCTGCAGCTGTGTTTTTCCCGGAAATTTTGCAAACATTCGAGTGCTCAAAACGTCTAGCACTGTCATCCCTCTACCCGAGAAAGTTGCTTCTGGTGACGTGTTTGCTCCTCGTTGTAAGATTCACACTTTGGAGAAGTCTAAAAGAGACTATGCTTTGAGACAGACCTCACACTCATCCCTAGTGTTGATGTACGGACAAAGAGGCCAAGGACTGAATGGGCACAGAAGCTGATCTCCGACTTCCCCCTAAACTGATCTCTGTACAGAGAAGCCAATTAGTGAATGGTCGTGAAAGAGGACTTTGCTTTCAACCTTAGCGGTGATCTGACGAGAGAGAGGTAATGGAGAATGGCTGGTTTTTAAGTCACAGAGTAGGACATTTAATAAAGATTATTACTAAACTCAGTCAGTAAAGTCTCGAGGCTCCACTAAAAGTGTTATCGCATACATTTTATCCTTCTAGGAAGGGTAGAAGGGGGAGTCAGTTTCTCAGGGATTCATTTTGTGACCTGAAAGGTGTATCTTGACAGAAGTAAGTAATCCGCGCAGCATTTTTTAACGCGCCTGCGACTGAAAGCCCCGAGAAGGAAGGGGCCAAGTCCCTGAGCTCCATCGCTCCATTAAGGATGACCTCTAAAGGGAGAACCAGCGGCCCAGTATTGGGGCAGAGCTAGTGTGTGAGGTATGAGTGTTGTGGTTGGGATCGGCCACGAAGGAGGTGCTGACGTCTGCCAGATGGTGAGACCCTCTTGCACACATTAATTTCCAGGTTACAATCTCGTAAGTTATATCGTCGGTGTTCAAACGAGTGTGGCGGTATCTAGCGTTTTACTGTCTGGACTTGCCTAAACTGTTGGTTGTGTTGCGACCTTTGTTCTTCCTACAAGCTAAGTTTAGTACGGTTGTATTTTGGGAGGTAGGAGGGTCATTTCTTCCCACTCCTGTTGGCTAAGACTGTCTCTCCATCTTTTACCGACGGTCTCCCCTTTGCACTTGCTGTCTTCGCCTTAAGATTTGCCTTTTCTTACACTGTGGGTCTTATTAGGACTCGTATGTTCCCTGGCTATGTCTCAACATTAGATCTGTCCCTTCCTAGAATGGGTACATCCTCAAAGTCGGTCTACACCTTGGATTGATATGTCTCTCCATGGGACACATCTCTTTTGACGTGCGCGTCTTTAGGGTCTGTCGGTTCTTTGGGACGGTGTAAGCAAATGTGCCCATAGGGTGGGATTCGCCTGGTGAAGGTGGGTTCGCGGATCTGTCGCTTCTAACTTCATGCGTGATCCTGGGGTTTCACATGCCTTTTTTCGTGAATGCGTCTTTGTGGACTGGCACCTACCTTTCTTCGTACATTTGCGTCCCTGGGCCCAGATCTTCTTTTTTAGTACATGTGTGTTCCTGAACGGGCACCTACCTCTCTTCATACTAGCGTGTCCCGGGGCCAGAACCGGCCCCTTGTTAACACAGATTGTGTTGCAATTTGTATCGTAGGCGTCTGTGAGGTGGCGTCACCAGCTTCAGGATGGCATCGATAACATGAGGAGGAGGAATGGGCAGTAGGGGCATGAACTTGGTGGGGGGACAACGAGGAGACAGTAAATACAGCCTAGGGATTGTTGAATAGGGTAGAGGATCCTAGGTGTACACTTCAGGGGGCTTACAACACACTGCCCATGTTTACCCCTGGGTCCCCTGCCCCTCTGCCGCATTGCTCCCTCCAGGGTGGGCGTTCATGGGGCAGGGGTGGCGCTGCGTAATGTGCGCTGGCAGACTTGCTGGCATGGAACATTCGCTATTGCTTTCTTTCATAAGTCAGAGGCACCCTTAGTACAGGGCTGCCATGCGTTCCGGTGTGGGCAGCGTACAGACAGGTAGCATACTTACATGCTTGCTTAATAAAGGGTGCTTACTGGGCAGCATGTTCTGGTTACAGGATTCAGTTAATGTCACTTTCAGGATGCCAGTCGGTCGTGTACCTTGCATTGGTTAATTGGGTGAAGTTGAGTGTCCTGCGAGGCCACCCATCTGTGCATCAGTTAGCTGTCATGATCAGCCACACCTCTTCATTGTTCAGGGTTTTCCGCGTTTAATCAGCTTACTACTGGATGAGGCCCGTTAGTGATTCATGACTCAATGTAGCTTCCCATTCATTGCCTGGCCAGAAATCCTTCCTTTGGAGTAAGATGGAATTTACCTGGTTAAAGTGACGCAAAAACGGCGCAAGGGGCTGGTAAATCTGCCCCTTGATGTGACCATGCATAACAAATTGATTGTGTCTGTCTATAACGCAACTGGTGCCCATGTACAGCGCTCTTAAACCTTCGGGTCGAGTTCGCGCTATATAAATCTTCAGAAAAGAGGTTGGGCAAGGGGGCTTTCGGCACACCTGCATTTATAATACATCACTATTTTTGGTCCGTTCAGGTCCCTTGCCACGTGACACATCTGTGAAGATGATGATGGCTGTTTATAAATATAGGACTGGGCCAAACGAATCATTCATTATTGGTTCATTTCCCTGTTCTATTTCAAACCGACAGTACCAAAACTCTTCAAACAATCAATATAACTGAAGGCAGAAAAGCTGACTTAATTGGGTTTCAGCTCCCTTTGGGACAAGATCCTAGCAAGTTACATGTGGAGTGACCTCCACTTTGGGGGTAGTCATCCGACGGATTGACCTTATTTCCAGCAACAGGTGCAGGGTTATTTTGGGGACCCCTCCAGGGGGAGCAAACTGGTAGGGACATCGCATCTCGGGACAATGGGGGGGTCTGCAGTTCCTGCTCACTGGGTTTGGAGGTAGATAGACTCACTCCCTAGGGGAGGTTATAACCTGAGCCTACTAGGAAGGGATCTGTAGCGGCTGGTTGATGCTCAGGGGGGCGTACATGCCCACCAATTATCAGGTGCAGACTTGTGTATAGTTAGGGCAAATCGCGTGCTGGACTATTTCCCGCAGCTGGGGGATCGAGGTAGGAGGTCACTCTAATCAGAATCGGGGCAGCGACATGCGCAGCAAGCCAGATATGTCACCGGACAAGATGGAGGTGGTATATTTGCCAATGCGATGTAGATACTGGGTCGCTTGCCCGTGCGTTGGGCCCGTATGGCTCTTTTGCAAGCAGCAGCGTGAGTGAAGCTGGGGGCGGTGAGAAGGTCTCCCTCGGGTGAGTGACACGGGTGATCCTCGGATCCCCCACATTGGCAGCTGGCGGAAGACACCATGTGGGACTACAGTTCCCTGAGTTGGTTTATCTTGCATTACAGAGGTAATGATACGGTTGGATTGGGTCAACGGGCCTCGAGGGAGCTCGGTCTGGGTTACCCAAATTTGGATAGGACGTTTCCAAGATAGCGTGGTCTCATAGCGCCAGGACGAAATTAAGAGCCACGACTAATAATGGGTCGCTTGCCCGTGCGTTGGGCTCGTATGGCTCTTTTGCAACCAGCAGAGCGAGTTGAAGCTGGGGGCAGTGGAAAGCTCTCCCTTGGGTGAGTGACATGGGTGATCCTCGGATCCCACACATTAGCAGCTGGCGGAAGACGCCATGTGGGACTGCTGTCCCCTGAGTTGGTTTATCCTGCATTACAGAGGTAACCAGACTGAGGAACCCGTGCATTTGAATTCGACATGGCTCCGAGCCTGAAGATTGATAGGAAGGGTTGCCTTGTGGTGGGGAGGGCGAAGGGCGGTTTGCCCTGGTCGCCCTTGTGGCGGTAAGGAGGCCACATAAATTGCCTTACATTGTTAAGGGGAGTCCTCCTGCATACTCCCTAGGCCAGCACTGAGGGGGTGATACGGTAAGCTCACCCCAGAGAGAATGGAGACACCGGCTGGGGGCAAGGGCGCCAGTTTACAAACTAGGGCATAGGGCATCCGCCCCTGGTTATTCCCTACGAGCCCCGATGGGCAGCCTGGTGGTGGAGGGGTGGGCCCCTCAGGTGGCGGACAAGGACCAGATGGCAGGGGCTCACCTCTCAAGGACGCAGGTGGGTTGCGCCTTGCGTGGCTCTCAGTTGGTTGGGGGACGCGAGCCAGAAGGCCCCTTAGTGCTGGAGCAATAGACAACATTCTTCTGGTATATAAATTGGGTTCTGTCAGACTTGCTGATGGATTATGATTTTATGATCAACTTAAATGTACATATTGCTTAACGATTGAATTTGATAAATCCATATCGTATCGAATTGTATTAATTATATATTGTCATGTTTGTGTGTTGGTTTGTAATAAACATGGCCTCTTTTACCCACAGCTTTAGTCGTCAAGTATTGATTTGTGGGTTTGGATGGGGGCGGGGCCGGGAGCCAACCTGGGGGGTCCGGGTCCTATGCAACGGTGACAGAGCTCCCTCCTCACTAACACCGTGGTCTGCCTGCCCGATCATAGATTTGGCAACGGCAGAGACTACTCCATCCCTGCCGTGGCCAAACTTCTCTGATGGCTCAACTGAGTAAAGGCCATCGGAGAATTGGCTATATGTCTGTGCGCTCAATTAGGGTGGGAGGACATATAACCGTTTTTTTATTGTCAGTAGCCGTCAGGCGTTAATGGACAGTACAAAAGAAATAATGCCTCCTTTGCCATGGGATATGGCTTCTAATGGCGAGGAGGGCGTTATCTTTTTTATTTCCAAAAAGAAAATCCCGCTTAAGGATTTCGTTTTTGAAAGTCAAAAAGAAAACTGTTTGATGCAAGGCTCTGTCATGTTGATGGAGCCCTGCACTAACAGCCAAAAACATTAACAGGAACCGCCCTATCGACGGTTCCTGCAAATGCTTTATACATTACCACCAGCTTGATGTTCATTTAGACATCTGGCGGGCGGCACCTCTGTCAGGGAGATAGTATAATTTACTCCATCACTCTGGAGGAGAAATGGGCCATCAGGTAGAATAAAAATTGTGCCCTAATTCTTATTTTGCTCTTTATAGTCCTAGAAATTGAATGGCATTTCATCCTACAGCCATTTCTGGCTTTTCAGCAAACAACATACTGCATTCTGGAGCTTGTAGTTTTGCTTTTAACACACTCATTATGGGCTCAAAAATCCCAACATGCCAACTAAATTAGGCTAAAAAGCCAGAATTGACTGAAGGCATCATATGTAACATGGAGCCGCTTGTAATACTCCTCACATATTTTGTGAGAATTCACTCTTTTGTTTGCATCATGCATTAAGACAAACATTAACAAGGCAAGTCATTTTGGTTTTTGCATAATGAATGCATTTATAACAAACTTCCCTAACACACAACACAGGTACAGCATGGGCAGCAGTAGTGAAACTTTCCCTAACACAAAAAGTAGATAAAGTACAGGTAGAAGGAGCAGGACTAGGTTGGCACACACAGAGAACAGGTACAACACAGGTAGCACCAGTTACTCCTTTCAATCTTAGAAGAGGTACAACTTGAGCGTCAGCAGTGCAGGTTTCCCTCCCTCACAAGTACAAATGTGGCAAGTGTAATGGGAATGTAGCCTTTCTTTATATAAAAGGTACAGGCAGAGCTGCACAGGTACAACGTGGGCACCTGCATTGCAATCTTTATTCTCTTACAGGGCAGTTACAGTTTAAGAAGCAGCAGTGCTTGCTTGTCTCCCTCACAGAACAGGTATACATAGTCCCATTTTTTGCTCCCTCCACCCTTCTCTCTTATTCATGGCTGTTGCTTTAAATTCTCTTTTCAATCTCTTCTCATCTTCATCTTGTTTCACCTTCTTTTCTCTCTTCAAACTCTTCTTTTACCCTCTACCTTCCTACTCTCTTAGCTCACATATCATTTTCTAACACTATTCTACCCCACCCTACTCTACGCCCCACTCTACTCATTTCCCCTATCCTCTCACCCTCTACATTATTCAGCTACCGCCTCTGTCTTCTTCCCTCTCCATCACTTTGAACCAGTGCAAGTTCGTTTTTAATACACACGGTGAAGGCATATTTTCTGTGTCCCTCTTTAGCAAGCATGCCTCATTTACTGCTTGTATGAGAAAGATGCAAAAGAAACAATTGATGGACGGAATGCTGGACAATGCAAACATTCACCTCCAGTCACAAGGATCTGGGTTTAATTCATCATTCTTTTGCTCACCACACCACCCCAGTTTGGACCCAGCCATATGCAAATCAGTCTTGACCCTGTTCCTTGTGGGAGCAGTCCAGCCCGAACTGCCAAGCCAGGTCCTCCTTGGACTGGAAACAAGCATCCTGAGACCGGTTTCAGGGCATCACCCTTCATCAGCCAGGCTAGGTTCAATCCAGTGGTACAGTGAGCACAGAACCCACGTCTGAGCATATCCTTCCCACTTAGGGTGACATATGCAAAAGAAACAATTGATGAACGGAATGCTGGACAATGCAAACATTCACCCCCAGTCACAAGGATCTGGGTTTAATCCATCATTCTTTTGCTCACCACACCACCCCAGTTTGGACCCAGCCATATGCAAATCAGTCTTGACCCTGTTCCTTGTGGGAACAGTCCAGCCCGAACTGCCAAGCCAGGTCCTCCTTGGACCGGAAACAAGCATCCTGGGACTGGTTTCAGGGCATCACCCTTCATCAGCCAGGCTAGGTTGAATCCAGTGGTACAGTGAGCACGGGACCCACATCTGGGCATACCCTTCCCACTTAGGGTGACATATGCAAAAGAAACAATTGATGGACGGAATGCTGGACAATGCAAACATTCACCCCCAGTCACAAGGATCTGGGTTTAATCCGTCATTCTTTTGCTCACCACACCACCCCAGTTTGAATTCCGTCCATCAATTGTTCTTTTTGCATTTGTCAGCCGAGTGGGACGGGTATGCCCAGACATGGGTCCCGTGCTCTCCATGCCACTGGAGTCAAGCTATCCTGGCTGATGAGGGGTGAAACCCCGAAACCGGTCCTAGGATGCTTGTTTCCAGTCCAGGGAGGACCTGGCCTGGCAGTTTGGGCTGGACTCTTCCCATTGGGACTAGGGTCAAGACTGATTTGCATATGGCTCGGTCCAATCTGGAATGGCATGTTGAGCAAAAAAACGATGGATTTAGGCCCAGATCTCTGTACTGGGGTGAATGTATGACATTGTTCTGCATTCTGTCCATCAATTGTTCTTTTTGTATTTGTCAGCCCGAGTGGGACGGGTATGCCCAGACGTGGGTCCCGTGCTCTCCATGCCACTGGAGTCAAGCTATCCTGGCTGATGAGGGGTGAAACCCCGAAACCGGTCCTAGGATGCTTGTTTCCAGTCTAGGGAGGACCTGGCCTGGCAGTTCGGGCTGGACTGTTCCCATTGGGCACTGGGTCAAGACTGATTTGCATATGGCTCTTTCCAAACTGGAATGGCATGGTGAGCAAAAAAACGATGGACTTAGGCCCAGATCTCTGTACTGGGGTGAATGTATGATATTGTTCTGCATTCTGTTCATCAATTGTTCTTTTTGCAGGGGGCGTGGCTTCGCCGCCATGCAAGATGGCTGCAGTTTAAGCGAGCTCCACTGGCTGAGCTAATTATCCGCCAGATTCCAGCTGAACCGGGGGCCATCCGTCCCTGACATTGCCCCGCGGCACCCTGCGGTCACCAGCAGCAGTGGTGGAACACAGCTAACCCCACCGCCGGGCGCTATCTGGCACGGCCATGGACTGTGAACGGCCGAGGCGGACTGGGGCCTGTGTGTGCGGCTCGTGCCCGATGCCCTAGCGTCCTGCCGGAGACTTCACAACGCCGAAGACCCGCTTGCGGCACAAGCGTGTGCCGGATCCTACCTGCCTCCCTCCGGTAGACACATCCAGCCGACCTGTCACCTGGCCGAGGTGCGGTGAACCGCAGCATTGCTGGGGCCTGGTCGTTGCAGACGGCGCTGCGGAGCAAGGCCTGCTGGCGCCGAGTGGGAAGGAGCGTAGCGGCTGAGGGCGGTAGGCGGGGGCTCGTGGGGGCCTGTCCGGAGCCGTGGGAAGGGACCCCGGGCCTTCTGGGCTCTCATGAGACCACCTTGCCCGGCGAGCGCCCGAATGCCTGGCGGGCCCGCCGGGCCCCCCTGAATTGCCACACGAAGCGGACCCTGTACCCTAGGGAGGCGTAGACTGCGCGGCATCAAAGCACGCGGCGGCCCATGTCCCAGCGGCTGTCACGCAGTTGACATACCGGGCTCTGCCCGACGGCCCGTGCTTCAAGATACTGGAAGACCCAGCAGCTGATCCCCAGTCTCAAGGGAGTCGGGTACCTCCATTTCCTTTCTGGGGGGAAAACAGATATCGCACCAACGGTGAGAAGCGCTTGGGCCATCAATCGACACCAGGTGCAACCTGCGCTCGCACCCCCTGGCGCGCATCCTTGGCCGCCGGCGCCACGTACCACGGAACTCTTGCAGCCTAAATAGCCCCCGCAACACGCCGCCTGCCTCCTACGACTGTGGGCCTAAAACCAGCACTCTGGGTAACAGGCCCAGATAGACGCGCACTTGGGCCCGGAGCATAGAGCTGCTGGAGACACGAGATCTGAAACTAATGCGGCGCCAGTGAGCCTGTATCTATTTTAACAACTGCTAGATATGCATTCTGTGGAATAAGGAGGTGCTGGAGGGGTAATAGGGCGCCTGGTGGCCTCTGCGCGCGGGGGGCAAGACAGTTCAACAAAGAACACCCCCTTCAAGCCTCTGCAGACCGGCGACCAGCAGGCCGGCACACCTGTGACCATGGGGAAAATGGAGGGCAGGCAGTCCAAGTTCAGTTTTTATAAAACACGCAGCGCTAAGCAGACTGAAAACGAGGGGGAAAAAAATGCTGCACCACACCCCCAAGAGGATAACGTGTCAGAAGACAAGAAGCAAGATCTGAGAGCCATGCTACTAGACGTTCAATCTAGTTTGAGGAACATCAACGCCAAATTAGACATGCTCTCTACTCGCCTGGACAGAGTCAAAAACAGAGTAGACTAACATGACACCCGACTCGACCACGCGGAAACCAGAATCTCTGAAACTGGAGACAACCAAACGGCCACGGCTGAATGCATGCTGCAAATGGACAAAGTGCTGGAACTCATAAAACAAAAATCGAAGATCTTGAAGCCCGTTCAAGACGTAATAATCTCCGCATAACGGGTGTTCCCGAGTCCACAGCCGTCTCCAGAATGGAAGACTTCGTCGAGACAATGCTGCGAGACCTCTTTGGCTCAGACCTGTCGCCGGTCTTCATTGTCGAACGGGCCCACAGATCAATGGGGCCGTGCCCTCCACCGGGGGCTCCCCCATGGCCCATAGTGGCGCGTCTCCTAAATTATAATGACCGCGACACCATTCTGCGACAAGCCAGGGAGCGGGGACGCACTCAATACAAAGGTGATGCCGTATCTTTCTTCCCGGACTTCACCCTAGCTGTGCAGGCCGCTCGGCGTGAGTTCCTGCCGGCAAAACAGCTTCTGCAAAAAAACAACATAAAATATGCCATGCTTTACCCACCTAAGCTCAAAATCACCCTCGACGGCAAGGCAACTCATTTCACAGATCCGAAACTGGCTCTCAAATTCGCCAAGCAGCAGGCCCAAAAAGAACGCTCCCGCGATAATCATGCAAGCTCCTCCACGGCTGAAGCAAGGCTACGTGATAACGACTAACTGCCATCAACACAGATCCAAGAGGCGAGCGCAAGGAAACCAGGAGCGGTCAGTCGCCGCTTCAACCAACAGTGCTGGGCCTTTTGGAAGCCGCCGCCCCAGCTAAGTGAACTGTGACTGCGGAGGGTTGTGGCGGGGTGAGGGATGAATGGGCTTCCCTTTCCACACTCCTGCTCAGCCACCCGGCCTCAAGGTGGGTAGATCCCGCGGTGTCTCCACTACCTCCTGGGATGACTCCCAGACGTTATGTCTATGGGAGTGTTTGCCTCAACCTAATTGGGGGGTTGGAGTGGGAGGGGGGAGGTCTGGGGAGGGGGGATTGTTGGGGGTTTGTTACCTCAAGTTTTTTGTTTGTATGAAAATTGTTGGCGCATCAACACCTTTCCATATAACCACACCCGAGGCTGACAAGCCCACATTGACACACTTCAACCACGACCACATCACCAGGATTCCTTCAACTGTGAATGGATAATAGAAACACGGTCAAATTACTATCGTGGAATGTACGGGGGCTTAATGATGCTAGGAAAATGCATCTTGTGCACGCATATCTAAACAGACACGCCATAGACATTTGCCTTCTCCAGGAAACTCACCTCTCAAGTAATACACTACCGTCCCTACTCACTCGTGGATGGGGGAACACATACACTTCCTCTTACTACGCGAGTGGGGTGTGCATTCTAATACATAAAGATCTGGCCTGGATCACAGATCACTGCATATGTGACACTGAGGGGCACTACCTTATCCTCACAGGCAAACTCCACAACCACTCCGTCCCCCTTTCTACCGTTTACGGTCCAAACACAGACGACCCAACATTTTTTGCCACTGTCTGGCAGCGGATCGCAAGCACCACCCCGCAAACAGTGCTCTGGTGCGGAGACTTTAATGTCCTATTGACGGATGACATGGATCGGGCGGGGAGCGCTAGACGGTCCCACCCACAAGCGGCATCCACACTTGCGGCAATTATCACAGACAACCACCTCTTAGACCTATGTCGCGACGCGCATCCCGAAACACACAAGGGCACCTGTTTCTCTCTACGACATAAAGCGTGGTCAAGAATCTACTATTGGCTAACATCCAAAACCATGCTCCCCCCAAATTTCTCATCTTCCCCACACCCTTTCAGATCACGCTCTGGGCTTGCTGACCCTTCATCCTCCACACACACCAACACGCGCGTTCTCCTGGCGACTACCTTCAAACGCGCTTAGAGACCAAGTCTTTCGAGAAGAGATACGCACTGCCATCGACGAATACTTTGCACAGAACACCGGGTCGGTAAACTCCCCTGCTACACTTTGGGACGCCTTCAAAGTGGTTATTCGCGGGGTGTGCATAGCCAAGCAACATGGGGTGCTCAGAGCCATCCGAGGTGCGCTCTCAACTCTTGAATCTGAAATTTCTGCGCTTGAGACCCAATTTCATCAATCCAACGACCCTAAGGCATTAGCCGACATCCGTAGTAAACTAGCCGCATACCAGGAGGAAACAGCTAGGGAAGTCAAATTCCTAGGTAAAGAAACGCAGGCGCGCAGATACGGTGAGGGAGACTGCCCGGGCAAGACACTAGCTAGACTGCTCCAGAAGCCCCGGGCATCTTCTTCATTACAGGTTTGATAGATTCAGAGGGCCAGCGCTGCTCCTACACCCCCGACCTCATGCGCATCATGGTAGAATTCTTCACCCAGTTATACTCTACTTCCCAAGAGGCTCTCCCCTCGGAGCTACAAACATACTTTGACGCCATCGAACTAGTGTTGCTCTCCAACTCCCACTGCGATTTTCTGGATTCTCCCATCACCGCTGACGAGGTGCGGTAGGCCATTGCTGGCCTTCCTCCAGACAAGGCCCCTGGCCTGGATGGATTGACTGCATCCTTCCATAAAGAATACTCAGACATCTTAATCCCCCGGTTGCTGGAGGTATATCATGATGCGCTGGAGGTGGGTTCGCTGCCACCCTCAATGCGGGAGGCTGTAATCTTCACGCTTCTCAAACCCGATAAGCCCGCTGATCAGTGCGATTCCTACAGGCCCCTATCGCTTATCAACATCGATAATAAAATTTTTGTGAAGGTGCTAGCAAATAGACTACAGTTGCTGCTGCCGGTAATGATCAGGCCAGATCAATCCGGGTTTATACTGGGCCGCTCTACAGCGCCCAACCTCCGGACCATGTTCGCAGTAATGCATTACCTGCACCCCAACACAACAGCGCTGGCAGCTCTGCTTGACGCAACCAAAGCATTTGATACATTGGAATGGGGATTCCTGTTCCCTCTCCTAGCTAGAATGGGCCTTGGTTCCATCTTCCTCGCACAAATGCGCCTTCTATATACACTACCCACTGCCCGAATACGGCTAAATTGGCAAATATCAGAACCTTTCCTGGTCAGCAGGGGCACACGACAAGGTTGCCCCCTTTCACCACTACTCTTCACCATTGCAATGGAGCCCCTCGCTGCACACATCCGACAACACCATGCAAATCGGGGGGTGGGATTCACAACACGAAGTCTAACCATGTCTCTGTATGCGGATGACGTTACACTTTATGTAATTCATCCGGAACAGAACCTATCCCCTCTAATTCGCAAACTTATTCACTTCGGAGGGCTGTCTGGAGTCCAGATTAACTGGAGTAAGTCAATACTTTTCCCACTGACTGAAGCTACAGTTTCGTTTCCCGTAGAGTACCCCCTCCAGTGGGCAACGGGGCCAGTCAAATACTTGGGGATACACATCAGCAGAGATTTGCCCGAGCTGTGGCAGGCCAATTTTGGCAAAGCGATGGATTGGTTTCAGGAGCGCATCCCCATGTGGTCGAAACTCCCTCTATCTCTCGCAGGCCGAATCGCCATTGCGAAGATGGTGGTTCTACCCAAATTCCTCTACCTATTCATAAACATTCCCACTCCACTCACACAAGCCTTTTTCAAACGACTTAGGTCGAACCTCATCGCACTGGTGTGGGCAGGGAAACAGCCCCGGGTTAAATACGAGCTGCTGACCCGGCCACCGCTTCAGTGGGGGTTGGGTGCACCGGACCTACAGCTATACGCGCTCTGCGCCCAGGCACACTTCCTACATTACTGGACACATCCCACGCCATTTCAACCACATGCCGCAGTGGAAATAGACACGGTCTTACCCTGGCCTCTATCCACAGCTCTATTCGCCCCATACTAAAGGCCCGTTTCTGAAATAGATACCCCACAGTGTTTGAGGTGGGCGTGGATTGGGCTGGCGCGCGGGCGTTCCCCTCCTTTACGCCCCTTCAGTCCCGATAGGGAAACACCCCTTAGTACCCCCTCTGCAGGATGGTGGTGCCTGCAGCCGAGTGGCCAGGCTCAACATGCACACTTTTGCCGATCTCTTTCCAGGAGATCTTTTTCGCAACCCGCCGATGGCATCTAGCGCACCGCTGGACACATTTCTGTACTACCAATTGCGGGCGACGTGCCGAGAGCTCTTCCCAACATTTCCAGCGCCACCAGCGACCCTCTCCGCATTAGAATACACTTACACTGCCACTTCACCACGGAAACTCATCACGTCACTGTACCAAAACATGCAACGCACCTCACCTGCAGCACAAACACCAGCCCGGGCGGCCTGGGAGGAGGACCTCACTCTTCCACTCACAGACGCACAATGGTCGTTCTGCTGCAGCCAGCTCGAGTTACTGTCCCCAAACTACAGGCTGCGTCTCATCCATTTTAATTTTTTACATCGCACCTATCGCACTCCAGTGTTATTACACAAAATGGGCTTATCACCATACTCTCAATGCACAAGATGCCATGCAGACACAGCAGATTTCATTCACCTCGCCTAGCAAAGCCCAGCAGTCGTGGCCTATTGGGTGGAGGTCTTTCGGGTGATAGGGAAAATCATACAACTACAGTTGTCACCCTGCCCTCTAATTGGACTAATGGGACACGTGACGGAGCTACCTAAAACCTCTCACAAACTCGCTGCTTTGCTCCTACTTCTCGCCAAACGCAGGGTCACAATGTGCTGGGGTGGCACCCTGGAGCCAAAACCGAAAGACTGGATAAAAGACATTGTTTATTGTCATGAACAGTTATCAAGCTACTGGGATTTAATGCCTCTGAGATCTCGACCCCGTGATATTTGGGATCCCTTTCTTAGTTACATGCGCCAACAGGAACCGACCACCAATTCACAAAATACCTCCTAGATATGTGTCCATAAATAGATGCTCCGTGCCACTGAACTCATGATGTACATGGTGTTGTCTACACATGTAATGTCAGCTGTGAAATGTCATTGTTATGTACACGCTAAGCAATAATGTATGTAAACACCAACGCTATAAATAAAGTTTAAAAAAAATTAATTCTTTTTGCATTTGTCAGCCCGAGTGGGACGGGTATGCCCAGACGTGGGTCCCGTGCTCTCCATGCCACTGGAGTCAAGCTATCCTGGCTGATGAGGGGTGAAACCCCGAAACCGGTCCTAGGATGCTTGTTTCCAGTCCAGAGAGGACCTGGCCTGGCAGTTCGGGCTGGACTGTTCCCATTGGGCACAGGGTCAAGACTGATTTGCATATGGCTCGGTCCAAACTGGAATGGTATGGTGAGCAAAACAACGATGGATTTAGGCCCAGATCTCTGTACTGGGGTGAATGTATGACATTGTTCTGCATTCTGTCCATCAATTGTTCTTTTTGCATTTGTATGAGAAAGATGGCATCCCCTGCTGGTAGCAGCATTGGCATCCACCTGGTTTTGCCTTCTCCAGAAACTGTCACTGCTGCTCTGTCTCACACATCATCCACTTTCTCACACTATTCATTGTATTGTTTTCCAAACCAAGAACTTCACCCAATAGGGTTTCAGAATGCTAGTCAAAAGGAGATTATGTGAACCTGAGGTATTTTTTAGCCATTTCTGGACTGGAAACCATAAAAGGTGAAAATCATTGAAAATACCTGCAAGGGGCCATCATTTGGGATGGTGGGGCAGCAGCACAGGCAGTGCGAGAAATGAGGTTATTGGTTGTGGGTGAGGGGGTGAAAACCCGACTTAGGCAACAACCACAATCCTTGCTAGGATGAACCATAAAAGTCACTAAATTAACATGTGCTTAACAATCTGGTAGCTTGGCACAAAAGCAAGCAGCCTTAACTTGGAGGCAATGCATACATTATTTATGCAGCATACAAACAGTAATGAAGTAAAACAGAAGAAAAATCCCACACCAATTTAGAACAATAGAGTAAAATGTAATAAATAAAATAAGACCAAAATGCAAAAAATCCAATCAGTAGAACCAGTGATATGCAATTTCAAAGGTTTAAATAAAAATGGTGCCAACAACCCGAAAGCGCTAATTGTGGGTATCTGGTCTCCCTAAACCAGAACAAAGTCATAAGTTGAGGCCAACTGCGATGGATTTTGGGCTAGATA
The DNA here is from genome assembly GCA_963921515.1 of Calotriton arnoldi. Taxonomy (NCBI): domain Eukaryota; kingdom Metazoa; phylum Chordata; class Amphibia; order Caudata; family Salamandridae; genus Calotriton; species Calotriton arnoldi. Next base: position 1,160,692 of record CAWUFW010000967.1, on the reverse strand, counting down.
CAGGGATCAGGTTAGTCCTGCTGGAAAAGTTACCTTCTCAAAGTCAAGCACGCAGAGTTAAAAACTTCAGGATTTCACAGGAGGAGCTCAACAGATGCCAGCCAAAGGTCCAGGACCTGGGGAGGCACGAATTTGGTATCAGAAACTCACTCCACCAGAGACTAGCATGGATCAGGCAGGTCCAGTTGCGGCAGGTCCAGTTGCAGGGAGGCCTTTGGAGCTTGTTTTGTCCCTGTACCTCAGAACAGGAGGTCAGCCACCTAACCCTTTGAGTTACTCTGCTAGTCCTGGGTTCAAGGAGATGATCCTCTCTCCTTCAAGCAGCAAGGCAGTCATCTGAAGAACAAGGCAGTCCTCTGGTAGCAGCAGTGCAGTCCTATGAGAAGCAAGGCAGGCCTCAAGCATTAGGGTAGTCCTCTGGAGTACAAGGCAGTCCTTCTATAGTCTTCCACAGGTCCAAGAGTGTACTGAAGAGCCAGTTTGAGGGTCCAATATTTATACCTAACACAGTTAGTTCTGGAATTTCCTTCCTCCCTGCCTAGGCTCCAAGAGGTTTGGGTGACAATAGGCTGGTCTCTAGTCCTTTCTGAGTGTGCTGGAGGCAGACCCTTTGAAATGTAATTGGTGCAGGGAACAGCTCTGCCCCACCCATCCTGGCAAGATGGCCCTCTCCCAGATACACACAGGCCCCATTGTTGACTGTCCGTACCCAATATGCATTCCTAATGGGGGAGCAATTAACAAGCCCAGACAGCTGGAAACTCCAAGAAGGCCTCAGAAAGGTTAGGGCAGGAAAATGCCAACTTCAGGGGCGTAACACAGGCCCCGCAGCCCCCGCGGTGCGGGGTGGCCCCGAGCGGCAGGGGGCCCCCTCAGCACAGTACTCAGGCCTAATAGCTCCGGATTAAATCCGGAGCGGGGGCCCCTCTGTGTACCTTGCAGGGGGGCCCCTTCAACTTTCATTATGCCACTGGCCAACTTAATAATAGTTTTGTGCAAAGAGGGGTTAGGCACAAGATAAGTAGCCAGATAGGGCCTTAGTAAGTTAAAACACAAAAAAGACCTAGCTACTATTTGATTATGCTGCTATCCACTTTAGACAGACACAAAGAACCAGTGTTCCAATTTCATTGGATCTGGTTATTTATTTAACCTTTTCTTTATGTCATATGCTTTTTTTCATTATTTCATGAAAGCCTGAGATAGAAAATACACTGTTCATTTCAGACAGGTAAACATAAGTACTAAAATCTACAAAAAACATATACAATAATACAACGTAAATGCAAACAGTGATACACCATTCTCGTTAAACACATATAGCAGACCCTTCAAAAATCATTCATATTATCCTAAACAGGGAATGCTGCACATTGGGAACAATTGTATGATCAGCTGGGGTGAAGTCCACACTACATATCCCTCAAACTGTTTACAACCATAAATTGACCATTCCTCAATGACAAAACAGAGATGCCGACGCGTTTTGAGTCCCAGTGATACTCGTGGGGCTCTCTTCAGGGCTTCTGACTTGGTGTAAAGGTGTAATCTACAAAATACAAATAAAAGTTGTGGGTACATTTTCCACCCTTCCCTCATCTCAACTACGTGCGTGCGCACTGCATCCTATGCATTATTTGGTAAGTGCGAGTGTTTTTAGCTTCAGTTGAATCACCAATGCCCTATCCTTTTGGGAAATGCTGTGAATAAGTAAATAACGATTGTTTACAATCTAGTTCTATGACAGAGAGAGGTTAATTTCAACTATAGTGTTGCTCCGAAAAATTGTGGGCGCGTACCTGAATTAATTTTACTTTGACCCTCGTTAGTGCTTGCAAGGCGCTTTTTAAATCTGGAAAACAATAAATGTCAATGATTGAAACAATGTCTATTTTCATCTTGTATTTCCAGTTTGACAGTATTACGAAACAAGTTCAATTGGCTACAATGTACCTGTTCATGTGTGATATGTTGAATCCACGGAGAATTTTAAAAGCAACAATGTACCAGACGCGGGAGGTTCTTTTGCCTGCAATGAGACCAAACGATGTTTTAATCGTCGCATACTTGCATAGTAACCGCTGCACGGCTTGTGCATATAATAACGCATTCTTACTTAATAGCAGCAGGGCGTTTTTGTTCAGCGGGATCTTCCTTCGTCTCCAAACAGTTTCCACAGTGTATCACGCCTCAACAGCCACAGTGACTTCCTGTTTCTCCGCGAAGTGGTTTGTGGGCAATGTAGTCCTTTGGCCCTGAAGGCACTAGTCGGAGTGTCTCTGTCATCGAAAAATTAATTAATGAGAGTATCTCCGGCACGGAAGGGCACTTTGATGATTCTAGATATTACTAAATGCCTCAGGATTCCCGATCGTTACGTTTTAGTAGTTGTGTTAGTTCATCATGATGTTATCATGTTCTAGACAATTCCGTCATTTCATTCAAGCCGGTGGCAGTGCTATTAAATTTTAATATAAGGTATGCCTCCTTCTGTAAGAGCGCTGCTTCGATATCTCCTCCTCAGGTGTTAGATTTAATACCCGACAGGACCGTCCATTTGAGGTCTTTTTCACTGTGTTTGTTCTCTATGAAGTGAGCAACCATGGGAGCAGTTAGCACTTTCTTTTTAATTCTAGAGCGGTGCTGTACAATTTGTTGATTTATTTGCTGATTGGTTTTGCCAATATAGATTTTGGAGCATGGACAGATGACTGCGTAAACAACATTCTTTGTTTTGCAATTAGAGAATTCCTTGTGTTTCCATTTGATGGTATTATGGACAAATTCTGTTCCTTCGATTGTGAATTCACAAACGGAGCAATTGCCACATTTATGATGGCCTTCGACGGGTTTCAGTTTCCATTGTGCTCGTAGGTCGCCCTTCTGGCGAAGCGCAGACATATCAGCTCTCACAATTTGTTGCCCAATACTAGTGTTCTTTTTCATGGCAAACAGTGGCCTTTGAAATGGACATTCTAAGTTTTGTAAAAGATGCCAGTTCTTTAAAATAATTTGCCAAAACTTATTGGTATGGGGGCCAAAGGTGGGGACACATACTAGTCTATCAAAAGGCTGTTTGACTTTTTTCTGTAAAAGAACTTCACGAGGTGTAAACCAAGCTCTTATGGTGGCGTGCTTGAGCAGTTTTTTAGGATATCCTCTGCATATCATTTGTTGACAAAATGTGGACGCATGGATGTCGAAAATCCTCTTTTCGGGAACAGTTTCTTCGAATTCATAATAGCTGGCCATAAGGGAGATTGTCCTTCAGATTTCTGGGGTGTGAGCTCTTGTAATGCAAGATCGTATTTTTATCTGTTGGTTTTCGATGTAGAGTAGTTGTGAGTTCATTATCATGTGGTATGACCTCTACATCTAAGAAGGTCAAGTTCGTTTTGCTTTTAGTGACGCTAAATTTGATGTCTTCATGTCGGGTATTCAGCCACGCATGGAACATTTCAAGATCTTCTTCCGTACCTTTCCAGAGGCACCAGATATCGTCTATATATCGATACCACTGTATAATACTTCTTTCAAAGGGTTTGTTGTTAACAATGAACTTGTCTTCAAATTTCGCCATATAGAGAACTGCCATCTCTGGTGCGAAGGGACAACCCATTGCGGTTCCCTTCGTCTGGATATAGAACGTATCCTCAAACTTGAAGTAGTTCTTTTTAAGTACTATTTCTGCAAGTTGTAAGATGAAGTCTGTTCACATCAACAGAAAAAATACTGACAGCAGTTCAAACTGCAGTAGCAAAAGAAAGAGCTCTAGCCCAAGGGAAACGCATTATTGTCGTAACCCCAGTACCGGCCTTAGAGGCGGTAACTAAGGCGAGCATTCCAAATGCTAAAGCATTACATCCTAGATGGATACAATGGGTTAATTCTCTTGCTGCAACAGATGTTGAATATGTTTTTGATCCCGATTTAAAAACACAAGCGTGCAATATGAACATGAATGTCCTCTGCCCACTGAGATTCTGCCTCTCGATCAGTACGAATTCATAATTTACACTGACGGATCCGCACAACCCGCAACAGGGAGTAAGCAAGCTTACAGTGCAGCGTGCGCAATCGTTAAAGGTCGCATGCGCGATGGCAACTTCAGACCTATGGTCACAAAAACCCAATCTCTAGGAGATTGTACAGCTCAGCGAGATGAACTACAAGCATTCAAACTGGCTCTTGAAAGTACAGATCGAGAATTCCCCACACTAATAGTGTGCGATTCTTTCTACTGTGTGCAGTCGTATAATGAATATATACAAACTTGGCTTGAAAATGGGTTCAAAGATGCAAAAGGTGGCACAATAAAGCATAAAACGCTTTGGGAACAAGTAGTTCAGTTAAAAAGCGAACTACCAAAGGCTCACGTGATCCATACACTGAGTCATCAACGTGATGGCGTTCACGTTGCAGGGAATTCATTGGCTGACGAAGCCGCAAAGGGGGCTGTTCAGACGGCTTCCGTAGCTGCGATCACTTGTTCAAAAACGAGAATAGACAGTGAGATAATGTTGGCTGTCAATGCTACGAGCAAAGGCAGTGGTGCAGCGTTACCAAAAAAGTTTCCACTCAAGTACTCTTATGTAATTGATGTGAACAACGTTCCTTTTACTCGAATCCCCGGAGTGGGGGATAGGGTAATTCCAAACATGGAACGTAGAGCAGCTTTGATTTATGAAACACATCTGGGAGAGGGTCTGTCACATCAAGGGATCTCTAAAACAATATTGACATTAAAAGAGATGTACTGGTGGCCTGGCATGAATACACAGATTCACATCTTCATCAATGACTGCATAGACTGTAAAGTACAGCGAGATGCAGAGCGCCACCAGACACCATGCTACGAAGTAGCCTGCCAGGGACAGACACCATTGTTAGACAGCATTAGACTATCTATGCACAGGCGTCCTTGTGGACAACTGCAATCCCACAAATACTAAGTCAAGGTTCCTATGGATATGGCCTCAGCGCTCGGCTGACGCTCGAACTGTTATAAAAGATTTGCGAGTCTTTATCTGCACATACGCAATAGGCACGCTACATTCTGACCAGGGCCCTGCGTTTAGCTCTCGGGCTTACAAAGAAGCCATGGCCAGTCTGGGCGTTGCATTGCGGTACTCCTCTCTGTTTCATCCTGAGGGAAATTCTGTTGTGGAAAGGAAAAACCGGGACATAAAGCAGTCTATAACAGCTAGGGTATTAGGTTCGGGTGATGGGTGGGTCAAACATCTATATGGGGTCCAACGCTCATTAAACAATTTGCCAAGAAGTTCTCTAGGGGGGTCACTCCATATGAGGTCCTATTTGGGACAAGAATGTGGGTGCCAGATCTAGAATGTAGAGGCACAATGGTGGAAAATAAACCCTTTGATATCAAAGATCGTTTGGCTGTTTTACAGGATCTAAATGAACTAAGATCGAAACAAAGCAACTTATTCCTGCAGCCAACCACCAGTGGGGAAAAACCGGCGGTCCCAGCAAGGCCTGTCTGGATTCAAAAAGTTGGGGATCTAGTCAGAGAGAAAATTGCGGAGAAGAAGGAATTTGGACCTTCTTACAGACAACCAGTACCTGTCCTAGCCGTACACGGAACAAGAACAGTACTTCTGCCGCCCCTTGCTGGAAAAAAGGAGAAAAGATTTGTGTCCATCGACCTCATCAAACCACAGTATGTGGCCAATACTAAATAGTAGGCCTCGTGGACTCCGACCTAGTAGCAGATACACTCCTCTCGCTACTATCCAAGAGGTTCAGACTGAAAGACTGATAACCATCGAGACTTCAGCAGTAACAGATGAAGGACTGAGCAACAATGCTATGGAACTCATCCCTCTTGAAACTCAAGTAACAGTTCGTCCAAATACACCTGTCTACACCAATGTAACAAGTGATCAACTGGTTCCAGCGATTTCTACAAATCCTGATGCAATTCCAACAATTGACAGAACTGCTTCTGGCTATTTCATTAACTTTGATACGTTTTCTGAGGATCTGAGTGAGCTCGAGACGTCGCCAGCATCAAAAACTTTTAAACAGCACGTACAAGACTTATTAAATTTTTTGAAAAAGACTTATCTGGTTTCACCATGGATTGAACTTTGGGTTATTTCTGGAATATTTTTCTTCCTGCTTTGGCTAGCTTTGGTTGTGACTATGAGCGTGCTTATAAATGGCAGATACATCCATTTGGACACTGAAAGAAAAGAAGTGAACTTACTATTGAAACCTCACAAATCATCCCATCGTGAAACAAGAGTCTTGTCTGCAGTGAACATCACAGCTGTTCCTATACAGGATGGTATAGTGTGGGACAAAACAGATTTCGATATTTTTGGCCCGACGGAACGTTTGAACATTCCACATTTATTTAAGATTTCACTAAGTGATTTTGTTTCATCCAGTACCTATTCTGATGATTGGGACTTTGAAACTGTAAATAACATGATGTTTGACCTAGAAAAATCTGCTGCATTTTCTAATAATGAATATTTAGAGGGTTCCTCAGACTATGAACAGCTGTATTGCTATAACCACTATGGTCATCATTTTTTGCATAAATCTGCAACACCTAGAAATGTGTTTGTTTAACCAATGGGAGCATTGTCCTACACCACCAAAAGGTAGTTCAAAAACATTTGCTAAAAAGTTTCCATATTTTTCAGGATACAATACATCTGATCCAGAAACAATTTACAAAATGTAAACAAAACAGGACTGAAAATTATGTTAACAAATACAAAACAGATTTACTCTGCAGCATTTATTGCCCAACTGTCTAGACATGGTTTCGACTTGTGGAAAGAGACAATAGACACAAAATCTGTCTGGGGTACTAAAGATTGGCAAGTGCAGGGGATAGAAGCTTTATTTAGAGCCTGTATCGTCCCTCAACAAATAATGTTTTTGAATGACACTGTGCAACAAATGTCTTGCCTTGGCTTAGCCAAGATTAAAGACGTGAAAACTCCTTCTGTACCAACACCTGCAAGTGATAACAATACACAGGCAGCGGTTACAGTTGACACCATACTACAACTCAACAGAACAAATCCTGATTGGAGAAAATGGTTGATCTGGCCCACAGACACAAACAACTGTCACGAGAGATTCCTGAATAAAACACAGGGGTTTACTATTCACAGGCCAGACCCACGATACGTCCAAAGACAACATCCGGGGCTAGTAACAACATACAGTGTAGGAAAATTATGCCTCGATTGGCTGCAAAAATCTATACTTAAGGATGTGAAACAACACTTATCTTTACTTAAAGAAGACACAGAACTTAGGGAATTCTTGCTGGTACCAAGAAAACCGCGTCAAAAACGTTTCATATATGCCGGCATTTATGCTGCTTATAATGAAGCATGGAAGGTGTCACAGATGGAGGCCGCAGAACGAATACGTGAACTTGATCGTATTAACTTAGAGAAAACTCTCTCTGTGGTCGACAATGGGTTAACAACTTTGTCCTCCAGAATTTATTCATTGGACGGTATTGTATCCTCTGCTATCGACATATTGGAACAAGATTTAGCCATGTTACAGCAAGGCCAGTCTCAGTTACGTTCTATTAAGTTATTAAGCTGGACGCTGCAATCTTTGCGTGCGGGCTATGTGCCTTGGCGTTTTATCAACACAACGGCTCTGTTTGCAGAATACAATCTAACTGATAAACAGATCGGACTGGCACAAAGGGAGCAAAGTATACAGTACTGAGCATTGAAAAACTTGAAAAATTACCATTCACAGTGGCAGAAAAACCAGCTACAGAATGGCTTATTCATGGCAAAATTAGTCTACCTGTGACTACTTTCCAGTTTCAGTTTTGCCTTAAACAGATGCAAGCAGGCAAATATGAAAAGTTGGGTAAAGAATACATTAAGACATCCTGGAATTTACCTTACACATATAGATGTTGGAGTGGTGATCGTGAAGTGTTTCTAAGTGGTACACACTGTGAAAGTGCACTGAGCGGTTCACTGATTTGTCAGGACATATCTTTGCACGGGGCTTGTAATGGTTCTGTGGCAAATTTGTCCTGCCACCAGCAAGGTACACCAGCTGCTGTGATTAATCTAGCGTTTGGCCAACTTTCTAATGGGAGTTACCTCATGTTGAATGATCAGAGTTGCTGTGGCATGTTGCCAGGCATCCCATATCTAGTAACGGTCAACTCCAGGGTCACTTGCTGTATGCAAGTATTGTTTGCCCCAATAGACACAGTCAGGGAGTCGCCTTTGTGGCCTTCGTTGAATGTCTCTTTTATACGATTTGATACTTTAAGCAGAATGAAAGCCATGCTTATACAACAATCCGTGCCTTTGACCTCGGCCAAAGAAACCTATGATTTACAAGTTGCAAGGACTTCGGCTGAGATACAGGCTTTAATTCGTATAAACTGCCCAATACATTTCGTAGAAATGATAGGACGTATCTTTAACATGTCTGATACAAGCGGAATTGTACATGTATTTAAGACCATCTGTTCCGGACTATTAGCACCTTTCCAGGCTGTCCTCGGAATCATCCCAAACTTCGCACATTCGGTGTTTGGTGGTGTGCCGTTAATTCTAGCACTTGTTGCAGGAATTCTGTTTCTATTCCTCCTACTACGCTATGGCAAGCCTCTTCGCTAACATCACTCCGAGCGATGTAGAGAGAGCCCTCCTTGAACGGAAATGCCGTGAGCGAATAGTACAGCTTTTGGGCATGCCTCGTCTACGGGACCTTAATACAACGTGGTTCCTGTCATTCAGACCAATCTGGCATGCATCTTACCTGTTCTACGCTGCCTGTTTTGCGGTGAAGAATGCGTGCTAGACACCTGTCTAACACTCCCATCAGTCATGCCAACGGATATCGATACTCTGCTGGACCCGATAACGGCCCATGCTGTGTGTTGTCCCCAGAGGCTACCAATCCTGATGACAGCATTCATTGAGATCTCACAGGCACTTCCGGCTGCTGCTGAGGTACGAGATGGATCAACGGGCACACAGGTAACAACGGACGCGAACATTGCTTCTTCTGCTGAAGGCGATGTTTCTCATCTCTGTGCAATTAACCTTCTGAACGAGGTGTTCCAAATGTCACCAACTTCGGTGGACGATATTTTGGCTACGTAAATAGATGATCTAATGTTTACGCCAGACCCATACACTGACTTTGATTCGGCTCACAGTGTACCAGGGCAACAATGAAATTTGGCCTTCATATTTTCAAAACTTGGAACTATTCCCAGAAATTGAACTTTTTTCTTTTTAATTTTTGAAATGACATGGCATAGAACAATCTGCTTACAGTAGAACTAAGCGATACCAAAGGGGATGATGGACGGAGCGTTAGAGCAAATCAAACACTCACCCCCAGTCAACTGATCTGGGTTTAATCCATCATCATTCTTTAGCTCACTCCACCACCCCAGTTCAGACATGGCCATATGCAAATCAGTCTGACCCTGTGCCTCATGGGAACAGTCCAGCCCGAACTGCCAAGCCATGTCTTCCCTGGACCGGAAACAAGCATCCTGGGACCGGTTTCGGGTTCAAAACCCTCATCAGCCAGGCTATCTTGAATCCAGTGGCAAAGTGAGCAAGGGACCCACAGTGTACCAGGGCAACAATGAAATTTGGCCTTCATATTTTCAAAACTTGGAACTATTCCCAGAAATTGAACTTTTTTCTTTTTAATTTTTGAAATGACATGGCATAGAACAATCTGCTTACAGTAGAACTAGTCTTATAAAACGGACTTCTTTGAATACTTCCAGGGACACATTGTCACCTTACTTGTCATTTAATTCTATGATATGCAATGGCTTTGATTTTGAGAACTTATCGACCATTTCGTAATATGAATATATTTCTGTTTCATTCACGTTGCATTTTACTTCCGTTATATGCTTAGAATGGAAACGATGCTTTAAATGTACAGTACCTATTGCATTTCAACAGTTTTGAGCTTCTTTTAAAATGCTTTTAGAAATGTTTTTAGCAACATGTGGTACTCAATTTTATGTTTAGCATTTAAATGTTTAGCATTTAGTATTATCGTTCAATTGAAAGTGGAGTGGGTGTTGTATTCCGCTTTAGGGGTCCGTATATAGGTTTTCCTGAATCATGTCCTTATATAGGCACAATTCGCATTGCCCTTATATAGGCATAGAATCCCTGTCCTTATTTAGGCATTAACCGTGCACTCCAAATACAGGCATGGTCACCGACATCCGTCCACCCTAACGTCACAATGAGTTCTTAGAAACCAGACCCTTAAGCTTCGGGAGTTCCCCTAGCACAGGACTATTGATTTCTCCAAGAACTCATCTATTATGTATGAACCGTTATACCTTAAGGGTTCATTCCTGACGTCTTCCTCTGTCCGACTTTACGTCAATGCTAACAATCCAAGACACCTACCAGGTATAAATATACCTTCCCTTGCCCAAGCAAGTTAGAGGAGACCTCGACTTCAGAGGAGCCCGTATCCCGGCCTGACGCACTGAGAAGACGCTGTCATTCCTGCACGTAGACAAATCCAGCTTCCAGTGTTCTGACTCCCTTCGCGGGGTGTTAGAGTTCCAGATCCGGCAAGAGATTCCCACCTCTGATTCCCACCTCTCTCATTCTCAAGGTATGGAGCTGACTAGAACCTAGAGGGACTCTTGGCATACTTGGCGTACTATACTTAACATACTCTTAGTATACCAGACTAGAGAATACTCCACCTACTTCTACCTTTCCCTACACCTAGACTAGGTTAGGTACACTGGGGTAGAACTAGCTTAGAGACGCATTGTATGAGTACTCGCATTTTTAGCTCATGTTATTTATGTACGTGAATATATGCTAAAAGATAATGCTAGCGCAGCATTATTTATTTCTACTGCTTACGCTGTACATTATTTATCTTGCATACTGTCTTGTGATCATAACAGCACATATCTCTTACACGAGAAACAAGACTGTTCAATAAAACCTTTTTATTGAAATGCCCGTCTTTCCTTTCTGTGTAACTCTGTAGAAACTAAGCATGCACGATTGACTGAGTGAAACTGTTATCTATTGTTTCCACGATTCTGAGACGTGTTCCGATTCTAAAGGAAACAAAGTTGTCATGTTTTTCGGTTGCCATAAACTACTCCCTTCTTGTTCTCAAGGAGTTTCTAGTGGCCTCTGAGCTAGCTGGCACAAGTAATTAAGTTTAATATACTCGATAGGGACATACCGACCTTAGTCTTATGTCAAGCCTATAGGTTATATTATTCCAATGCGCAGAGCCTATTAGGGAAATAGGAACTACACTACAGAATCCGATGATGATGATTCGGAAAAAGTTAGAAATCTGTTTTTCGAACGTCCTTAGTAATCTGAAAGAGCTCGACATGAGTCAACCTTGGTATAAAAGTCGTCTTTCAAGTATGGATAAACCAATTCTATGTTGAAAGATTTGGTATCCCTGTCGAATTTCGCTGTTTTAAAGTTAATGGTGTTGTCTTCAAACATGAGAATCTCTTTATCAATTTTTTCTAGAAGTGCATTTGCTTTAGATACCGAGTGATTATCCATGATTCGACATCCATGCGTCCACATTTTGTCAACAAATGATATGCAGAGGATATCCTAAAAAAACGTGAAGTTCTTTAAAGAAAAAAGTCAAACAGCCTTTTGCTAGACTAGTATGTGTGTCCACCTTTGGCCCCCATACCAATAAGTTACGGCAAATTATTTTAAAGAACTGGCATCTTTTACAAAACTTAGAATGTCCATTTCAATGGCCACTGTTTGCCATGAAAAAGAACACTAGCATTAGGCAACAAATTGTGAGAGCCGATATGTCTGCTCTTCACCAGAAGGGCGACATACGAGCGCAATGGAAACTGAAACCCGTCGAAGGCCATCATAAATGTGGCAATTGCTCCGTTTGTGAATTCACAATCGAAGGAACAGAATTTGTCCATAATACCATCAAATGGAAACACAAGGAATTCTCCAATTGCAAAACAAAGAATGTTGTTCACGCAGTCATCTGTCCATGCTCCAAAATCTATATTGGCAAAACCAATCAGCAAATAAATCAACAAATTGTACATCACCGCTCTAGAATTAAAAAGAAAGTGCTAACTGCTCCCATGGTTGCTCACTTCATTGAAAACAAACACAGTGAAAAAGACCTCAAATGGACGGTCCTGTCGGGGATTAAATCTAACACCCGAGGAGGAGCTATCGAAGCAGCGCTCTTACAGAAGGAGGCATACCTTATATTAAAATTTAATAGCACTGTCACCGGCTTGAATGAAATGACGGAATTGTCTAGAACATGATAACATCATAATGAACTAACACAACTCCTAAAACGTAACGATCGGGAATCCTGAGGCATTTAGTAATATCTAGAATCATCAAAGTGCCTTTCCGCGCCGGAGATACTCTCATTAATTAATTTTTCGATGACAGAGACACTCAGACTAGTGCCTTCAGGGCTAAAGGGCTACATTGCCCACAAACCACTTCGCGGAGTGGTGGTTTCAAATTCTGGAGAAACAGGAAGTCACTGTGGCCGTTGAGGCGTGATACGCCGTGGAAACTGTTTGGAGACGAAGGCAGACTCCCACTGAACAAAAACGCCCTGCTGCTATTAAGTAAGAATGCGTTATTATATGCACAAGCCGTGCAGTGGTTACTATGCAAGTATGCGACGATTAAAACATCATTTGGTCTCATTGCAGGCAAAAGGACCTCCCGCGTCTGGTACATTGTTGCTTTTAAAATTCTCAGTGGATTCAACATACCATACACAAACAGGTACATTGTAGCCAATTGAACTTGTTTTGTAATACTGACAAACTGGAAATACAAGATGAAAATAGACATTGTTTCAATCATTGACATTTATCGTTTTCCAGATTTAAAAAGCGCCTTGCAAGCACCAACGAGGGTCAAAGTAAAATAAATTCAGGTACGCGCCCACAATGTTTCAGTGCAACATTATAGTTGAAATTAACCTCTCTCTGTCATAGCACTAGATTGTAAACAATCATTTTTTACTTATTCACAGTATTTCCCAAAAGGATAGGGTATTCCTTTTCCTACATTAAGAAACATTGGTGATTCAACTGAAGCTAAAAACACTCGCACTTACCAGGTAATGCATAGGATGCAGTGTGCACGCACGTAGTTCAGATGAGGGAAGGGTGGAAAATGTACCCACAACTTTTAATATTTGTATTTTGTAGATTACACCTTTACACCAAGTCAGAAGCCCTGAAGAGAGCCCCACGAGTATCACTGGGACTCGAAACGCGTCGGCATCTCTGTTTTGTCATTGAGGAATGTTCAATTTATGGTTGTAAACAGTTTGAGGGATATGTAGCGTGGACTTCACCCCAGCTGTTCATACAATTGTTCCCAATGTGCAGCATTCCCTGTTTAGGATAATATGAATGATTTTTGAAGGGTCTGCTATATGTGTTTAACGAGACTGGTGTATCACTGTTTGCATTTACGTTGTATTATTGTATATGTTTTTTGTAGATTTTAGTACTTGTTATGTTTACCTGTCTGAAATGAACAGTGTATTTTCTATCTCAGGCTTTCATGAAATAATGAAAAAAAGCATATGACATATATGAAGAAAAGGTTAAATAAATAACCAGATCCAATGAAATTGGAACATTGGTTCTTCGTGTCTGTCTAAAGTGGATAGCAGCATAATCAAATAGTAGCTAGGTCTTTTTTGTGTTTTAACTTTCTAATAGTAGCACATACAATAGTTCCAGCTCAACCATAGAATTGAGGATAACCAGCAAAGGCTGCCAAATATCAAACTGATAGAATTGACACAAAGAACACAATTAGAGCAAAACCTGGTTGAAAACATAAAATTCCATATGCCCAAGAATTTCTATTTAATAAGAGTGGGAATAAGGGATGATTAAAAACTATGCTGCTGCATGGGACTGACCATTATCCCCACATCAGAATGGGTCGACATGTTTCAGCTTTCAGAAGTGCCCCACCAGTCTTCCTTCAGGTTCTAGATCCTTTCTATCCTAACTCCTTACTACAGTAGTGTTCATTCATCCATCAGCAAGCCTCCACGCAATACCTATTAGTACAGTCCTACTGGACAATATTCCCTAAGTCTGTGTTTTTGGATGGTCCTGTGAATACTGAGACAATGCACATAATTGGAGACCCAACTAGGAAGAACATTATTAAAATATGACAAAAAACACAGAAGGTAACTTGTTTCCATTGCATGCGCATGAAGACTATTGTTTTTAATTGTTTATTGCACATGTGATAAATATATACTGCAAATCCATGCAAGTTACCAAAAACATGCTGTATTCAATTACACGTGTTGTAGAGTATCGTACCCTAACTTAAAACAGTCAGGGCACCATAGAGGAGTTCACCGGGGAAACCCTTGTAGTGTCACTCTGGATCAAGGAGCACATATAAGAACAAGTAGTAAGTAAAATGGACAGTCATTTTCAGTCAGAATTTATCTATCTCTTTCCCTTGCTCGGGATGCCCCATACACTTACTACATCAGAGGTGTTTCCTTCAAGATTACTCATGTGGTGCTGCGGACCCTCTGAGTATTAGTGATTCTCATGGAGCAGGATGCTAAAAAGCGTCTTTTGCTCACTGCTTTGGGAGTGCCCATGTTATATGATGCTGCCCGTGTCATGAAACGTGGCACTGCGTATGCTATGTGGTGATGTGATCAATGAGAGGGATGCTGGGAAATGTAGGAAAGGCGCCCTCCTCGTGTTCAGCATACTATATCTTTGAGTTTGGGTTTTGCTGCTGTGTCCCAAAGTGGGTTCATTTTATCAAAACCATGCTTCATTATGTGCTTATGTAAAGATGGCGCTGTGGTTGTACACGCCAAGGCATGCTTCTGGAATATAAAGCTAAAGGATGTTTTCGGTATATTATTATTACTCTCTGCAAAACTCCTGCGGAAAGATTGTCCTGAAGGAAAACTAAAAGTAAGAGCAGGGGCAGAGAAGATCCGTGCCTGCTGTTGGGTATCATGTCACCTAACCCTACCGTCTTGGTGTCACCTGTAGCCACAGTATATCATTGTTTAGGCCATCAGTGTGTGTCTTCAAACGGTACACCCACCGTTCTTTATTCAGTAAGATTTGTAAAGCGTTAATGTGTTGATTTATGGTCATTTTCTCAAGATCCTCCCACATGATATCATTTTCTGTGTTGTTTTTTGCACAAAGTGGTTTGTCATATTAGTGGAGCTTCTCGTACGTCTTATATCGCTGCGATGTTTGCTGATTCCAATGCCTTTATGCATGATGTCAACTCTAGACTGAACACGACCTCCCGAGATCAACGAGGTGCGGTTTGATTCCAATACCACTATGGGGCATGCAGTCTTGGTCCAAGATCAGAAATAGAGTTCATGACCAAGATTCCAAAGCACTCACAAAAAAGCACTGAAATGGTGCGGTCACACAGTGCTGGTGTAAAATCACACTTTGATTGTTCCAGATCAGTCAACACTGGATTAAGTTCACACATCACTGACCAAGATCTAACAGTGATGGGCCTAGCTCAGTCATTACCTTCCTATGGTCCAATAGCATGGGTCAAGGTCATGCAGGACTCAACCAAGATCTCATAGTGTTGGCCTACAATTACACAACCCTGGCCCAACATCATACAGTACTAGACCAAGAACAAACATATCTCGGTCAATATTCTTAGATTCTGACCTGTCAAATTTGACTGGATTTCACGAGAATTAGAAATGGTGTTCAACCTTGACCTGTTAGTCTAAATGCAGCACTCTGTGTGCATATTCCAGAAAGGCTTGGTGCCACTAATCCAAGCTTGCTTATGTTGATGGAGGACAGATCGATCTGAAGGAGTTCAAAGGAAGAGAACAACAGTGAAGGAACAGTATAACATCACTTGTGTGAACACCCGTCCGTTTTCCTTGGTAATCTTGTCTGATGATAGAATAGTTAGAAGAGGATGTGGGGTTGTGTATGTGTATGATGGGTAGGGAGAAGTGACTGTGCCAGGTTTCTATTAGAACAAGGATATTGAATTCTTTTCTATCATCCATCTACCTTCATTTTCTTAAATGCGTACTCCTCACACCTTTCCCTTGCACACACTTTCACCCCCCCTTTTTTCTAACATACCCTTCTCCCTCTCTTACACACATTTCATTTGCATGCATCATCTCTCTCCATCCTCTCATGCCGTTGTCTGACCAGCTCTGTCTAGCTCACCACACACATCCTCAACCAAGGCTCTACCTTCTTTCTTACACAGCTCTTTCTCATTAGTTTTTCCACTCTCTCTTATTCACACGGGCACACACGCACAAATGCTAAGAATGTGTGTATTTTTTATGCTCCTTATCACCAATGTGAATGTTGAATGATTATTTTTCAAACTTGCATTGGTAAAGAAAATGATGTCTTAGGCAATTAACCAATATTGACCTGAATCCCTGTTGATGAGCTTTGAAATGAAAACCATATGAAGGATTGTACACAAATCAATTAAGGCATGATTTTAAGATGAATCATGGATATATAACTGTGTAAAAAAGCAAAATAAAGTGTTGGGGTGTTGGGACGGAGAAGTCCTCTACATGGTTAAAGACATGTACCCCTGCCTGAGTGCCCAACTGTACTGTTGCCTGGATCCCGAATGCTGATTTTTTTGTCAGAGGTAAACACAGTTTATGCATGTGCACATGGCATAGGCCTGTCTCATGGATTGCAGTCTTGCTGGACTGGGAGGAGTGCCCAAAGATCTACCCTCATAGTGGTGGAAGGCTACCACCTTCACCAAGAATTAAGCAGCAAAAGTGTGGTGGTGGCCATGTAGTGATCAGCAGTAATGAACAGGTCCTTTTTACCCCTTGTCACTGGAGTGAGGCCTACAGGCTCACTCTCCTTTTTAAAAGTTCTGATGCTGTGCGTTCAACTCACTCAAGTGGAGTGCTGAGCAGCACCGGAGTAGTGACTCTGCGCTTGATGTATGTGTGCCTGGAAAGGGTAAAGTGCAGGGACAGAGCAGTACAGTGCAGTATATGTATGGTTAGTGCATGTACTGAGTGTACGTGTGCCTGTTGGGAAAACATTACATGAGAGATGTAGTGCTGTGCAGTGTGTGTGCAATGAAAGCATGTGCTGGGTGCAGGTGTGCTTATGTAAAGTACAACACATCAAGGGTAAAGTGTTGTGCAGCATGGTGAGTGTGTGTGCTGGCAGTGTGTTTGTTTGCAAATAGCACACCATGGTACAATATAGAAAAGCTATCATTTGCAGGAATGTCTTTAGCCCCCTTCTTATTAATTGGGACAATTATGGCATCGCACCATGGCTCAGGGATTCTCTCCCCACCCCCTTCTTTTACAGCATTGCTTAACCTATTCAAGTACGTGACCCAGATATCTGCCTCTGAATGGAATAAATCTACAGGTATACTGTCGGGGCCAGGTGCTTTTTCTTTCTTCATATGGGGGAGAGCAGCCTTAGTTTCCTCCAATGTAAATAGTAATGGGGGAATACTAGAGGAACAAGCATTTGCAATGCAATAGGTCTCGCATTTACGCGAGTTTGAGCTATTGGCGTTGAAAATAACAATGCCTTTTATTTTTGTTTTTGTTTTAAAAAGATAAATAAAGGCATTGTCATTTACAATGCCAATAGCTTAAACTCGTGTAAGTGCGAGACCTATTGCATTGCAAATGCTTGTTTTAATTGCTGCTCACAGTGAACTACAGAGCAGACGCGGTTTGCTTTTTTTTTTTAAAAAATGAAGAGAAACCGGTCTCGTAACCAGATGGGGTAGGGGAGGGTGCTGCAACCCGACCCATGTCCAAACTGTGATTGCAAGGAACTGGGCTGAGGAGAGGGGCGTCTGTGGAGAGAGATGGTACAGAAGAGGTGAGAGACACTTTCTCTAAGAGGAACTGGGCTGAGGAGAGGGCATCTGTGGAAAGAGATGGTACAGAACATATGTGCTACGGTGGATGAAGAGAAAGGACTGGAATAAAGACTGACAGCAGTGAGAGAGGAGAGTGGACAGAGCATCTATGGAGAGACTGTGTAGCAGAATGGAGGGTAGTTATCTTAGAAGAGGTTGTTCTAGGGTAAGCAGGGCAGAAGAGAGGATAAAAAGTGCAAAGATGAGTGAGGGGGTCTGAGGAGAAGGGTCACTACAGGGGAGAGAAGCGAGTGGATCTGAGGGTTAAGAGGCAACAAAGAGAGGAGAGAGACGGTATCTGAGGAGAGAAAGAGTTTCGTAGAGAAGAGAAACTGGTAGCAGTGAGAAGGCATAGGGTATGAGGAGAACGGGTATATGAGGACAGAGAGAGTGTAGGGAGGAGAGAGAGGCTGAACAGACGGATGTGCAACAGTGCAACAAAGAGAAGGGAGAGTGTCTGGGGAGGAAGGAGCAGCACAGCATGAGAACGTATTGAGGAGAGTGGGGTCTCGAGAGAGACAGGCAATAATGAGGAATTGAGGACAGAGGGCAGTCTGATGCGAAAGGGGACAACGGGGTGTAGGGTAGTAACGGCTGGATAATAGAGGGCAGTGTAATAGAATAGTGGTGAACAGATGGGAATTAAAGGTATGGTGACAGCTATTGGGGAGAGCGTAGAAGCGGGGAAAGAATGCATGTGAAGTAAGTTAGAAAAAAACAGTGAGTGAGAATATAAAAGAGCTGCGCTTCCAGGGCAGGAGGGGGAGGGGGTGACTTCCTGCTATTCACACTGTGCATGTTGTCTAATGACATTTACATCACACTGCAGGGAAAAGCATAATAAACATATTTTATAAAAACCTGCAAGAGCTCCGATTGAGAAAAGTCCTACCCCTTACCAACAGCTCCGTCAGCACTTCCAGGAATAACCAGAAGGAGAGGGGTCTGGGAAGGGGGGGCGGAATGCAAGCAACACCCAGCCTGTCACAGCAGCCAATTCCAGGCCGGCGGCCCAGCGGGGACTTCCGTCACGGGCCAATTTTATCGCTGGGAAGGCAAAGAAATTAAATACACACATTACCCCTCCCCCGCTATCGTGCAACTAACTCCCCCCTCCTCCCTACACTACTGGGAGGAAGAAAAAGAAGTAAAGCTTCGCATGTGAATGGGGCTACTCCAGCGGCACAGTGAGTGGAGCTGTCCCGGGAATCGGGATGAGGTGAGCCAGACAGTGCTACTGCCACAGCGAGGACGGCAGTGGCGGCTGGTGACATTTGAAACTGGGGGGCCGTAAAACAATTGTCGTACTTCAGTGTAGCGAGCGAGCGTAGCGAGCGAACCTGAACCCCCTATGGGGGGTTCGGGGGGGTGCTCCCCCGAGAAAATTTTGAAAGAAGAGTAGGCAAATGGTGCATTTTCAGGCAAATTTGAGAGTGTGACACTATCCCGGAAGTGCTGCGTGTTTTCAGCCTCTGGCCTTTCAATATATATAACAGCCCAGGTACTCCACATCAGCTGCAGCCTGGTTTCAGCCAGTGACCCCCAACATGCAGGCCTGTACCCAGAAATCATCCCCACATGTGTCTGGAGCCAGTACACCCCCACCCCCTCTTTCCCTATCTGCATCCAGTGAGTTACTCCCTTGGCTTGTCTGCACCCACTGACCTTTCAAACATGCCGCAGCAAGTATTTCACCACATGCATGTCTGGAGCCAATGAACCTTACTCTGGATATTTGTAGCCGATCACACTGGCCTGTCAACCGCCAGTCACTGCCCCCACAATTCTGCAACCATTGACAGAACAAACGACAAATGTGGTCGTGTCTTACACAGCATAACCAGAGCTCCCCGCCACCTTCCAACAAAACTCATGCGTGAAAGCAGAGCAATCATCTTAACCACAAAAGTCCAAAACGGCGCCCACGCCCACCTCTTCAGCAAATACCAGGGCGCATGAGCCGCATGCATCAGAAAGAGATAAGACGAGTGTCCTACAATGACCATTAATTCATTCATTCATTGTACGGTGCTCGCACAGATAGCGTAAGACAATTTTTGGAAGTGCGGGTGTTCTTTTTGCTTAACTGAACTCATGCATGAACAATGTTAAGCACACCCTATTGGAGCAACTGAATCCGTTTGATATTAAACACTGTAAAACTGTACTCCAACAATCGGGGGTCGCGCGGGGGGGGGTAAAAATAAAGTAGCACGTCACCTTCTTTGTGTTGTTTTCTTTTAACAAGTCACGCTGAAAACTGTGCGCTGTGTAAAGGGTAGGCGGGGTTCTCGAGCCCCTGCTGCCGCACCTCCTTTTTTCCAGCTTAGGGGGGTCACTCTTAGCCAACACACCTCAATTTTCAGAAAACTGGAGTGGCTTCCTGCAGGCAAACCTAGTTGTTTAACAGCGAGGGCTTTGCATGACGGGATTTTTAAACTGCTACTCATGGAGATAAAAGCAAGACTACAAGTCCTTGAACGGAAACAAAATATTGGCTAAAACACAAAGGACTGACTAAAGTTCTGCGCTTCATTTTGTCTACACATGCCCTTGCTGCACCAATACCATGTGGCTCGGTATACCTGTGCGAATCACTTGTACGCGCACTCAGTGGATGAGAGTTGTGTGTTCCTCTGTCAAACACGTGTGCAATACAGTTATGGAGATGACTGCTGTTCTGCAATCCCTGTGCCAGTCTCCACAACCCACCTCCTATAGACAAAGGACTGGTATCTCTACGTTAATCGTTTGCACACATTAGCCCAAGCAGGGAAAGGTTCTGTTTCCGTCTGCCAAGTAACTGAGGCATATAAGCCGAGGCGAAAATATATCACTTGTGTCAAGTCCACGGGTAATCCAACTCCAGAGGAGTAAAGTTCTGTATCTGTCACTTTTCAAAACCCTCAAGGCCCAGAGCAGAGGTAAAATGGTACCAGTGAAAAAGAAAGAAGGGGGTACCTAGCACTAGCAGGTGAGTTCAAGACAGTGGACCGAGCTATCCTAACCTAGAAGTGAGAGACTACATTAATTAAAGCTTACACAATTTTAACAGGTACTAATCTGATTGCCCCAAAGTCACCTGCATCACACATTCACTACGACAAAGTTAAGTTTGCTTACTCTGCTGGTAACATGTGCTGGCTCGCACGCACAAATAATCAGGGATAAATACGTAATTCCTCTCGCATAGGTTCCCCTGACAGAAAGATTTAAAAGTCGCGGCTCGCAATACTCGCGGGGGGGGGGGGCGGGGAAGTTTAAAATTAAAATATAATAAAAGAAAACTTACCGGTCCGCTCGACTGCTCCTGGGCCGGGGTCCCGCGCTCTTCAACAAACAGGAACAGCTGCGACGTCACTGCCAACCCCTCTACTGACGCTGCTCCAGCAGCGCCAGGATTGGTTGAGGGCAGGGATACTCCCTGCCCATTAGGAGACCGGGGGCTGCGGCATGAAGCAACCCTCAGTCTCTTAAGGGGAAGGCTAGTGCGCATGTTCGGGCTGATCGTAAAAATGACCAGCCCAAAAACGAACATGCGCACTATTGCTGTGACTGTCTCGCTGCTGTCACTCAACTCCCTGAGTGCTGCCGCCCCCACCCCCTCCCACCCCCTTCAGCGTCCCTCGTTCTACTTCTCCGACGCTAATTCCAATCAGGAGTCCTGATTGGAATTGGCGTCGGAGAAGTAGAATGAAGAATTTGAATGGGGCCGTGGCATTAGTGGGGCAATGCCCCAGCGCCCCCAATGGACGCACCGCCACTGGAGGACGGTCAGATGAGCTGTGCGACGGTTTCCCGCCAGGGGAGGTACTTTTGCCAACCTGTCTAGTTTGGTTCATTGCTGCCCACAGTCAACATTAACCGGAACAGCGAGCGCACCTCCGGCCAGCGTGTGTGTCCGTTTAAGACTGCTCATTAAAAAAAACAAGCCGCCGCGCCATAGAAATGAAACGAGCCTCGGCGTCGGCTCAACATCAAGTGATTGTGGGCAAATCACTTAATCTCCACATGCCTACCAAATAATGAGCGTGTCCTTCGGGTCCAGTTCACGCTATCTAAAACTACAAGCCGAAATCACTTAATCTCCACATGCCTACCAAATAATGAACGTGTCCTTCGGGTCCGGTTCACGCTATCTAAAACTACAAGCCGCCGCGCCAGAGAAATGAAAGGTTCACGCTATCACAAACTACAAAAAAAAAAAAACGCCGCGCCAGAGATATGAAAAGGCGCGTCAGCCATTGTTGAATCTAAACGCGGTAATAGTAAAAAAAAGTGCTTAGCGGCTAATTAAGAGACACTGTCTCCCGCTGCAAGTAAACGATCCAATCCCGGTGGGCGGGGCCAAAAGCAGACAGGGTGGCAACCCTCAGTGTAATGATCGCCTCCGGTGCAATCATTACACTGTGTTTTGCATCATCCATGACGCAAAACGACGGGCACCAATCAAAATTGTAGGCGGAGCAGCGACACGACTTCTGGAATCGTATCGATTCCAAGAAGCCCTCGCATGGCGAGGTGCAATCATTACACTGTGTTTTGCATCATCCATGACGCAAAACGACGGGCACCAATCAAAATTGTAGTCGGAGCAGTGATCGATTCCAAGAAGCCCTCGCATGCGCTGCTCACGCCAGGCGAGACCTAAAAAGGGATGGCGAGAAAACAAGTTGTTCTGTAATCATCATTGGGGCAGGGGCCAGGACTAGCATTATCCCTCGCGCAGTATAAAGTTTTAAAATGTTCGAGCCATAGGTCTACTGGAACAAATACACCTGGGGTGGTGATTCCACAGCTACTTCCAGCAGCAATGATTTTCCAGAAGACTCTATGATCTCGTTTCCAAAGGGCATCTAGCATGTTGGTCCAATACTCCTCGTCCCATTTTTCCTTGGAATTAGTCATGATTGTCTTGTAAACCATACTGGCTAGTGTTATGGCTATTTTAGAGCCCTCTTTGATGGCCTTAATCCAGCCCCCCCCACCTTTGCGACCCTGCACTCTTTCGTGAACCAAGGGCACAGGGTAGATCTACCTTGTGTCTTTCTAAATTACTTCTTGAAGAGGTGTTTAAGGGTTTTGAACAACTCAGAATGTTTAGCGCTAAACTTAAATGTGCTTGAGTTAGAATAGTCATATGATTCAAAATAGTCCACTGATGATTGCTAGATGTTAGCCTTGGCATATTCATTGTTTTTAATGGTAACCCATTTTATGTTCCCGCAGGTGTTTGCAAGGGCTGATGGAGTTAGAAAGGTATCATTAACATGCTCATGGGGCTTACAAAATAGATCTAAACTAAACTCAGTGGCGAGCATTATGGTCGCTATCTGCTCGAATAATAACTTTCATATCAGCCATATAACATCATAGCCTTAGATCAAGCAACACGTAATCTATATAAAGAATACACATTCCTCTCTTGAAAGTAGAGAGGGGCCAATAATCAGCCATGGTACGCCCATTTGCAGCTCTCAGACCATGATTTAGGCCGAAGTGGAAAAGTTGGCAGGCTACTTTTGGCCATTTTGTGGCTAGTGTACTTATGAGCTCGGGGAAACACCACTCCTCATCCTCCCCAGCCATTAGGGCAGAAAGAGGTTCAAATTTTGTATTTCCATTGCCTGTTATAAACATAGGCCAGCAGTGATGTATTTTCTCTAGCAAAAGACATATTGCATGTATGGTTGAGGATTCTAAATTATCTTGGACAGTGTGTGAGAAGTTGGCCTGGTATATGCAGTCCACTAATTATAGTGGGCACCTTGCACCAGTCCAAACAACCCCTTATTGGAGATATGTTAAAGACAACCTTTATTGAAAGCTATCCTAGTGTTAGCTATGGAGAGCAGCCTTCAGGCTAAGTCTTGAAGGAATGTAAAGCAGCTTGTTTTACCAGTCTATAATCTCTTGAGTGATCAAATGAAAGAGCACCACACCAGGTATATATTCAAAATATATGTATTTATTACTAAACACACCCCTCTAGTCTCTTTATGAGGCTAGAGTTCGAAGTATAGCTATAAGTTATTTAAACACAGTAATAGCACAAATACACGTTTGGGCCCTAGGGGCGTACCAAACCATATACCAATAAAGTGGTATAAGAACCACGACTGAGCTAGACACTAGGCCTAGAGCCTCTAGAAGTGCTTGGACCACAAGGAACCACCCAAGGTAGTGACACAAGGGGACCCACGGGGGACGCGTGCAGTGTAGTAACACAGCCGCGAATCGCCGTTAACTTCTATGGAGAAAGTCGCGGTTTGGAATTTAAAGAAAAGGGACACTTAAAGAAGGACTTGGAGCAAACCCTTTGAGAACTAGGTCGTTCTAGAGTCTCTACCCACGGGAGCACCGGAGTACTCTTGTTACCTCACCCAGGGAAGCCGGGTGCATAGGTGCCTTTCGGGGTCGGGTTTCGTCGTCGATTTGAATGGCGATCTGCTGCAAAGTGCTGCTGGCGACCAAGTGAAAAGTGTCCGGGTGGATCCAAGGGTGGATCGGAGATCTGAAGAACCTGAAAGCAGAGGGGACAGAGTCTGGGTCACTAGCCAGTGACCAGGAAGGCGATGAGCAGATGCCCACCGATGTCGAGTGCTTCAGGTAGGTTGACGGTCGTCTTGACTCTTCAGCCACGAGGTCCAGGAGGCGTTGTCGGCAACCAGGAGCAGGATTCGGGCTGGTACACGATGTCTGTCGAGTGCTGAGGTGTCGGCGACTGGATTGGACCCAACAAGCCTTGGCAACGGCAAGTCTTGATGAAGATGAAGATTGACGATTGTGCAGACCAGCAAGGTCTGAGGAACTCACCCAGCAAGGGTAAGTGAGGGCAAGCCTAGAGCAATCAGGGAGCCCAAGTAGAAAAAGATTGGCCTTCGTGAAGGGCTACTAGCCAACGGGCTAGCGACCGCGAAGGAGCCTTGAGACGGTGCACGTGGAGCTGGCTCACAGGACACTTGTGGAGTGGAGGCCAGTGATCTTCGGTGCAGTTGGTGCTGGACGCTAGGGCTACTCGGAGCCCAAAGCACGACTTCGTGGGAGACCCAGAAGAGGATGCACTTGCAAATGCGTGCGGTGTCCAGGGGTCACAGTTCCACGTTACCCACGACAGCTACGGGCCTCAGCTTTGCTGGGGACTCAGGGCAGCCTCGGGGAAGTCTGGAAATCCACCTCTGGTGATACAAAGACTTCGGCGTCTGACGGGAGCTTCAGCGATGCAGACCGGACAATTGCTTCTTTGGTGCCTGCCAAGCAGGGGAGTCACTCCTTGACCCCAAGGGAGATTCTTCTGTCCTCTAATCTTTAAGTAGAGCGTCGAAGGTCCAGGATTCTGTGTCAGAGTTTCATCCAGGGATAATCTAAAGTCCTAAGGACTGGGTTCCTATACTTATACTAAGTTTAGGGGTTGGACTTACTCTGTGGTCCCACCTATGGGTGGGTCAGGGCAGAGGGTGGCTACACTCCTTTCCCTTTGTCCAGTTCGCGCCAAAGCAGGGGCTGCAAGCCCCTGATCCGGTTTGAACTGGGGTATGCACTAGGGACACCAAATGTGCCCCCAGTGCAGGACTTCAAAGCACCCGAGAGTGCTCCCGCCCAGCCCCAATACACACTATCCTGTCTGGGGAGGTGGTCACACCTCCCTGGGACAGGAAACCTATTGTCCAGGCCTCCCCTGCCGGAGTTTCGGTCAGCAGCAGGAGGCCAGACTTGTGTCTGTGGCAGCAGCATCCATTTTGTGATGTCAGGGCTTGGAAAGTCAGTACCGGGCATACCGGTGTGTACATGCCTTTCCCTCTAGAAGGGTGGAATGCTACCCCCGCCGCCAGAACTGGCGGGGGGGGGGGGTAGTATTCCAAGATGTTTGACACCAAACACGACATGTTTCCGTGCAGCCATCCCAAAGTTAGCATTTAACGCGAGGTTATAATGCGCTTAAGAGTATATGGTCAGGCTGCACTACAAACAGCATCAGAGAAGGGTCTGCGAACGCTGCAGAGGGGCCCTGCTCATGCAGGGGCACCCTCTCACATAGGAACCACGCACTCTGCCTTCAGGATTGATAAGGCCTGCCATAGGAGTGACTTATAGGTTTATATGTGTGTATGTATATAGTGATATAGGTAGCCTATATCACAGTAAGGGGTGCATGCACCACCTTACCCAGGCTGCAGTAGCAGACCTGTGGTGTCAGTTTGGATGGCCTTCCAGGGGTGGCACAATACATGCTGCAGCCCCTGGTAGGCCTCTGAGGTACCTATGCCCTGGGTACATAGTATACCATATACTAGGGACTTATAAGGGCACTCCAGATTCCAATCAGAGATGTGCCTAAGGCACATGGAAACCATTTTAGAGAGGAAGCAGCTAGGCTGGGGTTCTGATTAGCAGGGCCCCAGCCAGACTAAGGTCGAAAAACAGTGAAGCATCAGCAAAAAGTGGGGGTACCCATGTGAAGCAGATCCTACTCTCCTACCCAACCCCCCCCCCCCCAACGTAGGGACATTAAACTAACCTTGCCCAGTTAAGTCTTCATGTTCTAAGTGGAAGTACCTAGAGAGTCCATCTGCATTGGCATGGTTACTCCCAGGTCTATGTTCCATTGTGAAGTCCATCCCCTGTAGGGAAATGGACCACCTACGCAGTTTGGGGTTTTCACCCTTCATTTGTTTTAGCCATAAGAGGGGCTTATGGTCTGTTTGAACAAGGAATTGAGTACCAAACAAGTATGGCCTCAACTTCTTCAGAGCCCAGACCACAGCAAAGGCCTCCCTCTCAATGGATGACCAACGTTTCTCTCTAGGGGTCAGCCTTCTGCTAATGAAAGCTACTGGCTGATCCTGACCTTCTTCATTCAATTGTGACAGTACAGCCCCTACCCCCAATTCAGATGCATCAGTTTGAACAATGAACTTCTTGGAGTAATCAGGACTCTGTAGAATGGGAGCAGTGCACATGGCCTGCTTCAGGTGATCAAATGCCTTTTGACAGCTAACTGTCCACTGAACCTTTTTGGGCATTTTCTTGGAAGTTAAGTCATTCAGGGGTGTCACTATTGATCCATACCCCTTGACAAATCTCCTATAGTACCCAGTCAGGCCTAAGAAGGCTCTCACCTGAGTCTGGGTAGTTGGAGCAGTCCAGTCCATGATGGTCTGGATCTTGCTCTGCAAGGGTTGAACCTGGCCTCCACCCACAAGGTGGCCCAGGTACACAACCTGACTCTGCCCTATCTGGCACTTGGTGGCCTTGATAGTCAGGCCTGCCTTTTGCAGGGCCTGTAAAACATTTCTGAGGTGGACCAGGTGATCCTCCCAGGTGGAGCTAAAGACAGCAATATCATCTAGATATGCTGCACTATAGGCTTCCAGACCTGTAAGGACTGTATTCACCAACCTCTGAAAAGTGGCAGGTGCATTCTTCAGACCAAAGGGCATCACCACAAATTGATAATGCCCACTAGGGGTTGAGAATGCTGTTTTTGGCTTTGCATCATCAGCTAGTCTGATCTGCCAGTAGCCAGCTGTCAAGTCAAATGTGCTTAGATACTTGGCTGAGGCCAAAGTGTCTATTAGCTCATCTGCCCTTGGTATTGGATGGGCATCAGTCCTAGTGACTGCATTGAGACCCCTGTAGTCCACACAAAACCTCATCTCTCTTTTTCCACCACTGGTGTGAGGTTTTGGCACAAGGACCACTGGACTAGCCCAAGGGCTATCTGAGGGTTCAATAACTCCCAAATCCAACATTTTCTGGACTTCTGTCCTGATACAGTCCCTGACATGGTCAGGTTGCCTATAAATCTTATTTTTAATAGGCAGACTGTCCCCAGTGTCCACTTCATGAGTGCACCAGGTGGTCTGACTTGGAGTCAGTGAGAACATGTGTCTGAACTGATTGAGCACCTGTCTACAATCAGTTTGCTGCTGGGTAGTGAGGCTGCCTGCCAAGGCTACACCATCCACTGACCCATCATCAGGGTTCTGTGAGAGCAGGTCAGGGAGTGGGTCACTCTCTTCCTCCTGTCCCTCATCAGTAGCCATGAGCAAGCCCATGTCTGCCCTGTCCACATATGGTTTTAACCTGTTGACATGGAGAACCCTGTGGGGACTCCTGGGTGTTCCTAGGTCTACTAAGTAGGTAACCTCACCCTTCTGCTCAACAATGGTGTGGGGTCCACTCCATTTGTCTTGGAGAGCTGCTGGGGCCACTGGCTCCAACACCCACACCTTCTGTCCTGGCTGATAAACAGTCAGTACAGCCTTTTGGTCATGCCAGGCCTTTTGAAGTTCCTGGCTAGCCTCAAGGTTTTTAGTTGCCTTTTTCATATACTCAGCCATCCGGGAGCGGAGACCAAGTACGTAGTCCACTATGTCTTGCTTTGGGGGCTTGAGAGGTAACTCCCATCCTTCCTTCACCAAGCACAGTGGACCCCTGACAGGGTGACCAAACAAAAGTTCAAAAGGGCTGTAGCCAACCCCTTTTGAGGCACCTCCCTGTATGCAAATAAAAGGCAGGGCAAGAGTATGTCCCATCTTCGCCTAAGCTTTTCTGGGAGCCCTTTAATCATGCCCTTCAAGGTTTTGTTGAATCTCTCAACTAAACCATTGCATTGTGGGTGATAGGGTGTGGTGAACTTGTAAGTCACTCCACACTCCTTCCACATTGCTTTTAAGTATCCAGACATAAAGTTAGCACCCCTGTCTGATACAACCTCCTTAGGAAAGCCCACTCTTGAGAAAATTCCCAGGAGGGCCCTTGCCACCACAGGTGCTGTAGTGGTCCTAAGGGGAATAGCCTCTGGGTACCTGGTGGCATGATCCACTACCACCAGGATAAACCTGTGCCCAGATGCTGTTTGGGGATCCATGGGACCAACAATGTCAATCCCCACCCTTTCAAAGGGAACCCCCACCACAGGTAGTGGTATCAGGGGGCCTTTGTAGTGCCACCTGCCTTGCCACTGGCCTGGCAGGTTACACAGGAGCGACAAAACTCCTTGGTGTCTTCAGACATGTGGGGCCAGTGAAAGTGAGGGACAATTCTGTCCCAAGTCTTGTTCTGGCCCAGGTGACCTGCTAAGGGAATATCATGGGCTAGGGTCAATAGGAAGCCCCTGAACTTCAGAGGTATAACCAACCTCCTGGTAGCACCAGGCTTGGGGTCTCTACACTCTGAGTACAAGAGTCCATCATCCCAATACACAGTATGGGGACCACTAGCTTTCCCAGCAGCCTCAGCAGCAGCTTGCTGTCTGAGGGGTTCAAGAGAGGGGCAGCTCTGCTGCTCCTGGCTCAGATCTGCCCTGGAAGGTCCCCCTGTCCCCAAGAACTCAACCTGGTCAGGTTCAAGCTCCTCTGGGACAGTTCCTTCCTCAGGACTGAGATCATCCCCCTCAAGGGACTGATCTTCCTTCTGAGCCAAGGGGGAAGGCACTGCCTTTACCCTACTACTCCTCCTCTTGGAAGGCACTT
Organism: Calotriton arnoldi; assembly: GCA_963921515.1. NCBI lineage: Eukaryota > Metazoa > Chordata > Amphibia > Caudata > Salamandridae > Calotriton > Calotriton arnoldi. Next base: position 1,131,225 of record CAWUFW010000967.1, on the reverse strand, counting down.
GGTCCATTATTCCAGAATCCAAGGCCTGTTCAGTGCTAGACATTTTGGCTTGTGACCTGGTCACAGCAAACACATCTGCAGGGATCCCCAGCATTTCTGCATGGGTCCTGAGCTCCACTTCTGCCCAAGCTGAAGTTTCTAAGTCATTGCCAAGCAAGCATTCAACTGGTAGGTCTGCACTTACCACAACCTTCTTAAGGCCAGTTACCCCTCCCCAGGAGAAGTTAACAACTGCCAGAGTATGGTCTGTTCTGACATTGCTAGCATTGGTCACTTGGTACATCTCACCAAGTATAACTTGCCCAGGATTCACAAGGTCTTGTGTCACCATGGTGACACTTGCCCCTGTGTCCCTAAATGCCAAAGCCTCTCGTCCATTGATTAAAGGCTGTTGTCTGTACTTGCCCAGATTACTGGGACTCATAGAGGAGGTCATATCCATGCCTCCATCACAGACTAGGACAGCCTGAGTGAGTTCTCTGACTAGGTCAGAGCCCATCTCAGTACCCAGGGTCAACCCTACTAAACCCTTGGTTGTAGTACTCCCACCACCAACTGTAACTGCACTAGGGGAGCAGGTGCCTTAGGGGCATTGGTGGGGGCTGGAGTCGAGTCTTTGGACTTGGTGCAATCACTGGTCCAGTGGGTCTTTTGCTTACAGACCTTGCACCATGGTTTTCTTTGGCCTTTCCCTTTGGTAGACTGTGAATCCCCACCTGAAGAAGATTTTTGGGGACCTTGTGAAGACTTTTGATCTTTACCCTTCTCCCCACCCTTATCAGAGTTCTTAGAATCTTGCTTCTTAGGGTCACCACCTTGGTTCTGTACCTTCTGCCTCACCCTGGTTCTGACCCACTTGTCTGCCTTCTTTCCCAATTCTTGGGGAGAGGTCAGATCAGAGTCCACCAGGTACTGATGCAACAGCTGATTTTGACAGTTATTAAGAATCTGCTCCCTCATTATCAGATTGTACAATCCTGTGAAGTCACACACCTTACTGCCCATCAACCAGCCTTCCAGAGCCTTAGCAGAACAATCCACATAGTCTACCCAGTCTTGAGTCTGTGCTTTTTGGGCATCTCTGAACTTTAACCTGTATTGTTCAGTTGTTAGGCCAAACCCATCAATAAGAGCACTCTTCAAGACCTTGTAATTATCAGCATCCTCTTCTCTTACAGTGAGGAGCTTGTCTCTACCTTTGTCTGCAAAGGAGAGCCACAAGATTGCTGCCCACTGCTCCTGAGGGACCTTCTGTACTTTACAGGCCCTCTCTAGAGCAGTTATTTATTTGTGGATGTCATCCCCACTCTGGTAGGGAGGGACAATCTTGCTCAGGTTTCTATGGTCATAAGACCTTTCCCTATCTCTAGGGATATTGCTGCCACCATGGGACTCTAGTCCCAACTGTTTTCTCTCTTTGTAGAGATCTAGGGACTCCCTGTCTAGAGCCAATTGCTGCTTTCTGAGTTCAAGCTGGGCTTGCTCATACTGAATCAGCCTCTTTCTCCTCTCATGAGAGGATTCCCTCCTATGAGAGGAGACAGAGGTCCCTATTGAGGTGTCAGAGTGGTTAGACTCCTGAGAAGGAGATCTAGACCTTCTAGGCACACTCATAATCCTTCCTGGGGGACAAAGTGGAGGTCATTCTGATCCTCCTCTTCCTCTTCCACAGGAGGGATTGGGTTTTCCAGGTCAGGGTCATTGTCACCCTCCTGGTCAGTTCCAGAGGGGGTTGGGGGTGTTGCTACCCCTGGCCCCATCCTCATCTTCTGCCCCACCCTCTGCACCTGCCCCTTCAGTCCCTAAGGGCCTGTTGAGGTCATCAGCCATTAACATCTCTCTCAGATGTTGGGTGGTGGGACTTTGGCCTGTCTTCAGTTTCCTCACATTGCATATTGCTCTCAATTCCAAGAATGGGAGTGTATCATACTTGGAGGGAAGAAGCCCAGTGGCTTCTGGCAAGGACTCTCTGGGTCCTGGCTTTGAAGACATCACTAGTGAGGTGTGGTGTATGCACTACCTACTCTAGTGTGGCCTACTAAACTCTCTTGAGTTGTAGAAAGGGTGTGCTATCCCTTAACACACAACTCTAAGTTCAGTAGAACTTACTGTATACTAAGCTTAATTTATATGTACCTTAGGTACCTTTAGTGGTTTTCAGTTGATCAATTCAATTGAGATTATCTGGTAAAACAATAGCAAGCTGGAATCCCACATGCTGCACACCAATGTGAGAAGTTGGCCTGGTATATGCTGTCCACTAATTATAGTGGGCACCTTGCACCAGTCCAAACAACCCCTTATTGGAGATAGGTTAAAGACAACCTTTATTGAAAGCTATCCTAGTGGTAGCTATGGAGAGCAGCCTTCAGGCTAAGTCTTGAAGGAATGTAAAGCAGCTTGTTTTACCAGTCTATAATCTCTTGAGTGATCAAATGAAAGAGCACCACACCAGGTATATATTCAAAATATATGTATTTATTACTAAACACACCCCTCTAGTCTCTTTATGAGGCTAGAGTTCGAAAGTACATAAGTTATAAGTTATTTAAACACAGTAATAGCACAAATACACGTTTGGGCCCTAGGGGCGTACCAAACCATATACCAATAAAGTGGTATAAGAACCACGACTGAGCTAGACACTAGGCCTAGAGCCTCTAGAAGTGCTTGGACCACAAGGAACCACCCAAGGTAGTGACACAGGGGACCCACGGGGGACGCGTGCAGTGTAGTAACACAGCCGCGAATCGCCGTTAACTTCTATGGAGAAAGTCGCGGTTTGGAATTTAAAGAAAAGGGACACTTAAAGAAGGACTTGGAGCAAACCCTTTGAGAACTAGGTCGTTCTAGAGTCTCTACCCACGGGAGCACCGGAGTACTCTTGTTACCTCACCCAGGGAAGCCGGGTGCATAGGTGCCTTTCGGGGTCGGGTTTCGTCGTCGATTTGAATGGCGATCTGCTGCAAAGTGCTGCTGGCGACCAAGTGAAAAGTGTCCGGGTGGATCCAAGGGTGGATCGGAGATCTGAAGAACCTGAAAGCAGAGGGGACAGAGTCTGGGTCACTAGCCAGTGACCAGGAAGGCGATGAGCAGATGCCCACCGATGTCGAGTGCTTCAGGTAGTTGGACGGTCGTCTTGACTCTTCAGCCACGAGATCCAGGAGGCGTTGTCAGCAACCAGGAGCAGGATTCAGGCTGGTACACAATGTTTGTCGAGTGCTGAGGTGTCGGCGACCGGATTGGACCCAACAAGCCTTGGCAACGGCAAGTCTCGATGAAGATGAAGATTGACGATTGTGCAGACCAGCAAGGTCTGAGGAACTCACCCAGCAAAGGTAAGTGAGGGCAAGCCTGGAGCAATCAAGGAGCCCAAGTAGAAGAAGATTGGCCTTCGTGAAGGGCTACTAGCCAACGGGCTAGCAACCGCAAAGGAGCCTCGAGACGGTGCACGTGGAGCTGGCTCACAGGACACTCGTGGAGTGGAGGCCAGTAATCTTCGGTGCAGTTGGTGCTGGAGGCTAGGGCTACTCGGAGCCCAAAGCACGACTTCGTGGGAGACCCAGAAGAGGATGCACTTGCAAATGCGTGCGGTGTCCAGGGGTCACGGTTCCACGTTACCCACGACAGCTATGGGCCTCAGCTTTGCTGGGGACTCAGGGCAGCCTCGGGGAAGTCTGGAAATCTACCTCTGGTGATGCAAAGACTTCGGCGTCCGACGGGAGCTTCAGCGATGCAGACTGGACAATTGCTTCTTTGGTGCCTGCCAAGCAGGGGAGTCACTCCTTGACCCCAAGGGAGATTCTTCTGTCCTCTAATCTTTAAGTAGAGCATCGAAGGTCCAGGATTCTGTGTCAGAGTTTCGTCCAGGGATAATCTAAAGTCCTAAGGACTGGGTTCCTATACTTATACTAAGTTTAGGGGTTGGACTTACTCTGTGGTCCCACCTATGGGTGGGTCATGGCAGAGGGGTGGCTACACCCCTTTCCCTTTGTCCAGTTCACGCCAAAGCAGGGGCTGCAAGCCCCTGATCCGGTTTGAACTGGGGTATGCATAGGGACACCAAATGTGCCCCCAGTGCAGGACTTCAAAGCACCCAGAGTGCTCCCGCCCAGCCCCAATACACACTATCCTGTCTGGGGAGGTGGTCACACCTCCCTGGGACAGGAAACCTATTGTCCAGGCCTCCCCTGCCGGAGTTTCGGTCAGCAGCAGGAGGCCAGACTTGTGTCTGTGGCAGCAGCATCCATTTTGTGATGCCAGGGCTTGGAAAGTCAGTACCGGGCATACCGGTGTGTACATGCCTTTCCCTCTAGAAGGGTGGAATGCTACCCCCGCCGCCAGAACTGGCGGGGGTAGTATTCCAAGATGTTTGACACCAAACACGACATGTTTCCGTGCAGCCATCCCAAAGTTAGCATTTAACGCGAGGTTATAATGCGCTTAAGAGTATATGGTCAGGCTGCACTACAAACAGCATCAGAGAAGGGTCTCCGAACGCTGCAGAGGGGCCCTGCTCATGCAGGGGCACCCTCTCACATAGGAACCACGCACTCTGCCTTCAGGATTGATAAGGCCTGCCATAGGAGTGACTTATAGGTTTATATGTGTGTATGTATATAGTGATATAGGTAGCCTATATCACAGTAAGGAGTGCATGCACCACCTTACCCAGGCTGCAGTAGCAGACCTGTGGTGTCAGTTTGGATGGCCTTCCAGGGGTGGCACAATACATGCTGCAGCCCCTGGTAGGCCTCTGAGGTACCTATGCCCTGGGTACATAGTATACCATATACTAGGGACTTATAAGGGCACTCCAGATTCCAATCAGAGATGTGCCTAAGGCACATGGAAACCATTTTAGAGAGGAAGCAGCTAGGCTGGGGTTCTGATTAGCAGGGCCCCAGCCAGACTAAGGTCGAAAAACAGTGAAGCATCAGCAAAAAGTGGGGGTACCCATGTGAAGCAGATCCTACTCTCCTACAGAGTGTATATATTTTTCACAGCTATAAGTTTTATTAAGGCAGTTCTATTAAGTGTGAGATAGAGTCCTAAGATGTCCTTGGATCCTGAATCTAAAACTTTCCCCCTAAAGTTATTTGAGTGTTTTAACCAAATTAATAGGGCCCCTGACACTCTCCCAGATGTAGCTGGAGTGGTGTTAATAAAAAATGTGAGGTGCCAAGGCCTATAAATTGGCTCTGTCACCCATGTTTCCTGCAGCAGAATGATATGGTGGTTATCTATTAATTCACCCCATTCTAAATAATTTGTCTTGGCTTGTAGTCCAGCCACATTCCAAACACAAGTATGGCTAATGTTCCATGCCCAGAAGCAGAAGCTGATGGAGAATGAGTCAGAGGGGAACCAGGGGGACAGTGTGGGAGTGTATAACAGAATTTATTTGTGCATTGGCAGAAACGCTCTGGCCTTCCCGCAGTATAGCTGTAGTCCAATGGCAAACTAGACCAGTCTCCTCTCCATGAGCGTGTGTTGTAACAGAATTGCCAGTAAAAGGCTGCATTGGGGCCTGAGGGAGTCAATCTATAGCTGACGTAGCCAGGGAATATGTACTACCCACTCTTAATTCACGTGCCATTTGTTGGTCTCAAGGGGAGTTGCCAGGGATTATTTCATTTTAATATGCATCTTCATGGCATTGTGTAGTGGTGCTCTATGTTCAAGGGCAATTAGGCCTTCATTCGTTTTGTTGTTGGCCAATCAGTCTTATTGACAACACTTAGAAGATCTTCTGCAGGCAAGTCTTAACTCGCCTGCAGGAGTGGATGGATGAACATCAGGTCCTGTCGCATCTTCAGGCAGAGTTTTGTGTGAACATAGGCATGATTGATCAGATATTCCGCTTTATGACCATCTGCTGGTAGTAAATCACTATCAAAAAAGACCACCTGTATGTAGCCTTCATGGACATGAGGGCTGCATTTGACCAAGTGCTGAGACTCATCCTTTGGGAGGTATTGGACCAAATGGGAATGCCCCATGATCTCCTTCACCTTCTAGCCAGAATACACACATATACGTATGCACAGGTCAGGTGGAATGATCAAGGTGACCTGTCTCCTAGGATCCCTACTAAACGAAGGGTAAGGCAGGGATGTGTTTTGGCTCCCACGCTGTTCTCATTGTTTATGAACGGCGTGGTAGATCTTTGAATAAGTGTCAGAACGACGTTCCTAAAATAGCTAGTGCCTGAGCCCCTGTCCTTCGCTTCGCCGACGACACTTTGCTACTTTCACATACTCCAAGGGGTCTGTAGGAACTGTTAAACCATTTTGTGGAGTTGAGTAAGTATAGGGGCCTGGAGATCAATGCAGGGAAGTCCAAGTTTATGGGCATAAACCCTCATCGTACATTCAGGAATAAAATGACTGTGGATGGATTGAGCATTGACTAGGTCAGGAGCTCTGATTACTTGGGAGCTAGGCTTACAGACATGCTCTCTTTGGATCTTCAGCTGTTAAAAAGTAATTCCATACTATCCCATAGGTCAGCGGCTATCATTAGGAAACCTAAAGCATTGACCAATAGGGCCGTGTCCCCAGCCATCGAGGTTTATAGAGCTGTGGCTTTGGGAGGGGCATTGTACGGGGCAAAAATGTGGGGCTCTGGGCATATTTTGCAATTACTTATCAGGGAAAACAAATCTGTAAGATCACTTCTGAATGTCCCAGTTAGTACACCAGTGTTAGACTTGGCATCTTTTGGCGTGTTTCCCCTGAGTTTTTGCTTTCTGACCGCCCGGTTTTGACTCTGTTTTTGCTGGCGTAGTGTTTCTGCCCACTTTTCTCACTGCTGATCAGTGGTAAAGTGCAAGTGCTCCTGTGGTAAATTGTGTTATGAATTGGTGTTTCCATGATTGGATATTTGATTTACTTGTTAGTCCCTAGTAAAGTGCACTGAGTGTGCCAGGGCCTGTGAATCAAATGCTACTAGCGGGCCTGCAGCACTGCTTGTGCCACCCACATGAGTAGCCCTGAAAAGGTAACTCAGACCCGCCATTGCGGAGTCTGCCCGCAGCGCGCAGTTTGTAACTGCCATGTCAACTTGGCCAGTGCACACACTTGCCAGTCCCTCACCTTCCCTTTCCTTACATGTCAGCCACCCCTAAGGTAGGCCCAAGGTACCCCTGTGGGCCGGGTGCAGTGTATGTGAAAGGTAGGACGTGCCCTGGTGTGTGTGGCATGTCCTGATAGTGAATTACGGCCAATTTCGTTTTTCGCTATTGCAAGGCTACCTGTTCCCCATAGGACAGAATGGGGAGTTTGTTTATAACATCTTATAAACATAACTGGCCCGAGGAATTAGGTAGGAAAATAAAGTTTAGTATGCCTGAACTCAGAATCTAAAGATGCATCTTTTAGTGAAGGTGATTTTTACATTCTGGATTTGAAAATACCACTTTTAGAAAGTAGGTATTTTCTTGCTCAGTCATCCCGTGTGCCTCTGCTGGAATGTGGATTGCCTGTCTGGGTTTTGGATGACTGAAGGCTGGGGAGCAGGAGTGGCTCCAGATAGTCTAGGTGGGTCAGGAAAGGGCTGAATAGACCTGGGCTGCAATTGGGGAAGGGGGAGGAGATTTCCTTGCACCTCAAAGGGCCTCGTCTGCCTCCGACCATGCCGTCTCCACCTCCTGCCAGGAAGTCACACCAGAGAAGGCAGAACTGGTTCTGGCTGGGCACAGACCCTCTCTGCCTAGGAGATCAAAGGATTTTGGGATATAAATATTGGGGCCCAGACCCTGACTTTTAGAACTCTTTTGGACCAAGAAGACTTCCAAGAAGAAGAGCTGGAGAAGCTGTGAGGAGGAACTACCACATTGCTGTGTGCTTTGCTGTGTTGGCCTGCAGTGGCTGCTTCTGTCTTGGGCAGTGAAAGGACTGGACTGAACTTTCTGCAATCTACTTTTGTGAGTTTCTGCAAGGGCTTGAGGTAGAGCTTGCCCCCTGTTCAAGAAGTCTCAGGAACAGCAAAGACTTCAAGCTCTTCTGCCCTCAGCACTGGGGACTGTGTGTTTTGTGCTGCAACAGAAGAAGAAGCAACCCGACTATGCCGCTGCTGACTCCGTGTCCTGAAGGCACTGCAGAGGGCACCGCCGCAACGCCGCACCGCGACCCTGGTCTCACCGATGACGCCTGCTGACGCCGCCAACGAGCCGCTGCTCGCACCGCGACCTGTGGGCACCGCACCGCCTCGCTTCACAACGGCGCCTTGGTATCCCCGACGACGTCGCTCCACGCCGAAATCTACGCTGATGTTTGCACCGTGGTTCGAGGGCACCGCTCGTAAAGTTACACGACGCACCGCCCTCATCCCGCACCGCGGCCTTGGCCTACCGACGCTGGCACCATCGACTCCCGTTCATCAGCCGACGACAGCACTTCAGCAACGACGACGCTGCTGCTTGCACCGCGACCTGCCAGCTCCGCGACGAGCACCGCATTCACTTCGCACCGCGACCCTGGTCTCATTGATGATGCCATCTGATGCCGCCACCGAGCCGCTGCTCGCACCGTGACATGAGGGCACTGCATGCCGCACCGCTGTACTTCGCACCGCAGCACCCGACGCCTACTGACGCCAGCGCTCCTGACTTCAACAGAGAGGAGTTCGATCTGCAACGCGTGTGACTTCGACGGCCCCGACGACTCCTGCACCGACCTCCGGAACTGACGCCTGTGGACGCCGTGCTTTCGGAAGCTCAATGAGAGGTCGCCAACGCCCTGCATTTCTAAAAGGTACTGTTTGCGGGGCTTCCCGACACCGTAGCTGGCCCGCGACTCCGCGGTCAGCCCGAACTGTTTAAATTTGTTTGTTCACGACGCCGTGCTAGCCCCGGACGGAGCTATTAACATCAAGGAACTGTATTTCAAGCATATTTTGATAACTGAAGATTTTTAAGTACTGTATTGTGGATTTTTATCATTTTTGGTCTTGTCTTAAGTATATAAAAATATTGGATATTTTTCTAAACTGGTGTGGTGTCCTTTTGTAGTGCTTACACTGTATTACTGTTGGTTATGTGCAAATGCTTTACATACTGCCTCTAAGATAAGCCTGACTGCTCGTGCCAAGCTACCAAGGGGGTGAGCAGGGGTTATTTTAGGAGTGTAACTCCCTTATCCTGACTAGAGTGGTGGTTTCTGCCTGGCTTTGGCACATGCTCTAGCCTACCAAAAATCCCATTTCTAACATTGGTTGTCAGCGGTGAGGATAGGACTTGCGTTTACACTTGACTTACAGTGATTGGTGTGCACTACTACCATATCGCAGACCATTACGTGCCACATACTGGTTCTTTTTCTTTTTGGCCTATTTTTGATCTTGCCAGTTTGAACTTGCTACTTCATCATGCCTGAATCAAGAGCATTATCTGTTGCATCCCTGGAAATTGCCTTTGAGGAGGATAGGTTGGAATCCTACAATGTTAGGGAATTGAAATCAATTTGCAAAAACCTAAAAGTCCAAGTCAGAGGCCTCACGAGGAAGGAGGAGCTACAAAAGGCGCTGAGGGCCTGGGTAGCAGCCAGACATGCCAGCGAGCAGTCTGGTGATCTCAGTGGAGAGGCAGAGGAGCCTATTCCTAGGGTGGATGTGCTTTTGGGAGGGGGGAACCCTCCAGGCCAGGCAGCAGTGGCCTGTCCCCAGGAGAAGCTAAAGTTAGCCATGGAGGAGAAAAGGATGATGTTAGAGCATGAGTTCAGGATAAAGGAGCTGGATCAGAGGAGTAGAGCCAGCTCAGATGGTGGCAGCAACCCGTCAAGACAGGCAGACAGGATTGTGCACATCCGTAAGAATGTAGGCAAAGAATTCAAGAAGGGGATGACATACAAAGGTGGTTTCAGGGTTACGAGGCAGCGATACACATGAATGGGGTCCCTGAGGAGAATTGGGGAGCAGGATTGTGGCCTCTCTTCCCAGAAGAAGCAAGGGATACTATAATAGCTTTGGGTACGGGGTATCACCTCACCTATCCAGACATGAAGGATGCCCTTCTCACTAAGTATGGTCTCACTCCTGAAAAGTACAGGGATCAGTTCAGGTCCAGTAAGAAGTCCGATGCCAACACTTGGTTGGAATGTGTAGATATGTTTTGCAGGTCACTGGATGGCTGGGTGAAGGGCAATAATGTGACAGATTTTCAAGGGCTCTACAATTTGATTGCATGGGAGCACTTGTCTAGTCTATGTTTTGCAGATCTGCGCCAGCACCTAGTTGATAGTAAGCTGACTGACCCCAGGAAGCTTGCTATGGAGGCGGACCGCTGGATGAGTACCAGAGTCCACAGGAAAGCGTATGGGGGAGACTCAGCCAAAGGTGGGCAGGGTCCCCAGCAGAAAAGTGGGGGGGACAAGGGAAAAACACGGGAGTTCTCTAAAGGGCCCCAAACTAACACCCAGGGTAAAGGTTCCCATCCCCCAGGAGATAAGAAACAAGGGATCTCGTCAGGAAAGCCTGCTGAGACCGGCCCCCGCAAGTGTTTTGCATGTGACCAGGTGGGTCACATGAAGGGGGACCCCAAGTGCCCTAAGGGGGCACAGCCACCCACCGGTGGGCAGTCCAAGGTGTTGGCTAGTATAGCGCTTGGGGAGGAGGAGTACCCACAGGAGGGTGGGGACCCCGCAGAAATGACCCTCATCTCACTAGGGGACAGTGAGATGGTCCCAGGAAACCCGGTGCCCCCTAACACAAAGAAATACAGCACCTGGGTGACCATCAATGGTAAAAATGTAGAGGCTCTCAGAGATACTGGAGCCAGTGTGACCTCAGTCGGGTGTCACCTGCTCTCTGTGAAGCAGGTAGTCCCAGGGGCATTCCACCAAGTCATTGCGGTGGACAATTCAGAGCGCCAGTGTTTGGTGGCGCAGGTTCCCTTCAAGTGGTGGGGGGGGGGGCTCGGGTCCCTTGAGGGTGGTTGTGAGCCCTTCCATGCCTGTAGATTGTCTGCTAGGTAACAACCTGGAGCAGTCCTTATGGAAGGATGTTGAGCTCAGGTCTCACTTGGAGATGCTTGGGTTGCCAGAGTGGGCATGCGTGTCTACTCGGTCAATGGCGGCCAGAGAGGGTGATCAAGAAGACTTGGAGCCGGAAACAGTGGCCCAAGTCCCTGCCAAGAGAAAGGGCAAGGGGTGCGGGAAACCGGCCCCTGAAGTTCCCACGGACCGGGAGGAGGCGGACCTGGAGGGGACGCCCGGTGCCTACAGGGGAGCAGGTAGCTGAACTGGGGGACATCTCTGGGCTGACCCATTGGCAGCAGAAGGGGTCCCACCAGGGAGGAATTCTGCAAGGAGCAGAAGGAGTGCCCTTCTCTGGAGGGTCTGCGGTGGCAGGCTGCAGACCAGGCAGCTGGTGATCAGTCCGGATCACATTGGATCTACTGGGAGAATGATCTCCTGTACAGTGAGCCTAAGGTCGCTGAGCCTGGGTCAGCCCGTGTGCTGGTGGTACCCCAGTGCTTTAGGACCTTCCTACTGGGTCTGGCTCATGACGTGCCTTTGGCAGGACATTTGGGGCAGGACAAGACCTTTGACAGGCTTATCACCCACTTCTTCTGGCCCCAAATGCGAAGGCAGTCAGATGGACATTGCAGGTCTTGCCAAACTTGCCAGGCAAGTGGTAAGAGTGGGAGGAAGGTCAAAGCTCCTCTCCAAAATTTTCCAGTGGTTGGAACGCCCTTCGAAAGGGCAGGGATGGACATTGTGGGGCCACTGGATCCCAAGACAGCCATGGGCAACAGGTACATCCTGGTCTTGGTGGACCATGCAACCCAGTACCCAGAGGCAATCCCTCTCAGGACAACGACGGCGCCAGTGGTGGGCCGGGCGTAAATGGGGATCTTTTCCCAAGTGGGGTTCCCCAGGTTTCTGACAGGGGGACCAATTTCATATCCAAGTATATGACATCCCGGTGGAAGGAGTGCGGTGTAACCTACAAGTTCACCACCCCTTACCACCCACAAGGTAACGGTCTGGTGGAGAGATTCAACCAGACCTTGAAGGGCATGATTAAGGGTCTAACAGAACCCATGAGGCGTAAGTGGGACGTCCTCTTGCCGTGCTTTCTCTTTACATACAGGGAGGTACCACAGAAGTCTCTTGGGTTCAGTCCCTTTGAGCTTCTGTATGGTCAGTGAGCGGACAGTAAGAGGGAGACACGCCAAGGTAGTCGGGCGGTCCTCCCAGTGTTAACGATTGTACCCCTAGCCCTTTGCTGCTATTCGCTCTGAAATTGCCTGTATGAATTGGACAACTGTATTTTAAAATAACTTCGCATCTGCTGGTTTTACTGCCGTTTTTAACAGGAACTTAGCTTCCTTTTAAGTATAGTAACGCTTTTTTAAAAATTGCTGTCTTGCACATTTGGGGAGAGTTCTTGCCTGAGGCTCACCTGCTCTCTTGATTTCTCTGTAATTCCCGGGTTGGAGCACTTCCGCATCTCTTATCGCGGTCTAGTGCTGGGAGGAAGGTCAGCTGCTGCTCAGCAGAGCTGATTGGCTGGTGGGCGGAAGGGGGCAGTATTACAGGGACGCTGGAGCGGATGCGCAGTGGACAGTAAGAGGGAGACACGCCAAGGTAGTCGGGCGGTCCTCCCAGTGTTAACGATTGTACCCCTAGCCCTTTGCTGCTATTCGCTCTGAAATTGCCTGTATGAATTGGACAATTGTATTTTAAAATAACTTCGCATCTGCTGGTTTTACTGCCGTTTTTAACAGGAACTTAGCTTCCTTTTAAGTATAGTAACGCTTTTTTTTAAAAAATTGCTGTCTTGCACATTTGGGGAGAGTTCTTGCCTGAGGCTCACCTGCTCTCTTGATTTCTCTGTAATTCCCGGGTTGGAGCACTTCCGCATCTCTTATCGCGGTCTAGTGCTGGGAGGAAGGTCAGCTGCTGCTCAGCAGAGCTGATTGGCTGGTGGGCGGAAGGGGGCAGTATTACAGGGACGCTGGAGCGGACGCGCAGCGGACAGTAAGAGGGAGACACGCCAAGGTAGTCGGGCGGTCCTCCCAGTGTTAACGATTGTACCCCTAGCCCTTTGCTGCTATTCGCTCTGAAATTGCCTGTATGAATTGGACAACTGTATTTTAAAATAACTTCGCATCTGCTGGTTTTACTGCCGTTTTTAACAGGAACTTAGCTTCCTTTTAAGTATAGTAACGCTTTTTTAAAAAAATTGCTGTCTTGCACATTTGGGGAGAGTTCTTGCCTGAGGCTCACCTGCTCTCTTGATTTCTCTGTAATTCCCGGGTTGGAGCACTTCCGCATCTCTTATCGCGGTCTAGTGCTGGGAGGAAGGTCAGCTGCTGCTCAGCAGAGCTGATTGGCTGGTGGGCGGAAGGGGGCAGTATTACAGGGACGCTGGAGCGGACGCGCAGCGGACAGTAAGAGGGAGACACGCCAAGGTAGTCGGGCGGTCCTCCCAGTGTTAACGATTGTACCCCTAGCCCTTTGCTGCTATTCGCTCTGAAATTGCCTGTATGAATTGGACAACTGTATTTTAAAATAACTTCGCATCTGCTGGTTTTACTGCCGTTTTTAACAGGAACTTAGCTTCCTTTTAAGTATAGTAACGCTTTTTTTTTTTAAATTGCTGTCTTGCACATTTGGGGAGAGTTCTTGCCTGAGGCTCACCTGCTCTCTTGATTTCTCTGTAATTCCCGGGTTGGAGCACTTCCGCATCTCTTATCGCGGTCTAGTGCTGGGAGGAAGGTCAGCTGCTGCTCAGCAGAGCTGATTGGCTGGTGGGCGGAAGGGGCAGTATTACAGGGACGCTGGAGCGGACGCGCAGCGGACAGTAAGAGGGAGACACGCCAAGGTAGTCGGGCGGTCCTCCCAGTGTTAACGATTGTACCCCTAGCCCTTTGCTGCTATTCGCTCTGAAATTGCCTGTATGAATTGGACAACTGTATTTTAAAATAACTTCGCATCTGCTGGTTTTACTGCCGTTTTTAACAGGAACTTAGCTTCCTTTTAAGTATAGTAACGCTTTTTTTTTTTAAATTGCTGTCTTGCACATTTGGGGAGAGTTCTTGCCTGAGGCTCACCTGCTCTCTTGATTTCTCTGTAATTCCCGGGTTGGAGCACTTCCGCATCTCTTATCGCGGTCTAGTGCTGGGAGGAAGGTCAGCTGCTGCTCAGCAGAGCTGATTGGCTGGTGGGCGGAAGGGGGCAGTATTACAGGGACGCTGGAGCGGACGCGCAGCGGACAGTAAGAGGGAGACACGCCAAGGTAGTCGGGCGGTCCTCCCAGTGTTAACGATTGTACCCCTAGCCCTTTGCTGCTATTCGCTCTGAAATTGCCTGTATGAATTGGACAACTGTATTTTAAAATAACATTGCATCTGCTGGTTTTACTGCCGTTTTTAACAGGAACTTAGCTTCCTTTTAAGTATAGGAACGCTTTTTTTTAAAATTGCTGTCTTGCACATTTGGGGAGAGTTCTTGCCTGAGGCTCACCTGCTCTCTTGATTTCTCTGTAATTCCCGGGTTGGAGCACTTCCGCATCTCTTATCGCGGTCTAGTGCTGGGAGGAAGGTCAGCTGCTGCTCAGCAGAGCTGATTGGCTGGTGGGCGGAAGGGGGCAGTATAACAGGGACGCTGGAGCGGACGCGCAGCGCGCGCAGCGGGCGCGCCGCTGCGCGCGCGCGCCTAAGGCAAGCCCGTCTGCGCCCGTCCGCGTCCAGCCGGGTCAAGGGGCCAGGGCCCTGGTCCGCTGATACAATACTCTGCAAGGATATTGCAATCATTAGACATATGTAACGCTAAGCTGAAGCCACACGTGATTGCCAAATTGAGATCAGAAAACCTTCTGAGATACCCCGAGATAGACACCCTCGAGACCCCGGGTTTAATCCCTCCCCCATGATTATGCCAGGGAACTCCCCTGGATTAAAAGTGGCTGTCTTGAATACAAGATCCCTACAGAAACACCACTTGGAGATATTTGCACTGCTCCAGGAGGGGATATTGACATACTGGCACTCACAGAGACCTGGTTAGGGGACGCGTCGACCCCCGATATCATAGCTGCACTACCTGGCAACTTTGATGCCTTCTGGCATAACAGGCAGGACAACAGGAGAGGAGGGGGAGTGGCGATCCTCTTTAACACCAGACTCATGGCTACCAAGATAATAGCAGAGAGTATGGATAACACTGATATCTTGGGAGTAAAGTTTACTTCCAAATCCTCCTGCCTCCTTCTCCTGGTGGTCTACCGCCCTCCGGATACAACCTCCGGTTTTAATGATCACTTTGCTGAGATCATGGCTGATCTGAGTACACGCTATCAAAAACTTATGGTAGTTGGAGATTTTAATTATCACTGGGAGAAGGAACCACAGGAACCCCAGCTTAGGCAGTTTGACATGGGAATGTCTAATTTGGGGCTCCATCAACTGGTGGATTGCCCCACCCATACTAAAGGGCATACCCTAGATTTAGTCTGGTCATCTAATCATCTGGTCAGACTAATAAGTATTCAACCATGTGCCTGGTCTGATCATTTTTTAATCTCCTGTTGGGTCCCATTGGATAGTGTTCCGGCACTTCCCCGCTTGAGTGGAGGAGAGTGCGAAAATGGCACAATATTCAGGCAGATAATCTAGTGGACACATTACAGAGGCTAGCCCCACTAAACTTGGAGGAGGGCAATATTGATACAGAAAGCCAAACCCTCAGCAATACTCTTCAAACAGCCATCGATCATATAGCACCAGAACGAAGAGAAAGAACCAGACTTAAAGGGAAGGTGGCCCCCTGGTTTAATGAGGCTTTGAGGGAAAGCAAACAGGGTCTCCGCAAAGCTGAGAGACAGTGGCGGAAAGCCTATGACCCCACGGATTTAACAAATTATAAAGCTACTTTAGCCCTTTATAAAAAATCTATCATAACCAGGAAAGCCGAGTATTATGAGGCTCGCATTATTGAAGCTCCTAACAAACAGAAGGTGATTTTCAAGATCCTAAATGAACTTAGTAAAAAGCCAGATGTAAATTCTGTAGCAGCGCATCTAGACTGCAATGTACTGCAGTCCTTTTTCTCCAGAAGATAACAGATATCCTTCTGGAGATTGAAAAATTCCTATCACCTTGAGCTCCGTGGAGCTGCTTACACCTCCGCTCCCTACTGGTCAGCTCCTCACTAGTTTCCCTCCACTGGACCCAGAATCTTTGATGCTTCTGATTAACAGAACCAAATCAGGCTCCCCGGCTGACCCTTGCCCGCCTAAGATCTTTCGGTTGGCTTTGCCGGCCTTGGAGAGTCAGATTCTCACTCTCCTGAATAATTCTTTAGCAAGTGGTCAAGTCCCCCTTAATTTTAAGGAGGCAAGAGTCATGCCCTTATTAAAGAAACTGGGAGCAGACAAGGCCGAGCTCAAAAACTATAGACCTATCTCCCAACTCCCGTTCCTGGCGAAGGTTGTGGAGCAACATGTCCTGAAGACTACCTCATCGTTCCTGGAGGAACATGAGTTGCTCCAACCTCGCCAGGCTGGGTTCAGAGCCCACCATAGCACGGAGCTAGTCATGATATCGGTACTTGATGATCTCAGGATGAAGGCCGATAACAAAGTCCCGAGTGCCCTGATTCTTTTAGATCTCTCTGCGGCGTTCGACACGGTCAGCCACACTACGCTATTAACCCGGCTGTCGGCCCTGGGTTTCCGAGGGCACGCCTATAACTGGCTAGAATCTTTTCTATCAGGTCGCTCACAGAGGGTCCAACTTGGTGCCCAGGTATCGGAAAAGGGTAATATTTTCTGCGGTGTCCCTCAAGGCTCTGCACTGTCCCCGCTCCTTTTCAATATATACCTGCAGCCCCTGGTAGCTGCACTATCCAATATGGACTGCCGGGTTTTCAATTACGCGGATGATACCCAGCTCATCCTGAGGATTGATAACTCGGCTTGTGCTCAAATATCAGTTCAGAACATCCTCAGGTTTACAGTCAACTGGATGACTTCAAACTCCCTGAAAATCAATCCTGACAAAACCGAAGTACTAGCCTTTCCAGTAAAAACAATCCCTGGAACAGCCTGTTTTGGCCTAGAGAGTTAGGGGCCCCCTAGCCCATCGCCAGTGGTAAAAAGCCTGGGAATTAAGATCGACTCTGAGCTTTCTATGATCCATCAAGTCAACTCAGTGGTGGGCACATGCACTGGCCTCCTAAGACAGCTGAGGAAATTGGTTCCTCTGCTTTCAGTGTCATCTATGAAAACCATAATATCAGCAACCATTGTTTCACGACTCGACTATGGCAATGCGTTATATATCGGGCTTCCTGAGAAACTCATGAAGAAACTTCAGGTGGTACAGAATGACGCAGCTAGGCTGATCTTTAGGTTGCCTAGAAGAACTCATGCCACCCCACTGCTGCGTAAACTGCATTGGCTGCCAGTTAAGCAGAGAGCGAAATTCAAGGGACTTTGTATTGTCCACAAAGCCCTATATGGACATGCCCCAGGGTACATAAAGGAACGCCTAAATAAATACGTACCTGGACGGGCCCTCCGATCAGCAGAAGCCGTCCAACTGGTCTGCCCTCGGAGTAACCTGGTCTCCAAAGGGGGTCGAGCTTTTCGGTCCTCTTGCCACAACTCTGGAACCAGCTGCCCGATACCCTTCGGAAAGAACCTGGTCTGCTTCTTTTTCGGAAGCAGTTGAAAACTATCCTCTTTAGGGAAGCACTAGATACAACATATGATCTCTCAACACCATGAAGACCTCCCCGCCTTGACGTTATCCCGCTTCTTCCAAAGCGCTAAGAGACCTGTCGGTGTATATGCGCTATATAAAAATAAAATAACATAACATAACACCCTGTGAGAGGACCTCTAAGTTTGGTGGCTCCCAGGAAAGCTCCCCAGGATGTGTTTAGTTACATGCTGGCCTTCAGACACTGAACTGCCCGCTTCAGGAAACTCGCGCAGGCGAACCTAGAAGCCAGCCAGGAAGAAATGAGGAAGTGGTATGACCAGAATGCCACTCTAGTCGAATTTCAACCTGGGCAAAAAGTGTGGGTCATGGCCCCAGTGGAACCTTGTGCCTTTGCAGGATAAGCGGACTTGGCCATTTGAGGTGGTGGAGCGCAAAAGTGATGTCACCTACCTGGTGGATTTGCTGGCTCCATGGAACCCTTTGAGGGTCCTCCACGTGTACCGCCTCAAGTCCAACTTCGAAAGGTCCGAAGTGAGCATGCTCTTGGCGACAGATTATTATTATTATTATTATTATTATTAGGGATTTGTAGAGCGCATGGCTGCCCTAAGGCTTCCCAGCGCTGAGTGGTCAGATACTGAATAGGGGCTAACCATGTCTTAGAGTTATTGCATGAACAGCCAGGTCTTGATCTCTTTGCGGAACTGTAGTTCTTTGTCTATCAATCTGATGAGGGGGTGGAAGAGGAGAGGGGGTGGAAGAGGAGAGTGAACCTCTCCCTGACCTCCTGTCTACCAAGGAGCGCGATGGGTCAGTGGAAGGTGTGATCCTCTCCCCTACACTGACTCCAGAGCAGCAGAGCGACTGTCACCAGTTGTTGGGACAGTTTGCCCCACTGTTCTCCCTGACCCCAGGTGTTACTCACTGGTGTACCTGTGACATGGACACCGGTGACAGCCCTCCTGTGAAGCACAAGATTTACAGGTTGACTGACCGGGTCAAGGCCAGCATTAAAGAGGAGGTCTCTAAGATGTTGGCGTTAGGGGTGATCGAGCCTTCCAACAGTCCTTGGGCCAGCCCAGTGGTCTTGGTCCCAAAGGCTGCTGCACCCGGTGCCACTCCAGAACTGCGGTTTTGTGTGGACTACCGTGGGCTCAATGCCGTCCCCAGGACTGACGCACACCCCATCCCCAGAGCTGATGAGCTCATTGATCGGTTGGGAGCTGCCAAGTTCCTCAGCATGTTTGATTTAACGTCTGGGTACTGGCAGATTGCCTTAACCGATGGGGCCAAGGAGAGGTCAGCATTTTCAACCCCAGAAGGACATTACCAGTTCCGGGTGATGCCCTTTGGGTTGAAGAATGCCCCTGCCACCTTTCAGAGGTTGGTCAACCAGGTGTTGGCTGGGCTGGAGGATTTCAGTGCCGCCTACCTGGATGACATCGCAGTGTTCAGTTCTAGCTGGGAAGAACACTTGCAACACCTCGGTGAAGTGTTGAAGGCGCTACTTGCAGCACCTCGGTGAAGTGTTGAAGGCGCTGCAGAGGGCAGGCCTCACGATCAAGGACAGTAAGTGCCAGATCAGGCAGGGTTCGGTGGTGTACTTGGGACACCAGGTAGGAAGCGGCCAGGTGGCGCCCCTACAACCCAAGATTGACACCATTCTGGCTTGGGAGCCCCCCAAGACCCATACAGAGGTGAGGGCCTTCTTAGGACTCACCGGGTACTACAGGAGGTTTGTTAAGGGGTATGGCACCATTGTTGCCCCCTTAACAGAGCTGACTTCCAGGAAGCAGCCCAAGAAGGTGATCTGGACTGAGTCCTGCCAGAAGGCTTTTGATGCCCTGAAGGCCGCCATGTGCACGGCACCCGTGCTCAAGGCCCCCGACTTCTCCAAGGAATTCGTCGTGCAGACTGACGCTTCAGAGCATGGAGTGGGAGCGGTGCTCTCACAACTAAACGAAGAGGGCCTAGACCAGCCTGTAGTCTTCCTTAGCCGGAGACTACTCCCCAGGGAACAGAGGTGGAGTGCCATAGAAAGGGAAGCTTTCGCTGTGGTCTGGGCACTGAAGAAGCTGAGACCATCCCTGTTTGGGACTCACTTTCGGGTTCAGACAGACCACAGGCCCCTCAGATGGTTGATGCAAATGAGGGGTGAGAATCCAAAACTGCTGAGGTGGTCCATCTCCCTACAGGGAATGGACTTTACGGTGGAACACCGTCTCTGGCACATAACACGCCAATGCAGATGGTCTGTCCAGGTTCTTCCGCCTTAGTGAAGAGAACTCCCAGGAGGGTGGGTAGTTCTCCCTACTTTCAGCTGGAGGGGACATGTGTTAGACTTGGCATCTTTTGGCGTGTTTCCCCTGAGTTTTTGCTTTCTGACCTCCCGGTTTTGACTCTGTTTTTGCTGGCGTAGTGTTTCTGCGCACTTTTCTCACTGCTGATCAGTGGTAAAGTGCAAGTGCTCCTGTGGTAAATTGTGTTATGGATTGGTGTTTCCATGATTGGATATTTGATTTACTTGTTAGTCCCTAGTAAAGTGCACTGAGTGTGCCATGGCCTGTGAATCAAATGCTACTAGCGGGCCTGCAGCACTGATTGTGCCACCCACGTGAGTAACCCTGAAAAGGTAACTCGGACCAGCCATTGCGGAGTCTGCGCGCAGTTTGTAACTGCCATGTCGACTTGGCCAGTGCACACACTTGCCAGTCCCTCACCTTCCCTTTTCTTACATGTCAGCCACCCCTAAGGTAGGCCCAAGGTACCCCTGTGGGCCGGGTGCAGTGTATGTGAAACGTAGGACATGCCCTGGTGTGTGTGGCATGTCCTGATAGTGAATTACAGCCAATTTCGTTTTTCGCTATTGCAAGGCTACCTGTTCCCCATAGGACAGAATGGAGAG
Organism: Calotriton arnoldi; assembly: GCA_963921515.1. Lineage (NCBI taxonomy): Eukaryota > Metazoa > Chordata > Amphibia > Caudata > Salamandridae > Calotriton > Calotriton arnoldi. Next base: position 1,110,646 of record CAWUFW010000967.1, on the reverse strand, counting down.
TTTGTTTGTAACATCTTATAAACATAACTGGCCCGAGGAATTAGGTAGGAAAATAAAGTTTAGTATGCCTGAACTCAGAATCTAAAGATGCATCTTTTAGTGAAGGTGATTTTTACATTCTGGGTTTGAAAATACCACTTTTAGAAAGTAGGTATTTTCTTGCTCAGTCATCCCGTGTGCCTCTGCTGGAATGTGGATTGCCTGTCTGGGTTTTGGATGACAGAAGGCTGGGGAGCAGGAGTGACTCCAGATAGTCTAGGTGGGTCAGGAAAGGGCTGAATAGACCTGAGCTGCAATTGGGGAAGGGGGAGGAGATTTCCTTGCACCTCAAAGGGCCTGGTCTGCCTCTGACCATGCCGTCTCCACCTCCTGCCAGGATGTCACACCAGAGAAGGCAGAACTGGTTCTGGCTAGGCACAGACCCTCTCTGCCTAAGAGATCAAAGGATTTTGGGATATAAATATTGGGGCCCAGACCCCTGACTTTTAGAACTCTTTTGGACCAAGAAGACTGCCAAGAAGAAGAGCTGGAGAAGCTGTGAGGAGGAACTACCACATTGCTGTGTGCTTTGCTGTGTTGGTCTGCAGTGGCTGCTTCTGTCTTGGGCAGTGAAAGGACTGGACTGAACTTTCTGCAATCTACTTTTGTGAGTTTCTCCAAGGGCTTGAGGTAGAGCTTGCCCCCTGTTCAAGAAGTCTGAGGAACAGCAAAGACTTCAAGCTCTTCTGCCCTCAGCACTGGGGACTGTGTGTTTTGTGCTGCAACAGAAGAAGAAGCAACCTGACAATGTCGACGACGCTACTGCCGACTCCGTGTCCTGAAGGCACCGCAGAGGGCACCGCCGCAACGTGACCCAGGTCTCACCGATGACGCCTGCTGACGCCGCCACCGAGCCGCTGCGTGCAGCGTGACCTGTGGGCACCGCACTCCGCCTCGCTTCACAACGACGCCTTGGTATCCCCGACGCCGCTGCTCCATGCCAAAATCTACGACCGCTGCTTGCACCGTGGTTCGAGGGCACCGCTCGTAAAGTTACATGACGCACTGCTCTCATCCCGCACCGCAGCCTTGGCCTACCGGCGCCATCTACTCCCGTTCATCAGCCGACGACAGCGCTTCAGTAACGACGACGCCGCTGCTTGCACCGCGACCTGCCAGCACCGTGACGAGCACCGCATTCACTTCGCACCGCGACCCTGGTCTCACCGACGATGCCAACTGGCACTGCCACCGAGCCGCTGCTCGCACCGCGCCCTGAGGGCACCGCAAGCCGCACCGCTGCACTTCGCACCGCAGCACCCGACGCCTACCGACACCAGCGCTCCTGACTTCAACAGAGAGGAGTTCGATCTGCAACACGTGTGACTTCCAGGGCCCCGACGACTCCTGCACCGACCTCCGGAACCGACGCCTGCGGACGCCGTGCTTTCGGAAGCTCAACGAGAGGTCGCCAACGCCCTGCATTTCTAAAAGGTACTGTTTGCGGGTCTTTCCGACACCGTAGCTGGCCCGCGACGCCGCGGTCAGCCAGAACTGTTTGGATTTGTTTGTTCACGACGCCGTGATAGCCCCGGACAGAGCTATCAACATCAAGGAACTGTTTTTCAAGCATATTTTGATAACTGAAGATTTTTAAGTACTGTATTGTGGATTTTTATCATTTTTGGTCTTGTCTTAAGTATATAAAAATATTGGATATTTTTCTAAACTGGTGTGGTGTCCTTTTGTAGTGCTTACACTGTATTACTGTTGGTTATGTGCAAATGCTTTAAACACTGCCTCTAAGATAAGCCTGACTGCTCGTGCCAAGCTACCAAGGGGGTGAGCAGGGGTTATTTTAGGAGTGTAACTCCCTTATCCTGACTAGAGTAGTAGTTTCTGCCTGGCTTTGGCACATGCCCTAGCCTACCAAAAATCCAATTTCTAACAACCAGTAATACCCATAAGGTGGGATTTGAATCTCAAAAGGATTGATCACATGGCCCGCCTTAAAATTGCAACTAACTGTGCAGGAATTTGGACAAACCAGGGTTTGGCCCCTTATAAACCTGCGCTGCTGGAGTTAATCCTGCTGGACAAGTCCTGTATTACGCCCTAGCTGAAAGCTGTGAAAACGCTTTGTAGCCAGTTAAACCTAGAGGGTGTGTGGCAAGACTTCAAAAAGATGAGTAATAACTTAGCCAAATGAATGAATGGAATCTACTGGGAGTATGTTCTCCAGAAGGTATGGCGGTAGGCAAAGACTGATGGTCTGATGGACAAATTCTTGAGCCAAAAATGTACAGCACAATTCGAACCATTTCTTAACAGAATCATCCCCTCTGAGGCAAAGAACTTGTATATCCGCTTCTGAGTTGGTGCACTACCACTCAGGGCCTTTACATCGAAGTGGGAAAAGGAGGGAGAAGCTCCAGGGAGTTGCCCTTTGTGTCCTAACATGCTGGAAACTGAGGTACATTTTCTATTAATGTGCCACAAGTATAAAATCCCGAGATCTAGGTGGATTCTTCTTTTATGTTGTAATTTAGGTGTGAAGCAGTGCGGGGTGGCCCTGCGCCTACTAAAATCTGACACAACAGATTTGCCCTTTCAAGATATTTAAAGTGGGCCTGGTCTCTTAGATCGGCTGTGGTGTAGGCTCAGCCCAGAGATATTACAGCTGGTTGTACAATTTATTTCAGAGATATCAACTTTTTATCTGGGGAACTGTGCAATCGAAAATGAATTTGGTCTGGTCTGTCAGATGGGCCATGATGTAGGCTCGGCCAGAGATGTTACAGTTGGATGCACAGTTCAATTTTGAACTACTGATTTTTTTAATTGGAGAATTGTGCAATTGGTATGAGAATGGCCTGGTATGTTAGTTCGGCCGTAATGTAGGCTCGGATTAGAGATGTTATAGTTGGTTGCATGTTAGAACTGGGGGTCTCTAGTTGGCAATGGTTTGCACCTTTGTCCAAATAGGGACCCTTGCTTCTAGTCAGGATAAGGGGGAAACACTCCTAAAATAACCCCTGCTCACCCCCTGGTAGCTTGGCACGAGCAGACAGGCTTATCTCAGAGGCAGTGTGTAAAGCATTTGTGAACACATACAGTAATACAGTGAAAACACTACAGATGGACACCACACAGGTTGTTTATGTAAAAATAAGTAATCTTTATATAGACTTATCACAAGACCCAATAGCAAAAATCCACAATACTGTACTCAAAAATAGACTTAAAATGATAGAGACAGTTCACGTTATCTTCAAAAATAGGATAGTCAATCAAATAAAGCTTGTAGCAACAAATAACTCCACTTGGAGTTATCACGACGTCGTGACCGGTGGAAATCCCAAAGTACGGCGCCGACCGCGAGGTGCGCGGCGTCGGGCCTGGAGTCGAGCAGACCCACAAAGAACAGTACCTGGAATTCGATGAAAACAAAGACGGTGCACGGCGTCGGGGAGGTGATGCTTCGTTGGCGCCGGCGGCGTCGGTTCCTTACGACCCCAGGGGAGGTGATGTCTCGGTTCCTTACTGCAGCGCAGGGGAGGTGAGGCGTCGGTTCCTTACTGTGTCGGGGAGGTGACGTCGCGGATGGCGGCGAGGCGTCGGTTCCTTACGATGGCGCGGCGTCGATGGATTCGGGGTCACCCACGTCGAGGATCGGCTCCGCGATGATGAAGCCCTGGCGTCGGTGAAGTCGGGGCTGCGGTGCGAGTCGGGACGGTGCGTCGTGAACGTCACGAGCGGTGTCCTCGGCTCCGGTGCAGGCAGCGGCCTCGATGACGGCTTCGGAGTCGATGTCGCACGGCGTCGGCAGGCGTCGGGCCTACGGTGCAAGTCGGGGCGGTGCGTCGTGCTCTTCACGAGCGGTGCCCACGGCTTCGGTGCAGGTTACGGCGTCGCTCGTCGGCGTCGGTGTTGCAATTTCCTCTGTTAGCAGCTAAAACAGCAGTTCCAGATGCAGGCAAACAGAAGGGGTGAAGTCTTTGTGTCCCTGTGACTTCAGGCAGGAGGCAAGCTCTAGTTCAAGCCCTTGGAGATTCTCTTCTTCAAGATGACAAAGCACAGCAAAGTCTTTTCTCCTGTCCTTGGCAGAAAGCAACCACTGCAGGCCAACCCCAATCAGCAAAACAGCACAGGGGCAGTACTCCTCCTTCAGCTTCTCCGGTTCTTCTCCTTGGCAACAGGTTTCTTGATTTCCCAGAAGTGATCTAATTTCCTAGGGGTCTGGGTCCCCTTTTTATACACAGTTTTCCTTTGTTCTCTGAAGGCAGAGAGGCCTCTGCCTAGTCCAAAACCAGTTCTGGTCAGTCCTGGAGCACTTTGTTTTTCTGACTCCTTCTTTCCTTTGTGAGTGAGGGGCAGAGCCATCAGACGCCCGGCAGGAGGTGGAGCCAGCATTGTGGAAGGCAGGCACAGCCCTATTCAGACCCAGGTGCAACTCCTCCCTCCACTCTGGATGCAGACCTTCCTATTCAGCCCTGTGCTGACTCACCCTGTCTCCTGTAGCCACCCCCAGCCCCTGTCACTCAATCTCTAGACAAGGAATACACAACCTAGCAGAGGCAGGCTTGGAAGTTTAGGCAAGAAAATACCCACTTTCTAAAAGTGGTATTTTCAAACACAGAATGTTAAAACCAACTTCACTAAAAGATGTATTTTATCATTCTGAGTTCAGGCATACTAAATTCGTTTTTCTACCATGTTCCCTGGGTCAGTTCTGACTATAAAGTGTAATAGTCAGTCTGCCCATTCTGGCCTATGGGGAGCAGGTAGCCTTGCAATAGTGAAAAACGAAAATGGCTGTAATTCACTATCAGGACATGCCACACACACCAGGGCATGTCCTACCTTATACTTACAATGCACCCTGCCCTTGGGCCTACCTTAGGGGTGTCTGATATGAAGATAAGGGAAGGTTTAGGGACTGGCAAGTGGGTGCACTGGCCAAGTCGACATGGCAGTCACAGACTGCACACAGGCTCTGCAATGGCAGGCCTGAGACATATTTTACAAGCCGCTTCTGTGGGTGGCACAACCAGTGCTGCAAGCCCACCAGCGGCATTGGATTTACAAGCCCTGGGCACACTCAGTGCACTGTACTAGGGACTGACAAGTAAACCAATCATCCAATCATGGAGTCACTAATCCATAACACAATTTACAGTAGGGAGCACTTGCACTGTGGCACTGAACAGCAGTGGCACAGTGCCCAAAAGCATCTAAAACCAGCAAAACATAAGAGGCAACAGCAAAAAAATGGAAGGGAGACCCACGCCAATGGTGCCAAGTCTAACACGTGTCCCCTCCAGCTGAAATGTGGGGAGAACTACCCTTCCTCCTGGGAGTTCTCATCACTAAGGCGGAAAAATCTGGACAGACCATCAGCATTGGCGTGTTCTGTACCAGGGCGGTGTTCCACCGTAAAGTCCATCCCCTGTAGGGAAATGGACCACCTCAACAGTTTTGGATTCTCACCCCTCATCTGCATTAACCATCTGAGGGGCCTGTGGTCTGTCTGAACCCGGAAGTGAGTCCCAAACAAGTATGGTCTCAACTTCTTCAGTGCCCAGACCACAGCAAATGCTTCACGTTCAATCGCACTCCACCTCTGTTCCCGTGGGAGTAACCTCCTACTAATAAAGGCTACAGGTTGGTCTAGGCCCTCCTCATTCATCTGTGAAAGCACAGCCCCAACACCATGCTCTGAAGCATCTGTCTGCACAATGAATTCCCTTGAGAAGTTGGGCGCCTGAAGCACGGGCGCCGTGCACATGGCAGATTTCAGGGCATCAAAAGCCTTTTGGCAGGCATCAGTCCAGTTCACTTTCCTGGGCTGCTTCCTGGAAGTCAGCTCAGTCAAGGGTGCAACAATGTTGCCATACCCCTTGACAAACCTCCTGTAATACCCGGTGAGTCCTAAGAAGGCCCTCACCTCTGTTTGGGTTTTGGGGGTTCCCAAGCCAGGATGGTATCTATCTTGGGCTGTAGGGGCGCCACCTGGCCGCTCCCTACCTGGTGTCCCAAGTACACCACAGAACCCTGCCCGATCTGGCACTTACTCGCCTTGATCGTGAGGCCTGCCCTCCGCAGCGCCTTCAACACTTCCCAGAGGTGGTGCAGATGTTCCTCCCAAGTGGCGCTGAACACTGCAATGTCATCCAGGTAGGCGGCACTGAAATCCTCCAGCCCAGCCAACACCTGGTTGACCAACCTCTGAAAGGTGGCAGGGGCATTCTTCATCCCAAAGGGCATCACCCGGAATTGGTAGTGCCCATCTGGTGTGGAGAATGCTGACCTCTCTTTGGCCCCATCAGTTAAGGCGATCTGCCAGTATCCAGACGTTAGATCAAACGTGCTGAGGTACTGGGCAGCCCCTAACCGATCAATGAGCTCATCAGCTCTGGGGATGGGGTGCGCGTCAGTCCTGGTGACTGAATTGAGTCCTCGGTAGTCCACACAGAACCGGAGTTCAGGTGTGGCACCAGGCGCGGCAGCCTTTGGGACCAAGACCACTGGGCTGGCCCAAGGACTGTTAGAGGACTCAATCACCCCTAAGGCAAACATCTTGGAGACCTCCTCCTTGATGCAAGCTCTCACCCTGTCAGTCACTCTGTAAGTTTTGTGCTTTACAGGAGGACTGTCCCCAGTGTCCACATCATGGATGCACCATTCAGTGATACTGGGAGTCAGGGAGAACAGATCAGAAAACTGTCCCAACAGTTGGCGACAGTCATTCTGCTGCTCCGGGGTCAGGGTGGGAGAGAGGTTCACACCATCCACTGACCCATCTTGCTCTTTTGCATACAGGAGATCAGGAAGAGGTTCAGTCTCCTCTTCCATCCCAGCATCTGTTGCTAAGAGCATGCCCACTTCAGACCTCTCAAAGTGGGGCTTCAGGCGGTTCACATGCAGGACCCGCAAGGGGTTCCTGGGAGACTGCAAGTCCACCAAGTAGGTGACATCACTCTTGCGCTCCACCACCTCAAATGGTCCGGTCCACTTATCCTGGAGCGCACAGGGCTCCACTGGGGCCATGACCCAAACCTTTTGTCCAGGCTGAAACTCGATCAGAGTGGCGTTCTGATCATGCCAACGTTTCATCTCTTCCTGGCTGGCTTCCAGATTCGCCTCAGCGAGTTGTCTGAAACGCCGAGTCTGGTTCCTGAAGGCCAGCATGTAACTAAATACATCCTGGGGAGTTTTCCTGGGAGCTTTCTCCCAGCCTTCCTTGACCAGACTCAGAGGTCCTCTTACAGGATGGCCGTACAGCAGTTCAAAGGGACTGAACCCTAAGGACTTCTGGGGCACCTCTCTGTAAGCAAAGAGCAGGCATGGCAAGAGGACGTCCCACTTACGCCTCATGGGTTCTTCCAGACCCATAATCATGCCTTTAAGGGTCCGGTTGAATCTCTCAACCAGCCCATTACCTTGGGGGTGGTAAGGAGTGGTGAACTTATAGGTTACACCACACTCCTGCCACAGGGACTTCATATACTTGGAAATGAAGTTAGTACCACGGTCAGACACCACCTCCTTGGGGAACCCCACACGGGAGAAAATCCCCATCAGTGCACGTCCCACCACGGGGGCCGTCACTGTCCGAAGAGGGATGGCTTCCGGGTACCGGGTGGCATGGTCCACCAAGACCAGGATGAACCTGTTGCCCATGGCTGTCTTGGGATCCAGAGGCCCCACAATGTCAATACCCACCCTCTCAAAGGGGGTGCTGACAACAGGGAAAGGTTGGAGAGGAGCCTTGTGCTTCCTCCCACTCTTACCACTTGCCTGGCAAGTCTGACAGGTCCTGCAATGAGTATCTGAACTCTTGCGCATTTGGGGCCAATGAAAGTGGGTGACAAGCCTTTGAAAGGTCTTGTCTTGCCCCAAATGTCCTGCTAAAGGCACATCATGAGCCAGACCCAGTAGGAAGGCTCTGAAGCGCTGGGGTACCACCAGCACACGGGCTGACCCAGGCTCAGCAACCTTAGGCTCACTATACAGGAGACTATTCTCCCAATAGATCCAGTGTGATCCAGACTGATCACCTGCTGCCTGGCTTACAGCCTGTTGCCGCAAGCCCTCAAGAGAAGGGCACTTCTTCTGCTCCTCGCAGAATTCTTCCCTGGAGGGGCCTCCCTCCTGCTGCCAATGGGTCAGCTCAGGCAGGTCCCCCAGTTCAGCCACTTGTTCCCCTGTAGGTTCCAGGGCATCCCCCTCAAGGTCTGCCTCCTCCTGGACCGTGGGAACTTCGGGGGCCGGTTTCCCGCGCCCCCTGCCTCCTCTCTTTAAGGCAGGCACCTGGGCCCTTCTTCCAGGCTCCAGGTCCTCTTGAATACCCTTACCGGCTGCCATTGACCGAGTGGTCACACACGCCCACTCTGGCAGACCCAACATCTCCAAATGAGACCTCCGCTCCACCTTCGCCCAAGGGGAGCTCTCCAAATCATTGCCTAGCAGACAGTCAACAGGCATGGCTGGCCTCACAGCTACTTGAAGGATACCTGAGACCCCCCCACTCAAAGGGAACCTGGGCCACCTTGCAGTGGCTCTCTGAGTTGTCAGCGGCAACTACAGGGTAGAATACGTTGGGGACCACCTGCTCCTCAGACACCAGCCGACAACTGACAGCTGTCACACTGGCCCCGGTGTCTCTCAGAGCCTCCACCCTATGGCCATTGATGGTCACCCACTGCCTGTATTTTTAGTGTTATCAGGCAGCTGGGTCCTAGGGACCATCTCACTGTCTCCTAAAGAGACCAGGGACATCTCTGCGGGACCCCACCCACCTTGGGCACCCAACTCCTCCCCCAGGGCTACACTAGCCATCTGCCGGGGTGGTGCACCAGTGGGTGCAGTGGTCACGGTATTGGGGCACTTGGGACTTCCTACAAAGTGACCCACCTGACCACAACTAAAACATGCTTTGGGCCCCTTCTGAACAGACTTATCTGTTGGGACCCATGGTCTTTTCTCAGTGGGAGGCTGGGAACCCTTACCTTGGTTCCCTTGGGGTTTACTTTGGGGCCCTTTTGGAACTCCTTCTGTTTACCCTTGTCCCCCCACTCTTCTGCTGGGGACCCTGCCCACCTTTGGCGGAGTCTCCCACAAGACCCTTGTGGACCCGGGTACTGACCCAGCGGTCCGCCTCCTCAGCAAGCTTTCTAGGATTAGTTAGCTTACTGTCAACTAGGTGCTGGCGTAGCTCTGGAAAACAACTACTGGACAAGTGCTCCCATGCGATTAAATCATAGAACTCCTGTAAGTCATTTACTTTGCTACCCTTCACCCATCCATCCAATGCTCTGCAAAAATAAGACACATACTCCACCCAGGTACTAGACTCCAGCTTTTTGCAGTTCCTAAACTTCTGCCTATAAAGCTCTGGAGTTAACCCATACCTTGCCACTAAAGCTTCCTTCAGGTGGGCATAGGACATCTGATCCACTGTGGGCAAGGCTAGCAAGGTTTCCCTTCCCTCACCTGCAAAGCGGCCCCACAACCCCGCTCCCCAATCTTTCTCAGGGACCCGGTGTGATGTCATGGCGATCTCATAGGCTTTAAACCATTGCCCAATGTCCTCCCCCTTCATGAAATCCTTAATAACCTCCTTGGGGATGTACACTCTACTTTCTACAGGCACTGGAGGTGTGCTGCCACCAGAGGGAGTGATCTCTAGGCTCCTAGCCTTTAGCTCTAGCTCCCTCACCACTCTCTCATGCTCTAAAAGCATCTTCTTTTCTTCCATGGCCAACCTCTTACTTTCTAACTCCAATTTCTTATGCTCAAGGCTATCATGGCTTCCCTGTTTCAGTTTGGCCATCTCCATTTCATGCATCCTGCTTTTGTCCCTGTCCTCCAGCTCCTCTGGAGACAGGCCCTTTTGAGAAACACTGCTGCCCTCCCTGGAAGGCGCTCTCCTCCCAGTTAAGCCCAATGGCCCCTCAAGCTGCCCATCTAAATTCTCTGCCTCCTCCACAGGCTCCTCGGACTGCCCACTGGCATTCCGTGCTTCCAACCAGGCCCTTAGCGCCTTGTGAAACTCCTCCTTCCTGGTGAGGCCTCTCATAGAGATTTTAAATTTTTTGCAAACAGCTTTGAGTTCTGTCACAGTGTAGGTATCAACCCTATCTTCTTCAAATTCAATATCTGCAGGTGCAATGGATCCTTTTTGCTCATGGTGAAAATTGGCAGTTCTCAACAAAAATAAAGGTTCCAAGGAAAAAAGTCCTATCAAAATGTATGTGGTCGCGTATTGGTCTGCACTCACTAGTAGTGTACACCAATCACTGTATATGAATCACAAATGCAAGTCCAAATCCTCACCGCTGACCACCAATGTTAGAACTGGGGGTCTCTAGTTGGCAATGGTTTGCACCTTTGTCCAAATAGGGACCCTTGCTTCTAGTCAGGATAAGGGGAAACACTCCTAAAATAACCCCTGCTCACCCCCTGGTAGCTTGGCACGAGCAGACAGGCTTATCTCAGAGGCAGTGTGTAAAGCATTTGTGAACACATACAGTAATACAGTGAAAACACTACAGATGGACACCACACAGGTTGTTTATGTAAAAATAAGTAATCTTTATATAGACTTATCACAAGACCCAATAGCAAAAATCCACAATACTGTACTCAAAAATAGACTTAAAATGATAGAGACAGTTCACGTTATCTTCAAAAATAGGATAGTCAATCAAATAAAGCTTGTAGCAACAAATAACTCCACTTGGAGTTATCACGACGTCGTGACCGGTGGAAATCCCAAAGTACGGCGCCGACCGCGAGGTGCGCGGCGTCGGGCCTGGAGTCGAGCAGACCCACAAAGAACAGTACCTGGAATTCGATGAAAACAAAGACGGTGCACGGCGTCGGGGAGGTGATGCTTCGTTGGCGCCGGCGGCGTCGGTTCCTTACGACCCCAGGGGAGGTGATGTCTCGGTTCCTTACTGCAGCGCAGGGGAGGTGAGGCGTCGGTTCCTTACTGTGTCGGGGAGGTGACGTCGCGGATGGCGGCGAGGCGTCGGTTCCTTACGATGGCGCGGCGTCGATGGATTCGGGGGTCACCCACGTCGAGGATCGGCTCCGCGATGATGAAGCCCTGGCGTCGGTGAAGTCGGGGCTGCGGTGCGAGTCGGGACGGTGCGTCGTGAACGTCACGAGCGGTGTCCTCGGCTCCGGTGCAGGCAGCGGCCTCGATGACGGCTTCGGAGTCGATGTCGCACGGCGTCGGCAGGCGTCGGGCCTACGGTGCAAGTCGGGGCGGTGCGTCGTGCTCTTCACGAGCGGTGCCCACGGCTTCGGTGCAGGTTACGGCGTCGCTCGTCGGCGTCGGTGTTGCAATTTCCCTCTGTTAGCAGCTAAAACAGCAGTTCCAGATGCAGGCAAACAGAAGGGGTGAAGTCTTTGTGTCCCTGTGACTTCAGGCAGGAGGCAAGCTCTAGTTCAAGCCCTTGGAGATTCTCTTCTTCAAGATGACAAAGCACAGCAAAGTCTTTTCTCCTGTCCTTGGCAGAAAGCAACCACTGCAGGCCAACCCCAATCAGCAAAACAGCACAGGGGCAGTACTCCTCCTTCAGCTTCTCCGGTTCTTCTCCTTGGCAACAGGTTTCTTGATTTCCCAGAAGTGATCTAATTTCCTAGGGGTCTGGGTCCCCTTTTTATACACAGTTTTCCTTTGTTCTCTGAAGGCAGAGAGGCCTCTGCCTAGTCCAAAACCAGTTCTGGTCAGTCCTGGAGCACTTTGTTTTTCTGACTCCTTCTTTCCTTTGTGAGTGAGGGGCAGAGCCATCAGACGCCCGGCAGGAGGTGGAGCCAGCATTGTGGAAGGCAGGCACAGCCCTATTCAGACCCAGGTGCAACTCCTCCCTCCACTCTGGATGCAGACCTTCCTATTCAGCCCTGTGCTGACTCACCCTGTCTCCTGTAGCCACCCCCAGCCCCTGTCACTCAATCTCTAGACAAGGAATACACAACCTAGCAGAGGCAGGCTTGGAAGTTTAGGCAAGAAAATACCCACTTTCTAAAAGTGGTATTTTCAAACACAGAATGTTAAAACCAACTTCACTAAAAGATGTATTTTATCATTCTGAGTTCAGGCATACTAAATTCGTTTTTCTACCATGTTCCCTGGGTCAGTTCTGACTATAAAGTGTAATAGTCAGTCTGCCCATTCTGGCCTATGGGGAGCAGGTAGCCTTGCAATAGTGAAAAACGAAAATGGCTGTAATTCACTATCAGGACATGCCACACACACCAGGGCATGTCCTACCTTATACTTACAATGCACCCTGCCCTTGGGCCTACCTTAGGGGTGTCTGATATGAAGATAAGGGAAGGTTTAGGGACTGGCAAGTGGGTGCACTGGCCAAGTCGACATGGCAGTCACAGACTGCACACAGGCTCTGCAATGGCAGGCCTGAGACATATTTTACAAGCCGCTTCTGTGGGTGGCACAACCAGTGCTGCAAGCCCACCAGCGGCATTGGATTTACAAGCCCTGGGCACACTCAGTGCACTGTACTAGGGACTGACAAGTAAACCAATCATCCAATCATGGAGTCACTAATCCATAACACAATTTACAGTAGGGAGCACTTGCACTGTGGCACTGAACAGCAGTGGCACAGTGCCCAAAAGCATCTAAAACCAGCAAAACATAAGAGGCAACAGCAAAAAAATGGAAGGGAGACCCACGCCAATGGTGCCAAGTCTAACATTGCACAACTCACTTTACAGTAAATGAATCTTTATTGGGCAAGCGTGCAACTCAAACTGATAATTGTTAATTGAAAACTACTTGATCACTGCATTAAGAACTGGTTACATCTGTCACTGGTGACCCCTTGTATTATTCACTTTAGAATTGTCTGGTCATTCAACTATGGGAGTGTGCATTGTAATCTAGATTTATGTATTTTTGCTGCTAATTGCTAGGTCTTGGCCTTAGGTTTTACTTGTTAAAAACTGTATTTGCTGCCTCCTAAATTCCCTGACCTGCCAATTCAATCCTTTCCTTGCACTTTTAAAGCCTTTGGCAAATAGATATCTGTTTTTATACTCATTTAACATATTTTATAACTTGTTTTAATTGATGTTTAAAGAGTTTGTTTTTTATTTATGCTGTATCGCACCTTTTAAGGTTGTTTAAGACCGAAAAAAAGTAATTTGAATTCGTACAGAAAAGCTACAGCACTGAGCAGTGCACGCAGACTGAATACGTGTGCTGAGTCCATGTGTCTCTCTAATGGCACAATGCATGGAGGTAACAGTACTGGAGAGCATTTGTGCTGTGAAAGTACACTGAACACAAGTGTGCCTGCAATGGAGGACCAGGGGTTCCATGTTGGGAAGCCCAGGCACGCCTGGTGAAGACATGAGGAGAAGAGGAATCCCCAGAGACAGCTTTTTTTATTTCTGCATTCCTGTGAGCTGGCTGGGAATCACACTGGAGGAATGGAGGTAGAGACTCTCTCTGTACACTTCAAAGGTTGCTCCTTGATTCAGTGATAGATCACAAGGAAGGGGCCTAAACACATCTCCGGAAGGAGATGAGGCTAATAAGGAATCATAAAGAGTATGGCTGGGAGTCCAAGAATAATCTTTTGATGCGCACATCACTGTGGCTGACATCCAGGTGTGAACTCTGGTCACTCCATTGACTGTGTTGTGGGGCATTCAGCTTTGGAGTCTTGCCTGCTGCGACAGAAATAAAGGAGTACACTTCAAAAGAAGTAGAACCCCAACATAACACAACAGAGACCCAGACCCTAAATCACATTAGTCACATTGGATTGGTGTCTGGAAATGGACTATAAGAAGGGGAGGTTGAGACCCCAACCTTTGTCACCTGCCAAGCATCCAGACAGGCTGTGTGAGGAGGGGAAGCTCTGCAAAACTTCTGTTTGTGACCAGGGTAGGGGGCCAAGTCCTGCTAGTCTCCCTGATGGGTGAGGGAACATCACCCAAAGAACCAGGATCATTTACCCTGGAGCCCTGAGCACCAATACCTGCCTGCTTGCCAATACCAGTGTGCCCTGTCAGGAAGAAGAGAGCATTAGAGGGAGCGAGGTCCAGTGGGGAGCCCTACTGAGAGGACTCCCTGAGCGAGGTGTGAGGAGAACGACTAAGCACTGATCGGCTTGTTGCCCAAGTGCAGGAATGCTGCAGCGACCCCCTTATTCCAGGAGAGGGCCCCTGTGATCTGAGCCATGCAAGGAGTTGAACTTATTTGAGCCAGAAGCGTGAGACTTGTGTCCGCTGATATCTGCAACCTCGTATGCCAGGAGGCGCTGCCGTAGTGAGGGCGATCGCACCAGAAGAGTCTGCGTCTAGACCGTGAGTAACATGGCAAACCTCGTATGTCAGGATGGACTGCCGGCACCACTGTAGCCTATAGTTCAGGCCATTTTCCCGACAGGAGGATTATTACTGTGACCAGCGGGTCAAGTTCGCACACTGTGATCTGCACTGGATGGATTCCCCCAGGGCCACAGGTACACTGCTGAAAACTTTACACCCTTGCTGGGCCCCAGTCGGGAGCCACTTGATCGAACCCTCCTCTGCCCCCTCTCTGTTAGGGCAAAGTGACATGCCTCATGTTTGCTGAGCGGGAGCAGCTCAAATCACTGGAACGAACCTGCAGCGCTGCTCAAAGGGGCGAGTATGCGCCTGCCAGGCGCTGCTGTGTGTACTGCGAGCAGCCTGGCTTTGCCGGACAGGATCAGGACTCTGGAACGCACACAGAGAGGGTTCTCTCTGCCCTGCTGAACGTTTCCATACCACCAGAGCAGGTTAGACTGGAACTGGGCCTCTGGGGCCCCAAGGGACTCGCTGCTAATGGTGCTGAGGCACTATAGACACTTTTAACGAAGTCCTAAGGAGTCAAACTCTTGATTATGGCCCACTAGTAAGCATTCCCTGGATGCAGCCACCAGTGTATGAGGACTCATCGCGATTATGTTATAAGAAAGAGGGTGGGACAGGGATTTGCCTGACAATGACTAGTGCTCTAATCTGTGTTATTGCTCATGAATGTCGTTATTCCTTTGCATGTGTAGAGATGGAAATAAAATACTTTTTTTCTTACAAAAGTAAGTATTTGACTGAACATTGATTTATTGTCACTACTGTGTGCACTTTGAGTTATGAGCTGTGTTTACTCACCTGTACCTACACTTTCCTCCCAAGGGAGCCTTTGACTGCTTGTCCATAGCTACCACTAAGAGTCAAGTGCAGAAGAGGCATTTAGCCAAGTTGCTCAGGATCCATAATAGGTCCGGCCGTGGGAAATCAGGATCAAAAGGCCTCAACCACCACAGTTGAGTCCCGTAGTTCTTGCGTGCCCCTCTGAAAGGGGTTCTGACAATTGGCATTAAGCGGTGGGGCGCCTAATTTTTAGGAGCCACAGGTACAGAGGTGGCATTGGTCATTTTCAATCTGTACCAGTACTTCAATAAGGTTTTTCCCTCTACGCACAAAGGCAACACAAATAGGTAATTGAGAACACAGGTTCGGGAATTGACCTGAGCACCATGTCCATAGATCAAATGAAGGATTTATTTTGGGATAGAGGGTGGAGGATTCCCAGAAGTAGGGATAGAGAAGTCCTTGTTAAATTCATTTGGGGCCAGTTTGAGATACTGGGTGAAAGGGATAAGGCTATAGTTGACTCTCGGGTGGGGGGACCATGGTAGGAACCCAGGAAGAGACTGATGTGGATTCAGGCTCTAGGATCTCCTTAGCACAGATCTATCCCAGACACATGGCGAGTGTGTCCTCTAATGCATTTTCCAGAGTTTCACAAATGCACTCACCACTTTTTAGTTTCTAGAATATCTCAGGTGTGTACACCACTTTGAATTTTTAGGGTACCACTATCCCCAGTTCCAGGAGTAAATCCCTTGGGTTGGTTGAGTCTAGCCGAGACCCTGAGCTACGGTTGGCACTTCAGAAAGCTAAGGCTGAAGAAGATGAGAAAGCGAGAGAGTTTGAGAGGAAGAAGTTAAGACAAGCTCACCGGCAACAAGAGGGGAGGAGGTGGGAGAGACAAAAGGAATGGGCAAGAGAGAGAGGAGAAACAGAGAGAAAGGGAAAAAAGAGAGAGTGGGAGGAGAAACAGAAGTAAAAGGAAAGAGAGCTGGAAAGGGAAAAGATAGCAATTGAGAGAAACTTAGGATGGCAGCGATGGCAACTCCATCTGGGATAAGAGAACACTACTTCCAGTTAAGGCCAGGTTGTGGTCAAGGTTCCAAAAGATCTTGTGCATGTGTAAGTGGAAGGTCAGGATATTATGTAATGGCTTGCCAGCTTTGAGGTCACTTGTAAATTGCAGACCTTAAATGAGGTGTCTAAGGCAGCTGCCTTAATGGGGGCACATGTCATTAGAAGGGACAGTCACCATTGGGAGAATGCCTGTGGCAGCCTAGATAGTCTATGAGTGAATAAAGGTAGCTCTCATTAGATGGTTTGGGGAGAAGCCATCTCAATACCTGCAGAGATTCTGTGACTACAAGAGAGCAAACTGTGTTTTGTTTGAGACTTGAATTCATGGTATATTGCGTGATTGGAATGAGTGGGTAAGAGGGATGGAGGCCAAGGATTTTGAGTCCCTTAACTAGTTGATGGTAACACAGCAACTAAAGGAGGAGTGTTCCACCCCACTAACGCAATACCTGGCTGATCTGACTGAGACTGAGCAAAAAAAACTTTGCACTTTGAGTTATGAGATATGTTCACTTACCTACACTTCAAACCCCAGAAGAAGCGTTTTCATCCACAGCTACTAATGAGAGTCAAGTGCTGAAGAGGTACTTGGCCAAGTTGCTCAGGATCCATATTACGTCGGGCCCCAGGACATCAGAAGTAAAAGGCCCAACCACCATGGTTGGGCCAAGTAGCCCCTGTATGTCCCGTGGCCCTCTGAAAGGGGTTCTGACAGGGGCATTTAGAGCTTGCAGGCCTTTGTGTTGAGTATTTAACTTTTCGTGTAATAGGTGTTCCACCCAACAGTTTTTTTACCAGTATGGCCACTATTTTAATGTTCTGGCCAATATATAAGTTAGGAAAATCACTTGAACTGGCTTTTTCCCCATTATCAATACATACTTTGAACGATAAATGTAAGAAGAAAGCACTTTAAAATTTATTCTAAAGCTACTTTAAAGGTCCCTGATTGACAATTAATGTAAGCAAAGACAAAAAGTCCATGTTGGAAATAAATACAGAAGATTTTATATAAAGTTCTATTTAAGTATCACATCTGGGTTGTTGCAGAATCTTAAACGTGAAATAATAGTCTGCATTTGTGTCTATGAAAGGTGGAAACCCTACGATATATGGAAGCGGAGCTGACACCTAGTGAGAGAGAGTGTTATTTAGAACTGATGACATGATGAATGGCTTGGAGATGAGTCACTCAGTTCCCTAGAATAAGGCTAAAGTTGCTTAGTTTAGTCAACTCAGCTTCCAGGTCACCTCAAGGTTTCTACTTGAAGTCCTGAATATTGGTGTTTAAAATCAAGTAAATTTAATTGTCATCTGAGGTGATAAAGAAATTATTCTTATACACCCTGATGGTCCAAACCACTGATAGACCTCCATAGCCCAGTCTCTGGTAACTTTCCTCCCTTCTCCACTCTCCCATTATGGATTCCACCCTAAAGAACGAAGGACTAGTACTTAAGTCAACTTAATTTAACTTTCTGTCTGCGATGATCGGGAGATAAATTGCACACACCCTGATGGTGCAAGCTGCAGCTAAACTTACCTAGTGGGGACTGGAAGCGAACCCTGGACTGATGCAAACTTGCAATCTCTCATCAATCCACAACCTCTAGTCACTCTCCCCTTGTACACTCTCATTCGCCCTGCAATCACTCAACAATGTCAATCAAGCGGTAAAAAGCATGAGCCAACTCATTTAAGATAAAATACCCTCAGAATCTCTACAAAACATCAACAAAACAAGTATAAACACAACACGCTGGAAGAATTTCTAGACACTCTTTTTGCCGATCAATACAATAGTGGATGATATGGGAAGTTCAAAACAGACCTCATCTTCTTGACCTGTAACACTACATCCTGGACCGACATCTTCAACGGTGAACTCAATGCCACATCTTCTACTAACATTCAACATGGCTGCAAGCTTAAAATGGCTCATCTTCACTATTCCTTCTACAATAATGGTAAGATAATGATTCAGTTCATGGATGTATGCCTTTCTTCATGTGACCACCTATTCCCAGTCCTGCTCAATGCCCTATTGCAAGTTCCCTCAGATGCCCCCTGACATGTTACCCATCCCCCACATGCTCTAATCAACCCCCACTTCTACACACCCCCTACACATACTAACCCACACTCAAGGGCTATGAATCCAACCCCCAACAGGGTGGTGGTCTCACCTTATCAAGCATTCCTCTCATCTCCTACTCCACCCTCCTACACATACCTTCTATCCCCTACTGTGTTAAAAGCAAAACGACAATCGTG
The DNA here is from genome assembly GCA_963921515.1 of Calotriton arnoldi. Taxonomy (NCBI): domain Eukaryota; kingdom Metazoa; phylum Chordata; class Amphibia; order Caudata; family Salamandridae; genus Calotriton; species Calotriton arnoldi. The sequence goes on along the minus strand of CAWUFW010000967.1, from coordinate 1,092,157 downwards.
AACATTACCTGCGCCATCTTGTCTGGTGGAATTCTATGTGCACATAAGTTGCAGTCATTTTAATCTATCACAGCCATTTTGTACTCTGTTGGTCACCTTTGTTTCACCCTGCCCTTACTAGCATCCCTCTGACCCTCTGACCGACCTGGTACGTGTGCTGGGGGCTATAAACTCTATTTGCCGCAACAAACCTCAGCGCCACTTGCTGCCACAAACTCGTTTTCCTCTCATCTCTGTTTTCAGGCAAACCTTTGGACACTCTACCGCTCACTGCACCTAGTTACACAAACAGGTTCCAAACACCGAAAAGACTCTTGCAACATGATTTATTGCACTGCAAACAGCAAGACTTGTTGTTACCAACAATGGGACCTGTTTTTATCAACAGAACGGACTCTTAGATCTGGCCGGTCTCACATGTTTTAGACCCTGAAGCAAGGTCCAGCTGCAAGATAAGATTGTCTGTTTGACCTGGGTGGGAAGAGAATTACTGTTGGGCTTGTGTGACAACCTGCCCGGGCGGGGACCCCAAGCTTGTGTAACCATGTTGATGAAACCAATGCATTGTGTCAAACCTGTATAAAAGGAAGAGCCAAAGGAGTTATCAGCAGAACACCTCCCTCAGACATCCCGGTGTCTGCAGTTGACGTGATCTCCTCATGAGAAATAAACCTTTTTCTTGTCTTCCAGTTTCCAGCGCTTGCCTCATTATTTTGATAGCGAACCCAAAGTGAATTAGAGGTGGAACCCTGCACCGGGCAGCATTGAGGGTCTTAGAAGACTCGCTGCCTTTCACAACTGCCCCTACCATCCAGGGTAGGGAGTTGAGGGTACTCCCACTCAATTCTTCATCACGACTAGCTAGTACTGCTATCACCCCCCCGTGTACCATCCTGAGACTTCTTTGAAACTGCCACCCCCACCAAGACCCCACTGGTACACCTCTACCCATCAAGATCACACACAAAACAACCCATCCTATAATGTCACACCTTCCTGCACCAACTTACACTCCTTCTCACCTCGACCTCACACACATGGAGCATTTCCCTCACACGATAGAAACACTCCTGTAATATGCTACTACCTTACAGACACCTACACACATCACCGACCTACCTCATCTATTGCGGTCTAGTCCCTACAAAACGTTCATCCCCATCAACCTCTCCCAATTCAATTACTCAGATCGCTCACAATACACAACATCTCATGAACTTATTCATTCCCAGAGCAACTTGCACCCTTACCCTCCTAGATCAACTAGACAAGACCTCTTCACACATATCGATTTCCTACCAGGACCACCATAACCTCCCATTACATAACCGGTGCCCAAAAACATGAACAACCAAGCTGACCTAATGCTGCTTAGCCTAGACTGTACATGTATTCCCAATTATTCGGAATACAATCCCTCAGTTATCACTCAGTTTACTCCTTCTCCACACATGACATTGATGCACAATTGGTGTCCCTACCCTACCTTCATCAATTATGACCACTAAGGCCACTTTCCGCAAACCCACTGAGGACACTCATTAAACATCACTGACTATACTCCCTTACATACCACCTTATACTCCTCACTGCCTTGATCACCCACACAAGCAGATCTCCACCAAAAGCCCACCCAACGAACTCCACCTCCTATCATACCTAGCCAATACCTACACACTTCATTGACCACTCTCACCCAATGCCGCACTGCCCAATCCATACCCAGAGCCCCACCTCACCAATTAAAGCATTGAATCTATCCCAATACACCAACTGGATGAACCTACCCCTCAATGAGCACACTGGACCAGCGCCTTCCAACATGACACAGATCTACAATGGTCCTTATATCTCTAATACTATCTATAACAATCATGCTCCCCAGTGACAAATGCTTCAAATGAACCACAGAATGATTTCCACTCCATAGTTCTGCATCTCCTAGAACACAAGTTACATCTCCTCACCTCGAAATTCTCTCAACTTGATGTCTTCTCTCTTAAACTCTACTCCCGCAGCTGAAGCACACAATCTGGGCCTCTCAATACTGAGGAATATTCGTCTACCTCACCCCAAATGATTCCCACCCAATCTCTACCTGGCTGATATTGTCAACCTACTTGCAAGTTATAGCACCCTGATACAACCAGCCTCATCTACTCCCTCAACTTCCACCACTCTAGACACCTCAACCCAACACAGAATAACGACTATTTCATTGACTCTGTCAAACTCCAGTCCCACTGAAAGCAGACACTGGCCAACAGGAACATTATTCCTATCATAACCAAAACCTCTGACAACCCTCAGACCAAATCAGTTACCACCACCTTATGATGCATGCTCCATAATTGTAGATCTGCAGTGAAGCACAAGCTGTACATCTTGGACACTATCACACACTACAAATGTAATCTATTAATTGTTACAGAGACCTGGTTTAATGACACATTACACAAAATATTTGAGCTTCTACTTTCTCCAAACTACTCCATCATCAGAAACGACTGGGTAGGGAGAGTCAGGGGAGGCATTGAAGCCATCTTCAGAGACTCCCTACAATGTAGGCAAATACCCAACAGCTATTTTTCCATATTCTGAGGCCTAACTTTGGACCTATGAATGCAACACAATTCCCCTTTCAAATGAAATGTAATTTACCACCAACAGGTGAGAAAATAGCCTTTATCAAGGAAATGCGTGGACTTCGCAAATGACCAAACAATGCAAAGCGACAAAGTGATATTTCTGGTAGACTTTAATCTTCACTGGGGCACCACAGAAGACTCTTCAGTTAACCCGTTCACCTCCTTTCTTTCCAGAAATGATCTGATCCAACAGAACCTAAAACCAACACACACGAAAAACTCCATACTCAACTTGATAATCTCTTAGTGAATAAACTCATACCGGTAGATTGGTCCAATCGTGCCCTTAATCCCTTCTCCTCACGAATCTCTCATATCCTGACAGTGGGCCAACTGAAAAGAGCGATTACCTGGTTTCAAGACACCAAGAAAGCAGTGGCGGCTCCTCCGCTAAGGCGGAGGAGCATTGCCCCCCTGCCTCGGAGCAGGAAAAGAAAGGAAAAAATAAAATGATATTAACTAATGTTATTAACATTTTATTTTGTCCTCATGCTGCGGCAGCTTGCGTGAGGGGACGGGGCGGGGCTGAAGAGCAGGGGAGGAGTGGTGTAACCCTCCTATGTGTGCAATGACTGTTTGGTCAGCCCTCTCAGGCCGCCCAAACCAGTCATGCGCACTTCCCCCCTTCTCCGTGCAGGCTGCATTACAGCCTGCATGGAGAACATGCCCATCCCTACAGACCCTGGCTGAGCGCCGTGTCACAGCGCTCAGACCAATCACAACGCTGCATTGCAGCGTTTTGATTGGCTGCGGGAGTGTGGGAGCCCTGTTGCTTCCTGTTTCTCACAGGAAGCCAGAAAGAGGATGCAGGAGAGGCGGGGGCAACCAGCAGACTGGCCGGCCGGGATGTAAGTGATTTTTTTTTTTTGGAGTGACCCCCTCCCACCTGCTGCACTGCTGCTTCCAGGCAGCAGCTGCAACTGCAAGAAAGACTTTTATTATCATTTTATTTTACTGACTGAGCCGATGACAGTCTAGGGTGGGGTCGGGCCATGACAGAGAGGAGGAGTGGTGAGCACTGTAAATGCGCATGTCAGTATGGCCGGTTGTCTTAGGACAGCCAAACCGACATGCACACTCAGTTTTCTCCAACCCAGCTGTATTCCATAGCTGGGTGGAGAAACGCCACAGAGTCCCTGTGCCTGAGCGAGCGTCAGACCAGCAAGTTCAGGCCAAGCCCAGCGCTTCTCTCATGCTTGGTATGGCATGAGAGCTGTAGCAGGATTGGGTGGAGGAGTCTGGGAACCTGTTTTGCATGCTGCGTGGCAGAGGAGCACTGAGGCGGCCGACAGTCAGGTAAGACTTTTTTATTTAATTTGTATTATTCCCCCCCTTCACCCACACTTTATATTGCAGCAGCCCCCACTGCAGATTGCCCAGGAAATTATTGGGATGTGCACCTGTTTCAATAAAGCAGCCTTCTTCACACAATTCAAGTGGTCTGTGCTGCACCCCTCTCTCTCAATGCTTTTACAGACCACAAACCAGCTACCTTTCCAATCACTCCTTGACTTTATGCTTGTCATTAACCCTGGACAGTATTCCACTGCCTTTTGGCTAAGTTTGTACTGTAGAAGTACCACATATACACAATTGACCCCCCTGACTACTTGGATGACAATCATACCATTACAAGTGGCTCTCCATACACCCACAGCATGGACATCTTGAGACAGAAGAAGAAGTGCTAAAAAGAAAATAAACAAGAAAAAGGCCTTTCCCATCTATGCTCTAAGGATTTGGATCAATATCTGCATATGGGACAGCCCAAACCCAGCTCCATATTAGCAAACATCTGAATACTGAACTCTTTAAAAATAAAAAATAAACTACATCAGGATGTAGTGACAGTCCTCAAACCATCTAATCCTCCAATCACATGTTGACTCTGTCTGGCTTTGACCCTGTACAGCATTCACAGCCTTTCGGCTAGTTTTGCACCATATATATATACTGCATACATACCTAATGCAACCTGTAAACAAATTGTTAACATACATTAAAGATATAAGTTTTGAAGAGACCTAGGTCAAACCTTTCCATCAGGCATGACTAATAATATATTTCCAGTTAAAAGAAATGTAAAATATAGGTGCTTATCTTAGCCACACTTCCAGAAAATTACTATCTCCTACAAACTAACAGACCTTCAGGAAAAAGGGAGGGCGGGGTGGCAGTCGCGATCAAAAAAGGACTGTCTTTTACCGTCATCTCCCATTTAGAAATAATTCTAGTCGACAATCTTATAGTCAAACTGGACTCTCCTAATAGTACAACGATATGTGTTCTCCTGTATAGACCACCTACAGCGATGCCAGATTTCCCTAAAGTTCTCGCAAATAGCATTGCGTCCTTGACGGTGGACTATGCGAAAGTCCTGGTCATAGGTGATATGAATTATTGGGCTAATGAGGCGGAAGGGGGAAAGGCTGCTAGGGATCTAACTGAGTCCCTAGTCAGCCTAAACCTCACACAACACATCCATACTCCCACGCACATCAAAGGCCATATACTCAACCAGGTTTGGTCTATCAACCTCACCCTTCAGAACTTAGCAATCCTCCCTTGTGTATGGTCCGATCATCATACTATTAGTTTCACTCTGAGTGATATGACTCTACCTAAATCCTCGCCTCATCTAAAAGGCACTTCCAGAAATTGGAACCACATAAATATGAAATCTTTATGTGATACGCTGAATCATGAGCAGCCCACAAGTCAGGACAATATAGACAGCTTTGAGAGGGAGATTGCCAATTGGCATGAAGCATCCAAATGGTTCACTACTGACTTAAAAACTATGAAACTCAGTGTACGTCAGGCCAAAAGGAAATGGCGAAACACCTACTCAACAAAACCTAGAGATCAATACACTGTGAGCCTCATGGCATATAAAAAAAGACATTCTGGAGGCAAAAAGAGTATTTTTTACTAACAAAGTACTCAATTCAAATAACAGGACAAAAGATATTTTCAATATTGTGAAAGAGTTATCTAATCCTGATTGTGTGACCCCTCCTATCATTGCTACACAGAAACTATGCAATGATTTGAATTCCGTCTTTGTAGACAAAATTAAAAGAATTCAAGAATCGATAGATTCTAGCCACAATGATGTAGAAGAACTGTTAAGTAATACCAACTCTGCTTCTCTGGCCACATTTCCCTGCCTAAATAAAGAACTTCTCTCTGAACTCTTAAATAAAGTAAAACCAGGCTCCCCTAAGGAGGTATGCCCTCTCCATATACTAAAATCTATCTACTTGGCATTCCCAGACACCATTCTTGCCCTTCTGAACCTTTTCCTGACCCAAGGAACTGTGCTTTCAGTTTTTAAAGAAGAAGTGGTTATTCTGCTGCAAAAAAGTAAGGCATTGATCCGCATAAGCTAGACAATTACAGGCCTATATCTCTCCTCCCCGGCTAAACTACTGGAGATGCACATAGCTAAATCGCTTAGCTCCTTCATAGAGGGAACACATTTTCTAGACGCCCATCAGGCTGGTTTCCGTCCATCCCATTCCACCGAATCGGTTATACTCTCCGTCATGGACGATCTAAAAGGAAAGGCGGATGACGATTGCACGCAGGCCCTGATTCTCTTAGACCTGTCTGCAGCCTTCGATACCATTAACCATGATATACTGATGGATCGTATTGCTGCAGCTGGTCTCAGAGGTGCTGCTTTGAGTTGGTTCAAATCCTTTTTAGAGGACCGCAAGCAATCGGTGTGGCTCTCACCCTACAAATCCGGTACTGTAAATATGAGTTGTGGAGTTCCGCAGGGCTCCTCTCTTTCCCTGATTCTTTTTAATGTTTATATTCGCCCGCTCATATCTAGACTTCGTCAGATGGGGATCAAGATTTACAACTATGCTGACGACATGCAGTTGATCTTTACCATTGAAGAGTCAACAAAATCTGAGGAGTTTCTTAGAAACTCCATGCTTATTCATCAAGAATTGGATTAATAGCAATCAGTTAAAATTGAACTCGGAAAAAACAGAAATCATTATCCCCAAAAACAAACTCTTCCATTGGACTCCTGCACACTGGCCCCCGGAGTTAGGCTCTGCCCCCACCCCAAAGACTACAATTAAGAGCCTGGGCATACAGATAGACTCGGATCTCTCCATGAGTACACAGATTGGTTTGGTTACCTCTGCATGTTTTTTCCAACACCGGAAACTGCGAAAAATCTGAAGATTTTTCAGCAGAGAGGCCAGCATCCAAATCACTATTGCCCTGATTCTATCAAAAATTGACTATGGAAACGCGATGTACCTTGGCCTCCCCCAAAATCAGAAACACCGTCTGCAGATGATACAGAATCAAGCTGCCAGAATTATTTACCGACAAGACAGACGATGCCACATCAGACTGCTGCTGAAAGAGCTTCACTGGCTCCTGGTGGAGCAGCGCTCTCTGTTTAAAACAGGATGCATCCTGTTTAAAGCCATGCATGGTATTGGTCCCAAATATATATCTTCGAGAATTCTCAAATACTCCCCCCAGCATACCTTAAGATCCATGCACTTGAATATATTGGCAGTCCCTAGAATCAGACGCAAGCGGACAGGAGGGTCACGGTTCTCAATACAGGGCCCTCAATTTTGAAACTCTTTGCCTACAACCTTGAGACTTGAAATAGACTATCTGCGATTTAGAAAAATGCTGAAGACTTGGCATTTTACTCAAGCGCACAATTAGATTGGACTTCCTGATACCAGTTTAGAAATTCACAATAACATAACAGTTAATATTTATGCTTTTATTGTTTTAATGATATCCACACCTAGAAAGTTGCTTTTTGGGAAGTAGCTTTAACAATAGCCATTTCCTGTGATTTCACCTTGTATGCAAATTAGAGGGGCCTCACATATTCCCTTTCTGCCCAGGACCCCAAAAGTCCTAGAACCGGCCCTGCCTCTTTCTGGGGAGTTCTATGTTTACTTCGCTCTTACTGGCCTTGCTGCTGCAGGTCACGTTCGTCACCCCTGGCGGTTTTTTCCCACCCACACAATTACAGTAATTTATAGCCTCGCTTAAATTCTGGTCAGAGCCTCCACTCGAGACCCCAGAAGGGGGCGGACAGCGGGTTTCCCACCACGCCCCTGCTCCGCCCTGGAGCTGTATCCGTGCACTTTCAGTTATCGCCCAGAGGTGGCAGCGGGTCGGCGCCTTGTGCGCGGCAGAGGAGAAGCGCTGTTTGTCACGCAGGGAAGGACTCCGCTCGCGCCCTGTCCCTGCGGGCATCCTCCCGAGGCGCTCGAGGCTGATGGCTGGAGGCTTCTGCGGCGGCAGTCCCCGTGCTTGAGGCGGCTCTCCGTGTGTCCCGTACTTTCAAGGCGAAGGAACGAGAGGTCCAGGCAGGTGTTGGGACAACACAAGGAGGCGAGATGGAGCCCAGGCTGCTGCTGGTGGCCGCCCTCTGCTGCGAGTACAGCCTGATCACGCCCGGCTGCTGCGCCATGAGACCCAACGGTGAGACCCGCTCTGCTGTTCCCTGCGCGATAGGCGTTCTGGCGGCCCCTTTGTTCAGTAGCCTCCGGCGCCGGCTGTGTGCGAGCTGCCCTGAAAGTTGTCCACAGTAGACTGGGCACACGTCCCTTCTCTGTAGTTCTCAGTAGTCGGTACATATTATGTATGTAGTTGGTAATTCTGCCCGTTTCTGCAAGTGTACACTTGGAAGTAATTTTGACAGCTTGGTATTTTTGGAATCTTCTAACTGCCTGTGGTATTTAAACATTTATTTTTGAAAGAGGGGCAAAACGGCCTTCAGCGAGTTGTGGGATTTGTTTTGCTTTTTTGCATGCAGACGATGACCGTGAAAGAGCGGTCACCCCCACCCCCCCTGAACACCGAAGCAATATCGCCTTCAGGGAACCCGTCTGGAGTCACAGATTTTATGGTTAAAAGATATATATATTTTATACATTGCGTTGGTCAAATTGTGACCTGGAACAGAAATAATGTCATTCATTTTTCAATTTGATTAAGTGCCTTTAATCATAATCGTCGGTTACGGCAGCATTTTCTAGGCTATTTATTTGAGTGGGGTTGCAGGATAACGTGATGTATGTCCATTGAGAGGAACACACAGCTCTGCCTTTACCTGTTCCCTGCTGATGGTGCATATGTTTGGAACTACTTCTTTCTATACGGCACATGTGATTGTGTTCTTGAAAACCACAACATATTAGCACTCAGACCTCGAGGTTCCACAGAAGATACTTTCTAGAGTTTGGCACCAGAAGTTAATGTTTTAGAGGAAAAATATTTCATCCCATTTAGACTCCCTTGGGTCCAGGGGGCATGTATGCTACTTTGTAAGACCCACGGGCCATCTCATAGTTGGTCTTCCTTTCCACATGATTCTAATTTATAAGCGACGAGAAGTTTTACAATATACCTGAATCTGACTTCCATCTAAATGCCTTCCTCAGCATCTCAAGCTCTCACACATCTGTCCTTAAACAAGACCCCCAGCAGCTTACACCCAGACCTTTCTGTGGCCTTAAGGGTTTGTTGGTTTGTTTTCTGTCCTATCATCTGTATTGCATCCTCTGGTCTGGGGAATTTGCATGAAAACCTCCTCCTCTTATAGCGATCCACTAAATCTTCATGTGGTCCCTATAGTTTGGCGTATTGAATTGCAGGTCTGTCCTCAAACTTAACGATGACATCGGCCAGGGTTTCTGCATCCCATCTTGTTTATCATAGAATTTTCTATAGAAGCCGTATCAGTTTTTACCATGTTTGTAAAAGAATTGTAGCTGTTCTATGTTGTCAGAAAAAGGAAACTGAGCACTCAGGCCTTAGCTTTCATGCTATTGCAATTTAACTTTATGCAATCTTAAGCTGTATTCATTCCAAGACTAATGATTCTTGTTTTTAGGTCTGGCGTTAGACAAGATATTTTGAATTTATAAAAATATGTATAATATACTTAAATATTGGGGGCTTTCAGCCACCTCCCTTCATCCATTGGTCTGTTTCATCATACACATTTTGCTTCCACCCTCTACAGGATGGAGCAATGGGTCAGCCTGCTTCAGCCACTGGTTAACTTAGTTTTGAGTGACTGTATTTTATTGTCTCACAAGAAGCACATCCTCACACAAGCTAGTTACCTTCAGTGCCAGTGATTTTGTTTTTACTTTATAATTACTTAAGTGTTGCCTTTGTGTTTAGAGTCTGATGTGATAGTAGGACACTTCTGATGTACATTCCATCTAATCCCACAAGCAGCCAATGCTGTTGTCAATTTCTTTTGGACTGTTTTTACTTTTCTGACTGCTGCTATTTCACAGCATATCATTGTGCCCATTTGAAACTGTTCCGTATTGTTATCCTTCTTCTTCTTCTCCTCCTTCTGCTTCTTCCCTTCTCTTTTTTCCATCTTTCTCTTGTCTTCAATTCTTGTTTTCTTTCATTACCGCCTTGTTTCATTATTTTTTTCTCTTCCTTTCTCCTTTCCCTTTTTCATTCCTTTTTCTTTCCTTTTCTTCTCTCCTTCCTTTTTTTCTCCTCACTTTTTTCTTTCTTTTTTGTTCTGTTTTTTTCCTTTTTTCGTTCTTTCTTTACTTCTTTAATAGTTTTCCTTGCCTTCTTTTAATTGCTGATTGTTTGTTTGTTTCTTTCCAGACTGATTGACGTTTTAAGTAGTTCCATTCAGTGCCAGAGAGTACTATATTAATTTTTTTTTTTTTTAACAAAAAAACGTTTTGGGCCTGAAGCAAATAATTTATTTTTGAAGATAGATTGATCCCAAACAATAAATACAGCGAAAACCATGACAAAATAAACCAAGATTGCCAGCAGGCTAGTGACCGGCCAACGCCAGACCTATAAGGCTTTGTCAATGCTTGTTTTATTCTGGGGTATGAAATATAGAGAGTTGTCACTATTAGTAGATGCAAATTGGACTACTTAGGCGGACAGCTTTCAATTGTTTATACTTTAAAGGAAACCGTTTAAAAATGGCTACCCATGTGAGCGTGCACATAGGCACACATAGGTGGCCATCTTCAAAGGGCTTGTGTATAGATTTAATTTAAAAAAACGTTTTCAAGTGACTACCTATGTGTGCATGTATGGGTAGCTATGTTTGTAATAATTTATTACAAAATAAGCATTGGTAAAGCATAGAAATTGGCAGCCAATGCAAAACTTACCAGCTTCACCAAAACTTGTTACCCCTAGGTGTTTAGATAACAGAAAATGGGTCCAGAAAAGTAGCATATTGGCTTGTGAATTAAAGGGCGGACAAGCATTGGTGAAGCCCTTAGACTGGCTTTATTGTAATGCATTTAAATAGAAGCATGCATATACAGAAAACCATCTACACATGCAGCCAGAACACACTTTACAGTACACATGCACACAAAGGCCAACATTTAGGGTGACACCCACACAGAGACAGACATAGATGCATGCACACAGAAAAATTACATATAGACAGACACCCAAGTACACAGAGAAATAGAAAGGCACATAGACAACTAACTCGCAGGTATGCACACATTCACTAAGGGCATATGTGTCCAAACAGATGGACTAACTTCTTCCCCTCTTTTCTGATCTCCCCTTGTACTTTTTCCCTTTCCTTCCCCTATCTTTCGTTCCTCACATTTCATTCTCTGCCTCTTCATTACCTTACTCTGTTTCCTGTTTTCTCTCCTTTACCCTAGAAATACCACAACTCGCAGTTTTGCCAGTGTTTGTTTTTAAATGCAGTAGATTGTATGAGGAAAACTGCAATACAATTGTAGCTTCTCAAACTGTGATTGATGTAGTTATGGATCTATATCTTTATTATTTTTGGATCTATATATTTATTACTTTTACTCATCTATTATTTTTCTTCTAATTCAGCATATCCAATGCACTACCCTATTTTTCACCATATACAGCTCTCAATATTTCCTCTAGCTCAACTCTGACACATCTCAAACCTCTTTCTACTACTCTTTCCAAAGCATTACCCTATTTCTCACCCTATACCTCTATCAATATATCCATTACCTCCACTCTCTTGTTCATCCCAAACCCCATACCACTACTATGATCCCCAAAATAACCCTCTCAAGACTCTTCCCTACTCCACCCCCTCCTTGCATCATCTCATACCTCTTTTTACTATTCCGATCCCCCAAAACAAGCCTTTCTAAACCCTCCCTCTGACTCTTCCCCCTCCCTTTTACTCATCCCAAGCCTCCTCCTACTGCTATGAGCTCCAAAACAAACCATAAAAATAAAAAACCTCTAAATCCTTCCCTTCTATCCCTCCGCTATCCTTTTCAATCCAAATAACAGACTAACATGTCCACCACTCAAATTAATTTCATATTTCACTATACTAATTCACCACTAATTCTTTATGGGTTCCGGAGTAGCATGCTACTCGCCGAAAAAGCACTTCAACACCTCATCAGGGGTAGCAAGCGCTATATAAATGCAAACCTTTTTCCCTCTTCTATCCCTCCACTATCTTTCTCAATCCTAATAACTGACTAACATATCCACCGCTCAAATTACTTTCATATTTTCACTCTACTAATTCACCACTAATCTTTTATGGGTTCCGGAGTAGCATGCTACTCGCCGAAAAAGCACTTTGACGCCTCGTCAGGGGTAGTAAGCGCTATATAAATGCAATTACAATACAATGTTTGTGGCTTCATTCATGCTGTACTTTAAGGACTCATCATAATTTCATATGAAGTTTACACGAAGCCACTACCTATAAGAATGAGGGATGTCACTGTTGCCATGGTACGGTAGTGCTCCCAAGTTATTTCTTTGCTGTTGTGTTGACTACTATTGGAGAATGACAATTGTTCTTATCGGCATGACATTATTAAAGTGAGGATTGGGTTTCTCTACTACTTTAGATTTTGGCAAGGCACCTCATTAGCACTGGCTGTCGTGAAACAGCTTTCAGCACAGATGTTGTTCGCTGACGTGCTGGCATAGTCGGAACCTTACACATTTTCTTTCTAGGCGCTACCCCCGATGCTGCCAGTTCCATCCAGCCCCGGTGGACTGTTTTTGTCTATAACCTGTGCAACATGCCAACGATAGGACACACTGCAACAAGTTGCAGGCAGATGCATTCAGTGTGTGCAACATGCCGACGATAGGACACACTGCAACAAGTGGCGGGCAGATGCATTCAGTGTGTGCAACATGCCGACGATAGGACACACTGCAACAAGTGGCGGGCAGATGCATTCAGTGTGTGCTACGTGCCGACGATAGGACACACTGCAACAAGTGGCGGGCAGATGCATTCAGTGTGTGCAACATGCCGACGATAGGACACACTGCAACAAGTGGCGAGCAGATGCATTCAGTGTGTGCAACATGCCGACGATAGGACACACTGCAACAAGTGGCGGGCAGATGTATTCAGTGTGTGCAACATGCCGACGATAGGACACACTGCAACAAGAGGCGGGCAGATACATTCAGTGTGTGCAACATGCCGACGATAGGACACACTGCAACAAGTGGCGGGCAGATGCATTCAGTGTGTGCAACATGCCGACGATAGGACACACTGCAACAAGTGGCGGGCAGATGCATTCAGTGTGTGCAACATGCCGACGATAGGACACACTGCAACAAGTGGCGGGCAGATGCATTCAGTGTGTGCAACATGCCGACGATAGGACACACTGCAACAAGTGGCGGGCAGAAGCATTCAGTGTGTGCAACATGCCAACGATAGGACACACTGCAACAAGTGGTGGGCAGATGCATTTAGTGTGGTCTTTTCTGTTCAGATACGCAGCCAGCAGGGGTTTTGGGGATTTGAGGCTCTGTGCCGTACTATTACTCTAAATGTAATCTGTAATACCCCTGTCTGAGTTGTTGTTGTTGGGTTGGGAGCAGGTATCAAGGTTCAAAGGCAGCAAAGCTAGTCACTGTGGCACCTTACCTTCAGACTCCGCAGCACACCAAGAGAACAAGTATATACTCCGTCATTTCACGAGTTGGCATAGAGTTAAACTGAGATATGAAAGTATTTTACTTGCTCAAGCTTTGCATGCATTAAGGTGTGTAGATGTACATATGTACTTAAACTAATAAGGACTATTTTTGTTTTTTTGGTAACTAAATAATGGTTGTTAATTATTACCAAACGCTCTCATTTTAGCAAATACCTCGCACAGATTCAAACGTAAATCTCTGCTTTACATAGAGATGTTTGCTCCAGAGTCCCAGCCCACTGCGCTATTTTGCAAGGACTGGAACTTGTTACCTGCAATTACAACAAGAACCCCTGTTATAAACAAATTAACCCTCTAGGCCAGGGTATCTTCTCTAAATTCTGTGATCTCTTCAGGTTAGACACAACCCTCGGTATCAATCGGGCAAGTTAACTGTAAGCTGTGTCTGAGACCTGAGGTCAGGTGCGTGCGCGCACACAGTTTCTCTCCTATATTGCGCGCATTAACCTCCTGAGTTATCCTGCCTGAGATTTGCTTGATACCCATAAATGTCTTTAGCGTGTGCCTTAACCCGCAGAGGGCGCAGGAGAGAGGCAATGGAAGTCATGTTTCCGTTTACAGCACTAGGTATGTGGATTTGATTGTATGGGGGTGTTGGTGGGTGGGCAACTGGGCCTCGGTGTGGGTGACCCAATTTTAACGTAAAAATCCACACGCAGCAAATTTTGCAAATTCTTTTATCACCCACACAATTCTCGACTGTTCATCAAATAAGCCTTGTATCTATCTATCTATCTGGGCGACCACGACTTCCGAAAAAACAAACTATTGACGTGATTTGTCCAAATAGGTCACTGTTCCTCCTCTGCGAACTTGTGACATGTCGGAACGTGCCCTGCTCAAGAACCGCTGTGGGACTGTGTATCTCTTCTCTCTTTTTCTGCTAAAAGTAAACCGCCTCAGACGAACTTCCTGTAAACAACCCGAGAGACTTAACACTTACCAGGGTGAATCAAACCTGTTTTGCATTGACGCCTCTAATCCAGAAAATGATGCGAGTCGGGGCGCTTCGTCGTACAAGTTGGGCTACAAACTCCTTTTCCATCGATTGCTTGCGTTAGAAGTTCCTTTTGCGCCTAAACTATGTGGTGCGCCACACGGCACCTACTGTGGAGGTTTATGAATTCCTACATACGATTAATTTGTGAATTCTGAACCTCTGCACATTTTCAGACGCTAGCTTGTAAACGAAGCCTTACAAAAGCAGTGATTTGATACAGCAACGAAGAAATGTCTGGCAAACAACCGCTCTTCCCTGATGTGGTTTGTGGTATGGCTTGGTGCAGTCTCCATAAACACAGTTTGGACAAGTGTGTGTGTGTGATTAGCCGCGTGCGTTGTGGTAACTACCTGATGCCCAATGTGCGTGCTTAGCCACATGCTTTCTGTTAACTCTTTGATGTGCCTGTCTTCCTCCATGAAGACTTAACAGGCAATGTTTGTTTCACCCGGTTAATTTCTTACTTTTTTCTCCCTCGTATTTTGTCTGTGGTGTACCATCTTTCATCGGTTTGCATGCAGACGGAGGACTCTGTTAATGGAAGGTGGATGGCCGCGTTGCCAGAGTGCGACATGACGGGGGCAGGTGCTTAATGTTTCTCACAGCAAACACAGCAAGATGATGGACGGAGTGCTGAAACTTTTCAACCACTCGCCCACAGCCAAGAGATCTGGGTTAAATCCATCGTTCTTTTGCTCACTATGCCACCCCGGTTTGGACCCAGCCATATGCAAATCAGTCTTGACCCTGATCCTCATGGGAACAGTCCCGCCCGAACTGCCAGGCCAGGTCCTCCCTGAACCAGAAACAAGCATCCTGGGAGCGGTTTTGTGGTAACACCCCTTATCAGCCAGGGTAGCTTGAATCCAGTGGCACAGTGAGCAAGAACGATGGATTAAAACCAGATCTGTGACTGGGGGTGAGTGGTTGAAAAGTTTCAGCACTCCGTCCATCTTGTTGTGTTTGCTATGTTCATACTAAGTTGGCTGGCAATGCCCAGACGTGCGTCCCATGCTCGCTATGCCACTGGATTCAAGCTAGCCTGGCTGATGAGGGGCGATTGCCCTGAAACCAGTCCCAGGATGCTTGTTTCCGGTCCAGGGAGGACCTGGCCTGGCAGCTCGGGCTGGACTCGGCTGGGTCCAAATTGAGGTGGCATGGTGAGCAAAAGAACAATGGATTAAACCCAGGTCTATGACTGGGGTGAGTGGTTGAAAAGATTCAGCACTCCGTCCATCATCTTGTTGTGTTTGTTTAATGTTACTCACCAGCCTTGGAATGTTAAGTACTTTTCCTTTTAATTTGTTCACCACCAGAAACTCGTGGTCAGAGTAGGATCAGCCCCAATGACCTGCGTGCTAGTGACATCCGTGCCATGGGGATAGTTAAGAGGGCTGCAAGGTATCTTCTTCGCAACGAGGGAAGTGTGTTTGTCGTTCTACTGGACATATGTGGAGGGGCACGGCATTTACCTGTGATACTGGGTGGTCAGAGTCTGAAATTTCCCCACCATTGTGGGGTGTACGGTGTATTCACACCCCCTCACCCCCTGCCACATAAAATGTGATGACCGCTGGTGAGGTGTATTATGAGGATAATGGTTTTAAGGAGGTGTGTCTGGTGCCAGTGGAATGTGGACCGTATTCTGGACATAAACAGCATTCTTGATGTCATGAATGACTAGAACCATTGACCACAACACAAGAAAATTCGATTGGAGCACGTCTGATGCTACAGTCGGTTAGCAGAACTAGTTAGCAGCCTGCCTCCAAGGTCGCAACACATAATGCGCCTGCCCCTACTTGTTAGAATTTATTTTTCAGAAGTTGATAAATATTTACACATTTGCCTGTTATAGACGAATGTCTGCTAAAGAGGGACTGCTGGGAAATATAAACAGATACATCTCTAAGCATCTTCTTTGGGAAACAGCCTATACAACGTGGTGGTTACGATGCATATGTCTTTACCACCACATACGTTTTTACCATGCATATACCTTTCCCACACGTCTTTACAACAAAAATATAAGCAGTTTGCAGGTAAGGGTGAGTGATATATATTCTTATTCTTCCGTTTTGGTCCCTTCGTAGGTGGTGTGTTCTCACTAGCGGGGCCATGCCGGCAACTATTATCCGAGTTTCTGTCGCTGTGGCGGAAAATATTGAGAACGCGCTTGCTCAACAAGTTTCTATCCGTGCTTGGACATTGATCACGGGTTTCATTCATTTTGTCCCTCACCTTTGTTTATTCCCCTCTGAAGTGTGCTCACTTCCGTATTCTACACATGGTATTATGGGAGATTAAGTTCATTCAAATGTCCTCAAGGGGCTTTGTTGCAAAGTGCTCTCGTGCTCATGTGCAAATATCATCACAATATTTTATTAATTCAAAGTGCTCGTGCTTAGTGCAATGGTTGAAAGTTCCTTAAAAACAAATTAAAAGGCTCAACTACAGGCATTCCACTCAGTTTTTAACGAGGCATATTTTGTAAAAAAATTTCATTCTGAGGCTTTTGCACATAGATGTTTCTTTTTACGTTATAACCGTGCAAAGACTTTTCCTCCCCAATGTAATATTTCAAGTCTAAGAAATTAGCAATCTTCAGGTAAAACCATATCCCATTTGTGATGCTTCTCCAACCTTGCCTTTCTAAAATTATTTGCCCTTCAATGGGCTGAGTCTTCTATTCAGTTTGTGTTTCCTGTCATGCCCTCTTCAATCGCTGTTGTGCTTGCCCAAGATTGATTAAGGCACAGATTTTACCGATTTTGAATTTTAACGCTTTCTTGCCCTCCAGTTGGCAGCAGTTATGCAAGAATCACGTTTTATCCAGTTGCTGATTATCTTCATTTTATTATAAATGTTCCAATTCTACTGGATTTTGTTTTTTAAATTTGTTGATGTTGCGCCTCTCCATCAGGTTTCTTGTCTCTTGAGATTATTCTATTCCTGTGATTTACCATACGGCCTACTTGAATGCCGAATATAAATTTCCCTTTGTGCAGTTTGATTCTTTGTGATGTTCCTGCTATTTTTGTTGCCCTCCAGTGGTTTTACTTATATATTTAAGCTTTTTAATTTAATCTATATTCATTCTAATGTCCATTTCTCCTTTTTGGACTCTTCTAAGTTGTTATGAGGTTTTTGAAAAACAGAGTCGATACATAAAATAATATAATCAAGGGGCCCGTACCCCACTGGTATGCATTTAGATGACAGGAGCACATAAACTGATGATAACGTCTGTGAATTTCAGGGTCAGAGTGCAATGTACAACCTGCATATTCCATTCTACACAGTTATGTTTCAAAATACATTTTACATCAAATAGGGATAGAGGAAAGTACATACTGGATAATAACATAAGATAAAGAAACAGGGGTTTCTTCATTTATGTGACAAAGAATACTGACCATTTTGCTAGTTGCAGTGAAGTATGTTAATCCTGAAAGTTGTTTAACCACAAAAAGCTGCTCCTAACTGAATGGCCACTACGAGGTTTGGGATGTATTTGTGAGTGGAGACATTTCACAAAATGTAACGGACTGGTCTCACACACCACCTGGTGTCATGCTTCATCATTGACCAGTCCTCGCCCTCTAAAACCTTGGTTTGATAGAGGGCGGGCATACACCTGACGACAGGGATGCACTTCTAAACTAAGTGGGGGCCCAAAGATAAGTAGCGTCTACATCAGGGAGGACCGGGAGAAGTCGACCGGGAGAAGTCGCCTAGGATCCATATGGGAAATTTCCCTTGATGCAGGTGTGACAACAGGGGTTTCCCCTCCCCTCCTCCCATGGGGCAAGTAGCGTTGGTATTTAGGGCTTGAAATTAGAAGCCATCAAATTGTGGAGTGTGGCAGTGCTCACGCCCACACAGTGGTTTACCCTTGCCACTAGCTGGTAAGAACGGAGCCCCCTATGTTCTTTTTAGGTCCTGACGAATGCCCTGGACCCAAGTGGGCCATTAAGGCAGAAACATGTTGACCTCTTACATAACGGGTAGGGGACATTAATTCCCCCATATACCGTCACTGATTTTAATATCATATAGTTACCTTTCACATTAAACACGATAAAGATAACTATAATGATTTTTAACTACACTTACTTATCTTTGGGCCCCCACTTAGTTTAGAAGTGCATCCCTGTCGTCAGGTGTATGCCCGCCCTCTATCAAACCAAGGTTTTAGAGGGCGAGGACTGGTCAATGATGAAGCATGACACCAGGTGGTGTGTGAGACCAGTCCGTTACATTTTGTGAGATGTCTCCACTCACAAATACATCCCAAACCTCGTAGTGGCCATTCAGTTAGGAGCAGCTTTTTGTGGTTAAACAGTTAGTGTTGGAGGCTGCTAGCTCCTAAGACCCCGTGCCTCTCGTTCCCTTCTCCACACAACGTGGGGCTCTTGTGGTTTTGTAATCCTGAAAGTTGCACATTCAGGTAATATACTGGTCAAGTGACCAAATACATATATAGATGCATATCTGATATTTACATTCCATTGTTCCCAGCCAAGTGGCTAAACCTGTACGTCCACTATTTGAGCATCAAACTTTAAACACACTCGCATTGCTACTCATTATTCTGAGCCAAGCCCCCTATTTAAAACATCAACGCATACTTATTCCAAACGTATGAAGGAAATAATCGTGCAAGATATTTCATGGGAAGGCCTGTCTACTCCAATTCTTCTCAAATTAGTCAAACGGGGAAGGGAACATCCTAGTTCATGTAGCACACTAGTACAACCAAAATTAATGCAAAAAATCCAAAATATAAAACTGGGACACCGTGCATCCATCAATAGAAGGAATACTAAAAATAGAGGGGATTGCCACAAACTACCAGCTAAAGAGTAGGATTATCGCAATTTATATCAAGTAGTCATGTACTTCCAAAGAATATTTTAACTGACTGGGGATACTGTAGACAGGGAAAGGGGGAAACTCCCACCAGCAAATAGTATAGTCGGTGGAAAGCATGGATCATTCGGAAGAAACAAGATCAGAGAGTCAAACATCACACTGTGAGAGTGTACTCATCCAATATGCATGAATAGTCCCTCGTCCTCATTCAAACCATGCAGAGATTTGCTGTCTAGAAGAATGATATATTCCGACTCAAGAATCCTCAGCTTCTTCTCCCTGTCATCCCCTCTCGGGGTCAAGGCAATTCTGTCAATTCCAGAGAAAGACAGTGTCAGGATTTTTTTTGATGCTCACTGCACCAGTGTATAGCAGTAGAGTAATTGGGGTCACCATTCTTATTGGCCCTCAAGTGTTCTAGGATTCTCCTTCACTGGGAGAATGGTGCTACGCACATACCTGCGGCCCCAGGGACGTACCAAGACATATAACAGTAATCACTGTTACATGTGATAAATTTCTTGATTTTTGCCACTTTTGCCTGTAGGTAGTAAAAATGTCTTTGTATTTTTCCTGGTCCTGCATGGTTTTCAATGCCCACACTTGTAGAAGCCGTGTTTTTCCCGTAACCATCCTCTCTGCTTTTGTTTGCCCATATGGCTATTCACCAGCATGTCCCTCAGGGACCTCGATTTACGGTAGGTCAACAGGGGATGAGGAGTCACCTTTTCCCCTATAACAGGGTCACTCTTGACTAGGTACCAATGACAGTTTATCATGTTTCTAATGGTGCGGGATTCAGTGTTAAAAGTGGTGATCATCCTCAATTTATCACCCTCGACCTCGTCCTTCTGTTTCTTGACCAGAAGGCTTTCTCTGGGGAGGTTGGCTGCTTTGGCATTGGCAGTTCGAAGTAGCTTGGATGGATAGCCCCTAACCTTTGGATCACCCTCTTCTCTTCCTCCTCAAAAGCCTGTTGCATGCTACAATTCCTCTTGGCCCTCAGAATCTCACCAAACGGAATGCTCCACTTTAGTTTCTGCAGATGGTGACTGTGAGCATGTAATACATTATTGCCTGAAGAGGTTTTCCTAAAAAGGCAAGTCTATATGGTGTAATTCTCAATCCTGACACATACTTCCAGGAAATCTATTTCGGTCTTATGTATCTTGTGGGTAAAACATAAGTTCAGGTTGTTAGTCGAGATGCGTGCTAAGAACCTCTCTAGTTCTACTTGGGCCGATCACAAACAAATCATCAATGTACCTCGTCTAGAAAATGATGTGCTTCATCATATGTTCATTCGCCTTAGTCCACACGTTTCTCCTCCCACCAGCCCATGAATATTCCTGCATAGCTTAGCACAAAGCAACTGCCCATTGTGGTCCCGACCAGTTATCTATACCGTGTGTCTTCAAATAGAAAAAAAATGTTTTCCAAACAAAGCAGGAGCATGTCAATTAGCATCATGGAATGATCATACAAATAGATTGATTTGTTCCTTAAAAAATGTCTTCACAAAAACTGGGAGCAGTACGGGACACCTAGCCAAGCCGAAAGACCCAATTGAGAAAGGGTGGCTGGATCAAAATTGGCAGGACCAGGGATTTGCATCGAGTGTGGCAGGCTTGGTCCTAAAGATCACAACAGAACAAACGAAGGGTGTGATCGAAACCCCAGTGATTTTAACTACCTGATGTTTGAAAATATTCTCTTTTTATCGGAACAGAGACACAGATACGCCCGGAGACTTAGACTACGAGATACAGTCAAGGAGGACGGAGTTACTTACACCTCCAGCCATCCACTAAACAAATAATCTCGAGAGAAAAAACAAAGAAAGGTTTTTCCCTTGATTTAATCAGCAAGTACAAGTTTTCTTCAAAAAATCATTTGACCAAGAGAGTCACAGATACGGTCTTAAAAAAGATGGTGCAATAATACTTTTCCATCGAAACACGTCGACTCTCCATGACACAATCCGTCATAAGACTGGAACCACAGATTACTAATTAACTCTTCGATATCGGGTTCTAGTGCTTGACATTGTTTTATCACGGATGTGTATTCTTCTAATGACAAAGTGTACTGTCTTTTATGTGTACTCTCTGTTATATTGTATAGATTTTTTTATTGTGATTCAGGGTTAGGAATTGATTTGGTTGGTCATATTACAAAGGAACATTACCAACCATATATGTGTAATATTCTGTCTTGTTCTTTGATTAAGTGTTATAACAAACAGTCTTTTTAATATGGTTTTAAAATGCTTTTAACTGTAGGTATAATGTGTATTTCTATTTGTATTTCTTTTTGATATAACAATAAATAGATCTATTTTTCATATTTTATTATTGTGACCTTGGGCTTACTATTATATCTCCCTTGTGTAGATGGTGCATGTGTAGTGGTTTAGAGATTGTATGGTTGAAGCCGACACGAGTGGATGTGATTAGTAAAGATCAACGGGAGCGCCCGGCCTCTTGTTTGCTGCTACGTTCCCCAGCGCTCCCGTTGATCTTTACAGCTTTATCTCGGCTGTTGTTTCCCCACCAAATTGGTTTACAACTCATGGTTTGCTTTGTGATGGGACGTCTCCTTTACTCGGATGCTTCATAGGTTAATCCCGATAAGATTTGTTGTGAACATCACCGAAATTTAACCTGTCGGTTTTGGACACCATCACTGTGGGACGTGCCTTTCATTTATTTATTTATTTTTTGGTCGTGGCCTTCATATATACGGTTTCGAGTTTTGATACAATAAACGTACCGGACGGGAAACCGCTTATTAGCAGGGAACTCTATGAAGTCTTATTCAATGGAAGTGTTGGATCCTCCCATTATTTAGTGCCCTGAAGAAGTCCTGCACTAGGACGAAACGCGTCGGCTGTATTGTGTGTTGAGACATTAGAGCTGGACTCTGTGTTTTATCTACATTAAATGAAATTGGAATAAAAAGAAAGAAAAATTTGAAGAATTCTCGTGTCTGGATATGGACCTTCCTTTTTGACTTAATTCCACTAAGTGGTGCACCTGTGCTTTTGTTTTGATTTGTTGGGTTCCTGTAGGAACAAGCACTGTGACAGTGGGTACTATTCAGTGTGCACACAGATCCCAATCAGTATTAAAGGGATAATATTGATGGAGTGAAATCAGGTTAGGTGCTGGTAGTCAGAAGGTACCACTGTTAGGTTCGTTTGTTTATATGGATGTGATTAGTAGTTTGTACTTTCAATATAGGGTAATCCAAAGGAAATTGCCTTTTTGATATTGCCTGGAAAAAATGTCTACATGCTAAAATTCCTAAATCATGCTTGATGCAAGTGTACAGAGAGACAACGTCTATCGTTACTACCCAGTAACTGGATTCCCAGGGGAGCCCCCCAACCTTGGTTATAAAGTCTGTACTGTCCCTGCAGTAGGAATGGAGACTCAAGACGTATGGGAATAGAAAAGAATCAAGGTACATGGATGTGTGTTCTAGTAAGCTGCTGTTGGCCAAGACAGTAGGCTTCTCTGGTGGATTAATCTTGTCCATGTGCACTTTCGGCAACAAATGAAAGCATGGAGCAGTGGGTTTATTGATGTGTAAGAACTTGTATTCTTCTGTGCCAACTAAGCCCTTTTCCCTCCACTCTAGGAGCAATGCATGATAAGTATGGATAGTCTGTTTGTACGCTCCCACTGTAGTTACATCATAACTGTCCGAGGCCATGAGCTGTCTATTTGCCTCTCGTTTGCATTTGCGTTGTCCCACAAAACTACATTGCCCCCCCTTGTCTGAGGACTTAATAATGAAACTCGGATCTTTACTTAGGGTGCCCAATGCCAACCGTTGTCCTTTAGGTAAATTCTGTGCATGGTTATTCCTGGTGGCCTGCCATATCTTCATACGCTCACTTGTAATCACTTCATGGAAAGTGTCTGCTATCATGCAGTGTCTGGGGATTACATCTTGATTTGGGTTTAAATTTTCTCAAAACTGTACCACCAGTCTCCATTCCGAGAAACCCCAGGATTTCACGCTCGGATGCCCATCCCTTTGTATCCTGATCCTAGGGGCGCATTTCTCATTTGGGTTTAAGACGGGCTCATGCACCCGTAACTCGCACTGGCCCCTCTTGGTGAACGTGACCGGCTGTTTGCAAGGAATCCTTTTATGTAAATGTATGTATGTATGTATGTGTGTGTATATATGTGTGTGTGTATGTATATATATATATATATATATATATATATATATATATATATATATATATTCACTGAAAAAAACCATAGGTTTTAGGGATTAGGGACAGTTATAGTTAGTTGGACATTGCACTCGTACAAAACCCGTGAAATTCCCCCGTTATAGTTAGTTCAGCTAACTATAACTCGCGCCCCCGCAATGCACTGCTGATGACGTCACATATTACATCACTCATGACATGGTCAGTGACATCACTGATGACATCATCCAGTGACTGTGTGTTTCTGTAAAGTTTAAATATGTTTAATATATATAGGGAAAGGCGTATTGAAGAATGAGTGGGTGTATAAGTGTCTGAATGGATGATTTAGAAGGTGCGTGACTAACTCTATAAGTGAGTGATTAAACGTATGTTACTGAATGCATGGGTTAGTGACTAAACTGGGTGAATGTCTGTATCCGTCTGTCTGTTGCTGTGTAAGTGGCTGCATGGGTTTGTGAATAGCTGATTGAGTGTCTATATGAGTTATTGATTGGTTGTCTGAGTATCTGTATGGGTGCCTGAGTGTTTGTGTGGGTGGGGTGTGTGCGACTCTGTGCATAGATGTGTGAGTGGGTGATTCACTGGGTGGATGGTTTCAAGAGTGCTTCTGTGATAGACTGTATGGGTGGGTAAGTGTGTGTAAGAGTGTGTTAGTGAGTGAATGTATGTCCCAGTGGTACATGTGTGAGTAACTACATATGTGAAAGGCAGTATATATGTGTGTTGGAGTATATAAATAGCTATAAGCGAGAGTGTGTGATTGTGAGAGTGACTGTATGGATGAGTGTGTGCTTGTATCAGTGATCGTATAAGAGCGTAAGAATGTGCTAGTATTTGTATGAGTAAGTGAGCTGGTGTGTGTATAACTGTATAGGTGAGTAAATGGCAGTGTGTTTAATTATTTGCATGACTGACTAGGTGTGTGAGTACCTCTATGGATGAGTGGCGGTGTTTAAGTGTCTATATAGGAGTATGAGTGCATATGATAGTCCTGTACTGAGTGACCGTAATTATGAGTGACTGTACGGGTGAGTGAGTGGATGTGTGTGTAGACCTAAGAATTAGTGAGTGGGTATGTAGTTATTGGTGTTGGAGTGTCTATGGTTTTGCGAATGGCAGTCTGTAATTTAGAGTGGGTGTATCAAAGGTTATATTAGGGTGTGAGGAGGTGCATCAGATTATGACGTGGATGATGTCTTCAGTAATGTCATCAGTAATGTCATCAGTGATGTCATCAGTGATGTCATTTGAGATGTCATCAGTGATGTCACTGACCATGTCATGAGTGATGTAATATGTGACGTCATCAGCAGTGCATTGCGGGGGCGCGAGTTATAGTTAGCTGAACTAACTATAACGGGGAATTTCACGGGTTTTGTACGAGTGCAATGTCCAACTAACTATAACTGTCCCTAAAACCTATGGTTTTTTCAGTGAATTTGTAAGGTTTTTTAAATGCTAATTTCTAACTATAACGTGCCTGAAACATATGGTTTTTTTCAGTGAATTTCAAAGGTTTTGTAAATGACAATTTTTAAATGTATTAATTGTTATATTTATTTTTTTGATACTGATTTACTACATTTTTTAAATTATTTATTTTTACATATTTTATTTTTAAAATTACATTGTAATTACATTATACATTACATTACAAAATATACTTTCTCAGAATGAATTACTTTAGTTTAAATACTTTGCAAATAGGCAATAGACTTTTAAGTACAGTAGTTACAGTTGTTGCAATGGGCAACACAATTTCAAACACAATGCAACATTGAGCTCAATGTGAATTTCTAGTTAAATGCAATTAGTTACTTTATGGATTACTTTTTTCAACCACAGGACTGGATCCTAGATTCAGTCCTGGGACATCTCCTGTAAACAGTTGAGTAAAAGCGTTTTGGTTACAGTAGTGATTTTTAAGGAATATTATTGTATTTTAAAAGTTGACACTTAGAAACTTCTTCACATAGACACCAATGTTATCCTATGGGAGGAAATTCACTTAGCAGGTAAGTAGTGTTATCGTTACTTTTTCTTACTCAGTGGTGGATCCTGGATCCAGCACTGGTGCATCTCCTGTAAACAGTTGAAAGAATGCGTTTAAGTCATACAGGCGATTTTTAAGGAATATTTGTAGTTTGTAAAAATCGACACTTTGAAACTTTTCTGCTGAAAACCAGACAATGGATTCCTATGGAAGGAAATACAAGTTACTGGTAAGTACGGTTAGAATTACTTTTCAGGGTCAGTGCTGGGCTAAAAGATGCAGCACTGGGTTCTCTCCTGATAACAGGTGAGTAAATTGGAATTCATAGTTCGGCTGATTTTAGAGGAATATTATAAAGTTCCAAAATCCACACTTAGAAGAATTTCCAAGTGAAACCAGTCAATGTTAGCCTATGGAAGGAAATTCAAGTTACTGGTAAGTACGGTTAAAATTACTTTTCAGGGTCAGTGCTGGGCTAAAAGATGCAGCACTGGGTTCTCTCCTGATAACAGGTGAGTAAATTGGAATTCATAGTTCGGCTGATTTTAGAGGAATATTATAAAGTTCCAAAAGTCCACACTTAGAAGAATTTCCAAGTGAAACCAGTCAATGATATCCTATGGAAGGAAATTCAAGTTACTGGTAAGTACGGTTAAAATTACTTTTCAGGATCAGTACTGGGCTCAAAGATGCAGCACTGAGGTCTCTCCTGATAACAGGTGAGTAAATCGGAATTCGTAGTTCGGCTGATTTTAGAGGAATTTTTGCACAATGGTGAAGGAAGGGGGTGGGGCCTAAGGTGACATGTCTGCAAACACGCCCTGTGGCGCGTTTTAAGTTGGAGAATTAATTCCTCCTCAATCCCGAGGGTCCCTGAGGTCCAACTAGCCCACCCTGTACCTCCAGTATGCGCCAGGGAGCTGCGTTGCAGAGAGGTGTTCAGAGGCCACGCCCCTTTTACACCTCTCTGCAACGCAGCTCTGTGGCGCTTACTGGACGTACCTGATGGGCTAGTTGTCCCCCAGGGACCCTCAGGATTGAAGGGGATTTAATTCCCCATCTTAAAACGCGCCACGGGGCCTGTTTGCACACATGTCACCTGAAGCCCCGCCCCCTCCCTTCAGCACTGTGCAAACGCGCCCCGTGGCGCGTTTTAAGTTGGAGGATTAAGTCCCCTTGAATCCTGAGGGTCCCTGGAGTCCAACTATCCCACCATGTACCTCCAAAAAGCGCCCCAGAGCTGCGTTGCAGAGAGGTGTAGAAAGGGGCGTGGCCTCTATACACCTCTCTGCAACGCAGCCCCCTGGCGCATACTGGAGGTTCCTGGTGGGCTAGTTGGCCCCCAGGGACCCCCAGTATTCAAGGGAATTACTTCCTTCTTAAAACGCGCCAGGGGGCGCGTTTGCAGACTGCTGCAGGGAGGGGGCGGGCCTCCCGGCACGATGCCGGTCTTTTTTTTTTTTTGTATGGGAGGGGGCTGCGTGGCCCCCTTCCTCGGCCACTTTTGGCCCCGGGACCCCATCCCCGGGGCCTGAGGATTTTCTTTTGTTTAAAAAAAAAAACCTGGAAGGGGGCCGCGTGGCCCCCCTTCCCTGGGCCTCTATTGGCCCCGGGGACCCCATTCCCCGGGGCCGGCCTTTACGTTTTTATTTTTTTTAAATTATTTTTTTATTTCTGGGGAGGGGGCTGCGTGGCTCTCCTCCGGGCCACTAATGGCCCCGGGGATCCCATCCCCCGGGGCCTGGCCACTCGTTGGTGACCGTGGGGTCCCCAATCCCGCACGGTCCCGCCGGCTCCCCGCGTCCTGCGGGAGCCGGCATTGCTTTTCCATAATGGGAGCTGCTGACATGCAGCTCCCCTTATGGAAAGCAATTCTGCTTGCTTCATTGAAGCGAGAGCAGGTTTCCTGCTCTCGCTTCAATGAAACAAAGCAAGTTTGCAATGACAGGACGGGAGCCGCGAGGCTCCCGTCCTGCCATTGCAAACAGCAGTGTCCCGGGGTAGGCACCCGGGACACTGCAGGATCCGGCCCTGGGGGTGGCGGTCCCCAGGGCCACCACAGGCTCCAGCGCGGCCCTCCCCCACTTTCTGCAAAGCCCCGGGAGGTGGTGGTCCCCGGGTTTCGGGTCCGAAACGGACCCCCATTTTAAATTTTTAGTGCCCCGGGAGGTGGCGGTCCCGGGCGTGGGGGGCTGGAGCCCCCACGCAGGTATTTAAAATTAAAAAAAAAAGCCCCGGTGGGTGGCGGTCTCGGGGCTGCAGGAGGGCACAGTGCCCTCCCGCACCATTTTTATTAGAAAGCCCGGGGTGGTCCTCGGCTTGGGGCCTTAGAGGCCCCCCATTAACTATAAACCCACCCCCGCATGCCCCCGGGACTTGGCCCATCCGGGGGCAAAATAGCATCGAAGCTGATTTTTTATTTTTATTTTTTTATTTATTTTTTTAATGCTTTTTTCTGCCCAGGGGGTCCTTGTGGGACCCCCTGAGCAGACCTAGGGGGTCAGGGTGTTTCTACCCTGCTCCCTTTGTGCGTTTTGCGCACTTGTTTCTCTGCCTCGGTTCTACCGAGGGGATAAATGGCTGCCAACACTTCCTGATTTGGAGTGTTGACAGCCAATTAGCATGCAGCTCGTGATCGGGAGGGTACGCGGACCCTACGCGCCATAGATATATATGTGATTTTACTTTTGATTTTCTCAGCAACTACTGAACGGATTTACACCATTTAACAAAAGGGTTCTTTCTGAACCAAGAACTACCTCTTTGCCAAATTTGGTGTAATTCCGTTCAGCAGTTCGGCTGTAGCCGTGGCTAAAGTTTCCTATGGGAAAATGAATGGGGAAAACACGCTTTGGGACCCCTTTTTCTCGGCCCCGCTTGACGAATCACCCCGAAACTTTCAGGGTAGGAGCGGACCGGAGCGGGCCATAAAGTTTGAAAATTTCGCGAAGATTCGTCAACCGACGCAAGCGTTATTTCAAATAGAATGTTGCGCATTTCCTATGGAAAATAGGTCCTAACAATAACTATCTACTGGCGACCGCCAAGTAGATAATATATTTGTGTGTGTATATATGTATTTGTGTGTATATATGTATTTGGGTGTGTATGTGTATATATGTGTGTGTGTATGTGTATATGTATATGTGTGTGTGTGTGTGTGTGTGTATGTGTATATGTATATGTGTGTGTGTGTGTGTGTGTGTGTATGTATATATATATATATATTGATGCTCCCATAGTTGCCCATGCTTGAGCAGCACTCCGCACAGATGAAAGGCTATAAGTGGAATTGGCATAAATGGTGTGGAAATGAGACCGGAACTGCCGTCAGCGTACCTTTGAGAAAGAAGGAACTGCCTTCGAAACGCGTCAGGTGTTAACGGACGGAGCAGCTGTCATATGGTATCGACAGACAGGACGCTTTCCGTGCCTTCAATAAAAGACTTATAGCCTTTCATCTATGCGGAGTGCTGCTCCAGCATGGGCAACTATGGGAGCATCAATATTTTGGCGGCAGCCTCGCCGTCGAGCGTGCACCACCCCGCGAAATCAGGGGGCCACTGGACTTAGTATTTAACTGGGCCGCTCACGTGGAGCACAGATACAGGATTTAGGAGGTGTCCTGTATGCCGAGGCTCATCATTGAGCTTTTACACTGTTATGGACATTTATCATTGCGGCTATTGTAAGCCAGAAATTTCCGTGAACTCTAATTCCCAGAATGCTCCACATTCATAGGAGGAGCCCATTAGGGGCGTGGAATTGGCATAAATGGTGTGGAAATGAGACTGGAACTGCTGTCAGCGTACCTTTGAGAAAGAAGAAACTGCCTTCGAAACGCATCGGGTGTTAACGGGCGGAGCAGCTGTCATATGGCATCGACAGACAGGACGCTTTCCTTACCTTCAATAAAAGACTTATAGTCTTTCATCTGTGCGGAGTGCTGCTCAAGCATGGGCAACTATGGGAGCATCAATATGAATATATATATATATATATATATATATATATATATATATATATATATATATATATATATATATATAAAATCAACACCACACTCCTTGGAAAAACCAGAAGTCGAGCACACACTGGTCCTGCCATCAGCTGCTCTTTAATAAAATCATCGGCATGACGCGTTTCGTCTTCCTGACTCTTCAGATGCCGCCAATAAAAGTAAATACTGTCCACACCCACTTTAAAGCACACTGCCTGCTATGAACCTGGAGCTCCAAGTCCATGTGGAGCAGACACACAACGTATACATATATGTATGTGTGTATATGTATGTGTGTGTGTGTGTATGTATATGTATATATATATATATATATATATATATGCTTTATACTAACCGGGAATTACTTAAATTGTTGTTGTAAAGGCACCTGTGGTAAAAATTTGCATGGTAAAGACATGCGTTGTAATGCCATGCGGTATTCCGTCATGCATCCATCTTCCCTGCTTTACTCTTATAACCATAAAATAAAAAGTGATGTTCTGTACTTTAAAAAAAAAAAAAATAAGTAAGGGAGCTGCAGAATGTAACCGTTTTAAAGCATGATTTGTTTCTGAGCAGCTCTTTGAGAGCTATCGTAAGGTGTTAATCAGGGTAATCACTCTTTATATCGGCCTGCTATGTGGTGCAGGTGTGTGTGGTTGTGGGCAGATGGCAGGGTAGGGGTGGAGTAGTAGTGCAAGTATACATTGCAAAGGTTTCTGGTCCAGGGGACACTCGCTTGGAGTTCTGCTGATCGCTGGGGTGCCCTGCACTGAGGCCGGAATACCAGCCGAAATTGCATTAGTTTACAGGCTGGGGGAGAACTCCCCTCCCTTTAGAGGAAGGTCCTCAGTTTGATGTTGCCTGCATCTGTTTAGGTTGTTATGGCTGAATGTGTCTTTAGTGGCATGCGTTATTTACTAGATCATTAGTGAGTGAGTCATGAATTTGCTTGCTTTCTCTTGTTGTCCATTGTTTACTAGCAGTCTGAACGGCAGATATTTGGTCAGGATGACTGCATGAATCACGACCCCCCACGTCTTTGTGCTCTGAGCAGGACATCGCAGGAATCAGCTTGAATTTCTTCTCTACCCGCAGTATAATCACTTTCACATGTCTCGGTCAAGGAATGGAGGGCGTTCAATGTCTGCCACTGAGCTTTTTAGGTCAAAGCTACTCCTTTGCTAACAATATCTTGGGGACATCGCAAAACTTCCCTGGGAATGCATTCCACCCATTTCTTACCATTGGCTTTGGGATTTGTAGCTCACATTTGCTTGCTTTCTATTTGCTGGCTTTATTTCTTTTAGGCTGTCCAGCTTGTGTTCATCCCTTCCCTTGCCCAAAAGATATTTACTGTATTCTGCCACCACCACTGAATTTCTGTAACTCCTTCGGTGCTCATGACGGCTCCCGGCCGTCATGAGAGACAGGCGTGTGCTCATGACAGCCGGGAGACGTTGCCGCTCCGCCCACGCGGTTTTAATTCCCCGCCTGTGCGAGAGAATTAATCAGTGGGCGGAGTTCGGACGACTCCCGGCCGTCATGAGCACACGCCCACCATGATTTATGACGGCCGGGAGCCGTCAAAAGCACCGCGGCGCCACGCCCACCCCTAGCCCCGCCCGCACCACGGCGAAATTTCGCGCGCAGCGAAGGGGTTAAACAGGCCTTTAAATCTTGTTCTTATCTTGTCACATTTGCTGTGCATTCAAAGACAGAGGTCAAATGTCAGGCTCCATCTTCCAGGAAGCTTGATGTTTACCTTTCTTTCTGTGACTTCAAAGTGAGAGGATTTGTGTGACAATCATGCTGGCTACTGGAGTGTGCTGTACGATGCTACTTTTTTCTAGAACAAAACAACATTTAAATGTCTGTAAATTAACTGTGCAGATATTTCAGAATATGAAAAAAACAAATGAAGAATTTTTTTTGTTAATTCTGAAGTGCGATGGAAACAAATATATTTTATTTAATACGATCAAAACAAATCAACGCACTAGGTGATGACATTTCCACACATTGCTTGTGCACTGTATACTTTTATCAGTAAAACTGTATGTCTTTGCAAATGTAATTGTCTTTTCAATTGAGGATGTGTTGCCTGTAATGGCAGTGCGCTACCAACCATGCATACTCCACTTTACCCCACTCAATTCTACTCTGCACCACTCCACACTGTGTCACTGCACTCTACTCTGCACCACTCCACACTGCGTCACTGCACTCTACTTTGCACCACTCTACTCTGCACCACTTAACTTGACGCCTCTCTACTCTACACCACTCTACTCTGCCAATGCACTCTACCCCACACTACTCTACTATACCACTGCACTCTTCGCCACTGCACTCTTCGCCACTGCACTCTTCGCCACTGCACTCTTCGCCAACTCACTCTAAGCCACTCATATGTACTCTACACCACTGCACTCTACTTCACTTCACTCTGAAACAATCTACTCTATGCCACTGTACTCTAAGTCACTCTTTTCTACTTTGTGCCATTCCACTGTATGCCACTGTAATCAACCCTGCACCACTCCACTCTACCCCACTGCACTCTACGCCACTCTGTTCTATGCTGCTGCACTCTGCACCACTTTACTCAAGACCAATACACTGTACACCACTGCACCCTATGCCAAATTCTCACTGCACCGTATGCCAGTATACTCTACTTTGCAACACTCCACACTATGCCACTGCACTCTGTGCCACTCTACTCTACACCATTGCACTCTGTCACTTTACTCTGCACCACTCTATGCCATTGCACTCTTCAGTAATGCACTCTGCAACACTGCACTCTCTGCCACTGTAGTCTGGGCCACTCTACTCTCTGCCACCCTGCTCTGTGCCACTGCACCCTGTCACTGCACTCTAGTATTCTACTCTACGCCACTCTACTGCATCTTTTGCCATTTCACTCTACGCCACTCTAATCTACTGTGCAACACTGCACTCTGCGCCACTTCATTCTAAGCTGCATCATTCTACTCTATGCCAGTGCACTCTACCCCACACTACTATGCACCTCTGCACTACTGTACTCGGCACCACTCAATTCTGGACCGCTCTACTCTACGCCACTTTACTTTACTCTGCACCACTCAACTCTACGCAACTCTATTGCACTCTGCACAATGCACTGTACACCTTTCTACTCTGCACCGTTCCCCTCTACACTGCTCTAATCTACTCTGCACCACAGCACTCACGCCACTCTACTCTACACCTCTGCACTCTACCCTGCACCACTCCATTGTGACACTCTACTCCATTAAACTGTACTCCACTCTGACACTCTACTCCACTTCACTGTTCAATTCCACTCTATGCCACTCTACAACACTAATCCACTCTACAATGCTCTACGCAACTCCCTCTACGCCACTCCATGCCACTTTACTCCACTCATCTGACACACTACTCCACCCTACTCCATTGCTCCACTGTATGCCACTCCACTCCACTATATGCCACTCCACTCAACACTCCATACCACTCTGTACCAATCCACTCTACTCCACTCTACACCTTTCTACTCTACGACACTCTACTACCTCCACACCACTCTACGACACTCTGTCAGTCCACTCAACTCTACTCCACTCCATAACACTCCACTCCACCTTACGACACTCCACTCTACTTTACCCCTATAACCTTTAGCCGTGCAGCAGTCACACTGGTGAACAACATGGCTAACATATTGGCAAAGCCAATAGCTCTTGCATAAGGGGAGATCTATTGGTTTTGCCAGTGCTTGTTTCTCTTTGCAAGTGATGGTAAACGAGTGTACAAAAAAAAAATTGTGCAAAATACTTTTACAGATTTTTTTTTTTTTTACTTGGACCCCTTTCTGTGGGAAGTGTTATCGCTTGAGACTTTCAACTTATTCCGAGAACAAGGGATGCGCTCGTGTTGGAGTGAGATAAGACAGACCATCTCCCAGCATTCCTGAGTTACGTCTTAATTTCTTTCCTCTGAACTGTAACTGTATACTTACGGGGCTGCAAAGGGCGTTTTTTTAGGGAACAAAACATTCCCCCTCGCACTCGGCTATGGTAGGTACATGTTTAAATTGTAACGGACTCAAAAAGACAAAATGTAACACTTTAACCAGAGATGTTCTATTTTCATCTAATTCAAAAAATACTCTCCTTATCAAGAGTTGCATTCTTGACCCTTTCACCGGAAGCGCTATGCACAGCATTTGACCCTGATAGCAGAAAAATGTACACGCATTTTATGCAGTACATCACAGAAAGTCGCCCCCCCCCCCTAGCAAATAGCACATTTCTGCACTATTACAGTGTGCCTAGCTGCAGAATCAGCAGAGAAAGTTAAGTATACCTCTTGCAACTCATGAACCAATAACTAATTCGGACTTGCTGGCAGGTATAGAGCGAATGTCATGACCAGCTTGGCCCCTTCTTGCTTCCTTTAACAGCCAGCCTCCTTCGTGTGAAACGCTGTCCGGAGTAAAGTTTTGCTTCTCTAACATGGGCTGATTCTGCTCAGGCCTCATCAAGTCTTGGCTTCCTTCCCTGCAGAACTTGGACATTTTTGATGTGCAGTTAGAACTGGGGAACAGGTTCGAGTCTCAGCGTCGGCTCAACATTGTGCGACTTTGGGCAAATCACTTAATTTTCCCGTACCTAAAAAATGAACCGTGTGCTTGTGTAATGTAACTGGTGCTCGTGTAAATCGCTTCAATACCTTTGAGTCGAGTTTGCGCTATATGAGACTGCGACAAAAAAGATAGGATGGGGCAGGGAGAGTGGGGAAAGTAATACTACTTTACATCCTCACAAATCTCTACCTGGAGAACACTGCCTAACCTGCCATGTCTCTTTTGGGCTGGGAACTCCATTGTAGGGGTGGGGTGGTTTGAATATGGGTAATATCTACTACAAAATGGTGCAGGTAACTGAAAATGAGTGGGGAGAGGGGCTTCGGGCACTACATGCAAATACTGGAACACACCCAAAAAAGACTTAAAGCAATTGCTGTTCGCCAGCGTTATACCGAAATCCACTACTGTAGCAGTACTGACCACAAACTGGTGCCAATCTATTCCAGCTAAGCCCTGGAGTAAGTCAAGAACCGGACCCAGCCAGTCACCAGTACTGCACCACTCACATATGTATCAATGGAGGCAAGGACACATACTAACACCACATAAGGGGAAATAAAAGGAAAAAATACCACATTCCTAACAAGGTTAATTATATTTTTTAAAGAAAAATGTTTAAAAAGCAATAATTTTTGCTATAAGTAATAAAAGAAATATTGCAACAGAGCATCAGTCGCAGGCTGCACACCAGTTCAATCAATCAATCAGGGGTTTGTAAAGCACGCTACTCACCCGTAAGGGTCTCAAGGCGCTGGGGGGGCGAGGGGGGGCTCGGCTCCGGATCAGTCGAAGAGCCAGGTCTTGAGGTCCTTCCTGAACATGTGCAGGGTCGGGGTGAGTCTGATGTTCACCGGGAGCTCGTTCCAGGCTTTGGCTGCGATGTAGGCGAAAGCTCTTCCGCCGGTTCTGTTTCTGCGGATGCGGGGGACCTCTGCCAGGGCGAGGTCGGCGGAGCGGAGGTTTCTCTTGGGTACGTGGAAGGATAATCGCTCGTTGAGGTATTTGGGTCCGATGTTGTGGAGGGATTTGTAGGCGTGGGTGAGGAGTTTGAAGGTGACCCTCTTCTCGACGGGGAGCCAGTGGAGTCCAGCCTGATGGTGATGAGTGCGTGGGTGACGGTCCTTCTGCAGTCTGGGGGGATCCACTTGAAAGTCTTCCGGAGGATG
Organism: Calotriton arnoldi; assembly: GCA_963921515.1. Lineage (NCBI taxonomy): Eukaryota > Metazoa > Chordata > Amphibia > Caudata > Salamandridae > Calotriton > Calotriton arnoldi. The sequence goes on along the minus strand of CAWUFW010000967.1, from coordinate 1,056,581 downwards.
CGAAGGCAGTTGAAACTAGTGGAGGTGACGGCGTTGATCTGGCGGTTCATGGAGAGTGAAGAGTCAAGGATGATGCCGAGGTTCCGAGTGTGGTCTGTGGGGGTGGGTGGGCTTCCGAGAGTGGAGGGCCACCAGGTGTTGTCCCAGTCGGAGGTGCAGGGCCCGAGGATGAGGACCTCGGTCTTCTCTGAGTTTAGCTTCAGGCAGGGGTTTTACCTCTGCCCGTTTCCAGTCGTCTGGGCAGATGCCTGAACTGAGGGAGGCGTTGATGGTGTGTCCTAGTTCGGGTGCGATGATGGTGGCGGCTCTGTGGAAGATGTGCGGAGGGCAGGGGTCGGTAGGGGCTCCTGAGTGGGTTTTCTCCATGGTCGTTGTGATGATTTCAGTGGTGGCGGGATCCCAGGCCGTGATGGTCGGCTTATTCTCGGTGGTGGGTAGGGGTTGGTGCTGGTCGTAGGTTCGCTGAAGTTGTCGTAGAGAGCCTTGATCTTGAGATGGAAGTAGGAGCTGAGTTTGTCGCAGAGTTCCTGGGAAGGTGTGACGTCCGTGGCTTCGCAGGAGGGTTTTGCGAACTGCTGTATGACGTTGAACAGTTCCTTGGTGTTGGTCACGTTGGTCTGGATTTTGTCTCTTATGAAGGTCCGTTTGGTGTTTCTTATGCGCTGGGGGTATTCCTTTAGGGCGTTCTTGTGGTCGTTCCATGCTTCCGTGGTTTTCAGGTTTCGCCAGGTTTTTTCTAGGCGTCTGCAGGAGCGTCTGGCATCTTGGAGTTCTGTGGTGAACCAGGCGGCTTTCTGTGGGCGTTGTTTGGCAGGGGGGCGGAGGGGTGCGAGCTTGTCAGCGCAGCAGGAGATCCAGCGGTGAAACTCTCTGGCTGCGGAGTTGGTGTTGGTCGCAGCGATGGGGGGGTATTGACGGAGGGTGGTGTTGAGGTGCTCCTCCGTGACCTTGCTCCAATTTCGTCATGGCGGGCGTGGGGTGGGTTTGGGTACTGGGGTGGTGTTGAAGGTGAAATGGACGCAGTGGTGGTCAGTCCAGGGTGGCTGGGTGGTGTGGCAGAAGAGGAAGTTAGTTCCTCCCGCGAAGTTGGGGTCGAGGGTGTGCCCCGCTCTGTGGGTGGGTGTGTTGACGAGCTGTTTCAGTCCGAGGTTGTCGAGGAGAGTAGTCGAGTCGGGGTCTTTGCTGTTGTCGAGGTGGAAGTTCAGGTCCCCGAGTAGGATGTAGTCCGTGGAGGTGATGGCGTGGGGTGCGGCGAGCTCGGCAATGGTAGTTGCGTGGTGGGTGCGAGGTCCTGGGGGTCTGTAGATGAGGGTGCCGCGTAGGGTGGTCCTGGGGCTTGTCTGGATCTGGAAGTGGAGGTGTTCTGTGTTGGAGTGGGGGTCACTCGTGCTGGATGTGGAGAGTCAGAGGGGGGTCTTGTGTGCGATGGCGAGTCCTCCTCCTGGGCGGTGTGGACGGTCCTTTCTCTGGATCTTGTAGCCGTCCGGGATGGCGGTGGCGATATCGGGGCCGGAGGTGGTGTTGGTCCAGGTTTCCGTGAAGAAGGCGACGTCTGGCGAGATGGTGTCGAGCAGGTCCCAGATCTCAACGGTGTCTGCTAAGCTCACTACAAAATCAACCAGAAGTACAGTCTGCCCATGTACAGAAGCAAGTCCTACATAAAAGAAAATTTGTTCACCATGTCAGTAAAATATCTTTGTTGCTTTGACCCTCATTCTGAGGAATACTTATTTGGAGAGGATTTACAGGCAGAGGATCAGCGTCTTTGGCATGTCCATGGAAGTATTCATTGCTATACTCCGCTTTTCACTTATGTGATATTCAACATAGTTGCAGACAGGGAGTAAGTACTCAATTCACCTACAGCCTGCTCCCAGGCCCTTCCTACACATGTCAATATGCTGGTTGTATTCCATTTCCTGCCCACTAGATCTTTCCAGAGTGTCAGTGGGAATAATGTGAGCATCTTACAGGCAAGCCAATGACAGCGCCATCTAATTCTCACTGGAGCTGCCTATATGCCTACGAGTGGCATTGCAAATATGGTTCTTCATAACTTCAATGAACGTGAAATACAATCCTGAGGTTAACATGAAATCCATGCATATATAGATTGCCTGCACCATTCCACTTAAATGAAATCTCAGAAAATGTGGCATGTTGCAAGTGACACAAGGTATTCCCTCCCTCTTTATCACCTCACCCCATTTGGACATTAACCACACAGAATCAACAGAGGTTCAACAGTGCACATATTCTTATGCAAACAATCATTGAGCACAGTTTTGGTATTTTCAAGTTTTGTTTCAGCTACCTTGACCTTATTGAGGGTGGGGATGTTGGTGTCCTAGTCAATGTTCCCTCTAATTTTTTCCACAGTGTGTAGCAGTTTAAGGTCTCTGTGCGCTGCAGCCAAGGGTACATGCGTCAAGAATGACAATACACGCGAGTGAAGCGCGCAACTACCAAAATCAGTGGCATTTGCAGAGACATTGCCTGAATGATTAAACTACATGAACACAGAAAAGTCATGTTACAAATCATTACTGGCTTTATTTGTAAATATAACGTCCTGTTTGGGTATTACATCTAGGCCTTTGCTTATTCCTAAAACATGATCAACAGGCTGAATTTGTTTCTCTCTGAAAGGTGGCAACCCAGCCTTTCAATAGAAAAGGGGAAAATAAAAAAAATAAAAAAGGTTACAAAGGAAGGAGACAGTTGACGGCATAGGTTTGTCATCTGAAAAATAGGGGCCTTTTGTTTGGAAAGGCCCAGAGAATACTTACATAGGACTGTGTATATAAAATCGCCTCAAATCATTTGGAATATTAGCTTTCTGTCTGTGTTTACGTTAATTATTAGTCAGGGATTATTAACCTAGCCCATTAACAATAAGAAGAAATGTAAGGGGAAACACATTTAAATGTGTTCTACAGCTGTGTTAATTCCTGAGCAATACTTAAAGTCAACAAAGGCTGAAAAGTTATGGTGAAACATTTAAGTTTTCCACCTTTTCAAAGAGAAAAATACCAGTCATTGGTATGCAGAGGCCTAACATCTCTGTAAACATTTGTAGCATGAACATTCTGCCTGAGCTTTCTTTAAGTGGGTTTACTTTAACTATTAGAGATCACTAGCGCAACCTTGGAGCAATGCATGATATTTAAATGTGCTTTCTATTAACATTTCTTATGTTCTAACGTTGTGTTAATGAACTCGGACTAATAACTGAAGTAAATAGAGACAGAAAATTAAGAGTAAAAAATATGGCACATTTGTTACAAAATTAAATGGCCCGAGTTGGTAAAGCAGCCAAGCCAGCAGTATCGGCTGGCAAGATAAGAGTTAATTAGCAGTGATTGTCTGTAAAGCAGACTCTCCTTGAATGCCGCCTGCCAACCTGGATAATATAGCAGAGCAAACTGCATATGTAGGAGCTGCTTGTCTGAACTCTCTGACTCTTCTGAAACACTGAGGCCTGGAAGAACACTTACCTGCTGCAATGTCCTGGTGCCCTCTCCGGTTATCTGGCCCTCTGCAGGGGCTGCCAATGCATGTGCTGCTTTGCTGTGAAGAATGACCATTTTTTGGCGTTGCTTGTTTTTTAAATGCAGCGCTGATGAATGGGTTCACACTCTCGCCTGATGCAGGCAGTGGGAGGCTGTGATGTGCGTGCTTAGAAGAAGTGTCTGAGTGCTCTGGAAAGGTCGGGTGCTCACACCCTATCGGGAGCACTGGCCCTACTTCTCCCCAAGAGTACTGTTCACGAATATTGTGGTCTATTGCGTGTTTCTCAGCATCGCCATGTGACTGGGTTTACACATAGACCTTATTACCCTTATCCAGGTACCTAGGGTGGAACACAGAGTAGAGTCCGGATCTGCAGGTGTGTGACCAGCTGGTGGCCTCATTTTTAGGTTAAGCCTTTCAAAAGGGGAAAAACATGTGATGAGCATACCAAGAACATAGAGACGCTTGCAACCCACCCATTGGTTGGGTTTAATTCCACTCATTTGTGTACTTCTTATTTGTGCACCAGCTTGTCAATCTTGTGTTTGTCCCTCCCATGAGCATATAGCCTCTTTACCATCTCTTTTGATTGGCTGGCATGTATGTTACTACTTTATTTTCAAGCACTCATTTTTAGTTTTGGTTAATCACTCCACGCGAGTGGCTGTCTCCATCGTATGTTTCTCTCCCCCTGCACTCTGTTGCTCACTGTTGCCCTTGTGGTTCTCCTTGACCCTTGCATGTTGCAATAGATTGTGCCCTCCCTGCTTCTTTCTTGCTTGCGTGCGTGTCCCTTGCCCACTCCATGTTGCTTTCCTCACCTGTTGCTTCTCTTCCCCATAAAAACCCTCCATGTTGTCACCGATCCCTCCAGGTTGCTTTCCTCACCTGAACTCTCCTTCTCTGTCATCTGTGGCTTCTTCTCTCCACCCCCGCATTGCCCTCCCTGTTGCTTCTCTACATCCGCTCTGTTTTGCTCCCCCACCTTCTGCTATTTCCACTCTTCCCCGCCACCACTTATGCTTCAAAACACTTTTACACATTCTTTTCTATTTATTTGCAATCTTACTCATATCGCCAAAGCAGCAGCACCATAGGCTTTCTTTTTTTTCTTTCTCGATGCTGTACAGCCATTGACAAAGCCTTACAGGCTCAAAGGAGATGCCGTTTGGCTTTGCCAATGCATTTTCCCTTGAGCTGCTAGCTTGTTTGCTGCACCACAGTGGTTGGACAGTGTTGAGTCTGTAGTGAATGTTGGATATTGATACTATTCTGTGGCACCCCTACTGCTACAGCATGATGTCGCAACCAAACTTGCACTTTTCAATGTAATATGCATCCATTAGCACATGACGCCCTCACTGATGTTTTCTTAGGATTACTTGTTAGGACTGTATTTATTATTCACATCCAATAAAATTTGTTTGTCACATTCTACCAGCCCCCAAGTATCGTATGTGTATTTAAAAATAGCTAAACTTGGATTACATATACGCCTCTTCCATTACAGATTCATGTACTTATAAGAGGATTTACAACATTTTATCTGATTCATTTTTCATTAAATGCTTCCCTTTTCATTTAACATTAGAACAATGCATTCAATCTACATACCAGAGTTCTCTGACTCCTCTGCATAAGAGGAGAATTCTGTCCGGATGGAGTTCTGTGAATGGCGACCAACCAGAAATGATATAGAGGAACGTGAAGTAGGCAATTCCTAAGCCATTCATTGACTACAAAGCAGTCCTCCTCCTTCCCACTACATTTTTTGACATGTTCCCCCAAAATCACCAAGGATTATGATGAGAGAAGCCTCAGTTTTTCCCTAAGGTATCCTCAGCTGTATGGGAGACCAGACAACCAGCTGAGTAATGCTGTGCGAAACTAAATATGGCAGGACATTGTCACGTGGTGCAGTGCAGTTGGTGTTCAGGCCCTTAAAGCCACACGCATTGAGAGGATCTGTGGCACTGGGCTGGGCTGAAGGGATAGGATGATGTACTGGGGCCATCTTTCCAGCCCTATGTGTGGAACACCAGGGTCATGCAGAGAAAGTTCCTGGACACAACCTGGCGACCCTGTATGTTCAGCTGGAATCATATGAGCAGCAGAAAGGGGGTAAGTCTGATCGTCATAATACTTAATTGATTTGTTTTGCGAGAGTTGTCCTGTCATGTCTCATTTTTATTTATTTATTTTGGTTTTACACTCATGTTGTCAGTGAATGTCTTTTTTGTTATAAATACCACTATGTTGGCACACATAAAACTTGTAAAGAGAAAACAGCTGTGTTTGAAAGAAATGTGAATGCCCCTATTGGCACCAGGCCCTAGTAGAAAGATAAGCTACTTCATAATATGAAATATACTTCACTGTTAGGATACAGTATTTTTACATCATGTCAGATACATATCTGGGGCCATTTTAGCACTTTATTTTTTAATTTAAACAAATATTGCATCAGTCGTAGGAGTACAGATGATGAGGGCATGTGTTTGTCTACACCAAATGGCTCTCTTAAAATTATAATTACAATAGCGATGGAACAGTAAGTAAAGATACAATGGATAGCAAGGGTAAGTGCATGCTTCTCACTTATCATGCTTCACTTTTCACTCACCCTCCCCTTCAGGTGTACCCCCGCTAGTGTCCGATTCATAAAGGTCATTCACACCTAAATCTGAGGTCAGAACAGCATTGCGCAGTTCTTGCCATTCACTGAGGTCCTCCTGTAGTCTGTCATCCCTACGGCCTAGTTTCATGTGCACTTCTTCTACCAAGGTCCATTCGCATACGTCCCTGTGCCATGTCTTTATATCTGAGACTCTCAGTCCCTTCCAAGGTATAGCCACCCTGCGCCTAGCTAGCACCAACAGGAATTGTAACAGTTTGTATGCCATTTTGCACTTCTTGGGCTTCTTGATGTGGCCCAACATGTATTGTAATGGTATTTCCACGATATGAAAGCCAGTGCTCTCCCTTATCATCCCCACCACCTGAGCCCAGAACCGCCTCACCCCGGGGCATCTCCATGCTAAATGTAGAAAATCCGCCCCTGCCGATTAAGGTGCAGACCAGAATAGTCTCCAAAATCCTCCAGGAGCTGCAGCAGGCTGGGCAACGCCATGCGAGGTGAGGCTATATAAAAAAGGGCATCATCTGCAAACAGAGATATTATGTGGGGTGTTCTGTCTATTCGGATGCCCCACTGCTCTAAGTCTCTCCGAACCCACACTGCCAGTGGCTCGATAGCCAGAGCAAAGAGCATTGGCAAGAGGGGGCACCTCTGACATGTTCCCTGCTCTAATGACCACCCCTTCGATCGAAACCAGACCATTCGGACCCATGCACGCGGCTCATTATACAGTATTTTGACCCGTCGGCAAAACTGTGGCCCAAAGCCCACTGTCCTTAGTACTTCCAGCAGGTACCCCCAATCAACTGTGTCGAAGGCATTAGCAAGGTCTATCGACACCAAGGCCAGCTCCTCGTCTCTACGTTTCACCTCATGCATAATGTGTGTCAACCGTTGTAAATTCATGCCAGTATGACGACCTGGTATAAAGCCATACTGGTCCTCATTAATCAATCCGTGCATGTGCAGGGCTAGCCGTGTTGGCAACAGTTTGCATAGTATTTTAATGTCCGTGTTTATCATGGTGAGCATGCGGTATGAGGCCGGGTCCAGCTCATGCCCTCCGGTTTTAAGAGCATGCATGTCTCACCCTCTCTCATGGTGGAGGGGTAGAATTCCATGGTCAAAAGACTCCCTATATACCTGCAGTAGTGCCTGCACCACCGTGGCCGAATATGCTCAGTAAAACCCAGACGGCAACCCGTCTCCTCCAGGGGTCTTGGACCCCGGGAGCTTCAGGAGGTCTGATCAATTTCCTCCAAGGACAACTGGACGTCCAGTTCTTTCGACACCAGTGGGGGAGGTTGGTCAGAGCCAAGCTCCTCAAAAACGGTACATATTGGTCCTTCTGGACCGCCGGGTCCACTGTATATACTTTCTGTGGGTGTTTTTGGAACGCTCTCAGAATTGCCGCCCTGGAGTGCACCTTCTCACCCATCGGTGTGAGTAAGGCGATTAATCAAGGGCGGGGTCTGCTCCCTTATGTCGCTGATGCGTTTACGTACCGCCCACTCCCGATCAACAGCACGCAAGCAAGTCTGATCTGCTGCCTGAGCCTCCACTAATGCTGCCTCTTCTGTCCTATGGTTATGCTGCATTTTGCCTGTGAACCCCGCATGTCAGTCCCATGCAGATCCCCCGCAGTACCACCTTTTTAAAGCTTCCGATTCCCTTGCTCTACTAGTGGTTGCCCCTTCCCAGTTGATCGTCATGTAGCCTGTCAAAGCCTGAGATGAGGCCTCCCTCCCAGCTGAGTCATCTAGGACATCTGCAGGCAGTCTCCGTGTTCTGGAAGCCTGCACAGGGGTATCCCAGCGAATCATGCAGCTAACTGGGGAATGGTTGGTCAGAAAACGTGGCAGGTGCATCACTTCGACATCCAGGAAGGTGTCCATCCCTGCAACCAATACTCAGTCCAGTCTGTTGTGCGTATTGTGTGTGGGTGAGTAGCACGTATACAGATTCTACATTGTGTGTCCGTCCCTCCAGGCGTCCCTTATGCCCAAGTCCTGCATTACCTCCCAGAGCCTCTTGGCCACCTGTGGCTTAGTTCCCTGCCTGGGTGGATACCTGTCCAGGTTAGAGTCCAACACACAATTAAAATCCCCCACCCACAGGAGAGGCACACCCAGTTCCAGGGCCAGCAGATCTTGCATGGAATGATAAAACACAGGGTGGTCCATGTTTGGGGCATATATGGTTAGCATAGTAATATCACGTCCATCGAGCGTCCCTTGCATCAACACGAAGCGGCCGTTCACATCTGCCTCCATATACTTCGGGCGTACCGCGTACCAGGAGCTACCCATATCAACACACCTTGCATAAGAAGAGGAGGCCCTTCACTTTTTCGCTAACCTGTTAGCCCCCATGTCATCTTGGTGAGTTTCTCGTAAACAGGCCATGGATTTACGATGCCGCTTAAGGAATCGGAGTACTCTGTAGTGGTTTGTACATGTTCCCAGACCCCTGACATTCCAGCTGAGAAACCTAATCTCCATCGCTATGGCAGAATATCATGTAGTTTCATTGGAGCCCCCCTCTAAGCCTTGTACCTGTCGTCAACAAACGCTGCGTGTCCTCACAACTAACAAGGAAACTGTTTTGTAACAAGTCGTCCCACCCTCCCTTCCCCAGGGGCAAATAACGTGCAACTGTGCTGTCGCCAGTCCCCTTCCTATGCTCGTGCCAGGACGCGCACAGCTTCCCCTGCAGACCAACTGGGGCCATTAAACGTCGCATACAAACTGGCCTCCTGGCTAAGCCCGCCCAACCACATAATCATGAAAGGCCCATCAGTGGGTAAATAATAATAGATCATTACCATAGGGGTTATAGCATGCACAATGTTCAGCACTCATTGTTTCTTCGCCAGCCACTTCACGCAGAGTCACCTGGGTCGACCGTCCCAAGATGCATGGTTCCATCTTCACCCACCATGACCCTGCATTCCTCCAGTGTAGTCTCATCTGAGTTCTGAGTTGGTTGTTTATTATTTTGTGTCCCCTTACCACGCTGGGTGCCCCACCTCTGGCTACGCTGTTCTTGAGGGGGGTGGGGGGGAAGGCATCTCCTCAAATCTCCAGCCATTCCCACACCTCCTCCGGCGACTTGAAGAATGGGTCTCACCCTGCACCAGCACCTTCAGTTTGGCCGGATACAGCAACAAGTCCCGGATATTACGCTTAACTCCCAGGAAGTTTTTCTCGCTGTTCTGAACCTGCCTGGTGTAGTCAGGATATATAGCGATTTTAATGTTTTCGTAGCAGATATTCTGATTCTCCCTTGTGGCCCGAAGGATACTGTCACTGTTACGGTTGTTTAGTATTTTTGCGAAAATGACCCGAGGCTGAGTCCCAGGGGGGTGCAGTGGCACCATAGCCCTGTGCGCCCTCTCCACTGCAAAATATTCCGAGACCTCGCGGACGCAATTGGGTGTGTATCCACTGTTCAAAAAATTGCTCTGCCGAGCCCTCCTCAACACGTTTGGGAGGATCAGCAATATAAGAGTTCTCAGGAGAGGCCTCGCGTACCCTTCCGCATCTTCAGCCCGACGTTCAAGGCCCTCGTGACTGTATTCATTTGAGCCACCTGCTGTTTGAGGGTCGCCACCTCTCCCTTTAAATCAACTATGTCACCCTCTGCTGTGGACACTTTGCTACTTTGCGCAAGTCTGCTCTCCACGGGTTCACATCGATGGACACTGTTTCAATTAGGTTTTCCAGGGCCTTCCTAGAGCCCTGAATGGCAGTCAGGAGTTTAGCACGGGTTGGTTCTTTACTTGCACCACCTACTTCCTCGTCCCCGGCACCTGTCTGTCTCATTATATGCTGCAGAGGGTGGTGTGGTGTCCTGTGTGATGGAGTTTGGCCCAGCATATCATGCAGCCTTATCTTTGCCCATCCTGAAAGTGTCAAGGCTCCCCCCAGCTCACGTATCCCAGTCCGCGCTGCCTGCATCGGTCCTCCGCCAGCTAGGACCTCCTGCATTGTCTCCAATCTGTTCTCTGTAGCTTCGCGCTCCTGTCTACACAGGGGGGAGGCAGGAGACCGTCCTGTGCCAACTTCACTACCTCCGGCCCCTCCTTTAGTAGCCCACAGCCGTGGGATCAAGTTGCGTCTGGGACACCGCTCGCCGTGAACTTCTCCCCCCTCACCCAGCTGGGTCAGCGTGTGTCTCCTCAAGTGCGGTAGCCTCCCGCCACCATCTGCGCGCCGCTGTTTCCCGGAGCCACTCCGCATCACAGTTCCAACGCGCCAAGACCAAGTCACCACCACCGGTACTTCTGTGCGGGGTCTTATGCACCCACTTGTCGTGCCCAAAGGGGGATCTAGACTCCAACCCCAGCGGGCGACACCATGTACAATTTAGACCAGCAGACGACAGTACCCCGGCCCGCTGCTCAGACTCAGGGGACTTGGGGGAACAACAACATGGGAATTTACTATCCCACGCCATCCCTCCAGGCCCAGATGATAACAGGGGCACGTGAAAACAGGCCACTCCCCACACCACTAATCACTACAGCCAGACTGCCAGGCCCATGTCTCTATGCACCACCTACATCTGCACCCGGTGGATGTCCTCTAGCAGTCCAGTCTCAGTTCCCCAAGGGCGCCTGTCCATTGACAGCCCACGGCAGGTCTTACTCTGGGCCTCTGTTTCAACCACCCTCCACTCTAGGGTCCGGCCGCCCTAGTCACTTCTATTCCACACAGGGAGGGGGGATTCGAGCAAGAGGGCGACAGTGTCCAAGGCTAGGCTCCCCCTCTCCCATCTCCTCACCTGCTGCCCACGCCACCGCTTTCACCACCAACAGCTCCAGCCCATGCCCGGGCATCTTGACAGTCTCCCCTGCCCCCTAGGGACACTCAGCGTCCAGGCCTTAGTTACACTAGGTGGGGCCTCAGAGCTAGAGCTGCACTGGCCACAGCGGCCCACAGTGGACAGCACGCCGGCTCCAGCCGCCGTGGTTGTCACAAGCAGAGGGGAGGAGCGCGACTGCCAGGGCAACAGCTGCTTCCTCTACCTTCAGGCACAGGGCTCTGCTCCCTCGGGCCGCAGGCACAATGCCCACCGCTTCAGCCGACCGCCCTCAGTTCTCCTTGCCACACGTCACCGCCATCGCTGCCGGGTCCGCATTTGGGATCGCCTCGGAGTGAGCTCGCCAGCGCATCGAAGCACACCCCCTGGTCACAGCTGCCATGCTCCGGCTGCTCATCGCCACTGCCTCCACCCACGAGGCGAGCCGCTCTGCTGCTGGAGGGCAGCCCGGGCCTCTCTCAGGGAAGCTACCGTTCGAGGACGGCTGCAGAAGCTTCTCTACACCTCTTCTGGATCCCCATAGTGTGCATGCACCGCAGGATGAGGCAGGATTACTGGGCAGGCTGGCCGGGAGCTCAAGGGCTCACGTCCTGTCGGCCATGTTGCTTGGCCACGCCAGATCTGGGACCATGTTAAACACACCTCTGCAGTAATGACATAGTCACACACACATAAAGTCACTGTAAAGTATTGTACATACAGTGACTACCTAGAAGTGTCCACCATCATATATCCAGAAAGTAGCCATGCATGAGCCACACGTCGGTCATTATTTTTTGATCAATGACTCATATCTGTGTTCCTGGTAGCCATCATGAGTGAATTAAATACTGCTGGAGTAATTCAAGGTGTCCCATGTGCTATGGTGAAGTTTTGCCATTTAAAACCTAGACCAAGGATAATGTTTGAGGGTGAAGAAACATGATTTAGCTGCTTATTGACCACCCATATATGACCACTGTAAAAGTGGTACATGGAAATAACGCTGCACGTCAAAGGGGTGTGCTGTGCATGACAATGTTGCTCTTTGTCACATCTTACTGTTATTATGATGAAAAAAGTATTTCACCACTCAACATTTCTTTCTTTTATCACCATTCCTTTTCAGTGGACAGTGGAGATGAAATCAGGATAGAGTGGGACCATGGACGAGGACAATGAAGACCTGTAGTTGGGCACTGGAAGCCTCTAGCACCACCAGTGTGGCGGAGGGACAATCCACCAGCACGGAGGGTTAGTATGCCTAGAGAGTCACTCAAGCTCCTTCCAGAAAACTCTGGGCAGAGGCTGTAGAACCCACTGAAAGAGCAGTACAGCAAGACACCACAAGCCAGTAGGAGTCAGATGATGGGTCTCCATCTGGTCCAGAAACTGATACCACAGCAGCGTCCCAGGAGCAGGCCCTTCTGTTATTGGGGGTATGAGCCCACCCACTCCATCGGTCAAGAGCCCGCCCACAACTTGGGCCTCCCAACTGTACCACCTGTTATAATGTGACTTCCTGCAAATACCTGCAAAGAAATTTGAGGATAACATTCGCCCCATGCACTCATGAGCTGTCATGTGTTGTCCCATCTCCAGCACTAAAGCATGTTACCATGTCTGCATTCCTGAAGGCCAGGAGGAAGCAAATTGCATGTCAGTAGTCGATCTCTTTTAAAGAGGTGGTTGCAGAGTTGAGATCTAGCCGAGAAGTACAATGACCAGCATCATGAACTTTGAAGCCTCTACCTCCAGGACTACAGGCATATCATCCATCTCATCTAGTAATCCACCTCTCCCAGCTGAGTTTGTCTCTCAATACATTTGTCCCTTCTGTTCCTAGACTTACCCCAGTGTGTCCTTTCGCTCAGGGGTGCCCGATTCTTCCCTGGTAGCCCAATTGTTTGCGTAAGAGGAAGAGTTGATTGTGGCCATCAAATCTGAGCCAGAGGTTGGACCAGAACTTTTCCCTCAACCCAGAGCAGCATCTCTGATACTTCATCTAGGTTGGGGGGGGGGGGACTTACTTTAAGTTTCTGAAGATGTAGGACTTTTTATTTGTACATTATCTATCCATTGGGACCTTTGGACTATGATTTGGACTATTTGTAATTGGACACTTTGTAAACATTTTGTATGTTTTCCTCTGGAGAATGTAAATAGACTTGCCCCTTACATTCCCAATGTGTTTTTTCTATTACCCACCTGCTTCAAATTGCCTTTTATTTACTTGGCTTTGGCACTATTTTTTTGCACCCAAGGACTGTCACCTTTAAAAATGTTATTTCAATGTAATATTTTTTGTTAATCTTGTATAATTATTTTAAATTTTGGCTACCTTAGATGTGTTTTTTTTTCTTTTCTGAGTGCATGGTCATGCTTGTTGATGTATGCATGCTGCAGCATGTGCAAAATCAATCTAAACAGATTCTCTAGCACAGTACAGTACAATTGTCCTCACACATCCATATTATGTGGCTAGACACATATGAAATGACACACAGGTGGATGGTAGTTTGTACTGGATTGGATTGCTGGTTGATGTCCACCCCTGGTCGTGGTGGTGCTGGTGGTGATGATGCGCGGGAGGGGGTTTCCATGTGTCCAGCTATGCACTTCTAGATGCTGTTGTAGAATAAGAGTAGGTGGGTTTGTTGGGGGTGCATGTGGGTTATTTTCAGGATTTGTTTAAGTGTTTGGCCTGATGGATTTGTGTTGTCCCCTAGTTGAATGAGGAATATGTGTTGTCTCTACCGATTGACATAGCCACCTGATACGGCCTGTATCTTCTACACGTCGCTTTGCATCCCTGTCCCTTGACAAAAGAAGATTCCCCAGTTCAGCTTTTCCCTGCTCTGGATACGTTTCAAATTCATCCAAGACACAGGTCTGTCTCTCCGTCAACCTTGGTACATTTTCCTCGTGAGATTTAATGTTGTGAAGAGTCTCCCCCTGCTTGTCGAATATACTTCTGCACAGGTGTTTATAGCTGGAAAAAGTGATCCTTCTGTGGAACATGTTTTTATTTCTCCCCCACCTTCTTCTGTCTCATCCATAGTTCCCCCTTCTCCCTCTCCTCCCTGGGGTTTATTTTCTCTTGGTAGATGAAGAGATGGCTTTAGGTTCACTTCTGCTGGAGAGTCGAGGAGGGAAGATCAACCGGGTACCTGTAGGCTTGGATGTGGGTTGAGGAGAGTCTTGTGTAGCTGATACAAGCACCTGTTTCATTAGTTGCTGTTGCTTGAGGATTTGTAACCCAAAGTAGTTGTCTAGAAGGGAGACTGTTGGCCCGTCTTGAGGTCTTTTTTTTTTATAAATGTGTTTTCTAGGGTGGGAAGCAGAAAATTGGATTCATAATATTACAAAAAAACAGCCCCGACACTTTTACATAAATAAGTAGGGTTATACATATAGGCACATATATTGTTAAAGATTTATCAGTCTCTGCCAGTCCACATCTCAGTACACTGGTCCGAGCAGAAGAGGTGGTGGTAGCAGATGGGCAGAAAACCCAGTGGCATGATATGAATCGCCACATTGGAACCCTATAGATTAACAGTATAAGTATAAGTTGAATGCATATAGAATAGATTTGTGTGTGTGTGTATAATGAAGATAAATTCATCGTTGAGATGTGAAAAGGTAAGATGTACATAACTAGTAGCAAAAAACTAAGTATGGCATACCTTTTTGTGTTTGTGGTTGGGGTGTGTTTAGACACATGCTCTGGTTGTTTCGTTTCCCACAGTTGCTCATGCCGTTGCCACCAATGGACTTGAAATGTAGATTATATTAAAAAAGTGCACTCAGATCACACTATTCATTAAAACAAATATATAAAAATGTGGATGTAATGCTGTTTGTGAATGAGATGTGTGAGTAAAAGTGTGACATGGTGTAGCTTAGAAATGTAGTGGTAAAATAGTGGTTTAGTTTCTTACCTGGTGTTGTATTGGGATTTCCAGGAACTGGCAGGCCATGATATAACAGGTCAGGGTGCAGGTTGGAGTGGATACATTCATCGAGGGGAGTCTGATGGAGACTGGATCCAGGTCTTTAAATCTTATTGTTGGGCAGGGATTTTCCTCCCTGAATTGGTGAATACCATCTGAGTGGAGATCTCCAACCAGATTTAAGTGGAAATCTATGTGTGCAGACTCTTCACATATAGATTTTCCTTTGTGATTTTGCCCAAACTTGGGTGGATGTGTGAAAAGATGTGAATGATGGGTGAGGCTTGCTAAATATGGGTGAGTGCAGTCTCCGGTTGAGAACAGCGCATATACCGAACAACTTTATTTAATGCTGTATTAAGTGGGTAGACAAGCACAGGGAAGAAGACTTTGAAAAATGATTGAAATAGGGTGGCAAATTAGCTGCTTATGGGGGTTGAACCCTTTCAACTTCAAACTCCAGCATCTGCTCCTGTTTTTCCCCTTGGATTAGAAGGAGCAATAATCATAAAATCCATTGTGTAAAAGGGCACTTTAGTATGGCCGAGTTTATGCGCACTTGACTTGTTGTCTCAAAAAACAGATCTTAAAGTAGCCACACTTATGCACTTGTACCTATGTCCCCTCATCCTTTTCAAGCCTAGCTGTCCTAAATCAAGTGTGCTTTCCTTCTGTTAGTCCTTAACCCACAGTTCAGCACCTACCTGTCCACTCATTGCACTCATTTATCCGCATTATCTACTACCTACTGCTCATTTGGGGGTTATCGGGAGTTTAGCTCAGGCTCCTTATAGCCCCAAGCTCGTTTGTCAAACTAGGGACAAAGGCCAATCCCCCTGCAACACTTTCTCCTAATAACTTTGCAGAACCTTCACAATCTTTATCTACTCCACCTGTGGTAATGATATGTGCACCCCCTTCTTTCCAGTCCCTGGCGCAAGAACTTGGTCAGTGCACCAATAAGAGTTAGTGATGTGCAGCCTATGAACAACCCTCTGAGCAATACTGTGAAGGAAGTGTTTCCTGGTAAGGATCAGTCCCACAACTTGAGTTCAGGGACACAGTGGAACTCAAAACCCTCTTTCATTAATGAATAACACACTCAAGAATGGCACTAAGAAATGGGATATGTATTTCAAAATGTTTATTTTAAAATCCTAAACTAGTGCAAAAAAATATGAGTGGTGAGCACACAGAATATGAAAAGTAATGCAGCAAACATATTATGAAAATGAAAACCGCAAGAAAAATTGTAACATTGTTAATTTTCTATCATCCAAACACCCTCCGGCTATTTGTAAGTACTAATCTAAGTTTTAGCTAAAGCAGTAAATAGTATGCCTGTTTTCGAGATTCAGAGATGATTCACACAGCGTACCAGTGGTTTAATTATGAAATAGCAAGCTAGCTATTTCCTATTGCAGCTCGCTCGAGGCTGGACATAAACAGCAAATAGCTGAAGGCCACTACTCTCCTCTGTCGCCTCCAACGAAAGTTGATGCTACTAATTGGCGCGACCTCTGTCTTGATAGTCGCAGTGCGAAGCTCCTCTCTAAAATATGCTTTGATACCTGGGTTTTTAGGTCTCGCGCCTAGCGTTGCAGTGCACAGCACTGCTCGTGCAGCGCGAGACCTCTAGAAAGGGCTTCAGAAAGCTACCCACACGCTCGTGCGTGTGGTTTTGGTTTCCAAAGCCCACATTGGCTGTAGCGTGTTTTTTTTTTTGTAAAAACGGTACGCGATTGGGCAAAGGCGGGCGCATGTCTCGCCTTTGCTCCTCCCATTCCCGTTGGTGGCCAGCACGCGCAGCAGCGTGCGTTCGCCTCGCTGCGTGCTCCCTCCCCCCTCTCCTTTGTGGTGCGCGCGCATCACTGTTTATTTCTTTTTACCGCGCTACCACCATTTTTAACCATAAAACAGTCACTGAGTGTTATTCTCTGCCAAATTTATGAAACTGTTGCCCCAGCCGTAGTCCCCCTTTGAGGAAATCTTTCAACTTCTCTAGAACCAAACCACCTCCACCCCCAGACTCTCTGATGGACCTTAATGACGCAGCTTTATGAGATCTGCAGAATGCAGCCCGACACACCTTTTATCCTCTCACCAAAAATACAAAAGGCCTGCTTAAATAGTTTTACGGCACAGCGGTATACGTGTACAGAGTGAGTTTGAAGATGCCACGGTACGATAAGTGCATGTAGTTCTCATTTGTAACCGAGGACCCGCTCAAAAGGGGTTCGGTCATCCCCAGAACTGCCTCGCCACAGTCATAACTGCACCCATGTAACTATGTGCCCCGAGCCTTCATATATAATAAAACAATTAAATAAAAAATAACGGTCACTCGTCTTACCCAGTTCGGAACCGTGTGCTTGTGGGAGACGACCGGTCTTCCGACTGCATGAAGGGGGTACTGGAAACTACGGTGAACAAATATGGCCCCTACAGATGCACCCGACCTGGCAGGATCAACAAAGACAGGTAGGCCTGGCCGGGAGATAACAGGGCAACACGTCCCACCAAGGAGTGCCGAGGCGTGAGCACGCGCACTGACGAGGGTCGATTTCAGGGCGCGTCAGGACCAGGCTCGCCATGTGGCAAGCAAGTAACAAGTAACACCCCAAGGGGAACTCCCGCACCTTGGTCTGCCTCCTGTCTGGTTGTGGTGGCTAAAGCGGCGACTTTAAAGCTAAGGCCCCACGTTCGAGTCTGACGGAGGCTCAAACGCCTCGTGATTCTGGGCAAATCACTTAATCTCCCCGTGCCTAAAATTAATGTGTCCGTCTGTAATGCAACTGGTGCTCATGTAAAGCGCCCTGATACTTCGAGGCGAGTTTGCGCTATATAAAACTGCAATTTGTAAAAATAAAAGCCGTTTACCCTTAAATGAAACCCCGAGGGAACAGCAAACAATTCGTGGTTTATTACTGCCACGAAATAGCGTTCCAGTGTACTGTGCCAGGCGGTGTACTTTCACTGGCACACGGACCTCTTAATACCTGGACTGAGGAATGGTGGCCTTCAGCTTGGGGCAATGCACCATCTCCAGTGGTTGAGGCACAGATGTTTTAAGGCATGGGCAAAGTGGACAATTGCAGAGGGCCCCAATCTTCCAAGTAGCCACCGGAGAAAGTGATTTTTGTCTCTGTATCAACTTTATTACTCAATCTAGACGTTTTCCTCTGTTTTTCTGTAACCCATTTCTGATACTTTGATGTTTAATTCAATATTGCTATGTATCTTGCAGGCTAGAATGATCAGTCAATGGATAATGAAATTCAACGTTGTTTGGAAAAGGAACCCTCAAAATATGCCTTTGCAGGGGCCCCAAAATCCTTGAGATTACACTGGGTTGAAGTGATAAATCTCAGGGTTCTTCTGGGCAGTAACTCCTCTATGCTTTCCATGATTTGTCTATGTACTTCTTAAAATACATGGGATTCTGCAATTTCTGTATAAAAACCTGTCTCTAATTTATAATAGGCGACTTGTGATGCACCCAGTCACCTATCATAATGAAATGACGTCAGAACTCAACTGCAATAACTTATTACAGTTGAGTTCTAATGTCACAATGCCTCCTGCCAGAGGCAGCAACTGAGACGAAAGGCAGGTCAGCACCCAAAGCATAATTGAAACAGATGTTTAAGGAACAAAACATTGCTTTTCTTTCTTCTGCTCTGTTTTTCTACATTACAGTGGCAAGCAGAAAGGAGATCATTATGACAACATGTTTATTTTCTACACTCGTTAGGTAATTATGGAAGAGTTAGACTCTTTCTGCATGTTTCTACACATTCCGAGCTACTGTGCTTTAAAAAAAAAAAAGAACTAACTTGTATTTAACAGATTCTAATACCTTTTGCAACAAATAACGAACAGCTTTTTGTATGCGTTTCATTTGCACTAAAGAGTCTGTTTTTATTCTTCATGTTTGAAAACATGCTCTCACTTTCATATGAAAGAGTTACACACCAAGGGGTAGATTTACAAGCTCCCTTGCGACAACTTTACGCCGCCGTATGCGCCACTTCTGAGACGCAGCGGTGTCGTAAAACAATGCGTCACGTTCCAACATATTTACAGCGTGACGCATCTAGGGAGATGCGTCACGTTGTAAAGCCTTGCGCTACATTATACCTGCGTCCAGGTATAATGTATGCAGGGTGGGCGTTCTGACGCAAGAAAGCCTCAGTAAAGTGACCCAGTAAAATCTACAAGATTTCACTGAGTCACTTTTACGACGCCACTGCTTCACAACATTGCGCCTGCTTGAAGCAGGCGTAAGGAGTGGCACAGCCTGATAAGAATAGGCATTCCTGACTATTGCTGGAGTTGCGTCGTGCTTGCGACACGACTCCAGCAATGCACTGCCCTTACGCCAAAAGATGCGTCATGCATCTGTCTATCCTTGTGCCACAGTGCGCCGCATTGTAAATGCGACGCATCCATGGTGGCACAAGGGTTATTTTATGTGTCGCAAATTAACTGGCGCATCTCTGCTAATCTGCAGAGATGCGCCAGTTCTTGTAAATCTGCCCCAAAGGATTTAAATGTTTTGTGGGAAAGCGAATGAGGTGACCATGCATTATAAGGAATAAAGTACTCACTGCCATAGATGGTAAGGATCTTGCAAGTCATCTCAGAGTTCCATAACCATATAGAGGAACTCAGCCTTTTGCCTCAATTCTCTATATGGTCATGGAAGTCCTCTGTGACTTGCAATATCCTTATAATGTACAGCAGGGAGTAATTTATCCCATATATAATTTAAATCTTTGACAAAGATACTCTTCCTTAAGAACATCTGAGGATGGTGGTGCAGACTGTAATAGTCTCCTGTTTTGATTAAGGCAATTCATTAGATCTTGTAAGCCTAAATATATTTTGAACACACTGTAGTTAATCCAGATTACTGCTATTCATGGCTTCTCCTCTGACAATGTGTCCAATATCTTTGTTACACATAATTACACGCCACATAATTACAGTCTACTCAATGCAACATATATACACTCCACATATTACCACTCAGTGCCACATAATTACACGCCACATAATAACACTCTACTCAATGCAACATAAATACACTCCTTATAATACCACTCTGCCACATAATTACATGCCACATATTTACACTCTACTCAATGCAACATAAATACACTCCACATAATACCACACAGTGCCACATAATTATATGCTACATAATTACACTGCGCTCAATGCAACATACACTCCAAATAATACCACTCAGCGCCACATAATTACATGCCACATAATTACACTCTACTAAATGCAACATACACTCCACACAATACCACTCAGTGCCACATAATTATATGCTACATAATTACACTGCACTCAATGCAACATACACTCCAAATACCACTCAGTGCCACATAATTATATGCTACATAATTACACTGCACTCAATGCAACATACACTCCAAATAATACCACTCAGCGCCACATAATTACACGCCACATAATTACACTCTACTAAATGCAACATACACTACACACAATACCACTCAGTGCCACATAATTATATGCTACATAATTACACTGCACTCAATGCAACATACACTCCAAATACCACTCAGTGCCACATAATTACACGCCACATAATTACACTCTACTGAATACAACATACACGCCACACAATACCACTCAGTGCCACATAATTATATGCTACATAATTACACTGCGCTCAATGCAACATACACTCCAAATAATACCACTCAGCGCCACATAATTACACGCCACATAATTACACTCTACTAAATGCAACATACACTCCACACAATACCACTCAGTGCCACATAATTATATGCTACATAATTACACTGCACTCAATGCAACATACACTCCAAATACCACTCAGTGCCACATAATTATATGCTACATAATTACACTGCACTCAATGCAACATACACTCCAAATAATACCACTCAGTGCCACATAATTACACGTCACATAATTACACTCTATTCAATGCAACATAAATACACTCCACATAATACCACTGTGGCACATAATTAGACGCCACAAAATTACACTCTACTCAATGCAACATAAATACACTCCACAAAATACCACTCAGTGAGACATAGTTTCACGCCACATAATTACACTCAACTCAATGCAACATAAATACACTCCACAAAATACCACTCAGTGAGACATAGTTTCACGCCACATAATTACACTCAACTCAATGCAACATAAATACACTCCACATACCACTCAGTACCACATAATTACACGGCACATAATTACTCTCTACTCAATGCAACATAAATACACTCCACATAATACCATTCAGTGCCACATAATTACACGCCACATAATTGCACTGTACTCAATGCAACATAAATACACGCCACATAAATGCACTCTATACCACATACCACCAATCAACATAAATGCACTCCACACCATGACACAATTTCACTAAGCATGATTTCCCTCAACACCACAGTTCCAGGCCACACAATTCAACTCCACACATTTCCAATACACACCGCATAATTATACACCAAACAACATATTTCAACTCCACAATCCACAACGTACCTCCAATCCACACCATATAGTGTCACCACCTGAGCACCAAACATTATTCACCACCACCATTTTGCATCAGCGCACCACCTAAGCATCACGTCAATCTGGCCTTGGAATCTGGCATCTGTTGATTCTCCCTAGTGTCCGTCCGCTGCTCGTGTTCTAATTAAATTACTGTTTTCCTACCTCCACTCCCCTGTTATTTATGTCCCGCTCCCCATAACAATTTTTTTATAACAAACAAGCATGAGAACAGGCAGGAAGAAGTTGCCAGCAGTGCAAGTACAAAAAACTAGCAGACATTTTTTATGTTAAAATCTTTTTTAATCAGGTTTTTCAGTTGTATATAATGTCGTCTTCGTTTATATAAAGGTAACAAGAATGCTTAACACTTTTTATTATAACTTTTCAACATAATGCACAGCAGCCACAATGCTCTACAACATAGCCAAATGTTCTGGCTAAACACATAATTTTAAAAGTCGCTGCTTGTTTGGTTTACTTTTGGCCAGCCACTCTCCAACAGAGCATTTTGGCACTCTGACACCAACTGCTCGCTCCATCCTCCCTTAGTAGGTAACAGACATTGCCATTTACAATGCCAATAGCTCTAACTTAAAAAATGCGAGACCTATTGCATTTCCAATGCTTGTTATAGTATCTGTTTATCAATCTTTTTTTTTTTTCTTTTTTTTTTTTTTTAAGAATAATGGGACTAGCAGACACCAAACCAGCAATAAAAAAAAAAAGCAATCAAGGCTACAAATGCGTCAACTCGGTTATCATAATGATAAGAGCGGATGCATAGGGAGCAGGCTTTTTTTGTTGCATTTTTACATATTTAAAAACCTCACACTTTCTATGAAAAAATAGAAAGGTCTGAATAAAGCAAGGAATGGAAATAGTAGAGTGTGAAAGGACAAAATAATGGAAAGTCTGAATAGGAGCTGTCAGTGTTCACAACAACACCACCCCTAATGACCTATCCTCTCTCTCTCTCCCTCTCTCTCTCTCTCTCCCCCTCCCTTTCCCCTCCCTCTCTCTCCCCTTCCCTCTCTCCCCTCCCTCTCTCACTCCCTCCCTCCTCCCTCTCTCACTCCCTCCTCTCTCTCTCTCCCTCTCTCTCTCTCTCTCCTTCTCCCTCCCTCTCTCTCTCTCCCTCCCTCTCTCTCTCCCCTCCCTCTCTCTCTCTCCCTCCCTCTCTCTCCCTCCCTCTCTCTCTCTCCCCTCTCTCCCCTCCCTCTCTCTCTCTCTCCTCCCTCTCTCTCTCTCTCCCTCCCTCTCTCTCTCTCCCTCCCTCTCTCTCTCCCTCTCCTCTCTCTCTCCCCTCCTCTCTCTCTCTCTCCCTCTCCCTCTCTCCCCTTTTTCTCTCCTCTCTCTCTCCCTCCCTCCCTCTCTCTCTCCCCCTCTCCCCTTTTCTCTCCCCCTCTCTCTCTCTCTCCCCTCCTCCTCCCTCCCTCCCTCTCTCTCTCTCTCTCTCTCCCCTCCCTCGCTCTCTCTCTCTCTCTCTCTCTCCCCTCCCTCTAAAATATCACCATCTAGATGTACTGGAAAAGCCAAAAGTATGAAGCCTTCCCCTGTGAAGAAATTCCTAACACCTCTCCTAAAGGAGACCCAGCCAATCAAAGGAAGAGCAGTCAACTGATTCGACCCACCCTTATGTCTGAGGGAAAGATTAGGGCTGCCCATTAGACCCAGACCAAAAGTCTGGGAGATGAATGAAAGCAACATCCCACTTTTAACGTGGCATGTATGTGCTTAAAAGAATTGCATCAGGCGCATTGCCATAGAAACAAACTTGGTCTTCACTAACACTAAATTTATTGTGAGCCCCACTTGCCAATGATTGCTCACCGCCTCACCAGTCATCCATCCTGTGACATCCTTCATAAAATGGGATGCCCAACTTTCCTCCCTTAATCCACAGTCCAACCTCATTACCAATTTGTTCAGACACATACACACACACACACACACACACATACTAGTTGCCTGTACTAGAACAAAAGCCAACCATGCTGAGGTACTTAATCTTAACAACACAGCACCCAGGAGACCCCTTCCCCTTGAACCACTATTTTAAGCAGTTTGCCATAATCACCCAGCCTAATTCCCTTGCTTCAAACTCATCAGGCCCTAATCGCGTCTCACCTCCAACAGCAAATATTTGTTAACCAAAAAAGCCTTGTGAATTCCATCGTCCCTAAATAAGGCATACTCCCCACCTTGTATCTCTCCATTGTTTCCAACTCACAAAAGTTCCTCCTTTCACTACGAACTTTGTTTTCACCTTGTCGAATGCTAATAGACTCAAAGCTGCCCTCCACTATCTCAGTCCACATTATGCAGTTCCCAGCCCAGTGCTCTTTCATTTTCCTCAACTCCCTTTTTATTTATTTCAGTAATGTATCTTGTAAAACTGTAACAAAGTATTCCTCCCTAGATGCATCATTAAGACAGCTAAACAGACCCTTCCCTGGTGCAACTCCACCAGGGCTGGTATAAACTGACCCCAATTCATACACCCCTTTGCCAACTAATGCATACTCTTACATGTGCAATTATAGCAGAAGGAGCAAACATTTGTGTCTATGTAAATTTTTTACTCACGATCTTGTGCATCACTAATGTCTTGGTGTCATCAAAATTGCCTTATAATACAAAAGGGTAATTGGAAGGGATAAAGGTTGCAAAAATGCTTTCCAATCCTATAACCTACAGTAAATCAATTCCTTCTTCCTATATTTTGCATGCATGTGTATCTTTATCATGTAACCAGCATTAGTTGTCACACAATTTTTAAAATATTTATGTGATCACCTTTGTGATTGATTCCATAGCTGACCTTGCTTATATTTTCAAGCGGACACTATTTTTAATTTTTTAATAAATTAACTTATTTTAATCAGTTTACTTTTATTTGCATCAAGTCATAATCACTTGCATGCAATACATCCACTATAAGTTAATGACAGCAAAAAAGTTACATGGCCGCTGGCTTCTTAAGTAATGATTTAGCAAAATAATAAACTGGTGCTCGAGTCTTCCTGTCGAACACTAGCATCTCCAGCCATTAGTGGAACCATCCTGAGCACTCTTCTGTTACTCTTAACTGTATATTAGAAAAACATAGAACTTTAAAACTATAATTTCTTTGGTATTGTGTGCGCCTAGATTCAGCACTGGATCTATACAATTCAGCAAGGGGTTTGTTGAAGTGCTACTCATTTTGGTGTGCTGCTAATTTTAAATATTGTCAAATCTCAAGCATTTTGTTTTTTGCTATACTCCAGGTTCTCTCTGGTAACCAGAAATGATAACTAAAAACTTGATACCCATGATGTAGACAGTCACAGCCTTAGTTCTTTGCCTAGAGCGTACAATACTCCTAAGTACTTAAGAACTTATCCATAAGACAGAATATTTTTACTATGTTACTTTCTAAGAGTATTCAGTAACCTGGGTGACTTTGGAAAGATGGTTGGCGTTTTTATATATCTTTGTAATGTGCTTGAATATCAAAGACACTTTGGAAACGGTGAGAGTGCTGGGATGTGCCTGGAAAACCTGTCTAGTTTGTAGCACCTGTTTCTTATGAGTGCCATGCTCTATTGAATCCCCGTTTTGGGATTTGTCTGAATTGCCATTCACAAAGATTAGTACTAGGCAATCCTACTTTCATTAGTTTCAGATAAATAGTTATACTGATAGTATTTTGATAGTGACCATCTTTACTCTGAACTATACAGTAACAGTTTTTTTAGATTTTAAAATGGTTTAAATATTTGTTTTGAAGTGTTGAAAATTAGTTTTAAAACCTTGTAGGATTCTTAAGTATGTTGACATTGTTGTTCAAACACTTCAAAAGTTTCATTTGGAATTTATTTTTAGAAGATGAAATAGAGAAGAATGACTTATTTTAAAGTTTTAGCAACATTAGAATGGATAGTTAAAAAGCGGTAAAAGATTTTAGGAGTTTGAAGACAGAAGTTGAGATTTAAAAAAATGGTGATATTGGCTTTACATTTCCAAGCACCTTAGATTATCCTTAAAGGAAATGAAATCATTTGAAATATATTTTGATATGATTGCACTTTTTGGTTAAAAAATACTAATATTTTTCAGAATATTTAAACCTGCTGCAATTGTTTATTCCAGTTTTAGTTTCTCTTTTAATGTTGACGTCCTTTGGTTCCACTTACTTAATAGTTCTTTAAGATTTCTGTAAGAATATAGAATTGGATAAACAATGACTTAAGATTTTAATAAAGTTACATTTTAAAGTTCTAAAATATTTTGATAATTTTTAGATTAATAAAGTAAAGTAAGCAACAAGTAGCCAGGGGGTGAAAATAGCACAGGGCCCCTAGATTCTGTAGCCTCAGTGACATTGTGGAACACAATCCTGCTGGACCTAGTTTAAAGAAAAAAACAGACAGACAACCCTAAGAAGTGTTGCTTCAGAAAGAGGATGTAGCAATTTCATTCACTGATGCACTGTGACTGTACTTGCGTACATAGATGCTCGTCGCCAAGCGGATACACCATATTGCTTGTATTGTATTCCTAACTTCCCATAATTAAGTCACTCCATTATATATGTGGCTCCTTCCTTACCTGGGGATGGGTTTTCACCTCTAGTAAGTGCACTCTCTGTCATGGCATATTGTTCAGAGTCCCTCATTTAACAGATCAGCAAAGACAATAATGTGAACTGAGACCAGACAACAAGCAGTTGACACAACATGTCAATATATATTAAGGAATTGCACTTTCGTCGTTTTTTGTCTGCATGTACCAGAGGCACATTTGTGCGTGCCTGATTTGACTGAAAAATGCAGAATCACTGCATACGGTTTGTTATGCCTATTTCAAAATGTAATTTGAATGATAATACATTTAAAAAAAATTGCAACAGAAAAAATTAATTAAAATATTTGGAAATGTCAGTCGTGCATGTTTGACGATTTTTGATAGTTTAACACTAAAAACCTGCAATTTAAGGTTTTAAACAATTTGTTCTTGAATACGTAATGGCTTCTTAAAAAAAAAACAATGGCAGTTCATTGTAAGATAGCTATAAGTCTTTTGGCAGCGTCTTTCTTTTCTGTTAATGTAGATCAGATTTGTTTTTTAGGTAATTCATAAAAACTATTTAGGATTGTTTAACGGCTGATTCAGAATGTGATGTATTCTTCGAGATTTTTAGAACTTTCTAAAATGCTGACATTCGTTTATAAAAGTAGTAATTAGCTTTAGAAATGATTTGTTTAAAAAGGATTTAAACAAGATTACAAGCATAAATAGTTGCAACAATTTAACAAATCGTGTTGGTATCTGTGGAGAAACCAGTACTAACTCTTTTAAATATTCAATTGAGTTATTAAATAAAAATGAAAATACCACACTTTCTTAAATTAAAGGAATTTCAAACTTGTCAAAAGTTGTGGTTTATGGTTTTTGCTGTGAAATCTGACTGTTCTTGCTTTTAGGCTGCAAATGGCTTATGCTATATTTAGGTGAATAGATTCATTTTTTTATGTCACACCGACCAGGCAGTGCAAGCTATGCGGTTTCGAAAGATCTACTGTGGGCGTCACAAACTTACAGTGGACTTACAGCCTACATTTGCTTAGCATTGACTGGCTTTATTGTCAGTCTTGTTTGCTTTTTTGTAAATGGCTTTTGTTCCTCTTCTTGTGTTTGGACTCCCATGGAGCATAGCCTCTTTTACATCTTTTTGATTGACTGACTTGTATCCATTGGCTGTTCACATGTGCATATGATTTCCATTCCTTGAGAAATCTGCTCACCCGCTCAGTCACATGTTATCAAAGCAAGCTATATTTAGTAAGTCAGATGTTATCCATGCAAGCTATTAATCGGGACTAGTGGCCGTTCTGGGGAGAGACTTCAGCTGACAAAGAACAGGTGTTCTTATAATTAAGAAAGTGAAAGAACAACAAAGATGCCTTTAAATCTTATTACATTTGCTGTATGTTCAAAGACCGAGGTCAGATGTCAGTTTATGTCTTCTTACGGATTGTTCCTCATTTTATCCTGGAGATCTTGTTTACAAAAAGTAAAGTGAACTGACTGACCATCATGCTGTGAGCAATGAAAGGCTATAGGATGTTAATTTTCTTCCTAAAACATTTAAATACCTTGTAAATGAACTGTACAAATATTTCAAAATATATTCCGGCAGTTGGGAAAGCACTTTTACATTTTTTGTGTATGTGTGATGGAAACAAATATTTTAATAGGATAAAAACAAATCGGAACAAATTACTTGATGATGTGCAAAGGATAAAAATTTGCTGAAACCTACTTTCCCCATCCTCGTTTTTATGCTATGTAGTTTTATGAAAAAAACTGCGTCTCGGGGGGGGAAAGTTTGGGACCATTTCAATGGAAATGTGCTGTGGTGCTGTCTGTAAATGACAGTGCACTACCACATCCTGCTTTAGTAATATATCTATTAGAAGTGAAAGTTTTTAAACATGAACTTAGAAATATTCCTGCCCCGCGCTGATGACAATGCTGTTGATGAACCAAGAGGCAAGTGAGGGGTCATGTGTACCTTTTATATGGGCTAGATTTTATTATGCATGGTGCAAAGGTTTAGTCTATTAAATCAAACATAAGAGTTGTTGTACAGCAGACATGCCAAACTCACTTATTTGAAGATGCTCCCATATTTAATAATGAAGAAATAGTCAAATCAATGAAATAAAATATTTGCCTAGGATCACTCAATATGGACCAGTTTATGGGTCAAGCAGATTACAGTTAGGTCGAATAATTTATTTAGCTCACTAGGCTTGCAGGTCTAGTAAAATTTTTATGATTTTCCGAGTCCTGGTTTCTATTTCTCTCCCTTGTGTGCTTCTCCCCCAACAAATACCCACTCTCTCGGTGTTCCTTCTTGCTCTCTCCCATTCTTTGCTGCTTGCTCTGTCTTCTTCTCCCTGCAAAACAATCCACCCTCCACGTTGCTCTCTCCCTTATGTGCTTCTCCCCATGCCGCCATGTTGATCTCTCCATCATGCCCTGCTTAATGGCTTAATTTCTATTTTATTGCACCAACCTTCCATCTGTTTTATTCATTGCAGCCCCTTTCTTTTTAGGTCGAGCCTATAGCGGCAGCGCGCATGCGCTGCTCTCTTTGCGAGGCATGCAGTATTCAGTATGGAGTGGAATCTCTGTGGAAGCTCCTCCCACTCTCCGCCCATATTTTTCATTGGCTTAGTTCCTAAATGATGCCTTATGATTGGTTTTCGGCTTGTTAGTCCCTCCTTATGACGGCCATGTCGTCATTTGTATCCTTCCATGGCTACTGGCCCCTTTACTTCGAGTGTTGCACAGTATGTTTTATTTATATTGTGAGCACTATTTTCTTCACATGCCTCCCCCACCTCCCGCAGTCCGTGCCTTTTCGCCCCCCCCACTCCAGTCGTTCGTGTCTTCTCGCCCACCCGAACTCCCGTTTGCAATGCAATAGGTCTCGCGTAAATGCGAGTCCTATTGCATTGTAAATGCTTGTTTATTTGACCGTCACTTTACCCCCTCCCATCACATTTATCCCATGTTACACAAGACCCCTATCCCGCTTACGTTTCGACTTTTCACCGGACTCCCCATTTTCCTTTAACTATAGTTTGCAGTGCACTTGAATCCCTATAGTTTGCCTTTTGAAACACCGAACTGTTTTGCAGCGTTTTTTCACAAAATATCGCAATCACACCAGTGTTCAGGCAACAATGACGCTGGGTAAAACAATGGTCCCGTCTTCTTTAATTGAGGCAGTGCCGCTGCATGGAATGAACAGCCACTTTGGCACTACTTTCATGTTTCAAATGTACAGTAAACCCCTGTGTTTTGTTGCCTAATCTTAATATGGCAGCGGCTCAAGACTCCTATGGAGGTTTCTTTCGTGCGATCCTTAGCTCACCCATCCCTCCTCATTCCGGAACATATACCTCTGCAAGGTGTAGGTCAAGCATATTTTTCACCTTCTGCGAAAGCCTTCCGCCCACCCACTGCTGACGAAACATCAACTTAACAACTAGAATGCGTAATTAGCTGTTACTGTGTCTGGCAAGTGACCATCTTAGAGGTAGGTATGCACGTCACTGTCTGCGTGAAGAATACCAGCCAGAGAATTAATTGGAAGAGTCCGACCAAGGACCTGGAAGGCTCTAAAGACGAACCGAACCAACAAGTGAACGGTTTCGTGAGGTCTAAATGTCATAGCGGGCACGTTTTCAGTTTGCTCATCTGTAATATTCCCATGTTATTATGTGTGCTAATATATGATAAATCAATGCCTTTTGTAGATTTTTTTTTTTACACAGCACCACGGGCAAAACGAAGCAACCAGAGACATAACAAGCATTTGCAATGCAATAGGTCTCGCATTTACGCGAGTTTAAGCTATTGGCGTTTTAAATTATAATTCCTTTTATTTATGTTTTAAAAACGAAAACAAAAATAAAAGGCATTATAATTTACGCGTAAATGCGAGACCTATTGCAATGCAAATGCTTGTTTAGGTGTACCAGCAAATAACTGCCAGCTCCTCTGCCAAAAAGAAAATGGCCTACACGCTGCTCCAATTAATTTTTTTATTTACCGATCCTTCCAGGATTAGTTGAAAAAAAATAATCTGCGTCTGTCATTTCATGCATGCACGCTTGTCTGTGCATACCTTATTAAATATCCGCATACTTACAAATTTACTTGTTGGCCATGTCATCAAACCTTTTATTTTTTTATTTTTTGGTTGCCTTGGGCCAGTGCTGCACGTCATTGGCAAACGCTTTTTGCCGATTCTGTACAGCATTGCCAAAAAGCATTGGTAAACCCATTAGTCCTCAAATGCAATACCTATTGGCTTTGCCTATGCTTGCATTTCAGTCTGCAGCAGCTTATACTCTTTTGCTACACAGCTTCAGCAGAGGTGCACTTTGATGCTGGACTTGTGAAGGCATGAATTGTAGGTGCAGAGTTCAGGGAGTGATGCGCTTTGTGTACAAGTTCTTGTGATCTAGGGCTTGTGGCTCTTTTGTACAACTTGAAAAACTGCTGTTCTTTTGTTGTGAGATTTCATCGTGTAATACTGATGTGGTTCAGAGCTTGAGCAGCTTGCAGTGCACGTAATAACTTGGTGCAGTACTTCTTACTTTAACCTTCAATCATTCTAGGATGTTGAATAATGCAGCACCCAGCTCAAGAAACTGACAGTCACCATCCCCACTTAAAGGACTGGATCGGTAGTCGGCACATTCCTTAATCTGTTATTTTACTTCAATCTATTGCGCCCTTCAGTATCAATGAGCAGTAGTTGGGGGTGGTGCTCAATATCTGTCTGACCAACGCTAACTCCCTGTACTTTTAATAGGCAAACATTACATTTCATGCCTTCAATTGGTTTAAATGTGGCAGTTGTGTGGGTAACCGGGGCAAAAGGACTTGGAATCCATCTCCTTACCCCTTCCTTGCATATGAGCACCATCCAAAATGTGTTTCTCTGAAGTAAGAATCAATATCAGTCTTTTGAGCTAAAGAACGTTCTGGGTAGGGATGTTCTGGCTTTTATGAAAATAGGTATATTTCTATTATATTTCTGGTGTATACCTATGATACAGAAGATGTCTGACTTGCTTAACAACCCAACTCTTTTTATGCCTTATTGTATCTGTTAGAGGTACCAGACTGTTGGGGAAATTGGCAAGTTCCATAAAATCCATTCGGTCTGGATTCAAAGATTGTGAAGTAGTCTGGGCTGCCTGAAAAGGCAGAAAGTGGCCTGCAGTGTTATTGTTTTTTAAATTCAGAGATCCTGGGGGTGTCTGCATTTATGGGTGAGGCAGAGAGTCTTGAATATGAGTGAAGCGTTAGCAAGAAACCAGTGGAGTGTCCAAGTAGTCATCAAATCCGGGTTTCTTTCTGGTCTGACTCCTGGGTCTGGATCTCTTGACGCTGAGAGATGTGGCCTTGGGGGTTACTGGGCTGAAGGAGGTCTGCTTATATGAGTTGGGACTTTAGAGTGCTTTCTACTTTATTTTTAAGAGATGGGTCGAGATTTACTTTTATACACTTTATTAAAGGCACACTAGAGATTGAAGATACCTGTTGCGCTATAACAAATGATAAAAATCATATTATGGAATATTATGAAACCATTACAGTGTGTCCTAAACACACAGGAGCAATGTACTTATTTGATTTAGCATGAGTTGTCAGCCTCTCCATCCTATCTTAACTGTTGCTTTCTTTTTAGCTGTAGGTTTTGACGGCAGAGCTGCTAAATAGACCTGTTGCTTACAATATTCCTGGAGAGAGCGTTGGGTCTTCTCCTTTCAACCACTGGCTGTCTTCGACCAGCCTGTTCCAGTCATTGGTTTGAGACTTGGTCAATCACATTTTAGCTCAGTCTAGCAAAGTATTCATCTTTCACTTTAAGCAATTGGCTATTTGATTGCATCCTTCTACCTCTACTCAAATGCTTGCATTGAACTGCGTGAGGGACTACTTTTATAATTCGATGCCTATGTGTCCTCTCCTGCTGGCTTTAATGTCCTTATTTTGTATTTCTTAGCACCTTAAATCCTAGAACTTATGGCATTACCAAAGTTTGCTTACCTCTTCAGTTCTATTTAGTGGCCTTTAATAAGACAATACTTTAACCTCCAACCTATTGTACAGGTAAATCATTTGGAAATGTTAGAAGCATAATCTGAGAAGGCCCAACACAATTAGCCTTTTTTACAACAGGCAGTTGGAGCTGTAATAGCTTTGCTCCTTGTGGAACATTTTTGACTGAGACTACTAGATTCTCTGCAAGTAGCCTGGCTTTTTCGTTGCATCTCTTAATGATTGTGAACAGGTGTCGAAGCAGGAGGTAGCTACAACGCAAACTACGCCATTGTAGACAGTAGTGTGCATGTAGGAAAGTAAACCAACATTAAGTTAAAAACAGTAATTTGTACTGTTTAGATGTGGAAAATATTTACCTACATGACTCCAAGCAGACTACCAAAGTTTAAAAATAAGTCAAATCCTGCATTCTTCGGATAATGAGGACAGAATATAGAGGATGTTATGCCAAAACAATTTGTGTTTGCAACATAACTGTTGTAATATTGTCATTGACTATATTCCCACAGAGTCCAGGAGGACGGTGGTAACCACACTAGTACTATCGAAACTAGACTATTGTGACGGCGTTTACCTCGAATTACAGAAACAACATCTGAAAAAACTTCAGATGCTGCAAAATGCAGCCACCAGGCTTATTTTGAAATTACCAAAATATCAATCCGTTGCGGAAGACATTAAGAAACTTCATTGGTTGCCAGTGGCCAAACGCATTAAGTTCAAAGCACTGTGCCTGGCCTATAAAGCACTGAACAATTTAGGACCTACATCTCTGGAAAGCCTTTTTTCCTGGGACCACCCTGGCAGACATCTAAGGTCTACTAATGCCAGATTGATGTCGGTACCAAGGATTCGAACCTCGAGTTGGGGAGGTCGAAGTATAGGCCATAGCACAGCTAAACTGTGGAATACACTCCCGGCGTATATAAGAGCAGCCAATTCCCTAGCCTCCTTTAAAAAGAATTGAAAACCTGGTTATTTGTAAATTAAAATGGTTACCCTCCTTCCGTTAGGGCTTACGGTTAGATTCAGCGCCAAGACACCCCGGGTAATTGTGCGCTTTATAAGTTATATTAACATAACATAACATTGCATCATTTTGCCTCATGGATGTCGAACAAATTTATATACGACTAAACTGAGATTTTGGCCTTTATGCATAAGGAATAGCAAGTAGCACAAAACTTAAAAGAACAGTCTGGTTACATCTGTTTACCATATTTATGAGGTCAATCAGTTGCTCTGTGAGCTGAGTCATGAAAAAGGCAGCATATAATGAACATTTATTTCAAATTAAAACAAATTTGTGGTTAGCTTGAGAGCCCCTACAGCCTTTTCACAAGAGCGGAAGGAACATCGGTCCAAAATTTGTGATCCTTACCATGAGAAAATGGGTGAGTGGATGAATAATGAATAGATTCCTGGAAGTTAATGCTCAGAGTGACGTGAGGATTGTGGTAGATGGGAATGGTAAACGATTATGAGACACAGTCCTTTCTTAATAAAAATTTAACTTTTCTAACTTTTATTTAATCTTTTATCAAGGTTTCTTGAACCAGTGTACGATGATATTCCGCACTCTCTTTTACTGGTTTTCGATCTAGGACGGGCCTTTACTGTGCTGGATATAAGTTAATTTGGGAGTCTACTAGTTCCTTTAAGAATGCTAAAGAGGAAGGGAATTAGTTGGTATTGGTCGGAAATTCTTGATGAGATTTACGGGTATGTGTTCTGGTGGCTGATCTTGGATATTCAACTGAAGTGGGAATGCATGGACCTCTATAGGACCCCCATAATGACTTGTAGGTAGATTTTTGATTCTGTTTTTGAGTACTGAGTAATCCTTTTGTTGATGAAGATTCATTAGAGTAATCTTCCCACTTTAGAAAGCGTTTCTATAGGAATTGTGTGAATGATGTTAAGGGGCAAGGAAGCAATACCACCGAGGTTGTGCGGGACATATTGTTTGGGGTCAAGGGCAACAAGTTTTCATGTGTATTTTGTCCTTGGTACAAGTAGTCCCAACCCCCTGCAGCACAACCCCTTTGGCTGCCAGTTTGCAGTATCACATTATGGATCAGGGAAGGGCATTTTCTGCAGTTAAGGTAATATTTTTGTCCATATGTTAATGCTGTTCAAACTTGTATATATGGTTCATTAATTGAAAGCCTTTATTATTAGGATGAGCACTCTAAGTAAATGTTGTAAGCTCTGACTGCACTACTGACAGTGGTTCCAGTATAAAAATGTGTACACACGTTTTAAAAGTTTAGCAATATGAGGCTATATATAATGCTCCCAGAATGCTCTCTGATTTGATGCAAATATTTGCAGAAGCTTGAAAGCAAGATAGATGACTCTTTGCTTTCAAAATACAATGTTAATAAATAAATGAAATCAGGAAAAAAACCATTTCGCTAAACTACTGTAAAATTTCAGGTACCATTTCTTTGCAGCATCATTTTGTAACGTGTTGATGCACGCTAGTATTTCCCAAAAATATTCATAATGGAAAATCAGTGTAACCAATTTCAATAAGATTATGGGAAACAAAAATAAACATGCATTGGCAAAGCCAGTAGGTCTGAAATTGGTGGTCAGCTTTTTAGTTTTGTTAATGTGTGACTTGTTTTGGCATAGTTTTTGTAAAACCTTATTGGTGTGGGAGCTGCCGGGCCCTCACCATTATAACAAACATTGGCAAAAGCAAAAATTGGTTTTGGTCTCAAAAAGCACACGCAGCCACAGTAGTTACTGGCACTGGACAAAACTACTTTGCATGCCAATATGCTCTTTGTGAAAGAGCAGAATGCTGTCGCTCACAGTGAAGCCAGCCGATACAGAGAGAGAGAGACAGAATTTTAATAAACGTAAAAGGTCATGGTCAACGCCAGGCCAAATTAGGGGCCAAAGTATTAAAGAAAGTCTCAAAAGTGCACCCATGGTATATGTCCTTGCATTAAGTGCAGCTATACAGCTTTCGTGAATTCCCAAGAATTTATAGAAGTAGGACAAGAAACAGTACTCCTCGAAAATATTTGCGAACTGCATTTTAGCATGAACAAATATGCACATGTAGATTTGCCCATGCAGAAATCTGAGTGTTTGCAAGTTGACTTCACTTCAACCATTTTTTCCCCAACTCTGGAAGAAGGTTTACGTCTGCCTTTGTCAGAAGTAAATTTCCAACATTTCTCAGTATGGGAAAAGATTAGAGAAGAGTTAAACCCTTAAAACATGCAAGTTAGTAGGTTTGCACGGACTCAAAAAGGCATTATAGCCCTGGAACTATTGCTAACCACTGCATTCAGCCCCAGTAAGTAGATCTGCGGAAATGTGGCAACATAAGGGGATTGCAAGTATTCAAAAACTACTATGGTATGAGCCCTGGCATAATCAGAGAGGCTATAACAGAGCTCTTATATAATGAGATTGCTGCCATAATTTATCGCCGCACTACAGGGCAAAAAAGGGACAAGTGGATTTTTTTACAGGACAAGTAGATTTATGAAGCAACCTGCCCCATGGACAAGTAGATATTTTATTAAATTCCACACCTCTGTAAAGGTTATTTTTCACTTATTGCTGCAGAGGCTCTGTGTCTCTACTATGTCTAAAATCTTCTGCTAGTCTCTCAAAGGAAGGCTTTAATTATGATGTGCCTCTAGTCTGATATAGTGTTAATATAGGGTCATTGCCATAAAGGGGGTTTTGTTAATAAGAAATATATTTGGAATTTTCGCTGATTTTAAATATTGATATCTTGAAATTAATTAATCGTATAAACACTAACTGTGGGCTAACAGTGTTGTGGTGTTAGAGGGAAAGTATATCTAGGATAGAAAGTGGGATGCATACCATTGCAGATTCTGATGGACTCTGTTGGAAGTGGGTCAGTGGTATCAAGAATATGTCCTTGAAACAGCAGTGCACTCTATAAAGGCTTAGTGCCTGATTATGAGTACAGCGGTCCCAGGACCGCCGTACCCGCGGTGGCGGTCCGACTGCCCGATTATGAGGTTGGCGGTCGGACCACCACATGCCAGGCGGAAGACCGCTGCCAGCGCCAGGTTCCTGGATACTGACGGGGCGGCGGTGGGGAAAGCAGTGATCAATGGCTGCGGTGCTGATCACGACCTGCCTTTCTGCTGAGCTGTTAATGGCAGGGACCCCACCATGAAAAGGTCAGCGGAAAGGCAGGGAAGGGGCCCCAAACAGGGTCTCAGGGCTAATTTGCCCATGGGGGGTTATGCATGGGGGCACATGTTGTGCCCCAGTCTGCCTGCACTGTTGTGGGTGCACTGTGTGCCATGCATGAAACAGTGCACCGTCGTGCAAGTGGCGCTAACACGGCGGCAGCATATGCTTCAGGCTCTTTCTATGAGCCGAAGCATACCACCGCCAACACAAAACCGCCAGCCCGGCAGTGTCCTCATAATACGGTGGTTGCGATGCTGCGGGCTTGGCGATGTTCTTCTGACTGCCGCAACGGCGGTTGGAGCGCCAATATCGTAATCGGGCCCTTAATGTTATGTCTTTGCATTCCAAGTATATTTCCAATGTATTTACATAGAGGAGCATAATTGTGAGCAGATTATAACATTGCAAATGGTATTGAGACAAAATATGGAGTTTGAACTATCGAGTTGCAGAAATATCGGAAAAAAATCTTGTGATACCAAAATATCAGGATGCAGAAATATAGTTTTTTAATTTTTTGATAAGCAAAATTGTTTTCAAGAATCTTTGTTGTTAATATCGTTATCAATAATATAGTTGTCAAAACTATTGTTTTGAATTATCATTACATGTTTTAGTTCATATATTAATCTTGTTATTATTGTTTGTATAATTGTTGATAATATTTTTAAATATTAATTTAAAGTGATTTAGCATTATTAGTTTAATTACTAATAGTAATTTATAGTTTCGCAGTGGGTTGCGAGGTTTGTAGGGGTATAGAGTGGGAAGTATAATTAACAATACATTTTTAATTTATTAAATTAATTGATAATTTAAATTGTGTAAATTATATTTATTACTTGTATGTTAGGTGCGGGTTGCTGGGTTTGTAGGGATATATGCTGGGAATATAATTAAGTACATTCATAATTAATAAAGTTTTAACTTTGATTGTTAATTATGTAACTTGTGTAACAATTATGTTTTCTAGTTATATATTAGGTACAGGTTGCTAGGTTTGTAGGGGTATAGGGTGGGAAGTTAATAATTAACAATTAATGTATTTTTAATTGTTAATTGATTGTTAATTATGTAAGTTGTGTATTAATTATATTTTGTAAGTTTTATATATTCGATGTAGCCTGCTGGGTTTGTAGGAGTGTAGATTGGAAAGTTAATTAATAATTAACAATTAATTTTTATTTTTCATTATTCAATTGATTATTAATTATGTAAACTATGTAATTATCTTTTTAGTTATATATTAGGTACGGGTTGCTGAGTTTGTAAAGGAGTAGGGTGGGAAGTTAATTTAGTAATAATAATGTATGTATTAATTATTTAATCAACTATTAATGATGTAATATGATTAGGTGCGAGTTGCTGGGTTTGTAGGGGTATAGGGTGGGAATTTATTAAAGTACTTCTTAATAATTTAAAAATTAATTGTTAATTGTGTTATACTTATTTATTGCAGTTATATTTTAAGTGTGGGCTGGTTTGTGGGTATAGTGTGGAGAGGTTATCAAGTAATAAACATTTTTACTCGTGTAAAAGGTTTAATTTTTAATTTTTTATATATAATTTATTTTGGGGGCAAGTCATTTTCCTGTTCAAAGTTTAATATTTGTTGTAAATTAATGGGGTAATTTAGATATGTTTTGTGTTTAAAGTGAAGTCCTTTCAATACAGTTGTACAGACTGGAGTGGGAATAGTACATTTAATCCCTCCAAAGTTCAATAGTTTCCCTACTGTTGCACAAATTGGATTGGGTTTAGGACATTTTACCCCTCTGAAGTCCAATGCTTTCCTTGCAGTTGCATAAACTATATATATATTTGTATATAGTATTTGAAATTGCATTTATTGAGTTTACATTGTATTAATGTTATAATAAAATGTTTAAGATTTACTGTTTTAAACTATATATATTAAAAATATTTTTGTATTTTTTTAAATATTAGTGTAAAACAATATTTTTTCCCAATATTTCTGTACTTCCCATTATAAGTATAGAAAACAATATTTTTGTAATCAATATTTTTGCCACAATATTTTTGGTCACCATATTGTTGGTTCTGATATGTCAGTGATCCATTGCAATTAATAGGAATATTGTTAAAGACTCCCTGTCAATCATGGTTCATTGTAGTGCTGTGAGATGAGGGGAGCGTAAGTGTGTTGGGAAAGTAGCTTTTACCTGACCATCTTTTCATTGTAAACAAATCTCGTATTGTCTGAAATCATGGTTGACTTTCATACAGGTCTCTCTAGTATTCTCCCTTGGTGCTCGATACTACACACGCGTCTTTAACAATATTCTGAGTACCTTTAACAAGTTTACATTTTTTACAATTGCCTGCATTTATATTTCAAATATTAAATTCATTTGAGGGAACACCATGCCTCGGCGCTTGTTCTGTATTATAGGTGCAGGCAGAGAGGCAAAGGAGCTGTCAGGAGGCACACACAAAGAAGTGGTGCACATTCAGTGTGCCCCCGAGGGCTCCTCTTAAAGGTGAAAAAGGGGTCCCAGGAACCTCCCAGCACTCACCTTGGGGGCGATCTTGCCTCCCTTTCAAAAACGTCATGTTACTGCCTGCGCTGTGCAGGACAGACCAGATACTTCCAACAGCCAGTTCACCTTTCACTCGTGTCCTCCTCAGGGCAGGTGTGAGTTTGCTGCTTACCTGGGGGCACATTAATTGTAATTGGGAGCACTGACTGAGTATGTGCCCGGGGCACCCTTTTGAAAGTGCGTCGATGACCAGTCCTCTGTCCCATATAGAAAATACAGGCCTGTTCTGTTTCCGCTTCACGGTCGTCATGTTCGCTGCATGTACTGGCACAGGAAGAGGCCATGGGACACCAACAGTCCCAGCTTGCTGCGACTAAAGACCCTACAGTTAACAGAATGCATAGTAATTCCTTGGCAAACTACTCCCCTATGACTATGTAGGGCAGGGATGAGAACAAATCAAACAGTTGTAATACATTTATTGGTCCCGTTTTTCTTGGTGTCTCGAGGCAAAGAACAGTAGAATGCGACTCTGGCTTGCAATAACAGAGCACCCGACAAGAAAGAGCGTCTAACAAAAGAGAAAAGTTTTAAGAGCTTTCCTAAAGGGGAGATTAGAGATAATTGATAAGTGAATAGGCAAAATATTCCACAAACTTGAGCCAAGAAAGTGCAGAGAGAGACCGCCCAGATAGGAAGATTTCACATGGGGCAATGAGAAAAGACGTTTGGAACTAGAGCACAAAGATTTGGCAGAAGTCTAAAGTGTAAAGCAAAGATGTGAAGGAGATTGCTCAGTTTGTTAATAAAATCCTATGCAATAGGATTAAAGACCAACCGCTGTTTGCTGGAAGCCAATGAAGCTGAATCCGGGGTTTGCTTAACCTGATAACATTTATGGAGCTAGTAACTTTTAATTACCTGAAGTTTCACAGATGAGAAATGTAGTAAACTTGGGTACAAGATGTTACAATAATCCAATGTGGAGAGGATGCCTTCTTACTCCCACAAGATGGCAGGCGGAGCGCAATTGCCTTTTCAGGGGGGGAAACACTTTCCACAGAATCTGATGTAGTGGACCAAATAGCAGAATCGGAGGATTCTTTGGTTCCATTTTATTCTCCATTGCTGACCCTTTTTCACCTATGGTTGCTCTCTCCTGGCTTCTGCTTCCTCTGGCTGCAACCTGCTTGCTATGGCTATCCATGTCTGTCACCTCTAAATCTGCTTGCTCTTCCCTGACCTATTCTCACTAGCTGTCGTGCACCTTCATACTTTCCCTCTCCCCTAATTGATATGTGCTTGCTCTGCCCTGTCCCTGCTTGCTTCTTTTTCCCCATGATAGCTCTTGTCTATCCATGCTTGCTCTCCCCTGTCCATGCTCCCATCCCTGCTTGCACTCCATGTCCCTGCTTGGAACCTGCTTGCTCTTCCTGTCCTTGCTTGCTGTTCCTTGCCCTTGCTTGTTCTTCCTTGCCTCTTGTTGCCCGCTATTTGCCCTGCTTGGTGTGTCCTGTTCCTCCTTGTTCCTCACTGTGCCTACTTGCTTGCATTGTTCCTATTTTCCCTTCCCTGTACGTGCTTGCTCCCGTGTGTGCCTGCTTGCTCTTCCATGACTCTCCTCCTCACTCCTCTCCCTTCCAGTCTTTCCCATCTCCCGCTATTCATCTGCCCGGTTTCTGCATTGACAAATGGAAGATACAAGTGGGGCCTGTTGACTTTGTTAGTGCTTGTTAAGTTTATTTTTTAATGCAGCCATGATTCTGAAATACCTTTGACATAAGAGATTACGTGCTTCTTCAGACTGGAACAGCGCAATTTTAGGCTCCACCCTCAGTATATCATTTATATGCATTTACATGTAACATATGTATTCAACGAGTGACTTAATTAATCTGTGTGTTTCTTTTTAATAAGAATGGTAGTAGGCTATCACTTCTGTGCATGTTAAGGGATTACATGAAGATGTGAGGAGTTAGATAATAGCCAATGTAACCGCATTTACTGAATATACTATAAAGTTTGCCAGTATGCTGTTTTCTCTCTGCAAGTGCGTTATCGAGTTCCTCGTTAGTTAGAGAAAGGTTTAATGTTATCTATTAGACTGATATTGAGACCTGAGAAAGGAAAGACGCAGAGGGATGATATTCCATAGTTAGTTAGGGTAGACTTGTATCCTGACTCTGAAGTGAGCAGATCTCTGCTGGGTTTTCCGGAGTGGAAGGCTTCACACTAGACACTCTTTTGTTTCCCCTGAACTCTGCATTATGCTGGCACCTTCTTCTCTTCCTCTTTAGAAATCCCCAACGCTCTTTCATTGCCGAATTTAGACAGGGTGTGCTTCTTTATAGAACACCTATTTTGGCTAATTTGCATTCTTTACATATTGGTTGTTACCGTTCTGTATTTCATAATACTGAAATGTAGAATACTTGAGCATTTCAATATGTTGGCTGTTTTGATATACTTTCTTAACCATTGTCAAGTTCGCTGATTTTTAATTTGACTAATACTTGGAACATAAACCTTTATGATTGAAAACCCTCCTATCTGTCGTTATTGTGGAGCCACATTGTTTTTACTGTCATTGAAATGTATTTCTAGTGTTAGCTCCCTCTCACCGCTTCAAGTCGACAATCAAACGTCCATACGACCAGTGGGGGAAACTGTTTGATGATTTTACCAGGAGATTGAGATTTAAATATTCCCTCCACATCAAGTCCACGAGCCTACGTGTCAAAACTGGCTGACTAGACCACAGTACTGGCGCTCTTTGTATCTTTGTTTCTTGTCGCTTGCCCATGTTTGCTCAAATTTGAATGGATAAAGACGTCATCCAGTGCTTGAATAGCTTCTGACTCTTCACCCCATTGGTGGCCGGTTGTACTTCGGGCTTTTATTGCAGGCCAGCATTCCACATCTTGATTGGATGGAAGCCAGCTGTGCTGTGAGTCACAGGACAAGGTTCAGAATAGAGCTCATAAAATAGTTTTGAAAGTATCTGATATCTCCTGCTCAGACTCAGCCCATTTTTGATGATTTAACTTTTGCAGTATGCCATAAAAAGAATAGCTGCTGCGGGAACTGTCGTCATGAGATGCTGACTGCTGTGTT
This sequence comes from Calotriton arnoldi, assembly GCA_963921515.1. Lineage (NCBI taxonomy): Eukaryota > Metazoa > Chordata > Amphibia > Caudata > Salamandridae > Calotriton > Calotriton arnoldi. The sequence continues at coordinate 1,014,627 of CAWUFW010000967.1, read as the reverse complement.
GTCTCTCCTTATAACTTCCTCATGCTCTGCTCAAGTGTACTCCCCACTGGCACGCATCGCTTCCAGCTTTGAGGCTGGTTTTAATTTGAGCCCTTGTTTGGCGCTAAACGCCCTTATTTTGACCCTCCTTGCTCGGCAAGTTCGAAGTCTTCCCTCCCTGGAGATGTTAATGGCAAAACCATATACACCTCAGATTGGCTCTGTACATTTTCAAGAAAAAAAAATCGGATACCAGTAAAGAAAAGAAAAAGCTAAGGGGAGAAAGTTGACTTTTTTTCTATAAGCAGCTTGTCTGTGATCTTAAAATAACATCACTGCGATCTCGGAAGTTGCTCCTGGAGAATGCGTGTCCTGGCACCAGCCCTTCAGTGCGACTCCTCACATAGGGGCTCATTATGATGGCGGGCGGATCGCCACCGCCCGGCCGGCGGTGGCGATCCACCCGCCATCACAACACAGTTTACACCCCGCCATATTACTATGGCGGGGGGTATCGCGGCGGACGGAAGGTCCGTCCACCGCTTTTCCGCTGGTCGGCAATCGTCACGATTGCTGGCCGGGCGGAACTCGGGCATTACATGGTGGCGGTGCCTGGAAGGCACCGCCATCCATATAATGATGCCTGGCGGTTCCGGCCCTTTCATGGCGGCGATGCCGGCATGAAAGGGCTGGCGGCGATGCCGCCATGAAAGGGCTGGCGGAAATTGCTGTGGGGGCCCGTTGTGGGCCCCCAGAGGCGTGGGGGGGCTGCACTTGGGGGGATACCTATGGTACCCCCCTACATTGCCATGCTCAAGGTGGCAGGCACCGCGCGGTGCCTGTCACGTTGTGCATGGCGATGCGCAACATGCCTATTTGGTATTGCGGCGGGTGCTGCTTACAGCAGCACCCGCCGCAATATTAAATATGCGGAATGCGACCGCCAGGGTGGCGGTCGCATCCTAATTTGCGGAGCGGGACCGCCGCACGTATGGCGGACGGTCCCAGCACCGCTAGGATGGCGGGCGGACTTCAGTCCGCCCGCCATCCTAATAGGCCCCATAGTAGGCAAAGTGCTGGGTCAGGCCTCAGCTCCTCTGGGCAGCGTCTGGCATGAAACCAGGTTCTTGGGATAGGACAGCAGGCGCCACAAAGCCAAGGCCTGAGGCTCTGGGTCTGACAGCAGCAGGTGTGCTTCAGACTGGTGGAGGATGAATTCTCTCGCTGTTGATGTAGAGAGCTCTGCAAAGTCTGGAAGAGCAGGGGTCAGTGCCGTTTCTTTCTAACTGACTGAACACGTATTGCCATAATACTTTTTTAGCAACTAGATAGTGCTTCATCCTCATCGTATTATGTACCAAACGCTACATTTGATGCAGTGCTCACCAGTCTGTAGAAGGGTGCGAGCCAACGAATTAAGGGTCTTGCTTGGACCATAGAGCCCCAACAGGAGCCAGCCCTGAAAATGTTTGTTATGTAAATTATACAACAAACATCACATAAACTATTATAAAGTCTCATCAAAATTTAAAAAAGTGTATTTCTTTAACATGCGGAAACTTTGACATTGATACTTCACATTATTGCACTGCACTGAGAGGTACTAATTATAAGTGATCGTTTTTCAACGTGAACCATCTGTGAACTAAGAGGCAAGACAGTTGTCATTTATATCTTGCACATGGCCTGAATTATTATTAAGCAACAATAGTCTATTAAATCATACCCAATGGGTTTTTGTACAATTGGTATTCTAAACTCACGTTTGAAAGTACTTTCATACGTGATAATGAAGAAAAAGTAATTTTGATGAATTAAGATATATGCCTAAGATCACACAATTTAAGTGAGGAAGACACAATTTATCCAGGTTTTCTGGTTTCACTTCGTACAAATCAGCTACTAAATGGTACCAATTTGTCTTTAGTTACGTTAAGGCTTTATTTTTAACTCTTAGTGAATTTTTGTGCAGTTTTTATATATCACAAACTCAGCCCGACTGTATTGCACCTCTTTACGTGGGCACCCGTTATATTATGTAAGGTCGCGTTCATTTTTTATAGGTGCTGAGAATCTTCAGTGATTTGCCCAGAATTACAGGATGATTAGCTGACACCAAGGCTTGAACCTGGTTCCCCAGTTCCAAAGTCAGCAGCTGTGGCCGTAGTGCCACATCCTGTGTAGATGGAGGGTGCCAGGCAGAAGGCACATGAAAGCTCAGCTTGTTATGGACTTGAGGTTCCAGTAGAACCTCGAGCTGAACCAGAGTCCGGCAACATGCTCAAGCCTGGCTCGAGCTTTTCTGTGACTCGCCCACCTTTACCCCTCAACCCATATCCAGTACCCAGAGCACAACACCCCAGTTAGGTGACCTCGGAACTTCACCCCTTTTCTGCCATTACAGTCCCTCCAACATTCTCAGAGCACTCCTTTCGTTTCCTCCCGCATTCACTCTACTCCTCCCATCGCTACATTAAATGTTTATGGCTCACTTGATTTCAATAAAAGTTCTCGAATATAAAGGGCACAATTGCCCATGGGCACTGCAGCCACCAAAAACGTGAAAATGTGATGCAGATTTTCCATTTTGGTGCTGCTAAATTTTCGAATCCAAGCCGCAATATCCTAGGGTGGTCTGACTGACTCGATCTGGGACCAGTTAGTTTGATACGCTTGCCCACAAAGTCACACACTGCGTACTGGCTGGCACCGGTGGTGGGTCCCTGGCCTGCAAACTCGTGGCTCGGGGGAGCCCTCCATGTACTTAGCAGGGGGCCCCCTTCAAGTTTCGTTACGCCACAGTAAACCAAATGTGATTTTAGAAGACATCTGATGATGCACCACAAGCATTTGCACCATCACAATGCTTGACACTCTTGAGCTCCTTGTCATATGAAGATCGACATCACCAGTGACATCCTATATCAACTTTACCATTTCCACTTCTCATCTACGTCTGACGAAAGATTCAAAGAGTTTAAATAGTTTAAAAACCTTTCTCCAGTCTGAATAGTAAAATCTGAAGTACATTACCTACTGCCATCCTAGAGAAGGTCTGGGAATTTTTTTTAAGGTAAATCTGTTAACCACTGTCATGTTTTACCTATGATTATATACTTTGCTTTACTTCTCTTCTGTATCACTCTTGTGTGCTACTGGTACTCGCCTGCCATGACCATGAACATAAAAAATTAGATGCTGCTTATTTGACTGTCAAAACATCTGTAGCCTATGTATAAGGAATCTGTTAAAGTGTTTACGAAATATCTAAAATGTGTAAATTATTTCTTAAATGCTCAGTTTTTCTGATGCATAGTTGTAACCGATGAACTGATGAAGTCGCACCTAGAACGAGTTCCCTGGGTCATATAAAAGTCTTGATAACGTCCTGAGTAGTTATGCCACCTTTTTGTGTGGTGTGCCATTATTTTAAAAATGGATGATGTTTCTTGTGTTCTGTTCAACTGCTCCTGCTCATTCACCCTCCCAATCAGTGTCCCGCTGCAAAGCCATCCCTCCTCTTGCTCTGTGGAGAATCAAGCAGATAACATCAACAAATTAGCCTTATATAATATATTGTTAGCAAGTATGAATAGTGAATGAGGCTTCCATGATGTACTCGATGTATCATGTTTAAGGACCTCCACTGGAAATTTCCACTGAAAACGTGAGTTCTATGAGCCATTGTTTAAGAAATGTTTCATTTATATCATACATCTCCGGAGCGCAGTTGCTGAGGAAGCAATAAGTGGGTTAGTGTGTAAATAATTACGTAGTTTTTATTTCGTTGTTCCTGATTTGCCAACTGCGACCCTAACCATGACGAATTTACAGAATTTATTAATAGCTTGTGTGATTTTGCTAGAAAACCTCTGGGATCTGGTGTTTCGTGGGCTTACTTTACTTTATGTCTGACGCTTATCATTTTGCTTAGAGCATAGCCTAACCAGGGGTTTGATAAATGTGTATTATTTTCTGTACTACCACCTTGGGCCTTTATGGCGATTTATGCTTCTTCTCCTTGTACCGCTCATCATTTTTCTGTAATAAAATCTTTTCCCCTTCTTTTCGAATCTAGAAGTCAGTCCTTTATGCGTCTAATACTTTTATTCCGTTCAACTCTGCTAAATTGTATTTACCCGCATGAGAAGTGCAGTCTCTAACTGCTAAATCAATTGGAGATTCTGAAGCCAAATTATTTAGGTGAACATCGAGGTGGTCAAATATTGGGGTTCAGATTATTGGCTTGCGGCTCCCACAACTTGCATAAAAGTATTATACTGCACACTTGACTGTTTTAGTAAAACCATACCTACTTGCCCTGCTTTACTAATTTACCGTACTGCGCTCTAGGAAGGGACACTGCCCTGTCTTCCCCAAGACAAACCACTCACTTATGTTGGGATCCAAATATTGCCCTTTAATGTTTTCTCAGCCATGTCCAACATCCATACAACGCTCCATTCCTGACCCAAAGTTTACAATACGTTTAGAAACACATGGATAAGCGCTGGTGCTTGCCTTATGCTTATTGTCTCTTAAAGTTGAACGACACCAAAAAAATGCTTTGGCATCCACTGGAAATATTCCATTGATTTTATTGAAAGTCATTTGCCTTTCCATTCAATTACACTTAATATTTGGATTAAAGACCATAGGGATTTGCGTTACGTTTTCATGCTATCCTGATGACAGTCCTTGCAGTTTATACCAGCATACAACTGTGTTCATCCTTCCTTCCCCTGTGTTAACATTATTGTTATAGGTAAGACTGTAATAGACGATTGAATCTGCTTACACGCCCGTGCCTGCTTTATTGTTCACGGGTGTAGAATGTGAAATACAAATTAAGATGTCACTAGTTAGTGGTTCAAGATGAATGTTTAAAGATGCATTTAAGGTCTTCTATGGTTGTAAATGGTAGGTTAGCCAGACCACCAGTACTCCTGTAAAGAGTGAGTGAGGTGGTGAGATACAAGGGATGGTGAAGGAAGCGCAGAGGTGGCCTTCATTCTCTGAGTTGGGTGGTTGTACAGTAAATTTATTACTTGTAGATGACACATGCCTTGAAGGGGTGAGTCATCGGCTCCTTTTACAAATGGGGTAGTGAGGAATCTTGTATCTGTGTCAAAATGGAGTTCTTAATGTTAGGTGCATAGCAGGAGAAGGCTTGGCAGCTTCTCTTCTCCATCTTGAACTTCAGTCTGAAGCCTGGCAACGTCTTTGCTTGGGTGGTGTGAGGGCTACCAGAAATCATGACGTGGCTGGCGATCTAGTGAGGCGTGTTGGAGAGCAAGATTTTGAACAGGATGCAGAAGTTCTTGAGGATCATTGAGAGAGACACCGAAGCCAATTGAAGCTCCTGAGTGTGCAGGTGATATGGCCACACTTTTGCAATCACATGATGAGCCATGCGGCTATGTTTAGGTTGGTGTTCACGGGAGTCGGATGAAAGTCTAGGACACCGGCGAGCAGGACACTGTGTCTGGCTCTTTTGGATTGGACCTGTGCGGCAATGGCTATCCTTGCTCTTATTCCTGTTGATAGTCTTTGACTCTTCGGCATAGGAAGCTGTTGCCTTTGTGGCTGCTTCTTTTTAACAATATAAGGCTAGAAGCTGGAATCTGTGGCTAATGCTCAACACACTTTGAAGACGGACATTGGTGTTGGGAATAACATTCCACTAGGAGATATTAAAGTAAGAGTTTTTAGATTTACGCACATTATGCATAAACTGAAATACATCTGCTATATTATTTGGATACACTACTAAACATCAGTACCTATCCCACTAAGAGAATGTTATGTTTTGTTTTTCAATAAGCATCTTTTATTATGTTTTATTGCATTGAGAGAATTGCTTTTAAGTCTATATTAGTAACCAAACTCTTGATCAATGTAGTTACGGTTGTAATTAATTTGCTGTAATTATTAATTAAACAGACTGCTTTTTTTGTATTAAGTGCTGTTACATATTATAAAAATGCTGATGCAAATTATGAAACAAGAGACTTTGGGTAGGATTTTCATTTGTTTTTTATTGCAGTAGATAGCACTGTGTCCTATTTTTGTGGCTTAATATGTTGTTTGCAGTTCTTTATGCAGGTAGATTTCATAAGACTGATAACTGAGTGAACACCGGATATGACTGATCTCTTGTTTCGTCTAATGTTCTTCTTATCTTAGAGTCTTGGGTACACTTTCCCTTCAGCGAAAACAATGCAGCCTTTGGAGCTGACGAGTATTTTTACGATCTTAGTTAAAAAATATCAGTTGGAGGGAACGACCGTCCAAGAAAATGTGAAAGGACACGAGCTTGTGAGTTGTGAAATATCAAGGCGTCAAGACCCGGGGGGGGGGGGGAGCCAACTGCCTTTACTTGGCATTCTAAAGGATATGAACTTATTTTTTCAGAAGAATTGGAGTCCATGCTTATTTGTACGTTGGACGTTTGCCACAATTCACAGAGTAATCTCACAAACCTAACACCCGAGGCAGAGCTTGGCCATGATGAAGATACTCTGATTTGGATAGCGTGGCTAATCACCCGTGGGGGTCTCTAGACGCTGTTCCTAGGCAGGGGGAAATTAAGTGATTTGCCCAGAATCACAGGATATTGAGCCGACGCTGAACCTCGAACCTGGATCCCCAGCTCTAAAGTCAGCAGCTCTAGCTGTAACGCCAAACCCTCTCCCTTTGGTGAAACTCTACGCTACTGATCATCGCAGAGTGCCACAATGTCTCCGGTGGGATGGTAGGATTAATTCTGAGCATATGGGGAAGGTTTAGAACGTAGGTGGTACCTGCACAACCATTGTGCACCCATTCTGTGAGGACAGCCCCTTAATCTCCCCTGTGTGAAGCATTCTCACCCTTTCTGATGAGCAGATTTTGAGCATGTCTGAGAAGCCGTATCCCAGTGTGAGGGCTTTCAACTAGAAGGAACTCAAGGAGGGACTGCTTTTCTATTGGACCACACTCACCGGGGAAGTGGTGCTTCTAGGGGACTGCATCCTGATTGAGCCCTCTCCTTGATGAAACATTAAAACTGGGCCATGAGCACCTGGATCCTGACCTGCCGATATCCAATCTCGTATCGGTGGTTTAATCGATCCGTCAACTCTGGGCTTGTAAGCATTTGAGGTGGCAGCTTCAGTCCTCGACCCACTATACAGAACTTTGAGTTCCGAGGCTTCACAAACAAATAGTGCAGCCCATCCCGCCCCCCTCTACCATACAGCCATTACGGAAAAAACTAAGGGTAGCACCGACCTTCCCATCATGACGTCATCTTACTCATTGTTTGACCTAGTACAAATCCTCCACCTTATAGCAGACCCAGTCTACTTCGATGGTTGGATCTCCGCTCAGCCACCCCCCTTCAATACCCCGCTTTTTTCCATATTCTGGGCCAGGGAATCCATCCTGCTTCCATGCACAGCTTTAATGGAACTCCTCCAACACATCTCACCTGAGAGCCATAAAAGCTTGCTTCATTGGGCTCCAATAAGCCAGACAGGTGCTTCAAATTGCTGAAGTACCCTGCCCTTGCACCTGTGACAGACATTGCTGTAGACTTCTTCTTGGAGACTAACTGAATGAGGAAAGATTGAAGAAAGTGAATGGTAAATATGGTCTCCTAGAACATGCTCTCATTCTTGAGACTGGATTGGAATTCCGGTTAGTAAACTTAACCTATATACCTTAAGTGCCTGCTTGACAGTGTAAAACTACTACAGGAATGCAAATCTCTTCCTTCCCGCCTGTTTGGAATCCCAAATAACACATACCATGCAGTATGGAATATTCTTCTGTTGGACATGGCCACATGCCCTGTCCTAGATGACTCCACACAGATGAACTCAACTAAGTGTTGGCTGTCTTCGCCAAAAACTGGGACTAATCAAAGTTTTCTCCTTAAACTAAGGAGGATGTTTCAGCAGGCAATGTATTGTCTTGTCTACCATGACACTGTCAGTCTCTACCCATTTCAGACGTATTTTTTTGTTGTTGTTTTTTTTTGTTGAACAAAGCTTGTATTTGAGTCAGGAAAAACAGCAGACATGTGTATCGGCACACAGGTGACTTTTCCAAGGCTGTAATTACATATGTACATGTATATCAGTCGATAACATATTTTGTGTATATACGTTACTTCAATTTTATCTACATTAGTTATGCATTTAATATTGTATTGTGGCAAAACTCAAGGAAGGAAAAGAAAGCCCTAGCCGTGTCCCCATGCGAAGAAAGGGTTTATATTTTATTTTTTTTACATTTTTTATTGATAATGATACATACATAACTCAGTTGTGTGCAAGAGACAGTCAGCGATTTGTAGAGGACCAATTGACAACAATTTATACATACAGTCACAGCGATACATAACATTGTATGGTCTACCCTTGTTCCTTTCCCGTTAGTACAGGTCGTGGATACAGCATGGCGTGGTGCATGATAGGAGCTGCACATCTGTCACATATGTCCCCAAGGGGCGGGGGTCTGCTGCTTCATAGGCTACACAGAGGCATCCTGTTCGCCAGAGTCCGGGTGTGCCTGCAAGTATGCCTGGAGCGTGCCCCATATATCCCTTGGGCGTGAAGCAATCGGGAGTATTTCAGCGTATAAGCATGTCTGATCCTGCCATAAAATCATATCCCCTAGCCAGTCCTTGAATTTGGGTGCTCTCCCTCGACCCCACCGACAGGCCACTCACCGCTTTGCCAGCATGAGACCAAAGGACACAAATTTGCGTTGTTTTGCCGGGATCTGTTCAGTATAGCCAAGCAGCGCCACCAGAGGAGATCTCGGGGTTTGTATAGAAACCATGCGATCTAGTGCAGTAAAGGCCATAGTCCGGTATTCGTACACACCTGGACAAGACCAGGCTAGGTGGAGAAAGTCGGCAGATTCCGCTCTGCATCTGTCGCACCTGTTCGTGTCTCGTAACCCAAATTTGTATAACTTTAATGGAGTATAGTAACTACGCTGAAGAAATTTATAGTGAGTAATGCGTAGGCGGCTATTTGAGGAAATTTGTTCAGTTTGCTTGCAGCAAAATTCCCATTGCTTGTCAGTAAGAGGGTGTTCCAGTTCAGCTGACTATTTTTCCCGGGCAGCACACGTGGAATATGTAGCATCAGAGTACATAGCGCGGTATAGTGCGGACACTAGATGTGAGGCTGTGGGTGTGCGTAGTACATGATGTAATGGTGCAAGCGTCCCAGGCTCAGCTGGATATTCGGGTGTGCAATCTTTCAACCCATGCCTTAAGCGAGTGTATAGAAATGTTTACATTGTGGTGGGCGGGGGGTCCGAGAAGAGTTGGTGTAAGGTGCGGAATTTACCATTTAAATATAAATCGCCCCATTGGCGAATACTCTGGGTCCGGGCCATCTTTCTAAACACCCCTTCCTGCAGCAGGGGCATCTGTGGATGATATACCAATGGAAGCAGTGGCGAATAGATGCATGGTGCTTGTGCTTTATTAGCTATGTGTTGCCAGGCTTTGAGTGTACACTCCACGGAGGTGGGACGTGATTCTCGAGGTCTGAGTGTTGAGAGTATTACCCCCTCTAACGGGATAGGGTGTGCGAGCCACTGTTCAGTTGCTACGTGAGGTGTGTAGCGGGGGGGTTGAATCAAAAATGGGCGCAATGTGCCTGAGCGCACTGGTAGTATAGTTTGAAATTGGGAATGTCAAATCCCCCCTGTGCATATGGACGCATTAGTGTGTCCCATTTTATCCGGGGTTGTTTGCCTCCCCATACCAGCCTGATCAGCTCAGCGCGGAGGCTAGAGAAAAAATGTCTCCCCGGGTCATATGGGATATTTAGGAATAAATATAAAAATGTAGGTAAAATTACCATTTTTATTAGGGAGATGCGACCCGCCATGGTCAATGGGAGTGCATTCCAACGGGTCACACATCCGGTGATGTGGTCCATCGTACGCCCATAATTGAGTCGCATCAGCTCTTCCCGCTCTGCCGTAACCGTGATCCCCAAGTATCGCACCTCGTCAGCGCACCATGCTATGGGATAATCTATATTAAAGGGTGTAGCAGCTGCAGTCAGTGGAAAAACCTGGGATTTAGCCCAATTTATATGGATCCCTGATTTGCCTCCAAACTTAACGAACTCCCCGAGTAGTGGATTCAGGTTGTGTCGTGGATCCTTGACATAGAGCGTGACATCGTCTGCGTATAATGATATGAGTACGGGGCGTAAGAAACATCGTAGCCCTTTCTCAGCATGGTGTTGTCTAATTTTGGCCGCTAGGGGTTCCATTGCGAGGGAGAAGAGTAGAGGGGATAGCGGGCACCCCTGGCGAGTGCCCCTCGAAAGTGCGATCGGGGGCGAGAACAATCCATTTATTTGGACCTTGGCTGTTGGTGCTGTGTATAAGAGTTTGATATAGGTCATGAATCCGTTGGGGAGCCCCATGCATTGGAGTATAGTGAAAAAGTATCCCCATTCTACCGAATCAAAGGCCTTCGTGGCGTCCAGAAAGACCGCCACTAGTGCCAGTTTGGGGTCTACATTTTGGAGTATGGAAAACAATGTCCGCAAATTATGAGCAGTGGCCCTGCCAGGAATGAAGCCGGCCTGGTCTGGCAGGACCAACTTCTCCATAAGGAGCTTGAGCCGGATTGCGATTAACTTGACAAGTATCTTGGCGTTGGTATTAATTAGCGAGAGGGGGGGATACGACTCGCATCGATCTGCTGGTTTACCTGGTTTTAATAGTGAGATTATTAGCGCCTCTCTCATCGACTCGGGTAGGAGCTGAAGTTCTTGTGCTTCCAAGAAAACCTCTTTTAAAACGGAAAGGAGCTGGTCAATGTACATTTTGTAAAACTCTATTGGGATGCCGTCGGGTCCAGGGGCCTTCCCCGACGTCATCTGCATGATGGCTTCGCGAAGCTCATCATCTTCAAATGGCGCCGCTAGAAATTCTCTCTGACCTTCCCCGAACCACCCCAGCGCTATATCTGCAAGGTACTGTGACAGATCCGGGGGGGCATTTTGACGGGAGGTATATAAATCCGTGTAGAACTCAGTGAAGGCGTGCAGAATATCCCGGCTATTTCTATGTCTCGTCCCGTCTCCCCCCACTACCTCCAACACATAATTGGAGAAACGGGTTGGTCTTATCTCCGACGCCAGCGCTTTTCCTGGTCTTTCCCCCTCGCCATATCGCCGGGCCGTGAAATATTTGCTGTTAAACCTGGCCTCCCGCTCCGCTGTATCTGTATATTCAGATATTTTCTCTCGCAGGAGAGCCCTTTGGGCGCCCGATGCCTCCGTCCACATGTTTTGTTCCAATGTCTTAATGTCTGTTTCTAGAGTGCGTAGTGTGCGCCGTAGATCACGGAGCACCCCGAAGCTTTTGGACATGCATATGCCCCGCATAGTTACTTTAAAAGCTTCCCATACTGTATTAACATATTTAACCGAGCCCTTATTTCTGGCAAGGAAATCAGCTATCTCTTCGCCTACCTCTGCTTGGAACACCGCATCCAATAGCGCTTCCGGCACTAGTCTCCAACATCGTGGGGTCGTAATTAAGCTGGGTGGCACAATTGTCAGACACACAGGCGCATGAAAGGAGTACGTTCGGGCCAAGTGCTCGACCGAGTTTATCCATGTGCTGACCCCTCTAGAACAGACCCAGTAATCCAACCGTGACCAAGTGTGATGTCCAGCCGTGTAATAAGTGCCCTCTCTGGTAGATGGGTGGGCATATCTCCAAGCGTCTATAAGTCCGTGGTCTAAAAATAGTTGAGCTAGGGTATCTTGTGTGTTATTATAGTGTTGCGGGAGGGGGTTGGATCTATCTAGTGCGGGACGTAAAGCAACATTGAAATCCCCTCCCCATATGATGTGAGTGGATCCCACCTTGATTATCTGTCCCCATAAAGTGGTGAAGAAGTCTGGGGTATCTGTGTTTGGCCCATAGCAACAGGCAAAAGTAAACGATTGGGTGCCCAGTGTACCCCAGAGCAGGCAGCTGCGTCCCGAGGGATCACTGTGAGTGCCTCCAAGTATAAAGGGTGTGCCTTTTTAGGTCTCGCGCCTAGCGTTGCACTGCGGAGCAGTGCTCGCGCAGCGCGAGACATTTAGTAGGTGAAAAACGGGGATTCAGCACTGACCTAGAAATCGCACACGCTCGTGCGTGTGCGATTCCTTTTGTGCTACCCCATTGGCCTTTTCGTGCGTCTTTGTATAAAAGACTGCACGCAATTGGCCAAAGGCGGGCGCATTGCTCCGCCCATGGCCTATTGGTGTCTATTACGCGCTTGGTGCGCGTAATAGACACCAATAGGCCATGGGAGGAGCAATGCTCCTCCATGGCCTTTTGGTGTCTATTACGCGCTTGGTGCGCGTAATAGACACCAATAGGCCATGTGGTTTCAATTATCGTGCCCAGACACGGGCGTGATCATTGAAATCACATGCTTAGCTGTGGCGCGCGTGTGCGCACCACTTGTCTATGGTGCAGAGCCCGGTCCTGTTTCTCTCCTTATAGTTTTGCTTTGAAGACGCCATTCCTCCCCCATGAATCCCACAAACCCCGCCTTCATTACAAAGGCATTTGTCACAAAGTGTATTTAAAACACCTATGAATTCCCATTCATAAAATCAAAAAATGCACATTTCGACTGTAAACCACCCCGAACAAAATCAAAAAGGTAGGGTGGTGGATTTTTATGTTACTTGCATTTATATAGTGCTCAATGCCATTCGTGTGGTTTCGAAGCACTTTTTGAGGGTCCTTTGCGGCTTTGAGGTACACGACCAGTCATGGCGACCTGCTAACGCTGTCTTTGGCGGTGTTTTGAAGTGTTTACAGTTGAGTTGATAGCTTGCACTGACTCCACGTGTAGCTTCGCAGCAGCAGTCTTTACTCCGTGTCACTAGGTATGGTTTCGGAGCTGTGACACCAGTGTGCAGGGTCTCGTATCCTACCTGTAAATGCCACACGCTGCTGATGCCCACCTACCTCTGTCATGCTCTATGAACAGGGCACTGGGCCAACTCCGGGCATGGTGCCACCAGCACCGCATTGTGCCCGCCATAGACGCCGCCAGCCACTGACAAAGAAAGACAAAGGCCCTCTGTGACCAGGCCAAGAACCAGGGAGGGGCCCGCTCTCCCTACCTTCTTCAGCCAGGGGAGACGCAGCCTTACCGGGGCTCCTGCACCCACCAGACAGCGATCTGAAGGCGGAGGCTTCACCAGCCTCGGCTGTCTAAGCGAGCTGTGGAAGGACACAGAGCTGGGGGCGGGCTCACCCAGCACCTGGACACAGAGCTGTCAGAGGTCTCCCATCGAGCAGCAGAAGGGCTCACATGATTCGGGCACACGCTGAGCTTTCAGGGGTCTCATCCTCCAGGGTAAACCAAGTTACACGTGGTCTCACCCTCCTGGGCACACATCCAGCGGTCAGTGGCCTCAACCTCATGTGCACACAACGAGAGGTGTGTGTGTGTGCGTGTGTGTGTGCGTGCGTGTGTGTGTGTGTGTGTGTGTGTCGCTGTTTACTCAGCTGATCCAGGCACACGCTGAGCTGTCAGAGGTCTCAAACCCCCCCTCCCCCCCGCACAAACCGAGCCGTGGGAGGAACAAATCGACTTGTCAGAGGTCTCACCCACCTCCTGGGTACACACCGAGCCGTGGAAGAGCTCCGGGTCCCTGGGTACACACCGAGTTGTGTGAGGGTTCACCCGGTCAAGGCACGGAGCGATCTGTGAGAAGACTCGCTCATCTCATCCGGGCACACGCTGAGCTGTCAGAGGTCGCACTTTCCGGGGTACACACCGACTTGTCATGGGTTTCACCCTCCTGGGCACACACCGAGCAGTGGAAGGGCTCAATTCATCGGACAAACACCCAGCTGTCAGAAGTCTAACCTTACTATGCACACATCCAGCACTCAGGGGTCTCATCCTCACGGGCACACACCCAGCTGTCAGTGGTCTCATCCTCACGGGCACACACCCAGCTGTCAGTGGTCTCAGACTCATTGGCACACACTCGCTGTTGGATTGCTCATCCGATCTGGGCACACTGAGCTGTGAGAGGGCTTATCTCATCCGGGCACACACTGAGCTGTCAGAGGTCGCACTTTCGGGGCACACACCGACTTATCATGGGTTTCATCCTCCTGGGCACACACCGAGCAGTAGGAGGGCTCACCAGATCCGGACCCGCATCCAGCTGTCAGTGGTCTCACCATCCTGGCCACACATCCAGCACTCAGGGGTTTCACCTTCCTGGGCGCACACTGAGCAGTGGAAGGGCACACCAGATCCGGACACACATCCAGCTGTCAGAAGTCTCACCTTCATGGACACACATCCAGCTGTCAGTGGGCTCATCCTCACGGGCACACTCGCAGCTGTCAGTGTTGTCAGACTCACTGGCACACACTGAGCTGTCAGTGTTGTCAGACTCACTGGCACACACTGAGCTGTTGGAGAGCTCACCCGATCCGGGCGCACACCGAGTTGTGAGAGTGCTCATCTCATCCTGGCACACACTGAGCTGCCAGAGGTCACACTTTCTGGGGCACACACTGCCTTGTCATGGGTTTCACCCTCCTGGGAACACACAGAGCAGTGGAAGGGCTCACCAGATCCAGACACACACCCAGGTGTCGGTGGTCTCACCTTCCTGGCCACGCATCCAGCTCGCAGGGGTCTCACCCTCCTGGGCGCACATCAAGCAGTGGGAGGGGCTCACCGGGTCCATCCACACACTGAGCTGTGGCTAGGGCCAGAATGGGAACCCAAAGCAGCCCTGGCAAATTTTGTCAGACAAGCCCCCGTACGGTGTATAGCTAGTGCAGCCAGCGAGCCGGACTACAACAAAGAGGGGTTTTGGAGGGGTTCTCCCCCAAGAAAATTTAGGTAAATTTTGCTAGTTGGTTCGAGGGAGAAGCTTTCCGGGCAGGCGCAGTTTACTTCTTGGAAAAAGCTTTCCTTTGGCAGCCTGCAGCTTTTGATTGCCTGCAGTTTATCATAGTACCAAGCAGGCGCGCAACGCCCATTGGGCTCAAAGGACTTAACCCCCCCCCCCCCCCTCCCCGTCGTGTGTGGCAGCCCGGGCTGAGACAGCTTCCCGGGCACACAAACACAGCCGCACCTGAGTACTTCATAGGTCTTTAAAAGACCATTTGCTTGTTAATGAGGCTTTGTTGTTTTTCACCCTTCTTAGAGCCCCTGCATCTCCACTCTGACTATTGCTGGAAGAATTAGCCCCCCTGAAATTTTTCTTAGCCCCCCGCCCCTCCCCCTGAAATTTGGCTCTAGTTGCGCCTCTGGTTCCAAGTATGTCTCATTATTGAGCCTGTGTGTAGGTGGCACGAAAGTTAGCTTGTTGCGAAACTGGCTGCTGGTGTTTTTTTTTCATAAGGCGAGCTTTTATGTCTAAGGATTAGTAGAAGGCCAGAGCTCGTTGGTGGAGGAAGCTTTCAAGATGAGGGGGAGTATTCGGAGGGAAGTGGTGTTTACCTGCATCGTGTTTATGGGTAGCTTTACCTCGAAGAGAAGGAGCCGATGATTGGGCAACGCTCTGGTTATATACATAGCAGCCAGTTTTAGAACTTGAAGACCAGGAGAAGCATCTTACGGCGTCAATTATTCATTTAGCTTGTGATTGAGCTGCAGTCCTTTTTTGTGGCAACCGAGGTGTGATTTGGTCTGCAAATCAGCCCGTCAAGCAGATAGGAAAAGACAAGCATTTGCAATTCAATAGGTCTTGCATTTACGCGGGTTTAAGCCATTGTAAATGATAATGCCTTTTATTTATGTTTTAAAAACCAGAACATAAATAAAAGGCATTGTCATTTACAATGCCAATAGCTCAAACTCGCGTAAATGCGAGACCTATTGCATTGCAAATGCTTGTTTAATTAGTATGAGTGTACCCCATGAATATGTAGAGTATGAAGAGAACACCCTCGCGGAGGCCCACTTGCTGCCAAAACACGGTTCGCGGCAGGGATCTACATGTGTTTCTTGTAACATCGCTATCTGTATGTTATGCCTGTCTAGATACGCCAGTATTCGGCGTCGTTTGCGGGGGTCTCCCAGCCCTCTTACGTTCCACGTGAGTAGTTTAATTCGCACAGGTTCAGTATGTGTCGACATTGCCAATGGTTTTCTTAAACAGTAGGTAGTGTTTTATGGCATCGCTTGTGACTTTGGGTATTCTTGGTACTACTGGTCCACAAGAATTAGGCATGACGAACAATCGCTGTCTCTTAGTCATTATTACAAATCTTAACATCCCCGTCCCTTCCCCTCCCTCCCCCACGCTCCCTCGCAATTCGCCATTAGGGCGAGTGTCAACATCCCGACCCACCCCCTCCCACAACAGCACCCCAATCGTGCCGGTACCAAAGTGCCCTCCCAGCCTCCCAAACAGCAAAACTGTACTATTTAGGGCCAAACGATGACCCCGTAATAGTAAGAGTCACACTAAAGAGAGATTAAGGTAGAAATAAAACAGTAATGGGGATTTCCCATACAGGGGGGGCGGGGCGCCAGTGAGCTACAACACCCCTTCCCAGAGTCCAACTCTGCTGCCTTGCAGTTCCCGCCGTTCCCAGTGTGGGGGGGAGGGGCAGGAGCGGTAAGGGAAGGGGGCTTGGCGATAAGTATTCCAATATGACCACTACCTGATCTAGAGTAGCATAAGGAATCTGCAATTTGGAAAACCCCTGCTCACAATCCTATAATAACAGTAACCCATCTCGCCCAGGAGGGCACTTAGGTGTTCACAGTTGTCCTGTACTTGAGTCAATACCTGACCCCCCAGTGTTCTCTCAGTGGGGGGTCAGGGCAGCTGGAGCACAGCGGCCCGACAGGATCATTCAGCTTTCCACACACAGAGAGGGCAGGCATCCTCCCTGTCCCATCCGGTTGGGAGAACAATTCGCAATCTGGTTATTCCGCTGTCGGAGATGATGATCTGGATAGGCGATCCTGCCGCGGTGATCTCCGCTGCGTAGTTTTTAGGAAATCTTCCTCTTGCTGCGGGGTATTGCAGACAATCTGCTTGCCGTTGTGTGAAATCCGGAGCCTTGCGGGGTACATTAGGGCATAGTCAGTCTGGGCCGTCCGTAGCTTGAGCTTCACTGGCAGAAATTTCCTTCGTGCTTCCTGCACAGCCATCGTGAAGTCCGGATAAATGGTGTATTCATTCCCTTCGAAGTGCAGTTTTTTTTGTTCGCGAGCTTTCCTGAGGGCCACATCTCGATCCCGGTAATTTAACAACCGGGCTATTATGGGTCGCGGACCGCTTCCTGGAGGGTGCCGGGGGCCCAGGGAGCGGTGCGCTCTTTCCACCACCATGTGTGCCGAGAAGGATTCCGCTCCAAATGTGGTAATCAGCAGCCGTTCTACAAACTCCTCCATACGTCGGGTGCTGGTGCTTTCTGGTATTCCAAGAATGCGGACATTATTGCGGCGACTTCTGGCCTCCAAATCTTCATTCTTAGCTGCTATGACTGTTGATATTTTGTCCATTTGCGATACCTGCTTCTGCATCTGGGCTGTGGCATCCTCAGTGTCCGATATCCGCCGTTCCGCTTCTTTAATTTGCCCATCATGTTTGTCTACTTTTTGCACGAGGAAGTCCAGTCTGTTGTTTATAGTGTCCATTTTCCCGGACCGGTCACGAAGACTGTGTTTCATAGCGAGGAGTAGCGTTTTTACATCGTCCTCCGGGGTCGGCGAGGGGGTGTGAGACTGGTCCATGCTGGTAGAACCAGAGTCTGCCGAGGTGGACCTAGTAGATGTTTTTTTATTGTCAAAGGTGAGACGGGGCTGGCGGCCATCAGGTTTCCCCATCGTGTATTTATGTTGTTCCGAATTCCCGTTCCACTGGCTCTGCCGTCAGGAGATGTTTTGACTCTGTTTGTCGTTTACGGTCCGCTGTTGGCCCCATTGCCTGCTAATTTAGTGTCCTGTAGGCCCTTTCCGACATTCGCCAAACCAGTGTGCAGCGCCTGGGGGGGGTCAGAGTTAGCAGCTTCCGTATGGTGAGGAGCCGGTCCTATAGTATCGTGGACGAGAGTGGGGTGCTAGTCCCAGGCTGGTAATGTTGTGTACACCTTGCGTTAGGGTTGCCAGGAGCTTGCAAACTTGCCGCTTTGAGCCGCAGCACTCAGCTATGACCAGGCCGAGCGGGGGGTTTATCTGTTGTCCCGTCGTGGGACTCCGGCTTCCGTACCTGTATCTTCCTCGCCGTTGGACCTGTTTGTAGGATCGCTGTGCAAGTGCGCGATGTCTTTGCCGTACTGTCCCACAGTCCTTCAGTGAGAAGCGGACGGGTCCGCCGTGTCAGGGCCCGCCAGTCTCCTCGCTTCCCAATGATGTGTGCTCCGCACCTCAGAGCTCACTCCCCGTCTGCCCACTCTCTCGGCTACCCGGGCTGTGTCTGGGGTCCAGGCTCCGCTGCTGCACCCTCAGCACAGCACGCAGTCTGCGGGAGACAGAGGTCAGCAATCATCAGTCCTGATGCAGCCTAGGAGGGGACAGTATGTTACGGTGCAGCGGGAGCTTATGCCGAGTCAAAGACGGCTGCGGCTCACCTGGGGGGGCACACCCCACGCCCCTCCCCAAAGGCCAATGATATGCGGCAGGACGAGCAGTCTCACATGGGGTCACACGATGTGGAACGGGACTCCCTTAATCCCCCGCACTGTCTTTCGCCCGCACCGCAGGCCGCTGGAGAAATGGCGCCGGAGTCCCCTTCTCCCTCCTCCGTCCCACCGTCTCACCCGATCGATGGTTCACCGCCGCACTTGTCGCGTAGAGACTCGGCGGGTTACAGATCCGCCCCCCCGCTCTCCGCTGTATGCGTCCTGCATGCCCGGAGCAGCCAGTGCAGAGTACAGGGCCTGGCACGTGGGATCCCCGGGGCTCCAGTAGCGCAGCGCGCTGCCCTAGAGAACCAGAGCCGCGGTGCCTCAGTCCCCCAGCTTCAGTGTCAGGCTGCTCTAATCGCGCAGCCGCTCCTCGGAGAGCCGAGATATTTTCACCGCGGTTGCTGCACAGTCCAAGCAGTCGGAGCCTTCGTCTTCCAAGTCGAGCTGCAGTGGTAGTGTAGGATAAATGAAGGATCTAATTTGCCAAACCGCCAGAGCCTCACGGGTGTGCGGCCATCTTGGATGTGCGCCACCTAGCGCCCCCCATTTCAGACTGTTATTGTTCTCTCTATTTTACTGAACACAGCTATCATCTGGTAGTCTCTGTATTGAAACCCCAGCTGCTGGCCTACACTCTCCCTCCACCTACCTTTAGGATGCAGCCCCACACTTTGTTCCACTAGGTTTTGCTCTCTCACTTGGCACATGCATGCCCCTCCCCTACCTCAGTCCCTTTCAGTAAGGGACTAATGGACAGCTTCATCTCTCAAATAGGAGTATCTGCATGAAAATCCATTGCTCATGAGTGGTTTGCCCAAGCCACATTGCCACCTCCTTCATTCTTCTGTAATAATGATTTATTTTACATTGCCTGCTAGTGCATGCATTTGTTTTACTGGTCTCTTAAGGGCTATAAATTATTTGGTAGATGTATTGCATTATTTCGACTCCTTATCCTTCATAGATGTTATGCTATGTTAAAAAGATTTCTAAAGCTCATGGCAGTCCCCAGAAGGGGGCTTACTGGCGCTGGTCACAGGTAAGACTACAGCAGAAGAGGAAGGCAGGGTAGGCTAAGGAGGAGAACTACCAGGTCTTTAGTTGCTTCCAAAAACTTAACTGGTTTTGAGTCTTTTTTAGTGAAGACGGTAAAGAGTTCCATCGGGTTGGGGCAAGGACATGAAAAGAACATCCGCCCAATTCTGGCTCTTTTGTGACTGGGTATGGAGGCCAGATTCAAGTCTGCTGAGCGTAAGGCTCTTGTTGGGGAGTAAGATTGCATCAGAGCAGCAAGGCTTGGCGCTCCTTGTTTATAGAGGATGTTATGGGAGATGCATAGCATTTTAAACTTTGTGCGCTTTTCAACAGGAAGCCAGTGAAACTTGGTTAAGAGCTGAGAGGTTGAACAGAATTTAGGGAGGGGGAAAAGAAGCCTGGCGGCAGCATTTTGAGCAATTTGAGCAACCTGTAATCGGTTCAAGACTGATCTTTTGGTGCCCAGGTAGAGACTGTTGCAATGGTCAAGGTGAGAAATGACAAGGGATTGAACAATCAGTTGGCGAACTTGTTGAGTAAAGAATCCTATGATGGATTTAAGGCTTCTTAAGATGCCAAAAGAGGCCTGCTAGGGTTTTAACCTCGGTTTAAAGGATAGTGAGTGATCCATCCAAAATCCGAGGTTTTTAAACACTGACTTAGGTTTAGGAGGAGGTCCTAGCACTTCTGGTCACCAGTGGTCCCCCCATAGGTGGGTGTGTCTGCCCAACAAAAGGATCTCAGTCTTGCTGATATTGAGCTTTAAGCAATTTTCATGCATCCAGCTTATGACAGCTGTAAGACAGGTCAAGATCACCAATTATGTTGAAATTGGACTTTTTAAGTAGGAGCGAAGTTGTGTGCTCTATTAAAGATTCCCTGAACTTTTTAACTAGACCTGGTGGTCTGTGAATCAGAATAATTGCGATACCACCTCCCCTGCCAAGAGGTCTATCGCATCTTTTGATGCTGTATCCTGGAGGGAGAGAGAACCAGGACGGGATCTGCATTTGAGTATTGGGTGAACCACATCACCGTAAAAAAAATAGCATCAGGCAATTGGTCTAGGATAAGATCATAGATGCCAGTACAATGGCTTGCTAGCAAACAGCAATTGATATTATATAGTTTTAAGCTCGCTGGCTTAGAAGTAGTGTTAATAAGTTACATTTATTGAATGAATGACTGACAAAGTGGTGTCTAGTAGTTTGTACAGTTTTAATTTACTTTTTCCTCAAGGGTAGTTTGTTTTTCACATGGAGGACATCGGTGGGTAGTGCATATTCTACACACAGGATACCACCTTTTGTATTTGCAGTGTCTCCTGGTCATGAACTGCATATTTGGGTTGAACCACATAAATGAGGTCAGTACTTATGTTAGTATGTTATATATTATATATTTTTTTGCTGTAGAAGCTTTGAGAACCTTGTTTTTGACTTATTTCTGCCGGAGGCGGGGAGACTTGTGTTTTAATATTCTGTAATGTATGTTCTTTCTTTATTTTTCTTCTGAAGGAATGACCACAGAGCCAAGCACTGCCATGAATTCCAAGGTTCCAAGTCTGGTACTCGTCTTACATGCATAGGCCTTGCTAATTGCAAGACAATGGTATACTGAATCTCTCTTAGCATAACATAACAATGCAGCCTATTTTATGTATTTCTGGGAAGTTCTTTCCAGCTTCAGCCGTCCGCCACCTTCAAAGTATGAGGCATTATTTTCAGCAGTATTTATTTACTTCTAACTTTTGTATAGACATGTCCCCTTGGCTGCATTAAGGTGCTTTGTAGGGTAGGGAAGAAGGCCACTAGAACTCCGTAGGGATAATTTCTTACCTGGAAGCATCATATTAGCGAGCACATTAGTGTTGCTGACAGTCTGAGAGAGTGCAAAGGCCTGTCTAATAAGATGTCTTTTAGGGCTTTCATAAATCTTGATGATTTGATCATTAGTGGGAGAACATTCAACAGTATGAAACATTGCAACCAAATTCTTCGGCTGCCAAAATATTGGTATCTTTCAGTGCAAACAAAGTCTGTTTTGGGTGACCTACCTTTGGTATCTGGTAGGCTGATCCTGTTATCAATGGCAAAGTTATGAAATCACGCAGCCATGGAGAGCCTTGTGAACAAGGTTCAGAGGTTTAAGTTCTACCCATTGTTTGTCCGGGAACTAATGGAGAGGCCATGCAGGTGATGGGAACTAGTGGAGACACAGTGCAGGTGAAATGTGGTCTTTCTGCTTAGTGCATAGAAGAAGGAAGCAAACTGGTTCTATGCAGTTCATACCCTTCCCATTGTAGGCTCTGCATATGTTCTAATATAATAATCGGTTTTGGAGATGACCACTGTTAAGATGAGGAACGTTTTGTGCAAGGAGATGCAAGGGAAGGGTGCACAGGTCACTGAGGAGGCAAATGGCAGATTGGTGATGTTGTTCACATGGGGTATAAAAGACCATTTTAAGTCTAGCATGGCTTACAAATTGCACATTTTATACCAAGGAAATGGAGTTACCCATCTGGAAGGCCAATCAGATTAGGGAAATGTTTGTTTGCTGGTTCTAAGTGGTAAGAATTTGATCTTGGCTGTACACAAGCACAACCAGTGGGAAGTTCTAGCTTTTGACATGTTAGTCAGTCCATGATATGCTGGTGATTTCCTGTGTCATTCTAGGTGGTAACCTGTTCCTGGTGTGTGAAGTTCTCCATAGCAAATAAGTCTGCACAGGATGAATAGGATCCACTCCACAAATGCACTTTTCTTTTTTAAACTGCTCGGAAACCTCACCAGCTACTTAAGAATGATCCATTCCCCTTCACACCCTTGGAAGGAGATTTATGCCAGTCCTTTGATGGAGTAAATTTCTAACACTTTACATGTTGGAAAGGGAATGGTTTGGAGCTTGGCAACACGCACAAATTTACAAGTTTTTGGGTGTTCCAAAACGTCCCAGGCAAACCATGCCTTGAATTGGCCATAACTTTAGCAGAAATTATGACTGTGCAGATTTTTACACTCGTGGTCGAGATTTCCACACACGTAAATGGATTTACACCTGCCAGGAATCTTTGTGAACTCCTGGCAGGCATAAAAAAGGTAAATTTGGTTATGAATGTGTTTTTATAATCACACTTACCTGTGTGAATAGACCCACTGTGTATATTTTTTTTTGCCTTACCATGGTCATATTTCTTTGGTTTTGGGGAGGCTCAGTGTGCTATTTACCACTGAGAGTATGCGCTATTGTCTCGTGGCTGACGATGTCACCATCAGACATTCATTTTGCATGCATTTCTAACGCTGTTAATACAATTTGCCTGCATTTCTTAAACTTATCTCTTTGTAATTATGATTGATAAAGTCAACTGCACACAATGAATAGCTTTCTACAATCACATCTTGTACAACATTGCACTTAAGAGTCCTATGACTCAACTATATGTCTCCTGCATAAAGAAATGTAAAAAGTGTTGGTACCAAAAAGCAATTGCCGTGAGGCTGACTTTCTGGCCTGTAAGATAGAGGATGCCCATCGTCCATTTGGTTGTTTAGTGAACCCCTCAAATCACATGTACACAGGGACAGAAACAAAGCCTTCTGATTGTCTCATCCCATATAAGCTTCGCCCGAAAGATCTGTTTCGGGCTCTGGATAGGGTATTTAAGCATCCGATATCTCTTGACTGCGAGATCTATCAACTGGAAGACCCAAACTTAAGTTAAAAGTTTGAGTTTATGTTCATGAAATGCCTCAAATAAGCTGTTTTGCTTCACTACAGCTCTGAGTAACACCTCCTCTTTAATATTCCCTCATCCTAAACATGCACAATTTTGGCCTCTTTTCCATATTGGACTGGTGTTAATTCTATTCTATTTTTTTTAATGAAATAGCTGTCATTTCATTTGCATTGTGTTGGTCTCTCAAATTAAATTTTTCAGTTTATAACGAATAGAGCCTGCTGGCTTTCCGGAGTGCATTTTTCTTTCTCTCGGACTTCTATTCCAAGTGTGTTTGTGTCCATCCGAAAGTTATGATGATTGTGAGCCAACAGTATTTTAGGAGCGGGTCAAAGAAATTGTTGACAGTGCTGTCCCTTTCCAGGTAGAACATCAATCTTGCACGTATAGAAACCTCTTTGAGGTGTTTGTATCGCACAGTGGTTTG
The DNA here is from genome assembly GCA_963921515.1 of Calotriton arnoldi. NCBI lineage: Eukaryota > Metazoa > Chordata > Amphibia > Caudata > Salamandridae > Calotriton > Calotriton arnoldi. The sequence continues at coordinate 990,784 of CAWUFW010000967.1, read as the reverse complement.
CAACCACATTTGTGGTTACAAATCATTGACTCAGACTGTGACTCCCAAACAAGAGAGGCACCTTTTTCACACACCCTACTGTTTCTGTGTGTGTGTGTGTGTGTGTGTGTCTATATTCACTGAAAAAACACAAAGGGTAAAGTGATGTTATAGTTAGGTGGTGAAATAACACAAAAACTCCAGTTTGAAAGCCAGAAAAACACTGATTCACCATTTATAGTATACATAGCTAACTATAACTTGCGTCCCTGCCATGTACTATTTATGACTCCACATATTCATCACTTATGACATTTTAAATGACATCACTGATGGCATCAGTGATAACACCATAATAATATTCAGCATAGTTACTGAGTACACGTGCGTTGATAGCACAGAAATAGCAAAGGCCAAGGAGAGCAGTGTAATTGTGCATTTTAACTTGAATTTTTTTGTCAAAGTTAAACCCCTCCCCTCTCACTCTTTCTACCCAGCAGTTGTCCACATTTCTACTGTATACATAAAATTTTACTTCTTCTATTACCGTTCTTCTCAGTCTAGCATAAACAGTGTTGCTTGTTAGTTGTTTTGCAAGGTCTTCTTCCTTTGAGCACACTTGCTAAAGTTACAGATTTTTGGCCTTCAGAATGATAATTATATATGGGCTAAAGTACCCTTGCAATATATTATAAGGTTATTGGAAGTCATCAAGGAGTTCCATGACCAGAGGATTGAGGCCAAATGCAGAGTTCCTTTATGAGGGTATGGAACTGCAAGGCGATATGTAATATTCTTATATATGGCAGGAGGTACTTTATCCCTTATAATACATGGTCACACCATCATCTTTCCCTCAAACTACTTAAATCCTTGGTACGTAGCTCTTTCATATAAAAATGAGAGCATATTTTCAAATATGAAGAATAAAATAGAATTTCTAGTGCAAAATTGAACACAAAACTGGGAAATATTTGTTACAAGAAGATATTAGAATAAGTTTAATACTAGTCATTTTTATTTTTTTAAGGTGCAGTAGATCGGAATATGTAGAAACATGCAGAAAGATTGTCACTTTTCTATAATTTCCATGCCATAAATGTATCTATAATTTCTGGGTCTGAACTGGGGTGGCGAAGTGAGCTAAAGAACGATGATGGATTCAACCCAGATCTGTGACTGGCGGGGGAGTGTCTGAGAAGTTTCAGCGCTCCTTCCATCATCTACTTGTTTGCTTTGTTCGCCCCAAGTTAGCATGGTATGCCCAGACGTGGGTCCCTTGCTCACTTTGCCACTGGATTCAAGCTAGCCTGGCTGATATGGGGTGTTACCCCGAAACCGGTCCCAGGATGCTTGTTCCCGGTCCAGGGAAGACTTGGCTTGGCAGTTCGGGCTGGACTGTTCCCATGAAGACCAGGGTCAAGACTGATTTGCATATAGCAGGGTCTGAACTGGGGTGGCGAAGTGAGCTAAAGAACGATGATGGATTTAACCCAGATCTGTGACTGGGGGTGAGTGTCTGAAAAGTTTCAGCACTCCGTCCATCATCTCCTTGTGTTTGCTCTGTAATTTCTATGCCATAAATATATCCTTTTTGGTTGTCACTGGACAGCTAGAAAAACCGAGTAGAAGAAAGAAAAGCCATATTTCGTTTTTATTCTTTAAACCCTCGCTTTAATTATGCTCTGTGACCTGCCCTGACCTCTCTTCACGGCTTCTAGGTCTGGCAGCAGCCATTGTGATGTCATAACAACTGTACCACAGTTGAGTTTTGACTGCTTTTTCTTTTATAATTTCACCGATTTATAAACAAAGTAGAGAGGGGCTTTCATACAGGGATTGTGCAATCCCATGTATTGTATTGCAAATGATAGTTGTTAGATCAAAAATTCTTGTTTGTTAATTGCTTGCTGAAATATCTTGAATTATGATTTTAAAGGTTAATGCCAATATATTGGGGTGCTTTACTTTTATTCTCCTTTCTGTTCTGGAGATACAGCCTTTGCTTGGAGGGACTCTTCTTACAGCTGGGTACTCTCCATCCTGAAGTACCGACAACAGCCACACAATGATCAGGCAAAGATATACAAAACTCCAGCCTCCTAAAGGACACTTCTCGCACTGAACAATACAGACTACAGTCCCACCCTTCACCCTCACCATCTACCAAGTGGCTGTGCTACAGTAAGAGCTAGCAGCAGCCCCTCTCATTAAAAGGATGTAGTTGAATTTCTATAGGAACCCTGTCTTATCCGCACCCCCTTCAGTGTCTAGGTTTCCTCCCTCCTGCTTCGGGAATGTCAGCAACACACTTCCACTGTCTGGGGAAACAACATCACCCCATCTTGAGCGTATGGCATGGCCATGCGCTGCCAAATGGAACCCAGAGGCTTCCATTACTTTGCTTCACTTATTCCTACAATGCATGTGCCACACTGGTCACCCAAACACTCATAATATACACTTGGGATGTTAGCACTAGGTACCTTTCCTTGTCTGCTGTTGCTCTGTTATCCTGTAGAATAACCTAGAGTGGTATTGGGTAAAAAACAAGTTATAAATCTGACTCTGTACTGCCAAGATGGTCTCAGTCAGGGCCAAATAACTTATTTTTAATGAGCGAGTGAAACATCCTTTAATACAGAATAGTGAAGGAAGATCATTTAAATGAGAATGTCCCCAAAGAATGTGTCTGTGCCAACTCCCTTTTTTCCATCTTTAGACCATGTGCCAAGCATGGAAGACTATGTAAAAGGGCTGCTCTAGCCTTGGTACACAGCAGGCTTGAGCCGTTAAGGTTTAAATGATCTGTAACTCTGACATGCATGTTTAAGCTGTCTGCTCAGGCATGGAACACTGTTTCTTTCTAAAGCGTATATATCCTCAGTTTGCTGGTTATCTCAGAAAGCCTTCTCCCTCTGTACCCCTAAAACCTAACATGAAATGGACCTTGACTTACTTCTGATTGATTCCTGTCCTTGGTTTCTTCAGGGTGACCCTCCTTACATTCTGCCTTCTGTATGTCTTCTTTTTAAGTATAGCCCCCTCTCCTTCTCATGGCAGTCTGCCTTCATCTTTTATTGTAATTCTGCAAACTACTCCCACCTCATTTTATAGATCACAACTTCTGCTTTAAAACCTTATCCCTGCAACCTCAATACCTAACCTCCACCAGCTTATTTATCTAGCCATTCACTTTCCTTTTTTTTAATTTTTTTTAAAAAAAATTTATTTTATTGATCCACAGTATCAAAAAATTACATCGTAGTTCAAACATTCATATGTTCATGGAACGGCCCCCAAATATAAATGCCAATCTTTCGTTTCCTTGCACCTTTTGCTGAATATAAACTAAATTCTAAATTATATATATTGTACATTCTAGCTCGCCACATTTCAAAAACAGGAGCCTCAGACTGCAACCAAGAGGCAGCAACACAAAGACGAGCTACAGCCGTAGCCATAAACAATAAATAACGATGCTGAAACATAGGTTTCCCAGGCTCTAAATCCTGACCAATTCCTAATAACATCATAGCTGGAGTAATTTTAATGGGTACAGAAGTAACGCCTGTTAGAAACTTTTCAATATGACTAATATAAAGAGCCAGTTTGGTACAAAAATAAAAAAATATGCAAACTATCAGCATTGTCACTCCCACAACGGAAACATTTACCATCTTGCCTCCCCCAGCCCCCCTTTCAACAATTTTGCAGGCGTATAATATAAATTGAAAACAGTTTTAATAAATTGGGCTTTAAGATTTGCAGACAAAAGGGTTTCCCCAGACATTACAATAGCTTTCTCTAATGAAATTTCGTGTTCTCCCAGAACATTAGCCCATTTAACATTGTGCTTCTCCAAATCATCCGCCCTAGAAAATTAAAGAATTTTGTAAAAAAAACAATTTTATCCTGGCGCCTAATAGCTTCAATACGTTTATGTGGTACTGGGACTAGATTTTTTTCCTACCCAAAAAATCCAGAATTTGGAGAAACTTAAAAACTGCGTCCTGGGAAAATTATATTCCCTTGCAAAATCCAAAAAAGTGGGGTACAGCCCTCCAGCCTCATAAAAATCACCAACTTGAGAAATTCCCTTACTTCTCCAAATTCTAGCTTCATGGTCCCAAAAAATCGATGGGAGTATCTTTGAAGCATTTGTGGGTGTGTAATATGTTATCGCCTCCAGAGAATTTTTTCCGAATGGCTTTCCACGCCTTAAAGACAGCATCTATAACTTTAAAACGTGTCCTCTTGTAATAACTACCATCCACTTCTTTAAACAAGCAATTTTTAACCTAGAAGCATTTGATAGATTGACGGAGCCTCTGCTATATTACTGACCTCTTCTCCAGTCAATAATATCCGCATATTGGACAAAAGACATGCATAGTAATAAAATGTAAAATCAGATATCGACCAGCCACCCCTTTCTTTTGTAAGGGTCATGAACCTTCCAGCTCGTCTAGTTTTACCCGGAGCCCAAAGAAATTTAGCACACAATGCCTGTAAATGTTGTAGTTGAACCTGCGTCACTTCTAAAGGAATAGATCTAAAAAAATATAGAACCCTAGGGAGTATATTCATCTTTAAAATGTTACCTCTACCCACCAGTGTTAGATGACGACGCCCCCACCTTTCTAAGGATTCTTTAACACTGGTCATTATAGCTACCCAATTAGCTTCCACCAAATCTTTCATAGATGCTCGGATTTTAATCCCTAAATAAGTCACTTCCCTGACTACCCTTGAATCGTCGGGCATAATATCGTTTGTACATAATATTTGCGTTTTTGTAATGTTCAACTTATAGCCTGATATCTGGCCAAATTCTTGCGCTAAACGTTCCACCTCCAATATAGCCATGGCTGGATCAACAGTAGTAATGGCTATATCATCCGCATAAGCGAAGACAGAATACTGAATCTCCTGAACGATAAACGGTTTAACCAAAGCACTTTTCTCCAACATATAAACAAAAGGGTTGATATACAAAGCAAAAAGCAGGGGGGAGCAAGGGCACCCCTGTCGCGTCCCTCTAGTTATTATAACTGGTTCCGATACCATCCCCATTGAAGATATCCTAGCTATCGGTGACTTATATAATACTTGTAAAGCCTGAATAAACCCTTGTCCAAATCCCGCCCGATACAAGATGTCCCATAGATAATCCCAGGCTACGCGGTCAAACGCTTTCTCAGCGTCAAGCAATATTAACCCCAGATCCCTCCCTTCCACCTGGGCAATATCAAATAAAGTCACCACTTTATTAACATGTGCCACCGTCCCTCGGCCAGGGATGAAACCATGCTGATGCAGGGAGACTAGGGGTGTAATAACCTTTGCCAATCGATTTGCCAGAATTTTGGCATAGATTTTTCCGTCACAGTTGACCAATGAAATCGGTCAGTAAGACCCCGGAAGATCTGCTGGTTTCCCCTTCTTCTTAAATACCACAATAGTGGCCTCGTCCCAAGACTTAGGTGCTTGCCCGTTTTGTGCAGCTCGAATGGCTGCCAACATCTCGTTCTTAATGTCATGGAAAAAAACCCTATAAACCTCCCTTGGGAGCTTGCCCGGGCCAGCAGCTTTTCCAGTCGCCAAATTATTAATAGCCATTTCTAACTCCTCCATAGTAATAAGACTATCTAACACCTCTGCCTCCACCCGATCGAACTGCATCAAATCCCCTAGACTAGCTGAGTTACATGTAGAGTCTTGTGGTTTCTGCTGGGCATATAAATCTGTATAGAACTGATGAAAAATTGCGAGTATCCCTCGAGGGTCATGAGTTATTACTCCTGAATTATCTCTAAGACCTACAATTCTCTGGGAAGCTTCCTTCATCCGTAGTCGAAGCGCTAAACAACGACCTACCGCCTCCCCATACTCATGACACTCCTTTTTAGAGATTAGATATTTCCGAGCATTTTCCTTATTCCAAAGAATATTAATATTTGCCCGGCATCTTGCCGCATTAGTTTCAAGATCTGCAATATCCTTACGTTGCGAAATTCCTTGTGAGTTTTTCCTCTGCCAATCTCAATTTAAAGTAAAGTTCCTGTAGTTCTAATTTAGCTTTCTTTTGATAGTGTATCCCGCAACTCAATACTTCCCCTCTAAAACAGGCTTTAAAAGTATCCCAAAGAACCGCTACATGAACAGATTGTCTATTATTATCAAAAAAGTCTTTGATCCATGTCTGCATATGCTCTCTAAAATTACTATCAAGCAACAACTTCCTGTCAAATGAAAAAGTTCTTGGAGTATACCCTACTGAAAGAGCGGGACTTTCTAAAACTATTGGTGCGTGATCAGAGGTGACTCTAGGGAATATGTGCATCTGCGCCCCCGTGAGGAATGCTGAAGATATAAAAAAATAATCTAGACGTACTAATTTCTGATGAGGAAAAGAATAAAACGTGTACCCAGGCACTGACGGTTGAAGACAATCCCATGCATCCAATAGTCCATGATCTTTTAACAGATTGTATAGTGCTTTAAACACCCTGGGTTTCCGACCCATATATCCTTGTAGCCCACCCTGTAGTTCTTTCTTAACCAAATTTATATTAAAATCTCCACATAATATCAAAGGCATCGGCCACGATGCTAATTCCAAATTTAATTCTTCCAGCACAAACGAATCATCGAGATTAGACCCATAGATGGTACATAATGTAAATTTAGTACTTCCCAAGCCACACTCCGTTATTACCCACCGCCCCAATTTATCAGCTAAAAAATGACCCGTGGTCTGGGTGGCAGGTTTAGCAAGTATCGCTACGCCTCGTGTCATTGACGCTTGTTGTGAAGCAGCCAGAAGTACAAACCCTAGATCTGTCAATATTTTACGTTTCCCCCAAGGAATATGCATCTCTTGAATGCAAAGCAGATCCGGTTGAATCATACGCAATTCAGCAGCAACCCTTTGCCTCTTATTATAATTATTGAGGCCACATACATTTAAAGAACATATTCTAGTCCCCCTACTAGCCATAGAAAAAAAAGAAGAGAACACATACATATACCATTACTACAGTTTTACATGCTATAATAAATCTTTGATTTTCAAAAGCTTTTTCCATACAGATACTGTGGATAATTTTTTTTGATTTTACCCCACCAAACACCCTCTAGAACCCCGACACACTCCCTACCTACCCAACCCCCACCCCAAACCCCTCCACCAACACCTACCCCCCCCTCAACGAGGCTTTAGGACACGTGGTCCTAATGATGACAAGCTTCCAGTCCCCCAATGCTGTTGTCCGCAAAACCCATCCCAACCATGTGAAGAAAGAGAAAATACACCATGTAGGCCACCATAGGCCACATCCATATTGGATATACTTTACCAATGCTTCACATCCTTATTTATGGCCATAAGACCAAAAAGATAAGGAAAAAACAAGGATGTTCCCTCCCTCTCATGGCAGAGAAAAAATAGCAAAAAAAGTAATACAGGAAAAGAGAGAGGGGAAAAAAGCAGCATTACATTACATAGGGGACGGGACAAGCCATTCCAACTTGGAAGATTCTACCAAATTCTACCAGCAAAGGACGCACATAAAAAAAAGATTACAACATCCTCCGTTGGATGGTATTATCCCAACCCCCCAACTATACAACCACTATAGAAAAATCCTACAGGGATTTAAAAAACTCTTTTGCAGAAACCTCTGTGGAAAAAAATCGAGTACGATCCTGGAAAATAACTTTAAGTTTAGCGGGATTCAGTAAAAATACTTGCGCCCCTTTAGCTTGAAACAGCGGGATAAGCTGTTGTAACTGCCAGCGATTCTCAACAGTAAAATGGCAAAAATCCGGCCTTACAAAAAACTCAAAATCCTTCCCTGCCCTTTTTTTATCTGGACGGGCTAACTGAAAAACATCTTCCCTAGCTAAAAAGCTATTGAAAGAGATCAAAAATGCTCTGGGCCTATCAGAAGTTTGGCCCACTCTCGAACGAATGTTAAACGGGAAGCGGTGTGCTCTCTCTATCTCTCTATTCCAATCCCATCTGGTTATTTCGGGAAACGCATCTGTAAACAAATCCACAATAAACGTGCGGGGATCTTGCCCCTCAGGAATCTGTAACACTCTAAGATTTTTTCTACGTGAACTATTCTCTAAATCGGCCAGCTTCCACTGTGTATCCTCTTTCATAGTACGTAAAGATTCAGTCAGGGCCTTTTGCGCCACAAGCTCATCTTCGAGATTTGAAATGCGTGTCTCCGCTTCATTAAATCTTGAGGTAAAGTCCGAACAGGTTTTAGCGATGCGACGTACTGCATTCTGAAGTTTCCGACAAAGATTCTGGACTCTCTGACCTTCCAATCTTGTTTCCTCGCGATGGGACATTATTGATTGATAGATTAAAGCTAAAGATATCTCTTCTGGAGGATGAATTAAATCTAAGTCTTTCTGTAAGCCACCAAGCTGTTCCTTTTCAGATTCGGTATTAACATTTTTCTGATCCAGTCTCTTACGAACAGTTTTGGGGCTACCTTCCAAGAACTCACCAGAATCTCCCAAGTACACACTGCTATGGTCGCTGCCACCGACCCCATTCACCTGGGCTTTGAAACTTGCCGCTAAGTCTTCACAAGATGATGTGGACTGATCAGATAATGAAAAGAAATCACCCGATTCAGCGTCTTGTACTTGGATATTACCGTTTTTATCTGAATTTGCCTCAATCTCAGAACCCCCTACAGCACTTGCCGTTGTCGACTTCGCACCGGAGATTGAATCGGGGGTAACAAATGAAGCCATATCGACAATCGGAATTTCCCCTGTAGCAGTGGATGCAGAGAGAAAACCCAATCCATCTATCAGAGAGTGTTGCTCCTTGCTCCTCTGTTTCTGAGAAGAGCCATCAATATTAGGGAAAGTTATTGAAACTGCAACCGGAGATATAGGGGCTCCATTTCTTTCCATCATTGCAGGCTCATTAGTCTCACTAGCCTCCATATTTTTATCGTTTCCAACTTGCTCCCCCACTCCCTCGACTTGCAAAGAGCCCACATTCTTGCCCCTTTTTTTTGTCCTTATCTGCGATAAAAAGTTCTGGGATAGTCCTTTTAGTTAGTGTCAGTTTTCGACCCCTTAACATTTATATCGTCTTTGGTATTTTTTGCAGCAGCCGGGGGATTACCTGGCGTCTTCACTCCACCACCAGCGTTCCCGTCTCCAAGTGGTTCTTCCTGTAGCCGCGGTTTCCCCCTCGCACCTTTGGGAGGCATTGCTACAGACCAGGGATACTCCCCTCTCAAGCCTCCGTACCGCCTCGGGCACAAACAAGCAGCCCAACACTGATGTCGATAGAGCGGGACCGCCCAGCCGCTCCGCCGAAAGCTACTGAGCCTCGCCACGGCCACCGCCAAAACGGTCGGTATTCCACAACATCCTTCACAGGTGAGCCCCGACTCGGCGTTCTTTTTTTTCTCCGCTCCTTGCGATCCTGCACAACTCCGGGCTTCAATCAGCACATAATCGCCGCTTTACCACTTTCTCTACCATTTGCGGACTCAAACATCGGCGAGCGGTCAGCTTATACGTCCGAACTCGCGGACGCCATCTTGCCTCTCTATTCACTTTCCATTCATTTGCCTGATACCATATAGCCCTACTAATGATCACACCTAACTGGTATTAATTTTAATCTACCACAAAATAATTGGAGTAAATGTATGGAATGTTTGTTTTTCTTGAGAGCACGTGACTAAACCCAATAACCAACAATATCACTGGATTATCCATTAACCTTGGATTCCTGAGTAGTGTGCAGTAAAGCTATTCAATGAGCTATATAAATGCAAATACAATACTAAATATTTTAATATATTAATTGGGCTAACTAAATCATTTACAAGCTTAATATAGTGTACTATTATTACCATAACACATAGAGTGCGCACTTAAAGAAACCATAAGTATTGTCCAGCTCTCCAAACAGGTTTACATTATTATACCTTGTGTTACCAATTTATGCAAATGTGGCGTCTCTAAAGTCCTATCTGATAAATCTAAATTCCAAACTGAGGCTGTTTGACAAATCATTACATTCAATAAGCCTGCAGCCCGCTAGGCTCCACAAGTAAGATAGTAAATGATTACGTTTCAAATGAATAAGGTTTATTAAAAGTTAATGAATTACAGAAGGCAAAAATAGTTCAGAACAAATTAAAGTCATATAAGAAAGAGAACAAACCAATATAAGATCACCTCTAAAGGAAAATATAAAAGAAAGTTCTCTCATAAAGAGTGTACTTTAAATCTCCTTCTCTGCTGTATTCTACGTTTGTAACTGTTAGCATTCGGCTCATCTCTTCTGACTCTCATCTACATTGCACTAGCTTAAATCACACAATCTACGTTAATACACCTACACATAGTTCTGATGAGACCGTCCAATCAGGTTAAAGCGATGTGGTACAATTATATGCTTGTTAGCTTCTCAGGACCTTCTACAATACAGCTTCTCTCAACATCTTTCAAATTTGCAGGGATACAGGGACCAGCCTCTACTCTGCAGGTGTCTTTGTGAATATGCTACTAATTATAACATTCCATAATTATCGCGAAGAAAACATTTCACATGTTAAAGAAAGCAAAGGAGCATCATAGCATTCGATAATTAGGACTCCAGCCTCACCTAGAAATAAAATGTTAATGTCACTTAATAAGATGGCAGCTAACATTAGCCATTTTAAAATGCAGACCTATATTAGTTAATGTCTGTGTAAACGTGAACAAACATTAATTCTCTTCTACACTTAACATTTGCTTCTCTGTTTGTTAATGTCAATTTCATGCAAAAAGTTTAATACAAAAAAGTTTACTTGTTGACCTGCTTTTAGAGCCTCAATGTAATAAATCTTCTAGACTGACAAATCCCCATTTACCAGGAGGTTTTCTACAACACAGCTGCCATGACATTTGTCACCCAGGCTGTTTTACAAGGCTAGAAAAGGCTATCTGAATGCATCACCTAGGCTATAAATAACTTTACCAGAAGAATTTCTAAATATGTTCGTCATTCTTTCAGAAAGACGACACTGGAATGCGATAACAATCTAAATAACCAGAGTACAGTATTACTGTTTCCACTTTAGTGCCTCGTGCGGAGAATCGTATACTCTTTAGCACGTATACAGCCAGTCAAACAACTCCCTGCCCCAACCAGTACATACGCTACCAGTCACTTGCGGGTAAAGAGTTCCCAACCAACAAATAAACATCAAGTCATTGGCAGTCAAACATTTCCTAAACATCTCCTCTCCTAATGGATCTCTAATGACGCACCTTGAAGTTGTTGCTTGATCTAGCTTTAGGTCATTGTTCAGATCATCATCTTGATCCACATCAAATATATTTTCATCATATACCTTTTCTCCACTCTGTCCTACTCTCTCCTCTGTTTCCATTTCAAACTGCTCATCTGAGATCTCTTGTGTGCCGCTATGGACACCTTTTCCTTGCGTGCCGCTAAGGACACCCATCTTTTTCGTGGAGTTAAATCCATCCTTTCCTCTTGTATTTAGATATTTCATCTTTCTTGCCTTCTTTGCCGGTCTATTATCTTTCCTTATCTCCTCTTCTGAACAAGAACAAAAATCCTCATCTGATCTCACTTCTTTCCTCTTTCTATCCATAACTATCTCTACTACCTCTGTAATAGAACTCTTCATTTCACATTGTATCAACTTCCTTAAACTCTTTACACTCACTCTTCCCTCATCTGCCAGTTGATTCACACTGCCCTCTTCTGAAGTCATTATTTTCTCCTAAATACCTTTAAATCTTTCCACCTCGAAATTCTACTTAAATCCCCTTTTCTTATCTGTTTGTAATGTCTATAGCTTCCCTTTGCGTTAAACTAAATCTCTTTATCTCTTAGTGCCCTGCCGGTAAAAACGTTACCATGGAAACCGGCTTGTTCTCTCAATTTCCTTATTGCTCTGTCTTTCTATTCATTTATGCCCAATTCAAAATGGCCGCTGTGATCTCACGAGAATCACGGGCAGCCAATCCTAATCCAAGGAGACGTGACGGTATTTACTCAACCGTCACGTCCACCGGACTTCTCCTCCTTTGCCCTCGCTGGTCGCGAGCTTCTTCTAAGCTTCCTGCGTCAACCAGCATGCGCGATCTACAATGCGCGATCTACAATCGGTAGCTTGCGCTATACGCGCATTTCTTAAACTCTGCACTACGCTCCCAACATGCCTAAATCGGTAAGTGCGCGACAACCGCGCTTCATTTTGCTCGTTTTAAAGTGTAAACAAATTCTCTTACGCGACCAGTTGATTGTAATTAATTAATTAACCACCAGTCTCTTTCCCAAATAAATTTATATTGTTTCTTCTTTTTTTATGTATATACTAATCAAAAACCACACTTTAAAAACTTTCCCTCATACACACGCTTCTAAAATTAGAAGCTATAAATCACAATCATACTAATCTCTCCTCATTCTCTCTTATTTACCAAATAAATGATCAGATATGTGAAATAATAATAGTACTTATCTCATCAGGAGCAGCATTTAAAAGAGGATGAGAGTTCCGTGCGTGGGACATTTATTGTTTGTTTTAATTCCAGTTCTGGATTTTTATGTGATTGATATTCTTTAAAGGGGCTGCTGTCAGGAGTGGCAAATAAAAGATTATGCATAATGGTAGCCTCCGGTCTTGTAATGAAATCGTATACTCTTTAGCACGTATACAGCCAGTCAAACAACTCCCTGCCCCAACTAGTATATACGCAACCAGTCACTTGCGGGTAAAGAGTTCCCAACCAACAAATAAACATCAAGTCATTGGCAGTCAAACGTTTCCCAACCAACACACATCACAACCAGCAACTTGAAATCCAACAACTTTTAGCCAGCAAATACACAACCAGTCACTTGAAATCAAACCACTCCCAACCAGCACAAACACCACCAGTCACTTGCAGTCAAACTTCTCCCAGCCTCCACCACCAGAAACAACTCCCAGTGTTGACAAGCAAATAATTCTTAAGTGTCTAGTATTAGATCAATATACATTACCTTTTTTATATGGGAAATATATGATTTGCCCTATCAACCAATCGAGTGTTTTATTAACTGGAGGGTAATATAAGGATTAAAGTACCGTAACACTAACTGGCTTCTGACATGCATCCTAAGGATTATCACTCCTTGTAGATGGCTAGTGACCTCTGGCCCACCCCAACTCCATATCACTTGGCCAAGAGTTGGGAGCTGTATCCAAAACCTGCCTTTATCATCTATGCATTAGACAGCGCATTGTTCCTTTTCTATTAACTGCCCTTAGAATTATTATAGTTATTGTCTTTCTTCAATTCTTCATAAACTGTATATTCAGTTCACTTAGGGCTCCCAAACAAACGTATTCAGCGTATTCAGAATGCAGCGTCGGGAATTGAGCAATGTTTGGGAAAGTTTGATCGTGTCTGAGAACACTCACTTCAGCGGCTTCCTTCTCTAATATAGAACTACTATAAATTGAATTGTCGTCTGTGCTGCATAAAAACTTGTATGGTCGTGGATTCAAATTCTTGCAAAGTTCGCAAGCTCATGCTAAGATCTAGAACCTGTCTGTTTGATATTCCAAAACCCAAATACAAAAGATTGAACAGTAGAGCTGTTCGAGTCAAAGGAGCCAAAGTTTGGAAGACATTTGGGATGAGTGGAATCACTTAAAGGTTAGGATGAAACTGAAAACCTTGTTGCTTTCATACTAAATTGACAATGCCTGATAATAGACCAATAAGCTTCTAATTAACAGAACAAAAGTACTCTGTCAGAGCATATGTGCCTTTAGAAATCTCCAATAATAGATGATAATAGTGATAAAAAACATCTGGTGGTCTTATTTAGTCTTATATAGGATCTCTTTTTTGAGGTAGAGAAAACAGGGTCCCATCCTGTTATCCTTGTTGGTCAGATGTTGGCCTGTTTGGTGTGTGTGTCTAGAAAATGTATCTCTACCAGAGAATGTTCCCGGAGGTTATTATATATAATTGAACATTGGAATGTTGGGCATATGATTGAAAACAATGGAGTGGCCCTGGGTTTATAATGGCTGGTGTAAGTGTTCCATTCAGCATTCCAATGTTTGTCTGTTTTTCCCATTTTAATTTAGAACATTCTACACTTAGTGGGTGAATGTTCTAATAGCCGAATAGTCCTTCCCCCTCTATTCCTGCTGTTAAAGTCCCTCTCCCTTGTTATAGGCCCTTGCCTGCGGCTCGGGAAAAAATAAATCTGTTTCAGGACCTTTAACCAGTATAGTCCTCGGCAGAGGGCTAAGGCTGTAATCAGAGAACTGTATGATCACACTTGGATTCATTTAAAAATCCTGTTGATGGTTCTAAAGCAGCAAATATTACAACAGGCAGTGAAATTAAAGAGGGGTGCATTTTTCTGGCAGAAGTATTTAGCTATGTGGCAACTGTTTTGTGTGAATTTGATAAGTTGGAAGCCCCTCACCGAACCTTCCTCTGTCTAAAAAAAGTATCTGTCTGCCGTCCATGCAAATAATACTGCACCTTTAGGCCTCTAAGGCATGCAGAAATTATCTTTAATTGAACACAACTGAAAATAAAGAAGAAGCCAGAAACTAACCAGTCGCAAATGTAATGTCAAACAAGGAAGCGAGTTTGGAGGGTGTACCTGCTGCTTAACTCGGTGTGACATCCACCTGTAGACACTAAAGCAGTGGCCTTAACATTAACAAACTAGGTGAGTTTTAATCCACATTATGACAGGCATTCTTCTAAACTATAGTTTACTGTAAGGAACGCATGTGCTACATGGGGAGCTCAAATTACTATAATGTTCGGGAAATATGGAGGATCTTGAAAAGTATTGGCCAATCCATTTGCACATATGCACGGGGCACTTTATAGAGATAGTATGGAATGATTTATCTATACCTTTTATACTGACTTTTTATTTTACTTGAATTTACTGTCGCGTGTGCTAAAATGTCACCCACTGCAAAAATTGTCCCTTCACCAATGCCAGGATTCTCCTTTGTTGTTCCTTGTCCAGAGAACCCTGCCGTATCTTCTCTTCTCATCCCACTTCCCCGCACATATGTGAACTCATGCTAAGTCACATCGTCATTTCCCTGTAGTGCTCTTACAACAGGCCACTTCAGATCATCTCCCACCTGCTTGATACTCTACAGGCCCTTGGAATGTGGGATCCTCACACAGCCACCCTCACTGTTTAGCTCTGCTTATGGAATGGTGAATGATTTGCAAAAAACCCTTATTCATCACAGAAAGATTTGAGATTCACATTCTACTACTTAGCTTCACTGCCATCTCAGATACCTGGTTTGGTCCTAGAGGACACAACACATGCAGCTCTCCAGAAGAAGCATGCAACCTTCACCCAGGACTCCCATCAGTAACGGGAAGCATTTACCTGCGCCCATCCCTCTGCACCTAGACATAACCCGCAAGTACCTAACCTCGTTCTTCGTTGCCACCTCCCACAAATCCTTAATGCCTCCCTTCGATTAGCCTTTACCTCACACTATCCAGTATTTGCCTTGGATTAGACCATAGGTACTCGCAAACCTTTTCCTAGGGGCCAAAACATTTGGTCTGACGTTTGACCAAGGGCCGCACTGATGCCAGTAGGATCGTGGCTGGGCGGGGGGGGAGGGTAAGTATGATGTAGGTGAAGTGAAGCATGTATATCTAGTGGCTGAATGTAATTACACAATGACGAACCAGAAAACCTTTGCTCAATCCTAGCTTCCCCACATGACCAAATTGTGTGTTCCTAGGCAATTGTTTTATTTCGCTTTCCCTCCTTTTGCTTCATTATGACATTTCAGGGGACCTCGAAATACATGTATGATAGCAACCAAAGCCACCCAAAGAGTGCACATAACAAACGACTTGCCGCTTAGTTCACTACTTGCCTTGTTGTCAGGAATGGGTGGGGGGTGAATGTTTCTAAATTTATGTCTGATGACTACTACTTTAAAAAAATACATCTTGATGCACTGATATAGTCTGATTTACTAAGGGGAAAAGGTTCAGCATGTTAATGAAATACACTTTTTGAATTTTGAAGAGTCGATATCATACTGTCACATGTTTGCTCTAAGAAGTCTTTAAAAATTAAGGTGTTTTTTTTAAGTTAGGTGGTGCAGGACACCGACTTACTTCTTTTCTTTATCTACAATTAACATTTAAATAAATGCTTGCCTGTTCATTTAATATCTTTTTAAAGTTAGTGCTGAGTCGAGTAAGCAGCATCGCACTGCTGCTGTTTACCAGGGGGCCGCATGTAAAGGTCAGGAGGGCCTCATGCCTCTACCGGGCCGTTCTTAAGAGTATCACCGGATTAGACCCTGCTTACTAAAGATCCAAATGTATATGTTTCTCTGCAAATCTTGGAAATTATGAATTCTCTAACATCTAGAAGATTCATGGGCATCCTTGCATCAGCCCTTGAAGATGTGCAGTCATCCTACTTCAATCAGCTCATTTCTCTTTGACCCTTTCCCGAAAAAATAGCGTGCACTGTTTATTCCATACTCTCTACCCCTGGACTGCAGTAACATAATCAAGCCTTACTTCTAGCAACCTTATGTCCTATTTTTTCCCCTCAAAAATGTCCATTACTAGAACCACACTAAATTCCCTCCTTACTGCCCCTTCTCCATGCTCTTATATCACCCTCACCCTACTCCCTTTGCCTAACTCCCCTGATTCTGCCCTATAAAGCCAGTTGAACTCACCTCCATATAACTTAAGTCTGACAACCTTTTCCGCATCCCCCTCTAATCTTTTCACCCTTCAAACTGTTAAGCTTTTGGCTATTGCAGTCCTAAGCAACCTGACAAATTCTTTTAAATCACTCCTGCTTTCATGTACCTGCCCACAATACTTCAAATCTGCAACAGCATAAGAACTAAAAGGTTGGCCAGCCCAACTATAACCTCTCCACTTTCCTTTCTCCTCTCCAAGCAGTGTTAAAATCGGCAGCGAGTGCCACTGCCCAAGTCTAACATGGCAGGTTTCTGTCATGCATTGGAGTATGTGATTGACTGGCAAAGGATCTAACCTACATCAAAGTTTAACGGGGGACCTATTTCTGTTGCCATCTCAATCACCAATAACCCGTCACTTACCCCGCTACTTTGAGTGTATCCACACAAAACAGCCAATTGCCTATTTGTTTGCCATGCGCAGTGTTCCTGTAGCACAGTTTATAACACAGAAAGCCATTGATTTTCTTAATCTCTATGTGCGTCGCCATTTAAGTTATTTCTCCAACCTTCGCTTTCTCCTGCAACTGCTGCCTATCACCACCACTATTTCTAACCATGCTGCCCCCTTGGTAAGGTATAGCTGCCACCTCGTTCCATGTCATCATGCCACCATGTTTACAATTCTTGCCTCTCGCTTGACAGCTGAATGCATTCTGAGAAGTTGTAATTTGGTTTGCTTCCATTGAATCAATTAGAAAGAAGTATTTGCATTGCAATAGGTCTTGCATCAGTTAAAGTCAGAGTTATTGGCTTTGCAAATGGAAAAGAAGTGCGGCCTCCGCCTGTCTTTTTTTCTTTATTGATTTTTATAGCAATGGCAGAACGCTGCGCTTTAGCTTTAGATGTTTAAAGGTAAAGCCCGGCGTGCCGCCATCACTCTTAAAGTCAATAAATAAAAGAAAAAAAAGTTGTGCGGCCGCCGTATTTTTTTCTGTTTATTTACTACTGTAACAATCGCGGCATGCTGCACTTTAGCTTAATATGTTGAAAATGTAAAGCGCGGCGTGCCGCGATTGCTATAAAAGTTAATAAATGGTAAAGAAAAGCGACCTCCACCAGCCTTTGTTTTTTTTTTTTTTAAATTAACTGTTGTAGCAATGGCGGCATGATGAGCTTTAGATGTTTAGAGCGAAAGTGCGGCATGCCGCCATTGCCACAAAAGTCAATAAATTAAAAAAAAGATGTGCAGCCGCCCTGTTTATTTTTTCTATTTATTTACTATTGTAGCAATTGCGGCACGCCGCGCTTTAGCTTAATATGTTGAAAAGTAACCGCGGCATGACATGATTGCTGTAAAAGCAAATAAATGGAAAAGAAATGCGACGACCGCCTGTATTTTATTTATTGATTTTTGTAGCTATGGGTGCACGTCGCGCTTTAGATTTAGATGTTTGAAGCTAAAGCGCAGTGCGCCGCCATTGCCACAAAAGTCAACAAATAGATGAGAAATGGATCGGTGTCTGATGAGCAAAAATCAAAAACATGCAAATGCCGGAAAGACCAATCTAATTATAGCTACAGGATTGAGTGAATTCCGGCTCTACAAAAAACATGCCGATGGGAGGGGGAAGTTCACGGAGCAGGCAGGGGAAAGGCACAGAGCATGCTCCATTGGAGTCTGATGAGCAAAAGACATGCAAATGCGGTGTGTGTTAGTTTCAAAAAAGAAAAGTCAACCAAAAAGAGTGCTCACAAGGTATGGTAAATAACATGAAAGCGTAACAGCACATTTAATAGGGCCAGTCTTGTTGGGAGGATAAAAAATTCCAAAAGGAGGGGATTACTAAGTGTATTCACCAATGAAAAGGCAGCATTTCAAAAGTACAGGAACCAATGAAAAAGATGAGCGTTTTTTTTCAAGCTCATATCCTAGATACAGCATGTCTCGAAGATACAGCATGTCTCGAAGAGACAGCGCAAGGAATGCCTAGGTGAGACCTAAAAAAGGACCTGATATCACTGATTAGGAAAGGGAAAGCCCAAATTCGACACATGATGTCCTTCCTACTGCATGGAGTGAAGTGATAACACTAGGGCAGAGTTACCGGAGAAGGTGGAGCTGGGCATCTGAGGGGTTGCACTGGCACACATTCCTGCTCTGCCAGCTTTGGTTTATTGGGTTCTGGCTGTACTTCTCTGGCCAGAGAATTCACTTTTGGATGACTTCACCAGTCTGCCTTGTAAATTGTACTTCCTTTTATGCTTTATATTCGCTCGTGAACACTGACTTTCGTCATGTTATAAACTATAACATGCAGGGTCACCTGTGCTTCTCAGGCGCATGTGGTGAACCCACGGAGTTGTAATTTCCCTCTCGGGCACATTGATAGGTGACCTCGTTAACAGCATTGAACCATCTTTTGCAGTTCGGGTGGAGGGTTCTTTTGATCCTCCAAAACCAGTGTTTATGCAGTTTCTTCCAAGAGCGTGATTTTCACCGGCAGACCTTCCTTCCGGCCTAGGAATTACCCCCTAGGAATACTCATCTTTTACTCCTGTATGAAGAGGGGTGTGTTGTTTGGGCAGCTTGTCAGCTGTGCAGTGTTTTGTGCGAATTCAGTATAAATAAGTGACAGTGCAGTCGTGCATTTGGTTAACAGTTTATGAAGACAGAGACCTTTCTATGAAATGTAATATAGTACACTAGAGTGGCGTGTTACGTGCTGCACTTTATTTAAACAAAGATGGGGAACATTCCATTTAGTGACGCAAACGCAGAGACTCGCCTCAAACCTCACTGCGACACAGGAGAAAATCGGAAGCACAGACGGGCACTTAAAACTAATGTGGTACTAATACGTGCGAATAAGCTACAAACTGTCCTCCCGGGGAGCTGACGCAATCCCCTTGAGATAAGGCAGGTTGCCATGAAACACGCGTCAGAGATTGAAGTTTCAAGGTCGCACCTGTCTTGCTCTCTCCCTCTGGGCGCCTTTCCACACTTGAAACAAAACCCCTGCCTTTCAGAATGATTCTGCTGTTGTGGATCGGTTTAAGTGTAATCCTTTGTGGTTGGCTTGTGGCGTTTTCGTTGTTTTTATTTTAAGTCTGCCATCATGGAGGGTTTGATGGGGGAGGGAGTTTGCCTTCACCTTTCTCGCACACTGTAGCTGCAATATAAACGATTTTGGGCCAGGCAAGGGTGAAGATGACCAACAGCCTTCTCTTACAGCATCATAAGACTCGTAATCCTCTCTAAAGGTTCAAGTGCATCTGATGAAGGAGCCTTTGATGGGAACACTTGTTTGAACCCCAATTTGATGAGATTGTAGAACGGATCACGCAGGACACCAAGGCAAGGCTTTGCAGCTCTTCTGCTGCATCACATGATTTCCGTAGGCCTCGGGCAATTAATGTATCCAGTTTTCGGCCAAAGCCACCAGTCTTTCACATAACAAACAAAACAACTGGCACCACCTGTCCCAATGCTATGGAGACAAGTTTAGAGGCAACACTTGATCCCGAAAGTAGCTGCCTCAAGATAGTTTTCCTTTCTGCCAAACTATTGATCGGTTACCCCTCCGCCCCCAGTTACAAGACACATGTTTTACCAATATTGAGATTTTTCCCTCACAGGTTTGAGGAAAGGTCTAGAGAGATGGGTGTTTGAGGCAGTTGCACCCAATTTGACCAGCAATCACGTCAACAACCCAATACCAGACTCCATCATTTACAGTGTTTTTGTTTAAGGAAGTCATTCATTAATGAGGAAAAGCGCAGTCAAAGAAATGTCGTCATCAGAAGGGGAAGGGAGCGTGCTTTCAAATTAGAGTTGAAGGTTTTGGGTATGGGGCATCAAATAGTAAAGTTACTTCTGAAGATCCGTAGGAAAAAGGGTGCGACTTTTCTGGGAGATGTGACAGGTTCCTAGCAGATCCCTTGGCTGGACATCTCTTGACTGGCTCAAGCAACTTCTAGGCAGAATTCTGAGACACTCTTCATCTATTGCTGTCTTGGATGCTTTAATCTCTAGTAAGGAAGTGGGTGGGTGATGCATTGTTGCAAGCCCAGGTCTACCAACCCCAGTAGGTTAGAATGTGTTATGTAAGCCTCTGCTCCATCACTCATGGTGTGCGGGCCGCCGGTGGACCAGACAGGATGCCAAATCCTACCCATGATTCCTACTCGGGGAATATAGGATTGCCGGAAGTTCGGTGTAGCCACGATGGTGATTAATGTTTTTTCCACATACCAGCACAGCACACCCAGTTATGCCTCATTTACCATGTGGAAGTATGTGTAAAATGATGGATAGAATACTTGAATTAATCTTAGCCACTAATTGCTCAGGGCCACATCTCAATCCATCGATCAGTCTCAACCCTGCTCCAATAGGAACAGTCCAGCCCAAACTGCCATGCCAGGTCCTCCCTTAACAAGCAACCCAAGACTGGCTATGCCCTAACGGGGGCTCGTCAATTGGGTGCAGCATGGTTGAAGTGGCCCAGTAGGCATGGGACCCACGTCTGAGCGTACCCAACGCACCTAGGGTACACAAAAAATGATGGATGGAATGCTTGATTTATTCTCAATGACTGGAAATTATTTGAGGCCGCATCCCAATCGATCGTTATTTTGTATACCATGCCACCTCAGTTTGAACCCAGTCATAGGCAAATCAGTCTCGACCCTTCTCCATTAGAAACTGTCCCGCCCGATGTTTACGTTGTCTGACTCATGTATTATCCTGTGCACATACTCGACCAATACACAACAAGGATGGTATGCACTTATTGTGATTATGAGGGAGAGGTAAGAATATGTCTGAACGATTGACAATTTAAAGGTCCATGCGTGCAAATTATTTTTTTGGACCGTTTTTTCTGTATGATAACAAGCTTTATATTTGACTTGTAAATTTCTTTTCTGGATAGTAGTAACAAGTTATGTATTGCTATATAGATAGTTACAGCAAAGGTCAGATAGTTTTTCAGTCTCCACATGGCTCACTGCCGAAATCATTACCAACACGGAGGATGGATTCCTCACCGCCCATCAGGACACTGATGGTCCTAAGCAAGTAGTGTAGCCTTGAGCATCCCCCGCACAGTCATTAACAATGACAGTCACGCATGATTGAGATGCACATGTGCCCCAAGCCTCTTTCTGAAGTAGTTCTTCTCCTCGATCGAGGCCCATGCCATCTGTTAAACCGACCATCGGATAGTGACTGATATTGTACCACGCAGTCTATAAGGAAGTTGAATACCCTAGCCTGCAGAAGGTGAATATACATATCCCTTCTCTTCTACACCGTTTGACTGCACAAGTCCTTTCCTTTCTTATGAATATATTTTACGTGTTCAAGGTGTCCCTACATCATACATGTGCTGATGAGACCCTGGCATCACACTAAGGGTTGAAATATCGTTGACAGATAGAACAAAGTGATGTTTTCCTAAATTGGTTTTAGGTCGAGGTGTGTGTGTGTGTGTGTGTGTGTATATAAATATATATATATATTATCTACTGGCGGTCGCCAGTAGATAGTTATAGTTACAACCTATTATCCATAGGAAATCCGCGACATTCTATTTGAAATAACTCTCTTGCCGGTTGACGTATCTTCGCAAAATTTTCAAACTTTATGGCCCGCTCCGGTCCGCTCCTACCCTGAAAGTCTCGGGGGATTCGTCAAGCGGGGGCCGAGAAAAAGGGGGTCCCAAAACGCGTTTTCCCCATGCAATTTTCCATAGGAAACTTTAGACACGGCTACAGCCCGAACTGCTGAACGGAATTACACCAAATTTGGCAAAGAGGTAGTTCTTGGTTCAGAAAGAACCCTTTTGTTAAATGGTGTAAATCCGTTCAGTAGTTGCTGAGAAAATCAAAAGTAAAAAGATAGTGATATCTAGGGCCGCGGATCCTCCCGAGCACGAGCTGCATGTTAATTGGCTGTCAGCTGGCTGTCAACATTCCATTCAGGAAATGTTGGCAGCCATTTTGTCCCTCGGTAGAACCGAGGGACAGAAACAAGTGCGCAAAGCGCACAAAGGGGGCAGGGTAGAAACACCCTGACCCCTAGGTCTGCTCAGGGGTCCCACAAGGACCCCCTGGGCAAAAAGTTTTTTTTTTTTTTAAAAAATCGGCAAGATGCGCTCGGAGCGCGAACCCTGCCGAAAAAAAAAAAATCGAAGCGCGGTCTCCGCGCTCGATGTTATTGGCCCCGGGTGGGCCAAGTCCCGGGGGCATGCTGGGGGGTTAATTTTATGTGTGGGGGCCTCTAAGGGCCCCCAAGCCCCGGGGACCACCACCCCCCGGGGCTTTATGCATAATGAAGCGGGAGGGCTCTGAGCCCTCCCGCAGCCCCGAGGACCACCACCTCCCCGGGGCTTCTTTTTAAAATTAAAAACCTGTGTGGGGGGCTCCAGCCCCCACACGCCCGAGACCACCACCTCCCGGGGCACTAAGAAAAATTAAAATGGGGGTCCGTTTGGACCCCCAAGCCCCGGGGACCACCACCTCCCCGGGGCTGTGCTGATGTAGGGAGGGGGCCGCGCGGCCCCCTCCTGGAGCCCTTGATGGCCCTGGGGACCGCCACCCCCCAGGGCCGGCTCCTGCAGTGTCCCGGGGTGCCTACCCCCGGGACACTGCTGTTTGCAATGACAGGACGGGAGCCTCGCGGCTCCCGTCCTGTCATTGCAAACTGCTTGGATATTGGAAGAGAGAGCAGGAAACCTGCTCTCTCTTCCAATATCCAAGCCGATTGCTTTCCACATGGGGAGCAGCATGTTAGCTGCTCCCCATGTGTAAAGCAATGCCGGCTCCCGTAGGACACGGGGAGCCGGCGGGACTGTGGGTGGATTGGGGACCCCCACAGTCCCCAACCAGAGGCCAGGCCCCGGGGATGGGGTCCCGGGGCCATAAGTGGCCAGGGAGGGGGCCACGCAGCCCCCCTCCCCAAAGGGAAAAAAAAAAGTGCAAGGCCGGCCCCGGGGAATGGGGTCCCCGGGGCCTTAAATGGCCTGAGGAGGGGGCCACGCAGCCCCCTCCAAATAAGAAAAAAGAGGCCATGCCCCGGGGATGGGGTCCCGGGGCCAGTACAGGCCCAGGGAAGGGGGCCACGCGGCCCCCTTCCCGTTTTTTTATTTTATTTTAATTTAAAAAGAAGGGGTAAGGCCCTGGGGATGGGGTCCCCAGGGCCTAAAAATAGGAAAAAGGAAGGGGGCCACACAGCCCCCTTCAGAGGGAAAAAAAACAAAAAAAAAACGATCGGGCCCGCAGGCCCCGCCCCTTCCTTCACCACTCTGCAAACGCGCCCCTGGCGCGTTTGCAGAGAGGAACAATTCCCCTTGAATACTGGGGGTCCCTGAGGGCCAACTAGCCCACCAGGAACCTCCAGTATGCGCCAGGGGCTGCCTTGCAGAGAGGTGTACAGAGGCCACGCCCCTTTTTACACCTCTCTGCAACGCAGCTCTGTGGCGCTTTTGGAGGTATATGGTGGGCTAGTTGCACCCCAGGGACCCTCAGGATTCAAGGGAGTTAATCCCCCGACTTAAAACGCGCCACGGGGCGCGTTTGCACAGTGGTGAAGGGAGGGGCGGGGCTTCAGGTGACATGTGTGCAAACAGGCCCCGTGGCTCATTTTAAGATGGGGAATTAAATCCCCTTCAATCCTGAGGGTCCCTGAGGGCCAACTAGCCCAACAGGTACGTCCAGAAAGCGCCACAGAGCTGCGTTGCAGAGAGGTGTAAAAGGGGTGTGGCCTCTGTACATGTCTCTGCAACGCAGCCCCCTGGCGCATACTGGAGGTTCCTGGTGGGCTAGTTGGCCCGTAGGGACCCTCATGATTCAAGGGGACTTAATCCCCCAACTTAAACGCCCCACGGGGCGCGTTTGCACAGATGTTACCTCAGGCCCCGCCCCTCCCTTCACCATTGTGCAAATATTCCTCTAAAATCAGCCGAAATCCGAATTCTGATTTACTAACCTGTTATCAGGAGAGACCTCAGTGCTGCATCTTTCAGCCCAGTACTGGTCCTGAAAAGTAATTTTAACCGTACTTACCGGTAACTTGAATTTCCTTCATAGGCTAACATTGACTGGTTTCACTTGGAAATTCTTCTAAGTGTGGAGTTTTGGAACTTTAAAATATTCCTCTAAAATCAGCCGAAATACGAATTCCGATTTACTCACCTGTTATCAGGAGAGACCTCAGTGCTGCATCTTTCAGCCCAGTACTGATCCTCAAAAGTAATTTTAACCGTACTTACCGGTAACTTGAATTTCCTTCCATAGGATATCATTGCCTGCTTTTTGCTGAAAAAGTTTCTAAGTGTGGAGTTTTGGAACTTTAAAATATTCCTCTAAAATCAGCCGAAATCCGAATTCCGATTTACTCACCTGTTATCAGGAGAGACCTCAGTGCTGCATCTTTCAGCCCAGTACTGGTCCTGAAAAGTAATTTTAACCGTACTTACCGGTAACTTGAATTTCCTTCATAGGCTAACATTGACTGGTTTCACTTGGAAATTCTTCTGTGTGTGGAGTTTTGGAACTTTAAAATATTCCTCTAAAATCAGCCGAAATACGAATTCCGATTTACTCACCTGTTATCAGGAGAGACCTCAGTGCTGCATCTTTCAGCCCAGTACTGGTCCTGAAAAGTAATTTTAACCGTACTTACCGGTAACTTGAATTTCCTTCATAGGCTAACATTGACTGGTTTCACTTGGAAATTCTTCTAAGTGTGGAGTTTTGGAACTTTAAAATATTCCTCTAAAATCAGCCGAAATACGAATTCCGATTTACTCACCTGTTATCAGGAGAGAACCCAGTGCTGCATCTTTTAGCCCAGTACTGATCCTCAAAAGTAATTTTAACCGTACTTACCAGTAACTTGAATTTCCTTCCATAGGATATCATTGCCTGCTTTTTGCTGAAAAAGTTTGTGTTGATTTTTGAAACATACAAATATTCCTCTAAAATCAGCCGAAATCCGAATTCTGATTTACTCACCTGTTATCAGGAGAGACCTCAGTGCTGCATCTTTCAGCCCAGTACTGGTCCTGAAAAGTAATTTTAACCGTACTTACCAGTAACTTGAATTTCCTTCCATAGGCTAACATTGACTGGTTTCACTTGGAAATTCTTCTAAGTGTGGAGTTTTGGAACTTTAAAATATTCCTCTAAAATCAGCCGAAATACGAATTCCGATTTACTCACCTGTTATCAGGAGAGACCTCAGTGCTGCATCTTTCAGCCCAGTACTGATCCTGAAAAGTAATTTTAACCGTACTTACCGGTAACTTGAATTTCCTTCATAGGCTAACATTGACTGGTTTCACTTGGAAATTCTTCTGTGTGTGGAGTTTTGGAACTTTAAAATATTCCTCTAAAATCAGCCGAAATACGAATTCCGATTTACTCACCTGTTATCAGGAGAGACCTCAGTGCTGCATCTTTCAGCCCAGTACTGGTCCTGAAAAGTAATTTTAACCGTACTTACCGGTAACTTGAATTTCCTTCATAGGCTAACATTGACTGGTTTCACTTGGAAATTCTTCTAAGTGTGGAGTTTTGGAACTTTAAAATATTCCTCTAAAATCAGCCGAAATCCGAATTCCGATTTACTCACCTGTTATCAGGAGAGACCTCAGTGCTGCATCTTTCAGCCCAGTACTGATCCTCAAAAGTAATTTTAACCGTACTTACCGGTAACTTGAATTTCCTTCCATAGGATATCATTGTCTGGTTTTCAGCAGAAAAGTTTCAAAGTGTCGATTTTCCCAAACTACAAATATTCCTAAAAAATCGCCTGTATGACTTAAACGCATTCTTTCAACTGTTTACAGGAGATGCACCAGTGCTGGATCCAGGATCCAACACTGAGTAAGAAAAAGTAACGATAACAGTTTTTAACTTCTAAGTGAATTTCCTTCCATAGGATAACATTGGTGATTCTATGAGAAAAAGTTTCTAAGTGTGAACTTTTAAAGTACAATAATATTCCTTAAAAATCACGACTGTAACCAAAACGCTTTTACTCAACTGTTTACAGGAGATGTCCCAGGACTGAATCTAGGATCCAGTAATGTGGTTAGAAAAGTAATCCATAAAGTAACTAATTGCATTTAACTAGAAATTCACATTGAGCTGAATGTTGCATTGTGTTTGAAAATGTGTTGCCCATTGCAACAACTGTAACTACTGTACTTAAAAGTCTATTGCCTATGTGCAAAGTAATTAAACTAAAGTAATTCATTCTGAGAGTATTTTTTGTAATGTAATGTATAATGTAATTACAATGTAATTTAAAAAATAAAATATGTAAAAAAAAATTGTTTCTAAAAAATTTGGAAATCAGTATGAAAAAAATGTATATAACAATTAATACATTTAAAAATTGTCATTTACAAATCCTTTGAAATTCACTGAAAAAACTGTAGGTTTCAGACATGTTATAGTTACAAATTAGCATTTAAAAAACCTTTGAAATTCACTGAAAAAACCATAGGTTTCAGGGACGTTATAGTTACAAATTAGCATTTAAAAAACCTTTGAAATTCACTGAAAAAACCATAGGTTTTAGGGACAGTTATAGTTAGTTGGACATTGCACTCGTACAAAACCCGTGAAATTCCCCCGTTATAGTTAGTCCAGCTAACTATAACTCGCGCCCCGCAATGCACTGCTGATGACGTCACATATTACATCACTCATGACATGGTCAGTGACATCACTGATGACATCACTGATGACATCTCAAATGACATCACTGATGACATCATCCACGTGATAATCTGATGCACCTCCTCACACCCTAATATAACCTTTGATACACCCACTCTAAATTACAGACTGCCATTCGCAAAACCATAGACACTCCAACACCAATAACTACACACCCACTCACTGATTCTTAGGTCTACGCACACATCCACTCACTCACCCGTACAGTCACTCATACTTACGGTCACTCAGTACAGGACTATCATATGCACTCATACTCCTATATAGACACTCAAACACCGCCACTCATTCATAGAGGTACTCACACACCTAGTCAGTCATGCAAATAATTAAACACACTACCATTTACTCACCTATACAGTTATACACACACCAGCTCACTTACTCATACAAATAGTAGCACATTCTTACGCTCTTATACAATCACTGATACAAGCACACACTCATCCATACAGCCACTATCACAATCACTCACTCTCGCTTATAGCTATTTATATACTCCAACACACATATATACTGCCTTTCACATATGTAGTTACTCACACATGTACCACTGGGACATACATTCACTCACTAACACACTCTTACACACACTTACCCACCCATACAGTCTATCACAGTTGCACTCTTGAAACCATCCACCCAGTGAATCACCCACTCATACATCTATGCACAGAGTTGCACACACCCCTCCCACACAAACACTCAGGCACCCATACAGATACTCAGACAAGCATTCAATAACTCATATAGACACTCATGTAGCTATTCACAAACACATGCAGCCACTTACACAGCAACAGACAGACGGATACAGACATTCACCCAGTTTAGTCACTAACCCATGCATTCAGTAAGATACGTTAAATCACTCACTTATAGAGTCAGTCACGCACCTACTAAATCATCCATACAGACACTTACACACCCACTCATTCTTCAATACGTCTTTTCCTATATATATTAAAAATATATAAACTTTACAGAAACACACAGTCACTGGATGATGTCATTTGAGATGTCATCAGTGATGTCATCAGTGATGTCACTGACCATGTCATGAGTGATGTAATATGTGACGTCATCAGCAGTGCATTGCGGGGCGCGAGTTATAGTTAGCTGGACTAACTATAACGGGGGAATTTCACGGGTTTTGTACGAGTGCAATGTCCAACTAACTATAACTGTACCTATATATATATACACACCAGCCATAATATGTTTCTTACCGCTTGGTGCCAGGTGTGGGGAAAAAATGTTAAAAAGTCAACTGGTACTATTCATACGTGGGTGCTAATAGTGTGTAATGTGAAAGGGAGGGGAGTGTTGGGTTAAAAGAGTGAGACTATGTGTGAATACTAATTGGCAAAATTGGGCGGAGCAGTATGGTCCAATGTGTTAACTGGATATTCACACACAGGGTATATGTGTAATCAAGAAACTAAAATTATTTCAATTATTAACAAAGTCCACTTAACACAATCACGCGTGGCTTTTCATAATAGTAGATTACAAATGACATGCTCAAATTAAAGTATATTAAGCCATATGCATACAAAACATAAGTTAATCAGTGTACTGAAAAAGAAGTTCGGTTATACAAAATTCATGGCACAAATGCACAAATAGTACAGGGTATCAGAGATGGGAGCCAAGGTTACAGACAGATGTAGTTCTGATTTATCTGAGATGTTTTAAATGGGTTCATGAATTTAGTTTGTTAGAATGGACACCATAGGCCTAAATGCTATTAGATGATATGGGATGTTTTAGTTTAAACATCATATGTGACTCCGTTTTATAGGAAGTTGTGCATATCCTCACTGATGTTCAGTCCTGCGGGGCACTTAGTATTAAATTCAATGATGTATTTGCTCTCTAGTTGTCGCAGGAGCTTCTCCCGGTTGCCACCTCTCATAAGTGCTGGTATGCAATCAATCACTTAGTAATGTAGATGGTTAAGGTTGTTACTATGCTTTTCCTTGAAATGTCTCGCTACAGGGTATGCTGAGTCATTATTGACTATGGCCCTGAGATGTTGTAGGATGCGTTGGTGTACTGGTAGCTTAGTGCTGCCAATGTACCAAAGGTTGCATGAACAGACAAGCAGATAGATAGCAAACTCAGTCTTACATGTGAGGCGATGTTTAATGATGAGGGGATTCTGTCTGAAAGCTGAATCAACTTGGGTAATGTTTTTACCAAATTTGCAAGCCCGGCAGCTATTGCATTTAACAAATCCTTTGGTATCTGTCAGCCAGTTACCTTTCGATATGACCTCTGGACTATTTCTCACCAGGGCATCGTGCATGGAGAATGCACGCTTGTAAGTAATATCAGGCTGGTTTGTCACTATTGGGCCTAGGATGGGATCTGATCTAATGATGCCCCAGTGTTTATTAATGACTGATCTGATGTTACGGGCTTCTGTGTTGAATGTTGTAATGAGCCTGGTAGTGATGCTTTGTTTCTGCTCTAGAATGGGGATGTTAGTGTCAACTTCGCGACCTACTGTAAGGAGGTCTTCGCTAGGAATTAAGTTGGCTCTATTCATGGCTTTTCTGATGTTGGCTCTGGAGTAACCTCTAGCTCTAAAGCTTTGGAATGCATCTTCCTGACAATGTGTTAGATAAGTGGGTGAGCTACAGATCCTACGCAGGCGTAGCATTTCTCCGTAGGGGATGCTCGCAATCAGGTGTTTAGGGTGAAAACTGGCGGCATGAAGTGTTGAGTTTCCTGCCGTTGGCTTCCTATGTAGTTTAGAGTTCAGTTTGCCACCTCCCACAAATAACTCTACATCAAGGAATTCAATAGATGTTTTACTGATGTTGGCATTGAATTCAAGGTTGAGGGTGTTTGAATTGATTGTTTCAATAAACGCTTTTGCACTGATGGTGTCCCCCTTCCAGATGACGAAGACATCATCTATAAACCTTAACCAGGTGATTACATTGTTATTCCAGGTTTCGTGCAGGTGTCCCCTCAGAGTCTGCTCCTCCCAAGCTCCTACATGTAGACAAGCGTAGCTCGGCGAAAAGCATGCTCCCATGGCCACTCCCCTGAATTGATGGTACACTTTTTTGTTGAATAGGAAGTAGTTGTGGAACAAACACCATTCAATGAGGAAGAGCAAGAATTAATTGTGTTTATAGCAGTTTATCGGTTTTTTATCCAGAAAGTGCTTGCATGCTGCGATACCATCACTGTGGCTGATGCTTGTATAAAGCGAGGTGATGTCAAGCGACATGAGCAGATAGTCATTGCACCATGGGATATCTTTGATTTTCAATAAAAAGTCACTTGTGTCTCTAAGGTACGTTGGTAGGCTTGAGACCATATCTTGTAGGAAGTAGTCAATATATCTGGAGATGTTTTCGCACATATTCTTTTTGGCCGAGATGATGGGACGCCCAGGTATGGGATCTGAGTTCTTGTGTACTTTGGGTAAGAAGTACAGGATCGGGAGCACCGGGGAATCTGTGTTTAGGAAAGAAAATTCATCTTTACTCATAATCCCTTGCTCTCTGTAGGAGTTGAGGTGCTTTCTTAGATCTTTATTGCTTGTGGCTATTTCTTTATGGCTTGAAGTTTTATAACACTGTTGGTTTGTAAGATGCCTGTCAGCTTCTGCGAGATACAAATGTCGTGGCCACAGGACAATATTACCTCCTTTGTCCGCTTTATTGATGATCACTTCATTCTCTTTTTGCAGTTTTCTCATAAGGTTGTGATAACCTGGATTAATCTCTGGGCGGGTGTTTCTGTGTCGCTTGCGTTTCTTCCTGAGATGCAGGGATTTTAATTCATCAGTGATGACGTCGCTGAAAATGTCAATCGCATCTCTTGGCATCATTGGTGTAAAGGTAGAGTGAGGTTTGAAAGGACTTGGTACTCTCACGGTATCTGTAATGCTTACATCGCTGGAGCTTTGTTGCGTGGCAGTTGTTCCTTCAGCGGACTCTAGCTCAATTAGAGTACGTATGATTGGAATATCAGAGACTGTGAGGATTGTATCAGAGGGTAACTGGTTACTGGGTGTATTCTGGAAGTTGCCGCTACTTTTTTGTTTGAAGAATTTTATGAGCTTGAGTTTTCTTATGAATTTATATACATCAATGCGGGTGCTGCAATAATCAAAGCTACTTTCCGGACAAAAAGTGAGACCAAGTGAGAGAAGTTGTTTTTCCGCCTCCGTGAGAGATTGATGTTGCTCAGGTTGATAATAGTCTTGGTGTCTGTGCCGCTTAACACCTCCAGTTTCCTCTCTTCTTGTTTCCTTGCTTGGGTTTTTCTGATTTTTCTCCTTTCCCGCCTCCTGCGGTTGCGTCTGCGCTTTGATTCTTTGGTGCCCTTGGTCTGAGTGTTTGCCTTCGGTCCAGGACTAAAAAATCAAGTTCTTGAGCCAAGCTGGCACCCGCTCCATCAGTTGTGGTGCCTCTGAATCCGCCGTCCTCTGATTCTGAGCCACTTCCCAATGCTGAGCTCAGATCTGACATCGATGCGGAGTCTGTGCCTTCAACGATAGAAAGAGTTGTTGTTAGCGCATTTTGCTGAGGCAATTTGTTGAGTCTTTGTTTCCTGATGTTGTCGTAGCGTTTGGCAAAGGTGAATATTTGCCCGCAGTCATAGTTCGCTTTATCGCGGGCAAATTTAAATACCTTTCGCGTTTTAATGGTTTCCTCGTGTTTTTTGAGGCGGGAAGCAATCTCCTCTCTGCCTTTTGTTATTGCTTCCTGTTGTTCACAGCTGCTGAGATCAGCGTTGATGCGCTCAATCTCTGTAAGTGTTTTTGAGCGATCAATTTCGGCGTATTTGATCAGGATGTTGACCAACCTCATAGATGCCTCCAAGTTGCTCTCCGCCCATTCTTTGAGCATGTCAGGATTAGGGTTGTCAAAGCTTGGCGCCAACATTATTCTAAGTCCACGGGGCACTCGGCCCGCATCTCTGTATTTTTGCAGTGATTTTGACTCCCACCATTTGGTGATATATATACAGTCAATCCAATGGTCACGGGTCCAAGGTGCGGCTGCACCGAAACGCGTCGGGCGTTTGTTTGCTACTTGTTTGAATACATTATTTACGCTTCAATGGAATTGGGCTCGATAAACTTTTGTCTACCGACATTGGATTGACTGTATCGTGGAGGTTCACGCCCTCTATTGAGCCCGCCGCCGAGAGAGGCTGAGAGCACACGCGAATTGTGTTGGTATATGTTGGAAACGGGGTAGCGTGGTGCAGAGCGGGCAGGCCAAACTCCAGAGGAAATGTGTAAAGCATCCGCGCAGCACACACAGGCGACACACCAGGCACACTACAAAAAGGAGACTACACCAGTTGGAGTAAGAAAAATAGCATCTGTATTGGGCAACAGCCTAGCAGATGGTAAACCACATTGGTAACACGGCGCCAACCGGCACCCGGTATACATAAAACAGTGGGGACTATGTACAGAGCAGCGCCAATCGGGCCGCTGCCAGCATTAACAAAAGCATGGGATGAATCAGGTTCAATTCAGGTAGGTACATTCAATTTGGTGAAAGTCATAATGCAGGTAAATCATACAGCAGTTGTGCTTAGGCCCCTATTCAATTTAGTAAAGGCCTTACAAGCCTGGCATAACCCCTCGCTGCAGATTAGCCTGCGCGCCACTTCACACAGGGGAGCCCGACTCCCGGGCCCCTGGCAAGACAATGTCCCTCAACGTTGCAGCTGCCCACTGTGATCCGGGGCAGTTGTAAAGACAGTGCAACACAGGGGGGAAGGCGGGCACCGACAATGTGCCCCGACACCACCCCCCCCGACCAAGTCAAGGGCAGGGTAAATATGCCCAATCGTTGCAGCGACTCGCTACTGCGGTGCCGCTGGGTGTCCACAAGGGTCACTGGCACTTTCGGTGCCTCTGGGACCCCCTAAGCCTAAAGCGCCTCCTACGTCGCAGCTGCCCACTGTCAGACGGGGCAGCTGTACGGATTCGCCCAACACCGGGGGCGGGCACCGGCAATGTGCCCCGTAGCCCCCTCCCTGTTGCTACAGGTTCCTTCCAGGCAGCTGCCCACTGGCAGGCGGGGCAGCTGTGCAGGACGTTCACACGGGCCCTCCTGGAGGCCCTCCTGGCACACGCAATTCTCTATAAGCCCCCCCTCCGGGACTCGGGGTGTACAGTTATGCCCCAACACGTTGCAGCTGCCCACTGTTATACGGGGCAGCTGTGAAGTCAGCGCGGGCACCGGTGCCCTCTGAGCAACCAGGGGGGAGGTGGGCACCGACAATGTGCCCCGACGTCACCCCCAACCACCAGCAGACTTGGCCCCCACTCACCGGCTATCCTGGGGGGACTCTGCTCCTCGGGTCCACGTGGGCAGCATGGGCGCCTGCAAGGCTCCGATCGAGCCCCTCCTTCTCAGGACCCTCCTACCGGACGGCTACTGCTGCGCGCTGGCTCTCCTCCTCTTCACCCGGGCCTCCCCTCGTGGGGCCCGGGGCTTCAGCACGGAGCCCGCGAGGCTCCTGACAGCACTCCTCTTCCTCACTCCGGCACCGGCGTCCTCACACGAGGCGGGGTAGGCTCCCGCCTCGTCCCACTCTTCTCCCGTCTTCACCCGGGCCCCCTCCTGGGAACCGGGACTGGGATCGAGAGCCCGCGAGGCTCCGGACCTCCCTCTCTTCCGGAGCGAAGTCTCCGGCGGCGTTGGCCAGCGCGGGGTGGGCTCCCGCCTGGATCCTTCTTCTGGCGCCTCTCTCCTCACGCGGGGCTCTCCTCAGCTCAGGGGAGCCCCCACCTTCTTCCGGCAGACCTCGGCCGAGGTCTGTCTTCTTCCGGGTCGCCGCAGGCAGAGCGGCGGCCCTCCGCAGATCCCGTAGTGCGGGGTGGGCTCCCGCTCGGGTTTTCTCAAGGCAGGAAGGCGCGGGGTAGGCTCCCGCGGCACTTCCCAATAAGCCGCTCTCCTTGTCCTGGCCACACGCGCGTCTCCTTATCAGCGCTTCCCCTCACGGCCGCGGCGGTGATCCTGGGCACGTTAGAAGCGCGGGGTGGGCTCCCGCCTTCCAACAAGGACAAGTTTCGGGGTAGGCACCCGCTGCCTCGAAGCAGGCAATTACGGGGTGGGCACCCGTTTCTTCAGCCACACACCTCTTTTCCTCACAGGGGTAGGCTCCCTCCTAGTATAAGCACACCAGCGGGGTGGGCACCCGCCACTTGGAGGAATCGGCTCTCCTCAGCAGCACACGAGCAGCGCTCCCCTTCTTAGCGCTACACAGTCCCCCACAGCGCTTTGCAGACGGTGTCTTCAGGGGGGTTACAGCGCTCTCCAGACTCCAGGGCACAGCGCTAGGGTGCAGGCATCAGCCCTCCTCTTCATGCAGGCAGGCACAGGCAGCGCTCCCACCTCCAGGGTCCCCCAGGGTAAGTAGCGCTCTGGCAATCCAGCGCTGCAGGCACCCTCTCCCTTCTTCTGGCACCGCAGATATAGCGCTCCACAGGCGCTAGAGGCCAAGAGACATGTAATGCAGGGCGAGATCAGTGGCTAGGAGGGCGGCTCACCAGTCCCGAAGCAGCAGCTCCTCAGAACGGTCATCCTCCGGTAGGGTGGCAATCCTGCCAGCACAGCAGCCTCCACTCCGGCAATGTCTCTTCATTGGCCCTGGGGCCAACAGGGGGTGTAGATGGGCACAGGGGCCAGCACACAGGCCCAATGTGGCGGTCTCCCTGGCAGAAGGTCCCTTCCCCTTCAGTCCAGGCTCTGCAATGCCTCAGTCCCCTCACATGGCAGCTTCCAGAAGGTTCTCTCCGGAACCGGTTCTAACTGGTTCAGGGGAGGAGTAGAGCACCCTCGGTGCGACGCTTCCCTCCAAAAGCAGGGGGCGCTGGGGGACAAACCACTAGGCTGCCAACCCACCTCAGTCAGGCGTCACATGGGCAGGCAGGCATGGCGTCCATTTTAACAGTGACATTTTTCCACAGTGCTTTTCTAAAATGGCGGCGCTAACAGGGTGTACCATATTACACAGCATTTGTTATGTTCTGTTCAGACACACCATATTTTATTGTTACACAAGCGAAAAAAATTCAGGGCAAAAGGGCCAAGTCCAACAGTATATATATAAATATATATATCTATCGAGTACGATATCCTTCTGCTGAAGCAATCGGAGGGACACAGCGGGGTTACCAGGAAGAGCACTTTATTAATAACAATGGCATGACGCGTTTCGGCGTGTATGCCTTTATCAAATGCCATAAAACACCAACGTCTTCCTCCAGCGGCTTTTTGAATGCTCAAACACTCTCACGTCAGTTGTGAGACTCTTCAGCTGAGCCGTATTAGTAGGTATATATTTACATATATAATCAGCCCCTCTCCAAAAGAGCAAATTGTTCCATGTCAAAGGAGAACATATATATATCCAAGTAGCAATCACCACTGGGTAGTTATAGTTCGGTCTGCTTTTCCATAGGAAGAGCGTTTTTTTGTTTGGTAATAACCTTGGCACCATTTGACGAATCTTCACAAAACTTTCCAAAGAAAAAACAGTTCATCCACCTCAGCTCTTCCCTGGAAAGTTTTGGGGTGATCAGTCAAGCAGGGGCCAAGAAAAAAGGGGGGGGGGGCGGGTGGGTTACAAAGCCAAATTTCCCCATGCATTTTCCATAAACGTTTTTAGGCACCGCTACTGTAAAGACTGCTGATCCGAAATACACCAAATTTAACAAGAAGCTAGGTCTTGGTCCAGAAAACATGCTTTTTGTGACTTGGTGTAAATCTGTTCAGTAGTATATGAAATACTAAGGTACAAAAATATTTTTGTGTATCTGGACGGATGCTGGCAGTTATTACAGGATTCGCAGACTTAGTACCCTATGGTGTAATTTAAAAGAAAAAAAAACATAAGCGGGCAACGTAGGGATACCCTGCACCTCAAGCACTTGTGAATTGGCCCCAGACTCCCCAGGCCCAAACATTTTTCAAAAAGTTCTCTTTTGGGACTCCTTTGAGATTGCGGGAAAGATAAAAAATTGTCTGCCCACCTTTTTTTTTTTTTTAAAGAAATTAATTGGGGAGGGGGCATGAATGGGCCCACCCATGGGCTCGAGGACCCTGCCCCCAAGGGCCAGGTACCATAATTAAGGGGAGGGAGGTGTGTTCCCACCCTTGTCGTGCCGATGGCAGACCCGGGGCCCCCAGAGCCGAATTTATAAAAAAGGGTAGGGAGCCATGCAGCCCCCCCCTCCCAAAGCCTTAAAAGGCCCGGGGATCCATCCATATGGGGCTGGCTCAATTGCTGTGTCCTGAGGAGCCCACCTTGGGACACAGTAGTTTCCCTGCCCACAAGTAAGAAACAGCTGCTTCCAATGGGCAGGAGCAATGCCGGCTCCTGCAGCATGCGGGGAGCCAGCCGAGGCCCTGGTGCACCCCGCGCCCCCCAATTTGTGGCACCGGGTTACCCACCTAAAAGAAATATAGGCCCCAGGTGATGGGGTCCCTAAGGCCACAATAGGCTTGGGGAGGGGGGCCGCATGCCCCCTCCCCATTTAAGTTAACTGAGGCCCCAAGGTATGGGGTCCCTGCAGCCTTTAGGGCTCAGGCAGAAGGGCTCTGCGGCCCCATTCCCCTTTACAGAGTGATTCAGCCCGAGGGAGTCCCCAGGGACTAATAAGGCTCGGGGAGGGGGACCGCATGCCCTCTCATCATATAATATATTGTTTTGGCTCCCGGAAGTAGGGTCCGCAAGGCCAATGGTTGCTTGGGGAGGGGGGGGCGGTGTGACCCTCTCTCCCAGCAGGGAGCTCGATGCCTGGGGCCAACCCCATGCTGCGCACAGCCAAAGGCCATGTGTTGGGGGGGGAGGGTTTGCTTTACATGGGTTAATAAAATATAACTTTTGGTTAAAACGTAGAAATTCACTGAAAAAACAAAGGTTAAAGTAACGTTCTAGTTGAGTGAATTTCAGTGACAATGTAATGTTTTGAACTCGAAAACCGCTGAAATTCACTAGTTATAGTTATCTCAAGTAACTATAACCCATGTCCTTGGGTAACTATAACTTGCGCCTTCGCCATGCACTGCTAATGACCTCACATATTACATCACTCATGACATCTTCTATGACATAATTGGTCACCCCCACACACCTGTTTGAACAATAGGAAGTGTGTTCAATACAATAACAAAGCTAGCTTTTCTCATTGTATTGGGCAAGCTGGGCTGATAGGTTGAACAAGTGAATGCTGAATTCCTTTCCCAGGAGCCTTCAGTTAAAGCATATGATGTGATTCTACATGGCCTGTCTTGTTGCCTTGCATGAAGGTTCCTCTCTCCCCCTTAACACCCAATGCTCAGCTTTTATGACATTATTTAGTTGGTGTTGAATGTTCTAGAATAAACAATTGATAGCAAATGGCCTAATGCCCTTTCACTTATTTTTACTCTGCAAACCTTTGTTTTTCGAATAACGATAACAAACAAGACACACAGGTATCAGCTTTCCATGAAACTTTGTTCATAACTCATTAATAATTATTTGAACCAGCACAGTCCGCACATATTGAATGCTATTAATATATTTTTAGCAATCTTGTCTATCATGCTGCAAGGAAAAATAAGAAACTGAATATGCATTCTCTCTTAATCAACGTATTCACTTTTTATTGGTTAGCACACGTAACTCGAGAAGGGGAATACCTAGAAGAGAAAAGTCATAATTATGACAATGGTACACTATAGGAGAGGGTTGATATCACAACCATGGTGGAAAATGTGGTCTCACAGCCAAGACCTATGCCCTGATATGTTTGCATAACTGGCTAGGCCCATACAGGTAGACCCCAGAAAAAAGATAGAGGAACAGGGTGTAAGAGAAAATATTATTGCTTCCACTTTGGGTCTACCACTAAAAGTGAAGCTTTGAGAGGCTGCTATAGAGCTACAATTGGAGGTCTCCTGAAGTTATTAGGACAAGAATGTTGTGAGGTGACTGGGTTTATTTGCAGAAGGATCTAACTGCTGCTATCGTCATCTGCCCACATTCTGTGGAACCCACAGTTTTTTGTTTTTTTCACGGGGTGCACAGCATTAAAAGTTTAAAGAGGCAGTATGGGACCTTGCAGAAGAGGGAAGATCTGTTACATATTGAAAACTGTGGAGTTATTTTTACTCGGGTCAGTAGACTTATCAGCTTATTGTAATTTTAAGCATGAAGAATGAGCACAAGTTTCTTCAGTTTCTAGGTAATGGCTGTGGTTAATTTGTAAATAGATGAGGTTAGCTACCACCTCTATCCATTCTCTTCAGAGGCAGCTGTCAGAAGAGGCTCATTGTTTTAATGGGCCCTTGTGGCCGAAGCCAGAAAGAAAAGACTTGAGACGGCAATGGACGATTGCTCTTAACTTGCCTTACTTATTTCAGGACAATAAAATGTATGGGGAAGAGTTATTGGGAAATCTGAGGTTGTTGTATTTTTTTATGTCACCTATACCTCTGTACTAGAATATACACATACAGTGATCTTCCCCTTTCCTTCCCATTGTTTGCCATTTGTTATTCCTCACTCCCTCTTTCTTCTGATCTCATCTATAGCGCCCTTCCTCACAGGTGTCATTCTCTCGTTATTGCTCCTTCCCTTACACAGTCGCCTGTTTTGTATCTTCTCAAGCACCCCCCCTCATCTCCTCCTTCATTTTGTCGCTTCCTGGTTTCTCACTGTCCCGTTCTCTTTAGATCTAGCACCCCTTTTTTACTTGTTTGTGTTCGCATAGTACACCTCTCCTTTCCTCTCACTGGCACCCTTTTTAATTCCATTTCCCTCCCTCACCTCTCTCAACGTTTAATATTGCTCACTGAAGCTCCTCAGTGAGACCATAGGAGAAGCAGAGGACTAATTGAAATTCAATGCATAATGAAGATGTTTATGTTAATAGTCTATGGTGGTTGTTGTAAAGTAAGGCCTGTGTGTGCCGTACACTGTACTTGTACTTCATATATATTGTACTGTGCATGAAACAAAATCTAGTCAATAAAGGTGTGCAAATTATCTATTGCTCTACCAATGAAATTTCCAACTATTTCTTTTCTCCCACTGAAGTTCTTTTCATTGTTTCTTTATAGGTTCCCAGGTGTTGAACAGCAGCATTATAAGAACCTTCTACAATTATTACAAGCACGAACCATATGAAACAATTCCACTTTCAGACTTGGAGGGTGAAAATGATTCAGATGACGGATCAGGACTTCAGAATGTACCTTTCCCTCGCATTGTCAAGATCAAAACTGACAAAGAAAAAGCGATCTCAGAAGAGGCAAAAGGCTATCTGACCAGTCCGTGGCTCACACTGTTTGTTCCCTCTGTGTACACGGCGGTGTTCTGCATCGGCCTCCCTCTCAACGTTCTGGCGGTTCTTATGTTCTTATTCAAAATGAAGGTTAAAAAGCCCGCTGTGGTTTACATGTTGAATCTGGCATCCGCTGATGTCCTTTTTGCAAGTGTCCTTCCATTCAAGGCGGTATACCACTTCTCTGGCAATGACTGGGGTTTTGGGCCAGGACTGTGCCGCTGTGTCACAGCGGCCTTCTACTGCAATATGTACTGCTCGGTCTTGCTGATGATGTGCATAAGCGTTGACCGCTTCCTGGCCGTGGTCTATCCCATGCAGTCCCTCTCGTGGCGCACTCGAGGCCGCGCCTCCCTCATGTGTATATTGGTCTGGATTTTGTCTGCTGCAAGCACTATCCCTCTCCTAGCTACCGAGCAAACTGCAAAGTTACCAGAGTTGGGTATAACCACCTGTCACGATGTTTTAGATCTTGCTGACCTCAAAAACTTTTATATGTACTATTTCTCTGTCCTCTGCTCGGTTTTCTTTCTTTTGCCTTTAGTGATCACCGTGGTCTGTTATATAGGTATTATCCGATGTCTTAGCACCACTAGCATCGAAAATAGTGCAAAGAAGACAAGAGCCTTGATTTTGGCTCTAGTCGTCTTCTTTGTTTTCATTATCTGCTTTGGACCTACCAACGTCATTATGCTGATCCATTATGTACGCTATTCTGCTGGCTCCAGTGAGGTGATGTACTTTGCCTACATCCTCTGTGTTTGCATCAGCAGCGTGAGCTGCTGCATTGACCCCATTTTGTATTACTACGCTTCCTCCCAGTGCCAGAGACACCTCTGCAATCTATTGTGCTGCAGGAAGCCCTCCGACACAAGTAGCAGTGGCAGCACTGGCCCACTGATGATCCGGCCTAGTAGAATGGACACCTCCTCTACCAACGTCAACAACAGCATCTACAAAAAGTTGTTGGCCTGAATAGCTTAACCACACACAGAACACTTATTTGACCTTGAAAGTAGCTGAATGCCAGTTGCCAGACAGCTACAGCTCATAGCTAATTATACTAAACTTGTGTTCAAGTTTTTTTTACAGTAGCATAAGAGTTAGTAGCTGTCTTTGCCACCTATAGATGTAACGACAATAAATGCATCCACCATTCTGTGGGCATGAGACGCCTTATGAAATAGGTGCTTAGTTAATCCAAGGAAAATGCTGTTTAAAATGTAAGTTTTTTGTTGTTGCTTGAGATAGTGAGATCTAACACAGATTATTCAGCACAGACTGAAAAACCTGACTGATTAGTTACTACACCCCACAGCCAGGAATACTCATGCTTGATTCCTAGGTTAGCAAAATATAATGTAAAGCTCTAAACCTGAAACGACAAGGGCCTTGGCCTCAAATTTGCAGGTGTAACCAAGACTTCCATTGAAATGACATGAACCGAGTAACAATTTATGTGCAGCTGCAATAGCATGATGGCCACATTTTGAATTATCAACACAAAAGTTATCTCTCTATTTACCTTTCTTATGACTCCTTCCACATTCCTAGAGAAGCCTGTTGAACAGGAATATTGCACTCCGCTGGATGCAACAGATATGCACTATTCACTAATTATCACACACTCCAAGCTAGATTTGTTGTTTAATGTGGAATTAATGATAAACCAGTGGTAGTTTCTTTTTTCTGATAAGAGGTTGAAAAGGAGCTCCAAATGGAGATTTGGAAGAACATACTGGGCAGTCTCTGTGAACAAAACCATTTCTATGCATGCTTAGTTTACGCTCTTTAACTGCTGTTTACCTATGACGGCTATGAGCAATTTCTTCAAGATAGCTCTTGAATCAAGCGCCTGAGTCAAGACTTGAACTAAGAACTTGTTAACTTCACCCTAATTAATAAAACACTTGAGCATGCATGTTGTCCATGCCTTCTTTCCCCACCTGCACCCCAGTCTTTGGGCACATACAGTAACAGTGTAATAGAGCTAGACAAGCACTGTAAGCCCAAGTGGACCCTTAACAAAACCGATCCCTTTGTGCTATGGCCTCGCCACAATC
Organism: Calotriton arnoldi; assembly: GCA_963921515.1. Taxonomy (NCBI): domain Eukaryota; kingdom Metazoa; phylum Chordata; class Amphibia; order Caudata; family Salamandridae; genus Calotriton; species Calotriton arnoldi. The sequence continues at coordinate 948,905 of CAWUFW010000967.1, read as the reverse complement.
CAAGAGACATTTTCACAAAACATGAAGGGTGTTTTGTTTGGCCCTACTCCATTTACATCGAGTGACATCTGTGAGTATTGCACCTACAGAGGAATTAAACTTATCTTGGGAATTAGGAAGCCTGAAACAAAAACCAAAAAGATATATATATGCTGCCGCACACAAAACTGTTTTTTTTTATTTTCCATTTTCTAATTTCTTGGGTGCCTTTACCATTCATCTGGTTAATTTTACATTTATTTTTCAAAAGTACTTATTCATCTAACAAGTCTTCAATCAAATTCCACAGTTGATTACGTAATGCATCCTTTTTCAGTCTACACACACAAATCTCTAGGCGTTTCAATATGCCCTCGGTCCCTTTTTCAGGACTGTGTAGATTATAAACTGCAAAATGCAAACATTGTACATTTTCTTTAACCACATGAGACTCCCTTTTCAAGTAATGTTGGTGATCTCTTATTTCAACTCAATATAAAAGCATACATCAAACTTCCATGAAAAAAAGTCAGTATGGCGTATTCAGCTAAATACATGTCTCTAGTGGCTTCCAGTAACGTTACGGTCCCCATTAATCAGTTCTGTGTACTATTCTCTTCTCTTACCCATAAGCCATCACATTTAGGAGGACTGAGTCACAAAGATATATTTTTTGAAAACCTAATTCTACTCAAATGTTCCCTCCTTTCATTTTGAGTAGTTTCGTGGCTTTTACAGACCCAAATCTACAAAAAATGAAATTCATTTGAGTTTAACTATATGTAAATTGGTATTTTTTGTCCAATGCACCACTTTACAGTTCTCTACCATAACCTTTTTTTCTTTGACTCTCTCAAGGAGAATTATTCTTCCCTGTGGGGAAAAGTACACTGCCTGTAAATATGGGGATGTTGGTGATTTTTTTGCACTCCATTTGCACATTTTCTACAAGCATTTTTTAACCTTTATTAGGAATGTAAAAGAGAAGGAAAAATCAGTTGGAAATGCTAAGGTACAGGCAAAGTTACACATTTATGGGTGTTTACATTTGTAGTGGTTACCGCATCCCTCCCTCATCCCTCTTCCCCAAATAAGCTATGTTCTCTCCTGATCCCTAAATTTGGAACATTTGCCATAGGGACACACTTTCTGCTATTTGTACGTGTAGTTTGCCCCCAGTAAAATTCGACTGATCCTAGTTCTGTGAATCATAACGTGGCATTGCAAACATAGATGTATTTGTAGCCATATGCCTGCAACGTAGATGCGCAAAAATGTTTGGAAATCGGGCATTTAGTGATTGAAAGTAGTCCTGCTTATATAGAATTTAAAGGTGCATTCCTATGTCAAATATCGATGTCTTATTCAATTTCTAATCGGGTTAATAATCCATTTTTTGGAAGCAGAGTATCACCTCTCTCATCATTCCCCCTGATGTCCTACATTTACTTTTGATTATAAATGTCTAATTTGATGAGCAAAATTAAAGTTCATTTGCAGTTCCTAAAAGTTGCAGAACTATAATGAGTTCTTCGGCCTGATAGGCATAGACTCAATACCTTTCGCTGCCTAAACATCACTCATGAAAGTAGCTTTTTGAGAGCAGTAGAAACTCAGTCCCTGATGGTGGCACGCTTTCTTTCCAGGATATTAGTGTTGTCACAGTCCGTGCGTCAGTGGGCATTACTATATCACATGTTTTCGTTTATCTCCTTCCACATGTTTAGAACTTTGGACCCACATCAAATAAGCATCAACAATTGTGTCCTTAAAATGTATGCAGACGTTTTCTGTCATTTTTACTTGTGCAAACCAACAGTTATTTTTGTACTATTTAATAAAACCGTTTGTTTACAGATTATATTGTTTAATGTATGTACACGTGTTAAAGTATTTTGTGTAATTTGTTACTGATGCAGAACTTTGCTTGCAATTGTCTTGGATCATAATATCGCTGCTTCCAAATGGTAGAATGCAAAGCAGGCACACTCCTTATTAGGTTATTATTTAGCTTTAATAAATGTGACACGTTTATATACGAGTGTGTTATGTGACCTTGTGTGCTTTGAAAAACGAACTCCCACTTTTCACACTAAGGGCCCAGAAACCAGTCACTTTATCAACCTTAAATGGTATGCCACACATTTGTGTGCATTTTCAAGTGGCGGTATCATTTCCAAATGCTCCTTTATTTCTTTTCATTTTAATAGATTTTCTGTCTTTTTATATCTTTAAAAAAGGATTGAGCTTTGTGTCTCTTTTTAAGCACAGTGACATGGTGTAAAGTGCAGCTGCAGTTCCTTGGCATCTTGAGGTAATGTGACATCACCATGATCAACCAGCTCCTTTCACAAGGAAGTCGACAAGGAAAACATTCTGTTGATTTCCACATAAAAACATTGTTTGATAAAACAGAAGAAATAACATTTTCAGTGTGTGTGTGTGTTGGGCATCAACTCTCACGCCTACTCCTGCATTCCTTGATAGTTTAATACTCAGGCTGGCCAGCACATTTCACTCATGCAAAAGAAACAATTGATGGACGGAATGCTGGACAATGCAAACATTCACCCCCAGTCACAAGGATCTGGGTTAAATCCATCATTTTTTTGCTCACCACACCACCACTGTTTGGACCCAGCCACCGCAAATCAGTCTTGACCCAGTTCCTTGTGGGAACACTGCAGCCCGAACTGCCAAGCCAGGTCCTCCCTGGACCGGAAACAAGCATCCTGGGATCGGTTTCAGGGCATCACCCTTCATCATTCAGGCTAGCTTGTATCCAGTGGTGTAGTGACGGACTGTTCCCATTGGGTACAGGGTCAAGACTGATTTGCATATGGCTGGGTTCCAACTGGAATGGCATGGTGAGCAAAAAAACGATGGATTTAGGCCCAGATCTCGGTACTGGGGTGAATGTATGACATTGTTCTGCATTCTGTCCATCAATTGTTGTTTATGCATTTGTCACCCCGAGTGGGACGGGTATGCCCAGATGTGGGTCCCATGCTCTCCATTCCCTGGAGTAAAGCTATTCTGGCTGATGAGGGGTGAAACCCCGAACCCGGTCCTAGGATGCTTGTTTCCAGTCCAGGGAGTACCTGGCCTGGCAGTTCGGGCTGGATTGTTCCCATTGGGCATAGGGTCAAGACTGATTTGCATAGGACTGGGTTCAAACTGGTATGGCATGGTGAGCAAAAAAACGATGGATTTAGGCCCGGATCTCTGTACAGGGGTGAATGTATCACATTGTTCTGCATTCTGTCCATCAATTGTTGTTTTTGCATTCAGCACATTTCACTCAGCATTACTAGACCCAGGACTAAGTGACTCCTTAGCATAGGGATTATCTAATAGAGACTTCGGGTCGCAGATCCCTTACCTTAGAATTCTTCTCAGCCGTCAGACTGGATCCTGAATTTTTTTTCGGGAGCAGTGCCCCTGCGCACTGGTAGGTGGCATCTTTTAGTTCCACGTGGCGTCATTCACGCTGGAAGTGATGAGCGCGGTGCCTATATAGGTGCCTCCCCATCATGCTGACATCAGTTCTTTTCTTTCTGTGCCAGTCAGCACAAATCCGGAGAGAGATCTACCCCCCCCAGTCCTTTTTTGACTGATCTTTTTTGACTTTATGTTGAAGTCTTTTTTTGAGGGCTTCTTCTGGTGTGCAGGATGTCAACTAGGATCTCGAGCGTCACCACGATGTAAAGACCTGCATCAACTGCCACGCCATGCACCACAAGGCCTGGAGAGAGGGCTCCCTCAAGCTCTTTGCAGCTTGACGTGCGATGCCGCGACAGTCTCAATCCTGGTCGAGAGGAAGGTCCCCTGATCGGTTGCGGAGCCCAAGATCCTCGTTGCATCCAAAATAGTCTTTGGGTAAAGCCCACAAGAAAAAGAAAAGTAAGAGGTCTTCGACTTTGCCCCGTTCGTCGAAGTCATCCAACGAGACGAAGAAGCGTTGTCATTTGAGGCCTGGCTCTGCGGTTGAGCCTGCACCGGCTCCGCCCCTCCCTTAGCGACCCCGCCCAACTTCATGAGTTCTATGAGGCCATGCACCTCGTATGTGGGCAGCCCATTTCTGGTGGCGCACCTTCGGGCCCAGACTGTTTCTCCGCCAGTGGTTCTGTTCCCAGCTCCAGTAAGGGCCCTTGGATCCATGGATGGATCTAGACCGGTGCCGGTCGTACCATCTCGACCTTCTCCGGCGCCTATGCTGACGCTCCTGACTTTGTTCCTATTCCCATCCCTGACTCTGACACAGAACCAGAGGGGCGTCATCCAATGCCGACTCGAGCCATGCCTTCTAGGCCGGAGCCCTAGCCCTATTCCTATGGGCTGAGCCTCGGGAAGGGGTCACTGGACCTTGAAGAATACCAGCCCCTAGACTCTAACATGGACTGGTGTGAGGAACTGGTGGATGACAGTGGACTGGACACCTCTCCAGATACTGTTATGGACTCACCTCCTAACATAGCTATGGAGGAGGGACCCTCTTTTGCTCTGGTGATGAGGAGGGCGGCCGCGGTCCTTGACCTTAGCCTACCATCAGTGGCAGTCAAGATTAACATCTTGACAGAAGTGCTTCAGCCGGGAGTGACCCCCTCAGAACCGCTTTCCTAATTTAATGAAGCCCTCATGAACGTCCTGCTTTGCACTTGTTCCAAACTCTGCAAGTTTGATGGTCCAAGCTTTTACTTCCTGTGTAAATCCTGGCAAATTCCCTACCACTCCACCAGATAGGGAATCCAAGAGGCTGGATACCTTTTGTAAAGAAAATGTTTACTTCCACCAGCCTGGCACTGCGGTCCGGGAACACCACGTGTCTTTTGGGCCATTGCACTGTGGGATTCTGTTGCACAGGTGCTGCTCATGGTCCCGGAGGAGGCCCGGGCCCTACTTTCCCAATCATTTAGCCAAGTTCACGATCCGATGTGGTCTGGACATGACCAACTCTCTGGGCAGAACAGTTTCGTTTGTAGCCTTACAGCGCCACACCTGCCTGAGAACAATTGGCTTTTCTGGGGATGTCCAAGTGTTGCTTATGGACATGCACTTTGATGGCTCCAGTCTCTATGGAGAAAAGGTGGACTCTGTGCTACAGCGCTTCAAGGATAGCAGGGCTACGGCCAGGTTCTTTCCTCGTTCCATGGCCCCTTGCCAACCCCAGTCTGCCTTTCACTCCTTTCGTGGCCACGGAAGAGGCTTCCAGCTGCATCTTTACCCACCCAGCCACCTCAGCGTGCAAGTTTCCCAGCCTCTCTGTGGCCGAGCATGCGGTACCCACAGACTCCGTGAGTCAGGTAGCCAGAGGTCGGGTTGGTCCAATATACCCCCTCACGGCAGCCTCCAAACCCCTTTAGTTCACCCTCTTACCTTCATGGGAACCCAATGGGAGGCAGGATACGCCATCATCTGCCCCACTGAGGCCAATAACATCAGTGTTCTTCAGACTGTCCGAAGAGGCTTCTCCCTTCCCTTCATGGCCTTCCCTCCACCCATGCCACCCACTTGCGACAGGCTGACGGAGGACCATTTCTCCTTGCTCTGCCAGGAAGTAACCACTCTCTTTACCAAGGGAGCCATAGAGAGGGTGCCGACGCAAGAAGAAAGTTGTGGCTGTTATTCTCACTACTTTCTGGTGCCCAAGAAGGACAAAGGCCTTTGTCCTATCCTAGACCTGCGGCCACACAAAAGGAGAAGTTCAAAATGCTCACGCTTGCTAAAGTCCTGTCTTCTCTGGATCCGGGAGACTGGATGGTAGCATTGGACTTGCAGGACGTGCTTCCACATTCTCGTCCTGCCTGATCACAGGTGTTAACTACAGTTCAAGGTAGGCAACGACCACTTTCAGTTCGCCATGCTCCCTTTTGGCCTTAGCAGCTCTCCTCGGGTGATCACCAAGGTGATGGTGGTGGTGGTTGCAGCTCATCTGCGGAGATCAGGGGTGCAGTCTTCCCCTATCTCGACAACTGGCTTTTGAAGGCGGGCTCACTCCAGGCTGTGGTCTCCCACCTCCAGACTACGGCTGACCTCCTGCACTTGCTGGCGTTAACTATCAACGTGCCAAAGTCACAACTGGCTCCCTCTCAGACGCTCCCTTCCATTGGAGATGTTCTGGACACGGTGCAGTTTTGTGCCTATCCTCTCGAACAGCAAGTCCAGGATATTCAGGCTAAGATACCGATGTTTCAGCCTCTATCCTGGATTTCGGTGAGACTGACTCTGTGGCTGCTGGGACTCGTGGCCTCCTGCATCCTGCTTGTGACACATACCCGCTAGCATATGCAGGCTCTTCAGTGGGACCTGAAGTTCCAGTGGGAGCAGCATTAGGGGACTCCCTCTGACATGGTCCAGATCTCGGAGGGAACTGCAAAAGATCTAATACATTTAAAAAGCACACAGAGAGGCAACACAATATTAAAAAAATGCACAAATGCACAGTAAGTGAATCAATCCAGACTCTTCAGTAGTATGCGGTATATTCTTTTTAATGTCGCAAGATGATTGAATACAGCAGCCGCAATACAGCCAACGCGTTTCGCCCCAATGGGGCTTCCTCAGGGCAAGATAGGAATCCTCCAATCTTACAGTGATCACTGACGTACCACGATCACTACTTGATACACTTTGCAACAGTACGTAAATCTTTCATCAGTTCCCAATAATGGATATGATAAATTCCTCAATTTATTCGACACTTAAAATCAGTGGTTCCCAATTGCTTAAAATATGTGAAATCCGCAATTTGTGTTGCGAAATCCAGGTTAATATTTCTCGTATGTTCACTATGATAGGTGAAACTCCAAATATTGAAAGTTTATTTCATCAATGGCCCCAGTAAGACGCCGTGCCTCTCAACCCGCCGCCGGCCTTGAACATTCAACGGAATCTTGAAGTGTATCTACTATTTGTGTATAGTAAGGTGGTGCAGTTTTCTATCCCGGACTGCCTATTTCTTTGTTTAACTGCAAAAGATCTGCAGTGGGGGTTAACGAACCACGATTGGGTCAGTGGCAGACCCTTCTCCCTTCCCAACCAGCTCTAACAATGGCAACAGATGCGCTACTCCTGGGATGGGGCAGCCATCTGGGAGAGGTGTAGATCAGAGGCCTCTTGTCTCGGGTGGAGTCAGGATTTCACATCAACCTCATGGAGCTCCCGGCGATCCGGGTGGCATTAAAAGCCTTTCTGCCCTCCGTCAAGGGAAGGCTAGTACAGGTGTTCACAGACAACACCACCGCCGTGTAGTACTGCAATAGACAGGGCGGGGTGGGGTCATGGACCCTTTATCAAGAGGCCTTGCATCTTTGGACATGGCTGGAACGTCCAGGCATGTCCCTGGTGGTTTAGCACCTGGTGGGCTCTCTCAATGCACGGACGAAAGATACCAAGCAGATCACAAGTGGCGTCTCCATCCAGAGGTGGTGTTAGGTTTCTTTCACAATTAGGAACCGCTTTGGTTATATCTGTTCACCACTGCTGAGAATGCACAATGTCAGTAGTTTTGCTGCGTGAATCTTTCTGGATTCACTATGCTGTGCATTATTCCGCCATCTTGTGGTTGGGTCCGGAATCTTAGTATTTTCTCTCTCTCTCTCCTTTTTTTTTTTTTTGTGGCCCAGGTGGGCGGCGACATCCCACCATTTGGTGTCCTTCGTGACGTCGACGCGCTTCCTGCGGAAGCTCCCACCTTTGGTCGCCATCTTCAGATTCTTTTTTCCGCCGTTGGGTCTGGATCGTTGCCGAAGAGTTCCAGAAGTTTGGTAGAGGAATCAAGGAAAATCGAAGAAAAACAACGAAAATCAGTTTCAACTACACCGGACTACAGGTCAAGTAACCGGGACGACGAGGGAGAAGGTTTGCGACCTGGATCTCGACGTTCTACAAAGAATGCACTCGCAGAGGGCTCCCTGAGCGCGGGTATGGACAAGACACCGTTCAAGTTTTGCACCAACTGCCACCACAAGTACGCCCAGAAGGACCAGCATCCAGTCTGCAGCCTCTGCTTGCCGCTCGACCACAGCAGCGAAGACTGCAACGCGTGCTCGGCGTTTGCCTCTCCCTCACTCTGAGGGTATTGGGTGTAGAGAAGGGCGAACCACAACATGCAGGGTCAGGGACCACCCCCATCGCTCCGAGACCTGGGCCTCTCCAGTGGAGAGGAGGACAACATCGCCGAAGGACCAGAGGACTGCGCAGTCGTTGAGGTCCATAAGAAAACGTCGAAGGAGGTAAGGGAGTCATCGACCCCTAAACACTCGAGCGACACTCGAAAGGGTGAAGCTAAAGCCCCGAGCGACACTCGTAGAAGTGAAGCTAAGTCCTCGAAGGGAGCATTGCCGCCGAAACATTCGACGAAGGCAACAGCGACCAAGGACAGTCAGCCGAGCAGATCCTTCGAAAAGGACTCCCAATCGGCAAGAGCCCTCCAAAAACCAAGGGCGTCTAAGGTTGCCCCCGAAAAGGACACCTCGGCGCCGAGAAAGGAAGGGCAGACATCGTCGTCGACATCGACGACCCCGAAGAGAGCTGCTCCAGCCCTCGACGCCGAACAGGCACACGAGATGGAGAGGAAGAAGAGGAGGCTCGAGGCCGAAATGGCGAGCATCCTGCAGCGGAAGAAGGAATTCGACCACAAGATGAGCCACAATACTCCATCCCGTCGAGACCCGCGCTCGAGGTCGAAATGGACGACGAGGACGCCGAAGCGCCGAAAACACCCGAACCGGTCGAGGAACAGGGGGACGAAGACTATTATTTCGAGGGAGAAGGCGACGAAGATCTGCAATCCTACCGGGACTCGACGTCCTCGGAGGCACAAGACCTGGAATGGCAAGACCTCGACGCAGAATCACCGGAAGAAGGGGTAGACACTTCCCCTTCAAGGCCCTTGCCGCCAGACGACATTGGGGTCTACAACATGGTCGTCCAAAAGGCTGCACAAACCTATGGAGTAAAAATGGAAGAGGGGAAGCCCAAGGCATGTTTCCTCCTGGAAACTCTACTGCCTCAACAAACCAGGAGCCAATTCCTACCCATGCTCCCTAGTGTGCTGGATCAAGGAAGAGAGACCTTTAGGGAACCAGCAGTATGCAAGGCTGTGACTCCAAGAACAGAGAAGAAGTATAAACATTCTTCACAGGACCCTGCATACATACAAGGATCAGTGCCAGTCGACTCCATAATTACAGCAACGGCTAGGAAGAGGGCCAATGTGCCCACTAATGCCGGACCACCTCCAGACAAGGAGAGTAGGAGGATGGATCTTACAGGGAGAAAGGTGGAGAGAAATGCGGCAATCCAGTGGCGCATCGCAAACTCCAACGCCCTGATCAACAGGCACGCATACCAACACTGGGATGAAGTGGGGCAGCTCCTAAAGCATCTACCAGATCAGTACCAACAAAGGGCAGCCCACCTGGTAGAAGAAGGCAAAAGCATGGCAAACACATGCTTGAAATCAGCCTTGGATGCTGCAGAGACGTCCAGCAGACTAATGATGATAGGGGTGACCGAGAGGAGGCACGCATGGCTCAGAATTTCTGGATTCAAGCCAGAGGTGCAAAGTAACATCCTGAATACACCCTTTAATGGCAAACAACTGTTTGGCACACCAGTTGACAAGTTAACGCAGCTCAAGAAGGACGAGACAGCAAGGTCCATGGGGGCACTGCAGTTCAGAGGGATGAGAAGAGGGTCACCCACGAGAAGGCCGGGCGGTAGAGGAGGCAACGTGCTTGCCACGTCGCACCAAACGTTCCAGCAAGGCTATCAAAGGAACAACCGAGGCCAGCAGCAGCAAGGACAGCTGCAGCAAAACTGGCAGTACCAGCCCCGGGGCCAGTCCATTCGAGGGCGCGGAAACGGACGAGGACAAACTCGTAGAGGAAGCCAACAGCCCATCTCCAAGTGACTTCACCATCAAGCCCACAACCACCCTAGCAACACCTCGGGGTGGGGGCAAGGACAAACAGAGAAACAAAAACCTGACGTTCCACAAGAAACAGTCCCTCGAACACACAACACCGGTAGGAGGCAGGATAAAGAACTTCCTCAAGCAGTGGAGGAAGGTCACTACAGACAAGTGGATACTAAATATCATACAATACGGATATTGCATAGAGCTGGAAAAACAACCTCCAACAAGAAAACCAAGAAACAAGGCTCACTCAGCAAAAGAACTTTCGCTCTTGCAGCTGGAGGCGAAGGAACTGCTCAGCAAGGAGGCGATAGAGGCAGTACCGCACAACCAAAGGAACAAAGGGGTTTACTCAACTTATTTCCTCGTGCCAAAGGTGGACGAAACACTAAGACCTATCCTAGATCTGAGATTCTTAAACAAATTCATAAGAACTCAAAGATTCAAGATGACTTCCCTACAGGAGGTAATACCACAAATACAGCAAGGGGATTACATGGCAACTATAGATCTGAAGGACGCGTACTTACACATCCCCATCAACCACAGGCACAAACGTCTACTAAGGTTCATGATCAACCAGACTCACTACCAGTTCACAGTACTGGCATTCGGACTCAAATCCGCACCAAGGGTGTTTACAAAGTGTCTAGCAGCAGTAACAGTGCACCTACGAAGGCAAGGAATACACGTATATCCCTACCTCGATGACTGGCTCGTAAAGGCAAGCTCGTCCAGCCGCTGCAAAGAACACATCCAGCAGGTCGTACAAACACTGAGCCAACTGGGTTTCTCAATTCATTGGGAAAATTCGTCAACCGGAGCAGATCAAGATATTCTTAGGGGCCGAGATCAACACCATACAGGCCAAAGTGTTCCCCAGCAGGAAGAGAACATTAGCGATACTGAAGGAAACACGTCCTTACCGCAAGGGGCAAGTTCTGACAGTGAGGACGGTGAGCAAGTTAATGGGAATGATGGCATCATGCATCCACCTAGTCCCAAATATCCGACTGCACATGAGACCATTTCAGGAATGGATTCAGCAGCAATGGTCACAGGCAACAGGGAGTTGGGAAGATCTTGTGGTTGTCACACACGCAGTGCATCAGGAAATGGCGTAGTGGAACAAGGAAAACATATCACAGGGGAAGCCATTCACACAACCAACTCCAACAGTGACCATCACAACAGACTCCTCCCAGCTGGGGTGGGGCGCACACATGAACAAGCTCAAGGTGAGGGGTCTATGGTCGCAGCAAGATGCGGTCAGACACATCAACTGCCTGGAGCTAAAAACTGTATTCCTAGCCTTAAAAGCCTTTCAGAAAGAGCTGTACGGAAACAGGGTGTTGGTCCAAACAGACAACACAACCACCATGTTCTACATCAACAAACAAAGAGGAACACAATCAGTGGCACTATCAGGGCTAGCATAGGAAATATGGAGATGGGCCATTCCACTAAAAATAGACCTACTGGCAATACATCTCCCGGGGAAGGACAATGTGGAAGCAGACCGACTCAGCAGGCAGACGTCAGCATCCCACGAGTGGGAGCTCAATCAACAGGAAATACAGAAGCTATTCCAAAAATGGGGTACACCGCAAATAGACCTATTTGCAACACACCAGAATGCAAAATGCCAACACTTCGCATCCAGACAACCAGACCATCGGTCACAAGGGAATGCGTTATGGATAAGTTGGTCAAAGACATTTGCATACGCTTTTCCCCCGATACCACTGATACACAGAGTACTCAGCAAATGCAGAATCAGCAACATGACACTAATACTGATAGCACCTCAGTGGGCCAGACAATCCTGGTTCTCACAGATAGTGGAGATGGCACAAGAACCAGCACACAGGTTCCCAAGAAGAAAGGACCTGTTAACAATGCAGAACGGAAGGGTGCTACACCCAGAACCGGAGAGCCTCAGCCTAGCAGCATGGCACCTGAAGACTTAGAATTTGCACACCTCAAACTACCACCAAGTACCATGGCAGTACTCAGGGAGGCAAGGAGACCCTCCACAAAGAAGTGCTACGTAGCAAAGTGAAAGAGGTTCTCCCAATGGTGCATCAAGGAGAATCTACAACGGAAGATCACAAGGGAATTAACGGTACTAAAATACTTAACACACCTGCTACAAAGCGGATTAAGCTACACATCCCTGAGGGTGCACTTGGCTGCGGTAGTGGCCTACACAAGAGGAGAGACGGGGAAGAGTTTCTTCACTTCTCAAGTTGTGAAAAGATTTCTGGAAGGGGCGAAAAGAATCGCACCTCCAAAGAGGATGCCAGCACCAGCATGGAACCTCAACGTAGTGCTAACTCAATTGATGAAGGGGGTTTTTTGAGAAGACAAGGGTACCCCAATATGTGAACCTGGGGTGGCGAGATATTAAGGAAACAGTGGTTCAGGTGTGGCCTAAATGGTCCAAAGCGAGAAAGTGACCCAGCAGGGAACACTTGGTTCTAAGATTTTGAAATTAATTCATGAGGGAGCAAAGGAAAGATCAGAGGAAAGTCATGTAGGTCAGATAAATGATAGACATTTATTTTACAATTTTTTGTATAGTATTCAGGTGCTCACATACATTTAGGTGAAAGGAAGCGTGACATGCAGGGTGATAGTGAGGTTTAAAAAGGCATCGCATTGACAACAGTATAATGAGCTCCACAGTTATTTTACAAGGAGTAATAGGAGTTCATGTTGTATGGTGGTCGACGGCGTTTCGAACCCAATAAGTGGGGTTCATCTTCAGGACAAGGGTGAGCAAGCTGAATCTAAATAGGAGGTAGTGGAATGGGAAATATAATTAATTTAAAGACCCTCTGTGTATGCAAACAATCAATTTAATGCATTGATTGGGGCTCCCTATTATGCAACTAATCAGCATAAACCATGCATTTGGTTGAGGCAGCAGGGTAAAACGCAATTAATGTGAAATAAAATTAACAGTTAAGAATAGCGCGCGCTATGAAACATAATGGCTCCCTGTACAACTGAGTTGGTGCTATGAGACATTAAGTTAGTCAAGGAGGTGAGAGTAGAAAGTTACTGCAGCTGTTATTTAACATGGTCCCTAGCCCATTATAAACTGGAGGCATCATGGAAAAGTTTATAATGGGCTAGGGACCATGTTAAATAACAGCTGCAGTTTTAATTTTATTTCACATTAATTGTGTTTTACCCTGCTGCCTCAACCAAATGCATGGTTTATGCTGATTAGTTGCATAATAGGGAGCCCCAATCAATGCATTAAATTGATTGTTTGCATACACAGAGGGTCTTTAAATTAATTATATTTCCCATTCCACTACCTCCTATTTAGATTCAGCTTGCTCATCCTTGTCCTGAAGATGAACCCCACTTATTGGGTTCGAAACGCCGTCGACCACCATACAACATGAACTCCTATTACTCCTTGTAAAATAACTGTGGAGCTCATTATACTGTTGTCAATGCGATGCCTTTTTAAACCTCACTATCACCCTGCATGTCACGCTTCCTTTCACCTAAATGTATGTGAGCACCTGAATACTATACAAAAAATTGTAAAATAAATGTCTATCATTTATCTGACCTACATGACTTTCCTCTGATCTTTCCTTTGCTCCCTCATGAATTAATTTCAAAATCTTAGAACCAAGTGTTCCCTGCTGGGTCACTTTCTCGCTTTGGACCATTTAGGCCACACCTGAACCACTGTTTCCTTAATAACTCAATTGATGAAGGCACCCTTTGAACCTATTCACAAGACTACACTGCACATGCTCACACTAAAGACAGCCTTCTTAGTGGCTATCACGTCACTACGAAGAGTAAGGACAGGATTGTAATGAGAACGGACCCACACTTCATGCCAAAGGTGGTGTCTCGGTTCCACATTAACCAAACAATCCAAATACCAAGTTTTTTCCAAAAACCTTCCACACAAACAGAAAGGGCGCTGCACACACTAGACGCCAGAAGGGCCATAATGCACTATATAGAGAGGACAAAGGAGTGCAGGAAAACAGAACAGTTCTTTGTCTCTTTTGCCAGCAGTTTTCTGGGACGACCAGTCACCAAGAATACAATTGCACGATGGATTGCGCAGACAATCCAACTCTGCCACAAGCAGGGAGGACAACAGTTACAAGGAGCAGCTCAAGCTCACTCAACAAGGAAGAAAGGAGCAACAATTGCGTTTCTAGCTAACACACCTATCCAAGACATTTGCCAAGCTGCAACATGGTCTTCAGTGCATACGTTCACTAAGCACTACTGTGTGGATATTCAAATGAACAAGGAAGCGCAAGTGGGACAGAAGGTCTTACAACACATTTTCAGTAACCAATGCTCATCTTCCACCCAGCCACCGCAATAAGGACAAAACCGCTACTAAGTCTATGCACAGCATAGTGAATCCAGAAAGATTCACGCTGCAAAACGTATAGTTTCTTACCTGCCGGTGTAGTTTTGCAGCTTGAAGACTTTCTGGATTCACTAGCGATCCCACCCTCCTCCGCCAGAAAGATGAGACACGAGTACAAAGGAGGCTAAAACTGCATACATAGCTAAAGGGATCTAGCAAAGCGGACAAAAAAAAAAAAAAAGAATCCGAAGATGGCGACCAAAGGTGGGAGCTTCCGCAGGAAGCATGTCGACGTCACGAAGGACACCAAATGGTGGGACGTCGCCGCCCACCTGGGCCACAAAAAAAAAAAAAAAATAAGAAGAAAGAGAGAAAATACTACGATTCCGGACCCAACCACAAGATGGCGGAATAATGCACAGCATAGTGAATCCAGAAAGTCTTAAAGCTGCAAAACTACACCGACAGGTAAGAAACTATACGTTCTGTGCCCTGGAGTTTCCAAGGCTACTCGCTTGGAGGCACTTTTCGTCTTCAGTGGAGCTCAGGCCTCCTGTACGCCTTTCCGCCCATACCACTCCTGCCAGAGTTCTCAAGAAGATCAGGAACAACTGTGCACAACTCATCCATGTGGCTCTGGACTAGGCTCTGAGAATTTGTTATCCCGAGCTGTTGAGCATGGCCATCAGTCCTCCGATCCGGCTGCCCCTTTGGGAGGATTTTCAATCGCAGCAGGAGAGGGTTCTCCACCCGAACCTGTCAATGCTCCTCCTTCATGCGTAGAGATTGTGCGGCAGCAGTTGACAGGGCCCTGCTCTGGGCACCTTAAAGGGCGATCTTTCTGTCATCGCAGCCTTTCTGTGGTTGCCAGATCAGCCATCCCTCTTCAAATACCCTGTTGTACATAGTTTTCTCGAAAGGTTTGCAACTCGTTTCCACCTTCACCATGCCTCAGTGGGACCTCAATCTCATGCTCACATTTCTGATGTGCGCTCCCTTTGAGCCACTGCACAACTGTCCTTGCAGATGCCTTACCATCAAGGCAGCCTTCCTAGTGGCAGTAACATCTGCCAGGAGGGTCCGTGAGCTTCAGGTTTCGTCATCCAAGCCTCCGTACATGAACATCTACTCAGCCAGGCTGTTTCTTCGCACTAGAGCTTCCTTTCTGACGAAAGTTGTCACTCCTTTTTTGTAGGCCAGTGCTTCACCCTGTCTACCTTTTACACTCCACCACATCCCTCTTAGGAAGAGGAGCCACTTCACCGACTTGACCCAAAAAGAGCGTGGTCATTCTGCTTTGACTGCACGAAAGAGTTCTGAGTCAATGACAAACAATTCATGGAGTATGTCGAAGCGAAGAAGGGAAAGGCTGTGCCGAAACGGAGCATCTCCCGATGGATCGTGCTCTGCATTAAGATCTGCTGCGCACTGGCCAGGAAGCAAGCCCCTAAGGGTTTGCGTGATCATTCCAATCAATCAATCAGGGTTTGTAAAGTGCTTCTAGTCACCCGTGAGGGTCTCAAGATGCCTCACCAGAGGCACGGCTGCGACCACTGTTTTAGCACATGCCATTTGGGCTTGGAGATCTGCTAGGCAGCAACATGGGCCTCTTTGCATACGTTTACAAAACACTGCTGCCTGGACAGTCAGGTCTGTTGGGATTGGAATTTTGCTTGTTGGGTCCTGCCAGACTTTTTAGTGGGAAACAGTTTTGCAGACCCACTATGTATTGCTTGGGTACCTATTCTAAGGTAATGAATCTGCGGCTAGAAGTCGCTATCAGTTGAATAAGTTACTTACCTTTGGTAACGCCTTATCTGGTAGAGACTATCTAGCTGCAGATTCCTTACCGACTCACCCATCCTCCCTGTTCTGCAAGCAGATTTCTACGGACAGGGCTGTTCCTCTTTCAGGGCCCAAGTTTTCCACACCAGTGGTCAGTGTTCTTCATGGCTCTGAGCTCCTGGCGTGGACAGTCGCTAAAAGAAACTGACGCTACCGCGCTAGGGTGGTGCCTACATAGTCATGTCACTTCTGGTGCTGATGACGCCACCTACCGGCACACAGGGGTACTGCTCACGAAATAAATTCGGGATCCAATCTGATGCCTGGGGATAATTCTAAAGTAAGGAATCTGAGGCTAGATAGTCTATACCTGATGAGAAGTTACTGAGGGTAAGTAACTTGTTCAGCGGCCCCTCCATATTGGGCTAAGCTAAAGCATACAAACAACTCATGGATGGAATCCTTGAATGAATCTATTCCAGTGGCAATCGTTCTGGGCCACATTCCAGTACATCGTTTTTTGGCCACTATACAACTCTAGACTGAGACCTGCCATATGCAAATCCGACTTGGTCCAGCTCTAATAGGAAGAGTCCAGCTGAACTTCCAGGTCACATCTCCTCCAGACAGGAACACAACCAACCTCAGGCTGGTTTTTGCCTACTTAGGTCTTTTTTTCTGTGAATTATAACTTGAGTCTTGTGCTACAGTAAGCATAGGATCATCATCTGGGCATGTAGGTCAGACTTCGGTTATCAACTGAAATAATCAACAAGGTGACAGAATGAAAGGTTGTGTTAATCTCAGCCACAGGTGATTGCTGTTTTTTTTCACCTACTGTGCCACTCTAGACCGAGACCAGCTACATGGAAATCACTGTGAAGTCCTGTGGCGTAGTCCAAATGGGACCCACATTTAGGCACACCCATCACGATGTCCACTACAACAAATACCAAAGTTCTGGATGGCATGCACAAATTAATCTCAGCCACTAGCTCTTGCTCGGGGGACGCATTCCAGTTCATCATTTTTTGTTCACTGTGCAGAGTCTAGGTTTTTAATCAAGGTCTGCAGGGGTTGGATTTCTAACCCATGAGTGCAAGGACGTGTTTCAAAGCACTACAATGAGGAATAAATACAATTTGAACCGCAAACCTGCACCACCCCCTTAGCATTCCTGCGTGGGAGGTGTTTTCTAGGTAACTAACATTCTAATGAAAGGGGTGGCGTGGCCACGAGCTGACGAAGATGGACGCTATTTGAAGAGCTCCGCTAGCTCAAATCCCCCACCACCGTATATCCGACAAATTAATCTGGCCAAAAATGCAGAAGGGTATTTATTAGGCTACCGTGAGGTGATGGGTATGCCAATACCCAGTGAAAATCGGCCAAGACAGATCGTACAGTGGCCGGAACTGAGAAGCTGATAAGGCCGCAGAAGCCGCGGGACGACGTAGCTCACGCAGCCGTGTTACGTAATCGCGGCAGTGACGATTGAGTGACCGGGGAGGGGAGACAAACGACAGCCGACCACCCGCTGCTGAAACCTGAAGCCAAGGTTTCGACGCGGGTCCTCCAGTGGCTTCCGAAAGCGAATCGGTACGATCACAGAAGGCCAGCCTGGGTGTCGGAGGAGCCGGCGTGGGTTGGACTTGGGCCTGCCAGGTTGGATCGCCGATTGGGGCCATACAACACCTTCGTCTGGACAGAGGTGAGAGACGCGGGCCTTCCCCCCCCCGGCATGCAGATGAGGATAAAACTCTGGCAATCTCCCCGCGAAGACCCACAGCTGCAATTACTGCGCACAATGTTAAATAAGCGCGCTTGGCGCTGCCGATACCAGTGAATTGGGAGCCCGGGTATTACCCTCATGAAAAGCATGCATAGCCCGAAATAATCTGACAGAAAGGAAAGCCAGACTACGAGTGAGTGCAACCTTGGTGACCCCCTCAATTAAATTACTCATAACGACCGGGCAGAGCCATATGAGAAGAGAGTAAAGACTTGCTGCCAGCGTACCATATCAGAATCAGTGATGGAGTAATCGGACCCGGGAAAAGCCACTGCCTGGGAACAACCACGCATTCTAAGGAGGTAACACCCAAACAGTGGGAACGGGATATCGGTTGAGGCCCGATTCAGATCGAACATAGTAAACTCAAGGGTATCTCTAGGTCGGCGGGGGTGGACCGCTGGGCTGAACCGCGACCCTAAGGAGAACACCGACAGGCCGCGTGGGGATCAGGGAACGGCACCCCACGGTCGGGCGGTGGTTACTACACTCTGGGGAGACGGAGCCGGCCTTGCGGTGGGATTCCGCTGGCGCGCCCTCTCCCCGCACTGGTGGTTTGAACGATCAGTGTCCGGAAGCAGGGGGGCAAGAAACACGCACCAGACCAAAATGGATAAGTACGCCTCCTCGAGAACCACAGAGACGGAAGGGACAGAGAGGGCCGAAACAAAAACCACACCAGGACAAGGAACTGATGACCCCTCCCTTAAAGACAAAATGGACGCCATCACCGGTGTACGAGCTTCGCTCGAAAGTAGGATGGACTCAATAACAACGGAGGTAATGCTAATTCGAGCGGACTTACAGAAAATACGTGAAAAAGTCAAAACTATGGGAATAGTCACGGCAGACCTTGGTCACAAGTCAAAAACAATGCAGCAGCAGATCCAGGATCTCCAAGTCGCGAATAAGATCATGGAAAATAAACTGGATGATTATGAAGGGAGATCACGAAGGAACAATGTTCGTATAATCGGAGTGCCTGAGCGGGCGGAGGGACCTACACCTGATCTCTTTGTCAAAGAACTAATCACTCAGCACCTCCAACCGAAAAATCTCTCAAGCTTCTTCTCAGTGGAAAGGGCTCATCGAGTCCCGGGTGGTAGGCCAAGACCAGGTGCCGACCCATGGCCGATTTTGGCTCGCCTGTTCAATTTCAGAGACCGTGATATAATCTTACAGACAGCCTGGGCGGCTCCGCCTATCAAGATTGAAAATAACTTGGTGACATTTTTCCCTGACTTTACTGTTAATGTACAAAAACAGAGACGCTCCTTCCAGGGCATCAAAGCTCAACTAAGGGACAAGGGACTTAAATACTGTTCCCGGCGAGACTACACGTTGAAGCGGAGGGAAAGATCTGGTTCTTCGAAACTCCCGAGCTGGCACAGGAATGGCTCGAAGGATGGAGGACGGTCAACGGAAACGGCAACAAACTCAGGAAAGCTTGAATGGCGATAAATTCGAATTGATGGATATGTATCTCAGGCGACAGCGAGATGGCGACAAGGAGACCCAGTTGATGGGAATAAAAATTTTTACCAGCACAAAGCGCTGACAAAGAGGACGTCAATTATAGACGGCGATAGTGGAGAAAGGATCTCTTCGAGGACCTTCCCCCTTTCCTCTCTCTTCCCCCCCCCTCTCTCCTCTCTAACATCCTTATCAAGCTCTTAATCCCCCCCCCTCTTTTTTTCCCCCCGCTCCGCTCCTCCCCCTTCCCTCCCTTTCTCCTATGATTGATCTGGACAGATTTGCTATTGGACTCTTTGTCGGTAAAGGTATGCAAGGGGAACCTCCTAGGAATTTCTCCGTCCCTTCTGTACTAAAGTCAGGGCGGTTGGGAGGATAGAAGGAGAGCACTACCCCCTCCCCCACCACCCCCAATTTTCTAGTTAGAATCTCATATGGGGCGACAGGCACTCTGCATAGTTGGGGATAGGGGCTCTGTTTTGCCTAGATTGCAGGGACGCAGGGAGGGGGGTTTGGGGTTTCACTGAGTTTCAGTTCATAGATTAGATGTCATTTACTTATCGCAGATCAGACCAACTGACAATTTCAGGAGAACATGTCAAGGAATACTACCCATAGGTTACTTTTACGCAATGACGGTAGATGCAAGAAATGAACCTGCACTTCTAGAACCCTACAGTAACTCAAACACACACAGGTACAGAGTAGGATGAGGCCTATAGGGAAGAGGAATATCAAATTACTATCGTGGAATGTCAATGGCCTGGGGGATAAGTTAAAAAGAGGGATTGTGCTCCAATTTATCAAACGACATTCACCAGACGTGGTACTCCTTCAAGAGACGCACCTGATTGAAAACGCATGTGGGGCTCTCACCAGATGGGGCTATAAATTTAGTGGCACACTCAGCATTCACATCCGGATCCAGGGGAGTGGGCATAATGATAAGGAAGACTTTTCCAATGTCAATCGAACGCTCATGGACAAACTGGGCAGATACACTGCGATCTCAGGAACGTGGGAGGGTAAAACTCTAACATTAATAACCTTGTACGGACCCCTGGGCCTGCAGATAGCAACATTCAAAGATCTGCGGGATCTACTGCTCACTCTCCCCATAGGTCTTCTGGTAATGGGCGTGGACTGTAACTTGATAGTTCCGGGCCAAATGGACTGCCACCCGCCAAGAGAGGTCCCGTCCTTGAGAACACAAATTGGTGACTTTATGGCTGCGATGGGACTGGTAGACGCATGACGCACTCTCCACCCAGCAGATACCCAATTCACCAATAACTCGGGTGCCCACAGGTCCCTTTCCAGACTTGACTACATTATTGTACCAGCAGGACAAATGAGACAAATCAAAGAGGTGCGACACTTGGCGAGAGGCATCTGTGATCATTCCCCGATATGGGCCGTGGTTGAGACGGGAGGGCATCAATCAGGCAGAATAGCACTGATAAATCCTTGGTTCTTGAAAAACCAGTTAATTAAAACCTCACTAATAAAAGAAATGGAACTATATTTCCAAGAAAACAAGGGGTCGGTAGAGTCAGCTCAATCATTATGGGAGGCCTTCAAATCAGTAATTAGGGGCCAGGCCATCTCCCAGATAGCGGGGACCCGCAAAGAGAAAGCCGCTCGGCTTGTTAGATTGGAAGGGAAAATACTCCGACTTGGAGAGGTTACGAGGGGAGGAGGAAATAGAGGTTAAACACAGGTTGGATATTGCGATCAAAGAATATAGAGACTTGGCTACAGAAGCGGCGCGAGCACAACACAAAGCCACACAATGCAGAATATATGAAATTGGGGACAAGGCAGGGAAGCTGTTGGCATGGTTTGACAGAAGAGAACCGGCTAATAGATTAGTGGCCGAGCTTCGGACGGACACTGGGCAACATCTGACAGAGCCAAGGGAAATTGCGCAAGGATTTGCTGACTATTTTCAAACTATCTATAAATCCCATACTTCCTCCACAGGAACGGAGGCAAAGGCCCTTCTCTCAGATATATCCCTCCCCACGCTCTCCGAAGATGAATCTGCCATCTTTGATGACGACCCTACACAGTCTGAGGTAGAGCGTGCAATACAGGGATTGCAGTCAGGGAAGGCAATGGGCCCTAACGGATTACCTATTGAATTATACAAGCTCGCACCCAGCAAGATAGCTCCGCATCTCACTAAAATGTTCCTTGAAAGTCGAGATAAAGGAGTGCTCCCGGAGGACCAGAGGCTAGCAACCATAGTGGTTATACATAAGGATGGCCGTCCCAAAGATAACTGTGCCTCTTATAGGCTGATATCGTCGATTAATGCTGAGGCCAAGATCTTGGCCAAGCTGCTGGCCACTCGCCTCCTGGGTGTAATCACGAAGCTTGTACATCCAGACCAGTCAGACTTTATGCCGTCAAGAAACATCTCACTTAATCTTAGACGCCTCCATGGGGTTATGGGAAGAATAGACACGTTGAGAGAGGATGCGGTGGTGATGTCCCTAGGCGCCACTATGGCGTTAGATACTATCGAATGGCCCTACATGTTTGCAGTCCTGGCAAAATTGGGCTTCGGCCCCAACTTTATTAACTGGTTCGGACTCCTGTATAAGAAACCACTTGCACAAGTGGTGGTAAACAATACCAAATCAAACGTGTTCGAGTTAGAAAGGGGAACCAGACAGGGATGTCCCCTGTCACCACTACTCTTTTCACTAATGCTGGAACCTCTTGCGTCATGGATACGGAAAGACCCAGTCATAAGGGGCCTGCGATGGGCAGAGGATTGGGAGGATCGAATCTCCCTATACGCAGATGATATACTATTATATCTGGCGTCCCCAAAATTCTCTATAAATCGGGTATTACACATCTTCACAAATGTTGGCAAACACTCTGGTTATAAAATAATCTGGTCTAAGTCAGTTATCTATGTCTTGTGGGGGGATTTTCCCAGATTGCCCAGAGGATATGTCATAACAGAGGCGAAAGAGGGGTTCAAATACCTTGGCATTTACATCACCAAAGATCCAACCCTATATTATGAGCGCAACCTCCCCCCCCACCCCCCCCCCCCCTCTGCAGCGGCTCAAGAGTAATGTCCAGCATTGGAGATCTCTCCCTCTGTCCCTACTGGGGCGCGCTGCGCTATTTAAGATGATGGCATTGCCACGATTTTTATATATACTGCAGGATTCTCTGGATCCAATACACACTGATTACTTTAAAAATATAGAATGCGCACAGAGAGAATTGATGTGGGAGGGGAAACCAGCGGGAATTGCGACTCGAAAGCTGATAAAAGGATGGTATGATGGCAGTATAGGACTCCCCGATGTCAAAAGATATTACTGGGCGGCGCAGCTAGCACCCATCAACCAATGTATACACAGACCTCATGATGACCCCGGTTACGGCATGGATAGATGGCTTCTCCCGGAAGGGAACTACATTAGAGTGCTCTATACAAACCCGGCCAAACTAAAGTTACAAGGTCCAACGCGACACGCAGTGACTGTATGGCACACAGTAAATAAAAGTATGGGTTGGGACGGGAAAATAACACAAGCAACCCCCCTGTGGGATACGGACAAGCTGGGCAACCTGAGACACTCAAAGGGCTTCGCGGCCTGGGACTCGATTGGAATTTCCCGAGTGGGTGACCTATGGAAAAAAGGGGAGGTGGTTCCCTTCGCTCAGTTTGAAAAGGAATATGAAATGGCCAAAACGGAAAAATTTAGATATTTGCAGATCCGACACTCGCTCCAAGCGGCTATCCCACGGGGACGGTTGCTCCCAGAGTCCTCCCCCCCCCCCCCTTGAGGACAGAATTCTGGACAGATTCATGTCCAAAAAAGCAATCTCATTGACATATAAGAAACTCATAAATAACATGCCTGACCCTCTCCTGCAACTTCGTAGAAACTGGGAGGAGGACTTGGAGGTACTAGATGACGATGAATGGCAGGAGGCGCTGTCCTCCACCAAGGAAGTGGCAATCTCATCTAGATTAGAGGGACGCAAAATATATCACCTATGTAAATAGCCCCTAAGCATTTGCGTCATCTTTATCTCATTTTTACTTTCAATGTCTGCTGCTAAAACTTGAGACGTAGCTATCAATGTACTAGACTTGTGGTGTCTAATGGTGTAACAATTGAGGAAAATGGGTGTTTACACATGAATACCACTTTCCCAAGTTCTGCGAAAGATGACAAAATGCAGACTATGAACTAAAGGACAAACATGCTAACTCAAATGGAAACTGTAGCTAAAATGGAACTTGTCCTGCCTGTTTTTAAGAACCTCAAACTCTCTACTGCAGTGAAAATAGAGAACCCTAAAAGCAAGTGATTAAAATAAATAAAATCATAGAATTTTGAAGGGGAGCGGTCATAGTGTTTGACGTCCCTGGAATAACTCCTAAGCTAAACATTCACCGAAAATTTAATAATTAGGAATGTGTTTTTTGCATAATCTTGATTATTATAACATCATGGCACATTTTCAGAGCAGAAGAATATGCTAGAAACATGCATTTAATGGAATCACAGTGCATTACTTGTTGCACGTTCAAGAACATGTGTTTTCGTGCTGTAATGAAAGGGGCTCTGCATTGAAAGAAACAAGATCACAACAACCCCTAATAAGAAAAACACACGATTATGTGCAGAATCATATACTGGAATTATACGTAAAGGTTATTTGCAAGGATTATGTGCAAGAATTCTATGTGCAATGATAAACGAAAAGCACACTAGATGAAGGTTTTCATTTTCTGATTATTGTGCTTCAGTGCAAAAAGGGAAAGAAAAATATGAAGACAAAAAGGTATGAATTGTCCCATAAAAAAAAAAAAACTCTTTATGTAACATCCAAAAAAGCAGGTAGTGTTACTATCTTGCATGGTGAAGCAATCCAGTCACCTTTGTTTCTTTCCGTGTGTAGATATGGACGTGAGCTTGCCACATAATTTAGAGGTTGAAGCCATAGAACATAGTTTAGCCCTTGGTGACTGAGCTGGTCGTAGATGGCTTGTGAAAACAGCAGCTGCTGAATTACATTAAGAGCTCCCGATGTTGCTGGAGCAGAGGAAGCACATCATTAATGTTGACGGAATCCAGTGAAGAAGAGATGTCCTGTAGCCTGACTGCCGAGAGCTGGTGTTGGCACTGCTGATGGATCAGTAGTTGGTGTTTTAATGACCCATCAAATACTTCAGGATGGGTTCCTTTGGTTTTAGTCCAGTGTTAACAGATAATTGATTGTCATGTTCCGAAATAGAATGCCATACCTTTACGGCACAGCTTCTCCATAGATAGCTGTATTCCACGTTGAGTCAGCATGGCGGACGCTCTGTAAGAGAGCTCCGCCACACCATACCAAATATCCGACATCTACTGCTGATCCCCAGGGTTCCATAGCCTGAGTTGATCTATTGTAGAGCCTGCCTAAGACCCCGCTGAATTGAGGGGCGGGGAGTCCCATTGCCAGGGGCCCAGGGAAGTACTAAGTGGCTGCCGTGAGTGTGAGCGGCAGGCTGTGGTCGCCCAGAGGTGCGTCCCGGAGGGCCTGGACCTGCCGCCTTTCCACTTTTGCTCTGTGCCTGGGGGCTGCGCCGGCCCACAGAGTTGTGGCTCAGGCTGCTCGAATGGGCGCTGGCCACCTCACTACACCCCCCCCCTCACCCCCCAAGATGTTTGGCCTACAGGAGACCGCGACTCCATGTGGCAGTGACCCACCGGGAGGAGCTCCTGGCCTGAAGTGGACCACTGCATGCTGACCCCAGATCCCAGTGCTTCACCTCAGAGCAGCAACGGGGCCCGGAGACTATCGGTCTGTGGCATTGCCCTCTAGGACAGCACCTCCCGCTGTTCCTCTGAGGTGAAATGCGGGGGCAGCTTTGGCTGAGTCATGTGGCCGGCAGGAGTCGTGAACAGGGTCGGATTGGGATCACAATTTGGCCCGGGCACTGTAAAAAAAAAAAAGTGGCCCACATTCGCGGGGCGTGCCCTTTTATGAAACATTATTTGGTTACTCTCAGAGGTCTCATTTGTAGAGACATTTTGGGTAAATTAATCATTTTAAATCTTAAAGGGACCGTAACATTGGCGAAGACACGTAGCACTGCAGTTCTGAAAACTGAGTACTTGCTTGCAGTCTTAACGCCCTGCACAATGTAGTCAGATACTCTTTCCCAACCAGCTATGTTCTTGACTCTGATCATCACATAAATCAGAAATCTAGTAGAAAGTCAAGGGGAAAGAGTTAGACTAGAATCTCTGGGAATAGAATATGTAATAACAAAAGTAAGAGGAAGAGCAGCTCTGAACCTCTGCCTTGGAGAATAGAACCTCTGATGACAAACACTAAAGAAATACATTTTGCAAATCAGCCATAAAAACATTTTGCAAAATTCTCAAAAGAAATTAAATCTACCTCACTCACAAATTTTGAGAGGTGAAGTAGAACTAGAAATCAGTTAGTGATAGGTGTGATAGGTAGAGGCATAAGGGAAAGACCGAAAGATCGGGTAGCCAGTGGAAAAGGTACATAGCTATAGAAAGAAGAAGATGTAGGTAGATAATGAGTGTAAGAGATATAGATAGTACTTTATGGTCATAGACAAACACATGCAAAACTGCAAAGTGAACCTTCTTCACTTTTCCAAAGAGAATATGATCAAATGCCACTAAGAATTCAGAAGAAGCAATACACATCCTCTGTTCTAAGAATCATGGTTCGAGTGACCTGAAGACAACTTGTAATATTGGTTCAAATATTCCATCTGTGTAACAATCCCTCACAATTCTTCACATGCCCTCCATGTGTAAAACATGCTGTAGCACCAAATCTGAAGCACGGGTTCCGGGGTAGCGTGCTACTCATAACAAAGCACTTCAACTCGTCGTCAGGGGTAGTAAGCGCTACATAAATATAATTTGCAATATGTTAATTAAGCATGCGTTTCTGTGGGATGAAAGGCAGCCCTCAGTCTTATTTACATTTTCACAACTGTTTTGCTGGTATCTGAAAGGCAATGTGTCTTTTAAGTTCATTTGATGCCACATAGCAACAATACACATAAATATACTGCACATCATACCACATAATTCTAATCGGCATAAATGAATTCAGCGCCACAAAGTTCCACTCCACACATCATTCCACACAATTCAGCAACACACCACATAAATCAACTCAACAACACATTTACAAAATACACCCAATCCACACCACACAATACTACATCATGCCACAAAATTTAACACACCACGTAACTAAACTGCACAACATACCACTACACAACACAAAAGACCATTCCACATAATTACACTACATGGCACACAATCCCACTCTACATAATTCTAGTACACTCAAAACCACATAATTACGATCCACATAATTCCACTGCACACCATGGCACATAATTCTACGCCACACAATTCTCCAACTAGCAATTCCAATCCAACCCACATAATTCCACTCCACACACCTCCACACCATAACACATGGGTAAAACACATTGTCATTTACACCGCCAATAGCTCTAACTCTTGCATATGCGAGACCTAGTGGCATTGCCAATGCTGTTTTTTTTTGTTGTTCTTCATTTTGGCAGCTTTATATTGTGCAAGTGGTTATTTGAGCGCTATTCGTGAGCACCAATTACACTACACAAGATCAGATTGTTTTTATTTAAGGGCCTGGGAGAGGAAGTGATTTGCCCAGAATCACAGGATGTTGAGAGCAGATGCCTGGACTCGAACCTGATCCCCCCCCACCCCCTCTCTGCAACTCTGACCTGCAGGCCACATATGCATGCAAGGCATGGAAGTGGGAGGATATTGTTCTTAAGAAGGACACTGGGGCCAAGGTGACAATGGCCTACAGCCTGAGCAATGGCACAACAGCCAGGCCCCTTCCCTTACTAAATTACTCAACCCCTCCCCAGCCCTCCATTGCCTCGAGGAGATACTAGCTATTACCCTCACTCCCGCCCAGCTATTACTCTCACTCCCACCTAGCTATTACTCTCACTCCCGCAGGTCTCTTTGACTTCAAAACTATCCACCACAACTGAACGGAACGGCATTGTAATGGCAATTGCGGCAACTCTGTTACAGTTTTTGGGACCCTGCTGTCTGTTCTGTCCACACCTCCCTGCTGGGGTGGGACTGCATCCCCCAGAATTCATTGGTACACAGGAGGTGGGGGAGCCGGGTTTAGAGAGCCATCCGGCCGATACCCTACAGTGTATCTCTGCACCACCCCTCGTGACTGGGCTCGGTCCGAGGGTATAAATAAATGGACTCAAGGTTGCACGTGACCTTCGGCCGACACCACAAGCCGTGTGCGTGCGTGTCCCTAAGTGCGCTGCGCGGGCCGCTACAAGTACCTGTGTTCAGCTCACCACAATGGCGACGAGTGGAGTATGGACCGCTCCCCCCCCCCTCGCTCTGCTTCAACACTGCTCTGGTGGACTGTGGCGATCCCACGCAGCCGTCACAAGTCTGGCAGCACCGGAGCGCCCCGCAGGCACCGCTGCCTCGAGCCTACTCCTCCCTGAGGCATGTTGTGGCAGCATCGAGGACAAGCACGCTGCCTCACACCCTGGGCCGCACAGTGCTGTGTTTTGCAATCGGAGCAGAAGGGCTCCGCAACGTAAAGTGAACAGCCGCTGGGGCCCGACCAGCACGCGACGAGCGGCGCGAGGGCGGAGCCTGATACCCCGCTTGTGGCCCGGCTCTGAGCAGTTCAGAGGCCTGTGGACAGGCGCGGCCCCAACCTGAGGCCCCAATGCGGCGCGACTCCACAGCAACTGAAAAAAAACCCGAAGAGAAACAGAAAAGGAAGGAAGCATACAGACAAAAGGGGCCCCAGCGCAGCAGGCTGAAGGCAGGAAGGAAAGACTCTGTCTTTGTCAGCCAAGGCCAGGTGCCCAAGCCTGTTTAAAGAAGGCCAGAGTAAAGTGCACCACTACCGGCTACACAAACCAGAGGAAAGGAGCACCAGCAGATTGCCAAACACAGCGACCAACAGGTCCGTCATCAAGGCCCCAAGGGAGGAGTGCCAGAAAGGCCCCGGAGACTGCACAAACCAGGCATAAGACAAGGGCAGACCCACCACACCAGGGGCACAGGGCCGCAGCGACACTTCACCCACTGCACACAGCGTCACACCGACCGCAGGAAGAGACAGGTCTAGGCGCACCATGGGAGACCCGCCGCCGCCTCAGCAACCAGCACAGGCACCACTAGTACCGTATTCACACGCGTCAGTGACGCCAATACCCCCGTTCAGCCAGCTTGCCGACCCCGCCTCAGCCGCGCCCGATAAACTCTGGGTAGGCCGCCTGGATCACTACTTTACAGGGACCAGAGAGACAGATGGGCCAGTAAAACGCTCCCTGCTAATGCATTTTGGGGGCGATGAACTTTATGAGCTGTTCGAGACGCTGCCTGACACCTGGGCAGCTCATGGGTATGACGCAGCCATCACTTCGCTCAACAGATACTTTGACCCGCAAATGAACCCGGATTACGAGCGGTTCAAGCTGCGCCAGGCCCAGCAAACAGAGGCGGAAACAGTAGATATGTTTTACGCCAGGCTAAGGAAGTTGGCGCGCACATGCACGAATATTGACTAGACCGAAAATTAGGGCGCAGATTATTCAGGGGTGCAAGTCTGTCACGCTGAGGCGCAAGATGCTTCGCCAACCTGGAATATCTCTGGACGAGATCCTCATCCTTGCCCGCTCCGAGTTGTCTGACAAACGGGCAGAAGAAATGGAGGCCGTTCGAGTTCGCAACACCCCTCCATGCCACTGGAGTCAAGCTATCCTGGATGATGAGGGGTGAAACCCCGAAACCGGTCCTAGGATGCTTGTTTCCAGTCCAGGGAGGACCTGGCAGTTCGGGCTGGACTGTTCCCATGAGGCACAGGGTCAAGACTGATTTGCATATGGCTGGGTTCAAACTGGAATGGCATGGTGAGCAAACAAACGATGGATTTAGGCCCAGATCTATGTACTGGGGTGAATGTATAGCATTGTTCTGCATTCTGTCCATCAATTGTGATTTTTGCATTTATCACCCTGAGTGGGACAGGTATGCCCAGACGTGGGTCCCGTGCTCTCCATGCCACTGGAGTCATGCTATCCTGGCTGATGAGGGGTGAAACCCCGAAACCGGTCTTAGGAGGCTTGTTTCCAGTCCAGGGAGTACCTGGCCTGGCAGTTCGGGCTGGACTGTTCTCATGAGGCACAGGGTCAAGACTGATTTGCATATGGCTGGGTTCAAACTGGAATGGCATGGTGAGCAAAAAAACGATGGATTTAGGCCCAGATCTCTGTACTGGAGTGAATGTATGACATTGTTCTGCATTCTGTTTATCAATTGTGATTTTTCCAGCTTCTCAGGCGCAGAAAATGGTCCACATCAAGGAAGAGACGGTGGAGGTGGTGCAACGGCGACCCGGACCTGTGCATGGACAAGGGCGAGCCACAGGTAGCCGGCCTGGTGGGAAATGTGGGCATTGCGGGTTCGATCACAAAGCGCAAGACCAATACCCAGCGAGAGGACAGACCTGTTCGAAGTGCAGCAAGGCAAATCACTGTGCCAGCGTATGCTGAAGTGGAGGACGCTCACGTGGAGGCGCATCTAGAGGACGCCCCACGACCCTACGAAACCGAACGCTTGAAGAGAGCGACACCATGGAAACACCTGTTGTATTCCGTTTTAGGGGTCCGTATATAGGTTTTCCTGAATCATGTCCTTATATAGGCACAATTCACCTTGCCCTTATATAGGCATAGAATCCCTGTCCTTATTTAGGCATTAACCGTGCACTCCAAATACAGGCATGGTCACCAACATCCGTCCACCCTAACGTCACAACGAGTTCTTAGAAACCAGACCCTTAAGCTTCGGGATTTTCCCTAGCACAGGACTATTGATTTCTCCAAGAACTCATCTATTATGTATGAACCGTTATACCTTAAGGGTTCATTCCTGACGTTTTCCTATGTCCGACTTCACGTCAATGCTAACATTCCTCGACACCTACCAGGTATAAATATACCTTCCCTTGCCCAAGCAAGTTAGAGGAGACCCTCGACTTCAGAGGAGCCCGTATCCCGGCCTGACGCACTGAGAAGACGCTGTCATTCCTGCACGCAGACTAATCCAGCTTCCAGTGTTCTGACTCCCTTCGCGGGGTGTTAGAGTTCCAAGATCCGGCAGGAGATTCCCCTCTCTCATTCTCAAGGTATGGAGCTGACTAGATCCTAGAGGGACTCTTGGCATACTAGACTTTACACACTCTTAGTCTACCATACTAGAGAATACTCCACCTACTTCTACTCTTCCCTACACCTAGACTAGGTTAGGTACATTGGGTAGAACTAGCTTAGAGACGCATCGAATGAGTACCCGCATTCTTAGCTCATGTTATTTATGTACGTAAATATATGCTAAAAGATAATGCTAGCGCAGTATTATTTATTTCTACTGCTTACGCTGTACATTATTTATCTTGCATACTGTCTTGTGATCATAACAGCACATATCTCTTACACGAGAAACAAGACTGTTCAATAAAACCCTTTATTGAAACGCCCGTCTTTCCTTTCTGTGTAACTCTGCAGAAACTAAGCATGCACGATTGAATGAGTGAAACTGTTATCTATTGTTTCCACGATTCTGAGACATGTTCCACTTCTAAAGGGAAACAAAGTTGTCATGTTTTTCGGTTGCCAGAAACTACTCCCTTCTTGTTCTCAAGGAGTTTCTAGTGGCCTCTGAGCTAGCTGGCACAGGTAATTAAGTTTAATATAATCGATAGGGACATACCGACCGTAGTCCTATGTCAAACCTATAGGTTATATTATTCCAATGCGCAGAGCCTATTAGGGAAATAGGAACTACACTACACACCAAGAGAAGGAGCCACTGCTTACTACGAAGATGACGACACCTTTGTCATCTCATTCGCAGGAAGACCCGTCCGCAAGAAGCGCCCCCCTCCGATGTGCAATGTACAAGTCAACAGGACATCCGTGCATGCACTAATAGACACGGGTGCGTCCATAAATGTAATGGACTCTGACCAATATGAAAGACTGTCACCCAAGCCACCCCTGGCACCCAGTTTGGCCAAAATTTACACCTAATGAGGTACAGAACCCATACCGCTACAAGGAGTGATCGAGGTTGAGATCTCTAGCTCTGAACACTCCGTGAAGACAAGATTCCTCGTAATGGATGGAAAAAAGGGAACGCTGCTGGGGTGCCACACCGCGGAAGACCTAGAGCTGGTGTTTTTCGCCAAGCAGGTTCACGACACACATGCAGAGGACATCCTGAGCGAGTTCCTACAGCTATTCCAAGGCCTGGGTAAACTGAAGGGACACCAAGTGAAGCTGCATATAGACAAAGCAATCCAGCCAAGAGCGTTGCGGCACCGGCGCATTCCTTTTCATCTCCACCCCCTTGTGGAAAAGGAGCTGCAAGACCTGGAAGACTTGGGGGTTATCAAAAAGATGTCAGGACCCACCCCATGGGTGTCCCTGCTGGTAGTCACACCGAAGCCAAAACAACCTGGCGCCATTCGACTATGTGTCTACATGAGACTTCCCAATCAGGTCATCCGGAGAGAGAGGCACGTGACCCAAACGATGGATGACATCGTCGCTGACCTCAATGGAGCCCAATGGTTCTCGAAGCTGGATTTGTACTCTGGGTACCATCAGTTGGAGCTGGCGCCAGAAAGCCGCTACATAACCACTTTCTCGACGCACGTCGGCCTCCAACGGTATACCCATCTCAGTTTTGGTGTGTCCTCCGCCGCAGAGGTGTTTCAGAACGCCATCGAAGAGACCCTCTCAGGCCTGGTTGGAGTGATAAACCTAAGTGATGACATCCTAATATAGTCACGGAGTCTGGAGGAACATCACGTCCGGCTGAGAGCGACCTTGCAAAGGTTGGCAGACTGTTGGCTTACCCTGCACAAAAGGAAATGCGCCTTCTATCAAGGGTCAATAGACTTTTTCGGATACGTCTTTTCGCGAGACGGACTCCGCGTCGACCCACGCAAAGCAGAAGCCATCCAGAATGCCCCAGTCCCACAGAATCCTACTGAAATCAGGAGCTTCCTGGGGATGGTGACATACTGCGGGAGGTTTATCCCAAGCCTGGCCATGCTCTCGGAACCCCTGCGCCAGCTGACGAAGACCGGTACACCCTGGGAGTGGAGCCCCAAAGAGGAGTTGGCGTTCCAAGACATCAAGAAGGCTCTTCTGGGCCTGACGACCATGGCGTATTTTCTCCCCAAGAGGAAGACGGAGCTTGTGGTAGACACCAGCCCCGTAGGGCTCGGGCGGTCCTTCTGCAAGGGAACGCAAAGGGAGTCTGCGTCCCTGTCGCCTAGGCCAGTCGGGCGGTGTCTCCGACAGAAACTCGACACCTCAAATAGAGCGTGAGGCTATGGCCATAAAGTGGGCGTGCCAACACTTCCACCTGTACCTCTGCGGCCATAAATTCCTTGTAGTAATGGATCACAAACCCCTGCTACCACTGTTTAATGGATCATCATGCCTAGCACCCCAAGAATAGAGAGATGGGTGATCCAGCTGCAAGCATATTCGTTCCAGCTGCTCTACAGACCAGGGGCAGACAATCTTGTTGACTTTCTGTCCAGACACCCCACCCAGGGGGACGGCGAGACAACGCTGGATGACGCCATATACACAGCAGCATTCGTGAATATGGTAGAGGCCAATGCCTGCCCCGTAGCCGTGATGACGGAAGATCTTCAAGATGCCACCAACGCGGACGATACCTTGGGAAGGGTGAAGGAGGCCCTAGAGAAGGGTCGTGGCATCGGTTCCTTGATGTAGCCAAGCTGCTCACTGCAGAAGAACAAAATTCCAGACGCCAACTCTGGAGGGTACGACATGTCAGGGGATCGGGACTGGTGCTACGGGGCAACGAATCATCGTCCCAAAAAGCCTATGCCAGCGAATGGTCACGCTCGCCCATCAAGGCCATCAAGGGACCACTAAGACAAAGGCAAGATTGCGCACGAAGGTATGGTTCCCCAACATGGACGAAATGGTGGACGAGGTGGTCAAGCACTGTCACCGATGCGCCATCACAGGTGTCGACCCCACTCCAGTGCCTGTACTAACTGAAGAACCCTGCCTTACGCCCTGGTCCAAGATTAGCATCAACTTCGGGAGCTTCCTGGATGGGAGGCAGGCCATGGTAATCCTAGACTCGTTTTCAAAGTTCTCCATTGTAGAGCTGGTACCGTCCACGGTGTTCTCCCTTCGTCCAACCTGCTTTGGAGAAGACATTTGCCATGTTTGGGTTTCCAGAGGAAGTCAAGTCAGACAACGGGCCGCCTTTCCAGGGTCAGGACTTCCACGACTTCTTGGCACGAAGAGTTGTCCTCCATTGCCGAATCACCCCTCAGTGGCCTCAAGCCAATGGCGAGGTGGAACGATTCATGAGGACGCTCAACAGGGCCCTCAGGATCAGAGTGGACCAGCACCAAGACCCCGAAGTATGTTTACATCAGTTCCTACTTGCATACCGGCAAACGCCCCACTCAACGACCGGGTGCGCCCCAGCATTGCTCCTGCTCGAGTGATCGCCGTGGGATCTAATCCCGGAGGACCCAGAGTGGGTGCCACCCTGCCTGGATGTCGAAAAAGCTCAGCAGAAACGGAGGGCGACCAATGAGAAAGCGACTGAAAGCCACCTAGCAAGAGACCCGACACTGCGTGTAGGGTCAAAGGTAGTTCTCATAGACCGTCACCCGGGCTGGAAGTTTCGCGCACCCCATGTGAGCCCGAGGTGTGGACGGTAACTCGAGTCGACGGCACCATGATCACGGCGCAACAAGGCAGGCACACGGTGGTGCGAAACGTGTCCTGGTTCAAAGAAATACCAGGTAACCCAACACTCGATCACTCACCTCAGGAGGAAGACAAAGAGCCCGTGGACACTCCGGTAATTCCCACTCTTGATGAAGACCTAGGTCCAAGGCCCTCCGCACCGCAGGATGAAGCAAGTGCACACCGAAGCAACCAAGAGGAACAAATGCCACGAGAGGCTTCCGCGAGGTGTCCCGAGAACGCCCCAGGCGACTCCAGAGGGAAACAACACCAAAGTCAAAGATATCTACTTTGACCAAATACCATGCCCAGCCAAAGACAGAGAGACTTTATATGCTGAACGAGCCTCGCACCCGCTGGCTCAATGCTAGTGACTCACAAGCAATGCTTTGTTCCAAATGTCTTTTACTTTATGCTTTTTGTTCTTCTCCTCTCCTTCTATTTTCCTTTTCCCAGTTACTAGTGTTCATCTAAAAGAAAGGAGGGATGTAGAGAGCCATCCTGCCGATACCTACAGTGTATCTCTGCACCACCCCTTGTGACCGGGCTCGGTCTGACAGTATAAATAAATGGGCCCCAGGTCGCACGTGACCTTCGGCCGACACCACAAGCCGTGTGTGTGTGTCCCTAAGTGCGCTGCGCAGGCCACTACAAGTACCTGTGTTCAGCTCACCACACTGGGGTTCTCGCGCTTAGGAGCGCACATCTGACTCCACGGCTTCTTAGCACGACAGATGCTAGGCCGAGCTATCCCTCTTCGTTTTTCAAGGTAAAGGATACCAGCCTTAATTATTGTTACAAATGGCTTGCCATGGGCAAAAGGAAGATGAGAACTGCACCTCGGGGGGGATAAACCATCACCACTATTGACTCCTTCCTGATGAGGGCAGCAAGTGTTATTTCTTTGACTTCAAAACTATCCGCCACAACTGAACGGAACTGCACTGTAACGGCAATTGCGGCAACTCCGTTACAGTTTTTGGGACCCTGCTGTCTGCTTTGCTCACACCACCCTGCTGGGATGGGACTACATACCCCAGAGTTCATTGGTGCACAGGAGGTGGGAGAGCCGGGGCCATCGTGCTCAAAAACTGCCCGCACCTCCCTGCTGGGGTGGGACTGCATCCCCCAGAGTTCATTGGTGCACAGGAGGCCGGGGTCCTCACGCTTAGGAGCGCTCACATGACTCTGCGGCTACTTACTTAACACGATAGATGCCAGGCCGAGCTATCCCTCTTCGTTATGCAAGGTAAAGGATACCAGCCTTAATTCTTGTTACAAGTGGCTTGCAATGGGCGGAGGGATACACTATCACCACTATTGACTTCCTGGTGAGGGCAGCGAGTGTTATTTCTAAAGACATTGCCCTGACCGAAAGGAGACTTTCCCTGGAGACCTGAAGAAATGTTTATGTCCTGCTCCTCCAAAATGATACAGAGGGGGCGGCCAGTAATTCGCCAAGGGAAATGTCTCTCCCCGCTGTCACTGATGCAGCGGTTGTGGAGGACTCATCTGATGGAGACATTACACTTCCTGTTGAACCTCCAGTTAAAAAGAAGAGGGGCGGGGGAAGACAGTTCCATTGGTATGAAAGGGAGTGGGCATTTCCCCGGAAATGGGTGTTGACTTTAACATGGACAGGGCTGTGGACAAGTTCTTAAAGTTTGAAGTATTGTTAAAATGTCTGCTGGCTCCCATCATGTCACACCTAGAGGGGATCAAGGCTAAGCACCCAGCACTGGTGTTGCCAAAAACAAAAAAAAAAGGATGTGGCTGTTGTACATAAATGCCAGGGCGGACCACTTGATGAAATTGTGATTGTGTTGGTTCTGGGAAGGCATCAGATGGTCCCAGCCATATTGCATCAGGGGCCTAGAACAGTATGCCAACTTTATCAGTGCCATTGGACAGGAGGGCACTTACTTAGGTACACAACAGCCCAGGGGTAGCGAACAAAATGTATATGCCTTGACTAGGTCTCACATGGTACAGACGGGCGATGTCACATCACTGCACCCACCCTCTGAATCAGCACCCTTAGTTGGCATTTTAACTGGGATACCACCTATTAAGCAAGGCGTGAGGTAGACCACGGCAAACCTTATGCTTAAGGTAAAACATTGGTGCAACAATACTCTAGTGAATGGGCCTCTTCTGTCTCCTCATGTTATAATGGTAAGAAGAGTGGGATGGGCGGGACGAAATGTAAAGAAGAATATTGAGGGGGATTGCATTATAGTAAACTTAAGGCATCCTAAATACACAAAAGCCCTTGTACAAAGCAGTTTCCTTACACAGGTCAAGGTTACAAGGATTTTTTCCCTTCAGTATTTCTTTCCCCCCATTCTTACTGCTCCGTGGGTGCAGGCTGGTCCGCTCCCAGGTCCCAAGCGCTGGTTCAGAGAGTGGTCTCTAGGATGGAATTACCACTTAAAAATAGGTTGGCGCCCTTGTGTGGACTGGATGAGAATGACTGACTGACTGATCCCACAACAAGCTGGACCCATTAGCTCAAGGCCCCCCGGGCACACTGGATGGTGACATTGCCTTGTCTCAAACCACGAGTCCCCACACACCCTCATTGAAAGTCATGACATGGAATATTGCTGGGTTGAAGTCTAAATGGGACGACGTAAGATGGTTGGAAATCCTTGGGGGGGGGGGAGGAATCATATTGTGGCATTGCAGGAAACATGGGACACCGAAAAATCATTTTATATAGATGGGTTTTCCTCTTTTTTTAAAGTCACATCCCCTTCTCCCGCTGGGCGTGCTAAGGGTGGCTGCCTAATTCTAGTCTCCCTTAAGATCCTCTGTACTGTCGCCTTTGTGGAAAATAATTCGCCTAATCTGTTGGCAGTTGCGTTGGAGTTCAAAAATAATCCCCCCTTTGTTGGTGGTGAACGATTATAACTCCTTTGGTAGGAACACAAAAACAGAACACATCCTCGCCCTGCAGTGCTTTTTAGAACACTACTGGGAGAAAAGGACCGCTTATTACCAGGTCATAATATTGGGTGATTTTAATGTACATCTATGTCAGTAAGGCTGTGCTTTTGTAAAAGGACCCCTAGATGTAACTCCTTGGGTTACTCACTTTGAACAGACAGGGGAGGGCGAAGTTATACCTTCTTTTATTGGAGGGGTTGTTCCTCCACCATTGATTTCATCATGTTATCTGCCCCCCCCCCGACCTCTTTAGTTAAATCTCTGAGAGTAACTTGGAATAATTTTAGTGACCACAATCCCATAATGTTGGACCTGACCTTGGATTTAGAAATAGATGGCAAGATAAAAAAATGTTTGATGTGGGACAGGGTGATACCCGAAGCATTTTTAGAAAAACTTTATACAGTAAATGCGGGAGATATTGCACCAGGAAGCGATACGCAGGATGTGGCAGTTCTTACGCTTTTAGCAGATTATACAAGCAGATTGCCTCGAACCTCTTATCTCATGGCAAACACAGGAACAACAATGAGGAAAGGTGGTTCGATGGTAATTGTTCCAGGAACCATAGGAATTTATTGGCCGCCTTGAAGTAGCGGCCTAGGGACAAGGATAAGATTAGGGCATGCAGGAAAGCATGTAAATTAGCAACGCTGCTTAGAAAAAAGGAAATCAAGGAGCAGGCCTGAGCAGAATTACTTCAGTTCTGTTTGATAGGAAACAGTACTAAATTCTGGAAGATTGTACACAGACCTTTTTTTGCAGTATCAGTAAATTCTAGGGTGGACTGCACCATTGCTGCCAATAAATGGTTCTCCCATTTTGAGGGGATGTATAGTGGGAGAGATATGGAGGGCTCTGATACCTTGTGGGTGCCTGGAAGTGACATTTTATCAGTGACCTTTAGTACTGAAGAAGTGTATAAAGCCATCTCTGCCATGGCTTGGGGGAAGCGCCGGGCCCGGATGGGGTTTGTCCAGACCTCTATAAAGCTGACCCCCAAACCTGGGCCATGATACTGACTCACGTTTTTAACACGGCATGTAAATGTGGTTTCCCCTCTACCTGGTCTAGTGCCATTATTTTACCAATCTTTAAACAAGCATTGGCATAGCCAATAGGTCTCGCCTTTGGGACCTTATAAGAGTGTGCTGGGGGCCCCAGTCCGTATGGATGGACTGTAGAGTGTGCTGGGGGCCTCAGTCCGTATGGATGGACTGCAGAGTGTGCTGGGGGCCTCAGTCCGTATTGATGGAGTGTAGAGTGTGCTGGGGGGTGCAGTCCGTATGGATGGACTGCAGAGTGTGCTGGGGTCCGCAGTCTGTATGGATGGACTGTAGAGTGTGCTGGGGCTTCAGTCTGTATGGATGGAGAGTAGTGTGTGCTGGGGGCCTCAGTCTGTATGGATGGAGAGTAGAGTGTGCTGGGGGCCGCAGTGTGTGCTGGGGGCCGCAGTCCGTATGGATGGACTGCAGAGTGTGCTGGGGGCCTCAGTCCGTATGGATGGACTGTAGAGTATGCTGGGGCCGCAGTCCATATGGATGGAGTGTAGAGTGTGCTGGGGGCCGCAGAGAGTGCTGGGGGCTTTAGTCCGTATGGATGGAGTGTAGAGTGTGCTGGGGCCACAGTATGTATGGATGGACTGTAGAGTGTGCTGGGGGCTGCAGTCCATATGGATGGGCCCCAGAGTATGCTGGGGGCCGCAGTCCCCAGCCTTACAACGTACGGGGTATTATCACAGCGTGTTTTGCTGTGCTTCTGTTCTTGTTTTTCCATTCATTATTGGACGGCGTGTTTAACGTGTTCACTGCATATGGCTGTATTTTACTGCTCTGTATTTCATTTACTTACTGTATCTAGAGTTCTGCAGCAGTTCTTTCTTCGGTACCTTTGATGTATTGTGTTGTAGTCTGTGTGTTCTGTTGTATCTTCCGTGTGGCCCTCCATGGTACAATGTTCTGTTTCATGTACTGTGTGTGCACTGTCGCACTCTTGAGCATTGCGCTTTTCTGCATTGTAATGCTTTGTACAGATCGCCTTCAGTTACGCATGTTCAGTTTTCCTGCGTGTTTTGGTATGCCAATGTGTCCCACTTTGCGCGGTCGTGCTGGTTTTTAATGAGTCCATTGAACTCTGCGTGTTGTTGCGTCATCGAATGTTTGTCCGGCATCGAACGGGGGCCGCATGTTCCCAGACACGGCCTTTTGGGGGGCGGTTGTGTTGTTTGCTGAGGATGCAATGAAACGCCTGGGCATAATGCGGACTTGTGACCATGCGTGCAGTGTCTTTGTACAAATCTTTGAATCCAAAACATGACACGGGTATCTCGTGAAACACTCAGAAGCCCCGCCTGTCTTGAGGGTCCCCATATGGCGTCATGTTGGTGTAAAGCGCCTAGGGCCTGTTTCAAGCAGATCAAAAGGCCCCTTTAAAAAGATCTGTATTGGTAAGTAGCCATGTACGTTACCCGGGGTCTTCGGGTGTGTGTTTGTGTTTCGGTGTGTGCATGATTCTGTGTTTGTGTGTCTGTGTGTGTGTTTCTTTGTGTCTGTGTGTGTGCCTGTTTGTGTCTGTGTGTTTCTTTGTGTTTGTGTGTTTCTGTGTGTGTGTGTCTGTGTGTGTCTCTGTGTGTGTGTCTCTGTGTGTGTGTGTGTCTGTGTGTGTCTGTGTGTGTGTCTGTCTCTGTCTGTGTGTCTGTCTGTGGGTGTCTGTGTGTCTGTCTGTGTGAGCGTCTGTGTGTGTTTCTGTGTGTCTGTCTGTCTATGTCTGCATGTCTGTCTGTGGGTGTGTCTGTCTGTGTCTGTCTTTGTGTCTGTCTGTGGGTGCGTCTGTGTTTGTCTGTCTGTGTGTGTGTGTCTGTCTGTGTGTGTCTGTGTCTGTCAGTGTGTGTGTCTGTGTGTGTGTCTGTCTGTGTATCTGTGTCTGTCTGTGTGTCTGTCTGTGAGTGTCTGTCTCTGTGTGTCTGTGTGTGTCTGTCTGTCTCTGTGTGTCTGTCTGTGTGCCTGTGTGTGTGTGTCTGTCTCTGTGTGTCTGTGTGCGTCTGTGTGCGTGTCTGTCTCTGTGTGTCTGTGTCTGTCTGTCTGTGTGTGTGTCTGTTTGTGGGTGTGTCTGTTTGTGGGTGTGTCTGTGTCTGTTTGTGGGTGTGTCTGTGTCTGTTTGTGGGTGTGTCTGTGTGTATGTTTGTGGGTGTGTCTGTGTGTGTCTGTGTATTTGTGTGTGTGTCTCTGTGTGTGTCTTTGTGTGTGTGTCTGCCTGAGTGTCTGTATGTGTGTGTCTGCCTGAGTGGCTGTGTATCTGTGTCTGTCTGAGTGTCTGTGATTCTGTGTCTGTCTGTGTGTCTGTCTGTGTGTCTGTCTGTGTGTATGTGTCTATCTGTGTGTCTGTCTGCCTGTCTGTGTGTGTGTGTGTGTGTCTGTCTGCCTGAGTGTCTGTGTATCTGTGTCTACCTGAGTGTCTGTCTGTGTCTGTCTGTCTGTGTGTGTGTCTGTCTGTGTGTGTCTGTCTGTGTGTGTGTCTGTGTGTGTGTGTGTGTCAGCCTGAGTGTCTGTGTGTGTGTGTCTGCCTGAGTGTGTCTGTGTCTGTCTGTGTATCTGTGTCTGTCTGTGTGTCTGTCTGTGAGTGTCTGTCTCTCTGTGTGTGTGTGTGTGTGTGTCTCTGTGTGTCTGTGTGTGTCTGTCTGCCTGTCTGTGTGTGTCTGTCTCTGTGTGTCTGTCTGTGTGCCTGTGTGTGTGTCTGTCTGTGTGTGTCTGTTTCTGTCTGTGTGAGTGTCTGTCTCTGTGTGTCTGTGTCTGTCTGTGTGTCTGTCTGTGTGTGTGTCTGTCTGTGTGTGTCTGTCTGTGTGTGTGTCTGTGTGTGTGTGTCTGTGTGTGTGTCTGCCTGAGTGTGTCTGTGTCTGTCTGTGTATCCGTGTCTGTCTGTGTATCCGTGTCTGTCTGTGTCTGTCTGTCTCTCTGTGTGTGTGTGTGTGTGTCTCTGTGTGTCTGTGTGTGTCTGTCTGCCTGTCTGTGTGTGTGTCTGTCTCTGTGTGTCTGTCTGTGTGCCTGTGTGTGTGTCTGACTGTGTGTGTCTGTTTCTGTCTGTGTGCGTGTCTGTCTCTGTGTGTCTGTGTCTGTCTGTGTGTCTGTCTGTGTGTGTGTCTGTCTGTGTGTCTGTCTGTGTGTCTGTCTGTGTGTGTCTGTATGTGTGTGTGTCTGTGTGTCAGAGTCTTGCTGTGTGTGTCTGTGTGTCTGTCTGTGTGTGTGTCTGTCTGTGTGTCTGAGTCTGTCTGTGTGAGTCTGTCTGTGTCTGTGTTACAGTGTCTGTGTGTCAGTGTCTGTGTGTGTCTCTGTGTGTGTCTCTGTGTATCTGTCTCTGTGTGTCTGCCTGTCTGTGTCTGTCTGTGTGTCTGTCTCTGTGTGTCTGTCTCTGTGTGTGTGTGTGTCTGTGCGTTTGTATCTGTGTGTGTGTGTGTGCGCACGTGTGTGTACACGTGTGTGTTCGTGTGTTTTACCCTCGAGGGCCATGTCTTCCCACCAAGTTTTTCTCGGAGTAGGGGGAAGGGGTAAACAGCCATGGACACGTTGGAGGGGAGTGGGGTGCATGAGTAGAGAAACACCCACTTAAATGCAGCAAGGGGCACCCATTCCCTCAGAACATAA
This sequence comes from Calotriton arnoldi, assembly GCA_963921515.1. Lineage (NCBI taxonomy): Eukaryota > Metazoa > Chordata > Amphibia > Caudata > Salamandridae > Calotriton > Calotriton arnoldi. Next base: position 907,106 of record CAWUFW010000967.1, on the reverse strand, counting down.
AAAAATTGTGAAGACTCTGGGCCTCCCAAAATCACCTTAAATTTGACCCCATGATATACAAAAAAAAATCAACTTTTTTACCCCGTCTGTTTTGAGAAGAAATTGATAGTGAGCGCAGGTCATCACAGCCAGGCGTTTTCTTAAATTAAAAAACGCATTTTTATTCACATTTACAGTGAACCTATGCTATTTTACAGCGCCCAGTTGGAACTTTAGAAAAATGTCATTTTCTTTTTGGAGTATTGGCGGCAGAGAGGGAAACGCAGGTTTGAAGTCCATCTTAAAGTTGTTGAATAGATCGTGTTTATCGTACCTTCCAAAACCAGCGTGAAAATCAGCCCGACTGGAAAAATAGCGTTTCTAAAAAAAACAATAATAATAACAGGCTTGTTAAAGGTGCGTACTCACCCCCATCGCCGCTATGAAATTTACATAAATTATAGTTATGAATGACGGCCAGCAGCGTGAAGAAAGATGAAACAGCGCTCAAACAAGCAGAGGCAGACAAACAACAAGGCACAGCGCGGGACCATTCAACGTAAAAAAGGAGTGCGCCAAGCACACACTATGTTAAGCAATGAGTATGGCGACATGTGACCGGGGCAGTCGCCACCAAAGTCAAAACACACCCAAAGGCGGGACAACAAGCAGCGTTTCGCCAAAGAAAAGTAAGCAATTTTGACTGGCATAGGATGGAATAAATGGAAAGTGGTGGGCGTGGTCTATGGCACCAGTGTAGATACCCCATGCCTTGCAGAGCAGCGCATGCGCGCTGCTAGGCTCAACCTAAAAAGGGGCGAGGGACGATCCGCTTTGCTATTACCCTATTTCTATTTTAGATTTGGGTGCTATAATCTTGGGGGAGGTTGTTCTGGACATTTAACTTCTTAGCTCAATATCATCAATGTAATATCTGAGCTACAATATGGCTATAGGCAGAGGGAAGGGACGTTGGAACAGTGTGTCAATCTGCATTTGATTGTGGGTAAATACACTATAGCTAAGGGGGGTTGTCTGTATATGGCTTTTATGGATCTCACCTCTGCTGTCGACTGGGTGAACAGATCCAAACTTTTGGCCTCTTCTTCTGGATTTGGGTATGGAAGCTGAGCTAGTGGCTTTTTTACACCGCTCCCATTCCAATCTCTCTGCCTCGGCGAGGTATAATGAGAATGGCAGTTTGACTGCCTCCTGGGAGGGTACAGAGGAGGGTAAGGCAGGGGTGCATTTTCGCACCCCTGCTATTTACCCTATACATTAATAATTTGGGGGAGGTTTTGACAGCTGCTTGTAGGGATATTCCCCAGGGTATGTTCTAAACTTATTCCTGCATTGTTATACGCAGACAATGTGGTCTTGATTGCACAGACCGCTGTGGGCCTCCAACATATCTTGAATTCCTTTATTGATTTTATGGATTTTCTAGATTTGTCAACCAACTACACTAAATCACACCATGACGATTGGCCGTCGGAAGGCTGTTGGGATTACGTTTTTTGGTAAAGGGGTCGAACTCACCAAAGTCTCGACTTTCCCCTATTTGGGGGTACTTTTTGATGATAGAGGGTTTTAGATTGCACAAAACCCCCTAAAAAAAAAACACTTTAATGAGGGCAGTAGGTGTGTCAATGGATTTTGCCAAGAGACTCTGGGCCAAACCGGTGCAAGCCATAGTAAAAGTATATTGAGATAAGTGTATTCCAATGGCAAGTTATGGGTGTGATGATTGGGGGTATAAAGATGTGGGAGAGCTCCAGGTGGTTGAAAATAAATTTCTGCGTAGACTCCTTGCCCTTCCTGCTAGTACTCCATTGTCTATGGTTCATGCAGAGGTTGGATTAGGTTATATCTCCAATCTTCTTTCTTTGGCACCCATTATGCGATGGCTCCGAATTTGGTCTAGCCCTGCTCTTAATTTAAACCAACTTGTGATTGAGGGCTGCAGATCACTTGCAGGGGCACTGCATATCCCATGGCTAGGGTACGTCAAGGAGATGTTGAAGAGTGCAGGTTGTTTAGCATTGTTTAGCAATCCGAGACCATTAAGGCCAAGGGAGATGCAGGATATAAAAAATATGCTTTTAGCCATGTTGCAATGTGAAAGAGATGAAAGGGAACTTGTTAAACCCACTGTGAAACAATATATCTTCTGGAAAACATGTCTTCGGACGGAACCCTATTTGTCGATTGTTCATAGCGCCTTGAGACCCTAACGGGTGAGTAGCTGTGCTTTATAAACTTTGATTGATTGATTGATTGATAGCGCTCACCATCATTTTTTACTGACAAGGTTCAGGTTCAATACAATACACTGGTTTCTAGATGTCCCAAGAGGATTTTGTAAGTCGGGAGATTTAAAACCATGCTCTTGTGCCATTTTTTCTAAGCAAGACATTACACATTTTTTTATATTTCTCTGCGATTTTTATCACACATTAAGGTTAAGATTTATTCTCCTGCTGGTAAGAAATAATTTATACACGTGAGACCAGCTTTGCTGTACTTACAACTGCTGTCTTCCCCCCCTTGGTGTGTTTTGGGGTTGCAAGTTTCCTTTCCATTGCCCTTAGAGTGAGGAAAAAGCTATTTAATGATTAGAGGGCCTTTATCTAAGTCATTTGTTTGAACTGTTCCATATATGTACCAACATTTAATTTTATGTTATATTTATGTTTTTATATGTGCTTTTATGGTTTATATTGGCCGAATGACGAACTATTGACTTGACTCTAGTAGTGTTGAAACTGCAGCAGCAGGTTCACCTGTGGAATCGGGCACTTGTTGTAAAGCTGTAGACGGTTGTATCTTGGAACAACGAGTTCCCCAACCACGACTTCACTAACAACGAGCGTTGTTTAGGAAGTCGTGGTTTAGGAATTGTCGTTGTTCAGGATTCGTTGTTCCGGTAAGTCGTTATAAAAACATCGTTGTTTAGGATGTTTCCCGCTGTAGACACAGTTGGCTCTGCAGCTCCCAGATTGGTACTCAGGATACCAACATCACTGTACTCTTCTTGGAGTGGTTCCTTCAGAGGAGGGAGAGACTGGGAGGTTCTACTTTGAAGATACTTGGCTGTTTGAAGGGGGGTCTGCTGATCAAAATCGGCCACATGATGCTTTTAATGTGTGTGATGGTCACCTTCCTGTTTTTCCTTGAATCGGGCAGAGGAGACAGGATTACAGTCCATGTGCCTTCGACCCCAAGGACTGGAACAAGTAGTCTGTAAGATGGCTCAAACACTTGTTCATCGGAAATCTTTTCCTGAACTTTGAGGAGACACCCGTCAGCAGCTTTAGAAACCTTATCTTCACTGGTGGCAGAGTTCCAGTGTGTTACATTGGCTAGGTTAGTTCCGACCTCTTGCACGTTTTTTACACTATCTTTTGAGGGGTTTCTGGGTCAGGCAACTTTGCTTCTGCCACCTTCTTAGGGAGATCAAGACAAGGTACATACATAGAAACTCCAGAGAGCATCTTATCTGAACTGCGCCCATCTAATACTCTAGGTAAATTATGTTATGCTCTCTGGACTCCCTACAGATTATGCAACCAACTCAAAGCTATATAATACACCCTAGCGGTAAAGACTTGTTGGACATTTCAGTGGCTCATTCTTTCCGTTTCCCCTCAAATGCACGGAATGGGTGAAAATATGGCAGGCATACTTCCAAGATCAGGCACAGTATCCCCTAAAGGTTTCACAGCAAACACAGGACCGTTGTCTAAATGAAACATATAAACTGCTCCCGTGTCTATACACTGCAAGACCTTTGTGACTGCTCTGGCACATCCGCATTTCTTTGTGGTCAAACCCACATGAATCTGGAGCATGAATCAACAAACTAATATAAAATAAAATTAGTGTACACCTGTGATTAGCCCTGATATGGTCAAGGTAAAACCACTGGAATAGGTGATCGAATATAGAGAAGGGAGTCTGCACAGTTCTTATAAAAGGAGAATGTGTCATTTGCTTTAGCCTTGACATTGCAGTTTTTATACCAGCAGGTGAGGACACATTAACCGCCTGAGCTGCCCTGATTAAATCTAACCTAGCTCGCTCATTTAATAATATGTTAATCTTTCACTCTGGGTATGAAAAGCATTTGAGTGGTATCTGAACTGAGATTGTAGGAGAGACATAAGCAGTCTTAAGATTTCTCTTCTTTTAATGTTGCTTATATTGTTGTCAAAATATCTGTGCCAATCTTGGCTTAAGATTGGGTTATCACAGATGCCTTTAAGAGGTATGATCTGCTTTTGCAGCAAAAGGTACAGCACAGTTTCCTTTAATGTGAATAACTTCAGTTTTATGGTCCATAGTGTGCTTACCATAGACCAAAGGAAGTTCGTCTAGAATGATATTCTTTTATTGACTTCCCTTCTTAATCTCTGAATCCGTTTAGGCACTAATGTGTTCAATGTACAGTTTAATCTTGGCCACTAACACTGAATCCTACACTATTTGGTGTGGGAACTGAAGGGTCAACTTTATATAGTGTAAGTAACAGGGAATGTGTATTTCTGTGAGCTGTGCAGTAAAATCGCCTAAAACGGTTGCGTGTGTATGTAGCGCCCCTTGAGGTCGCTAGCTTAAAAAATTCCAAGCACTGTAACACAAGCCAACCACTGGCTGTGCAGAGCCATTCACGTGGAACAACTCTTGTATATGTGTATGGGTATAATATTAGGTGTGTATTATAATTTATAATGATTTATTAATATTCGCATTCTAAAGGCATTGCAAAAAAAATGCTTGTACTATATGAGATGAGGTACAAAGTTTTTATAGAACAGCTTTTAAAAGGAGGGACTCGCTGCACAGCAGAATTCTCTCTGTGGGAGTGAAGAGTGCTTCAGCGGTGAAGCACTCTTCACTCCCACAGAAAATACTGCAGTGACGTGATTCATACAGAAAGGAATTTTGTGTGACCTTCATTGTAAATTATGTGCCTAAAGGGCTGAAAAAAAACCATTGCTAGGTTTGTTTTTTCTCTATTATGTCTGTTTTCAGTCCATGTGAGATATCTGTATGTGTTTTCATCTGATGTTTTTCAGAAAACATGAGAAGAATTAAATCATTTAAAAGGCTTCACTTGTTAAATCTAATGTAGCAAGTAAGCTCTCAAAGTTAAGTAATTCCATCCAGACTTATATTTTCTTGACCTATTTAGAGACTTTGAAGTGGCATACTTCTACATGTAGTCCAGTGCTAGCCCCGGCTCTGACTGGATAAGTCGCAGCCAAGAGAAATAATATTTTAATGCACAACTTTGCATTTTTAAGAGTGAATGTTGTTTCTGTGTGTGGTAGTAATGTTACTATCCTTTCCACCATACTCATGTGTTTCGAAAAGTCATGTCATCATTTGTGATGTAAATACTTTTATTGTAAGATTGTGCCTTATGATCTTCATGTGAGATACTCATTATTCTTACTGCATACAATCCAGGACTGTTATTATAGCCCATAAGCAATCTTGCATAAGAATCTAAAAATACTGTAACCTATTTGAACAAGAAAGCAGTTAGATACTCGCTTTCAGGCAATATGTTTTAGCTGAAAAGCCATTGGAAATGTCCAGATTATTTTGTATTTATATTTTTAATAGGTTAATTACTAATCTGTTCTGTGAGCATGTGTGTTTTCGTGTTAGAATTTATATAGTCTAATACTATTTTATATGGTCTGTCAGGTTTTTGAAACCAGAATTTGTAGTGTAGAACTGCACAGCACTATAATGCCTAGATATTGTAGCTAATTTAAAATGGCTTTTATTTCTTATTTAGCTTCTGACTTCAGAGTATATTGAGCCTGCACTTTGGGCTCACTCCTTAAGGGAATGCCATGTGGAATAGAATTTTGATCCCACCCTACTTGATTTTGGTGCAAGGCTGGAGCCTGTTTTGAAAGCTGCTTGCTTGCAAATTTGTTGCTGAGCTTTTCATGTACTAAGGAGGAAAAATGACAACATTACTAGCGCCTCACTTAGAAGTGCATCCCTTTATAAAGACTGGAGGTGTTGCAGCAGGATTTGCACTCGTGCAGACCTTTGGTGCAAACTCAAGTACAAGCTGCTCTCCAACGGATGGGCAGTTGGTCCCGAACTGAGGCACGACTCAACAAATCAACTATACATGAAGTACAGTAAAGCACATTAGGCCCCACAATTATGATACAGAGTACTAGGTTTATTAACAGATTAGCAAAATTACAGACTCAAATCATTTAATGTTGACCAAGATCAATAGTCAATACATGAGTATATCAGTTAGTATAATTCAATTAAGGCAAATCAAACAGGCTCAACTTCCAATGAAGGGAATTTCCTGAGTAGGCTAAGATGGAGGAAATAGGGACAATTGAGAGAGAGAGAGAATTCAGGTAGGAGGTGTTAGCAAGTTAAGCCTTTAAAAGTCAGAATCAAGGGGAGGAGTGGTTTGCCCACTCCTAAGTGCACATGACTGTTTGGCCGGCCCTCTTGGGCCGACCAAAACAGTCATGCGCACTTTCTCTGTTCTCCATGCAGGCTGCATTACAGTCTGTGTGGAGAATATGCCAAGGCCCCCATTCCCTGGCTGAGCGTCGAACCAGGATGCTCAGACCAATCACAACGCTGCATTGCAGTGTTGTGATTGGTCAGGGGAGCCTGGCTGTGCTTCCTGTGCCTCGAGTCCGATGAGGAGAGCAGGAGCAGAGATGCGGGACCTGGCGCGGCAAGGTAAGTGTTTATTTTTATTTATTTTTTTCATTGCACCCAGAGTGCTCACCATAACTCACTGAACCGCCCTTCCCAGCAAGGAGCTGCAGTAGCTCCACCAGTGGGTCACAGACTAGAGCACTGTACTTCACTAGGTGCTTGGGGCTCCCCACTTGCTAGCTGAGGTCACCCAGACCCGTGGAGCATACCCACCATAGTAATCCGTGGGGACAAAGCACACTACTTCTGACCTCTGCATAATCACCCTTGCTCCACGATGGACTGCCAGAAACCAACGCGAGGACCCTTCAGGCCGCAGTCGCCCTCCACCAGGCACATGGAGCAAGCTCAGTCAACCAACATGCAATCTACGTGACCCCCGGAATTCAGAGACAAGCTGGATGCCATATTACAAGCAATAGATATGTCTAGATACTCTGTAGAAATGAAGATTGAGGAGATACTCTCAGAACTCTGCCTCCTCCGCGACGATCAACGAAAGCTGGCTGACAGAAACAGAGCACTCCCTTCAGACCTTAACTGCAAGACCAGCGGAAATGCACCCGAGATCTTACTGAAAGAGTACTGAAAGAGTAAAATGACTTGAAGACTGGGCGGAAGGGCGGGCACGCTGAAACAACATCCAAGTGATGGGACTCCCAGAGGGATCTGAAGAATCTGACAAAATGATCACGTTCTTTCATCTCATCGCAGGACCTGTCCCCATATTTCTCCTTTGTGCGTGTGCACCGGGTGCCAGCTTGCCGCATGCACCTGGGCTCAATGGCTTGTCCTGTCATTGCCAGGCTCCTCCATTACCAGGACAGAGATGTCATCCTGAGAGTGGCCTGGCACAGGATCTGTCACCGTATTTCTCCTTTGAGCGAGTGCACCGGGTCTCCGCTTGCTGCCCACCACCAGGCTCAATGCCTCGCTCTGTTGTTACCAGACTCCTCCATTACAAGAACAGAGATGCCATCCTGAGAGTGGCCCGATGGGCAGCCCCACTAGAACTAGAAAATTGCTAGGTCTCCGTGTTACCTGACAACACAATGATCGTGCAGCAGCGCTCCTCCTTTCTAGACGTGAAGCACCGACTTTGAGACCTCTGCCTCCAGTACTCACTGTTATACCCAGCAAAGTTAAAAATCCTCCAGGACCATCTAACTTTCTTCTTCATGGAACCCGCCTCAGCCTGGGACTGGATTGAGCATCACACAGATGCTGGCACCCACCCACCCTCCAACAGGTACGGATGTCGCGCCGAGGAACAAACCGAGATGTGGTCGCAGACCACCTCCTGGCACGAACTGCAGAGGGAGAACAATCAGCCATAGCCATGGCCCTGACCTTCCCCCAACATGCGCCCCTGCCAGATTCAGACACTAACTCCATCGCCAGTGAGGATAGTATTGATGCAAGCATCCCTCACCTTCCAGAAATAGCCACAGGCCTGCAGGTCACCTCGCAGACGCCAACGACCTACTCTGGTGCACTCCCTGTTCATGCTGACTGACGTTTGTATTTGCTGTCTATACAATGCGATGTTGGACAGGAGCCCATCCCCGGCCAGCAGTGGGGCATCCTGTGGCCTCCATGAGTACCCTTCCTCCCCCAGTGCCCAACCCCACAAGATACTAGGGTCCAGATGGCTGGGCATGTGGCACACTAGTGAACAGCACAGAGTCAGGACAATCACAAACATGGATTCCCTGCTGCCTATCCGAGCACTGCTCTCTCCCTGATATTTCCACCTAAGTCACCACTTGCCACAACCCCCCCCCACCCCCCACTTACGGAGTGTTTACCTAGCTACTGTTTGGGTATGCAGCCAGTTGTGGCAGACCCCTATTACTGTTTAAGTTTTGTTGTCATGTTAATGCAGTTGATTCCCTTGCAGCACGAGCACCTTAGGTTACCAGCCCATCACCATATGATGGTCAGAAGCGGGAAGCGGGCGGCCTGGGGAGGGAGGCGACTTCAGAGCTTGTGATTACATAACCCTAACACATGAAACATCTACTATAGAGACGATTCTTGACCCTTAATGTTAGGGACATGCATACAGTGCGCCACCGGTACTCTGTTTACTCCTACCTGAAAAGGCAAAACTTGCACATTTTTCCTCCCGGAAACCCACCACACCAGCAGAGAGCTTCAGTGGCTACGTAAACGCTGGAGAGGCAGTCTATATGGCACCACATACTCTCCATATGCAAGAGGAGTGCTGATCTGGCTGCGCCCTGGCATGCCCTTCCAGCCACGCACCACTGTAATCAATAGTGAAGGCAGATATGTTTTTTTGGAGCGCTGCTTAGATGGCACACACGTCCTCCTGGGATGCGTGTACGCGCCTAACTCAGACCAGTCCGGTTTCTGGGCCTCTCTGTCATTGTTTCTGGTCCAAAGGGCAGACATCCTGTGGATAATGGGTGGGAATTATAATAGCGTGCTAGACTGGTCCACCCGCCTCTCCCTCAAGCACCTGCACATCTCCACTCCGCGCAATTTGCCCACTGAGTCTGGCACTGTGCATTATTGGATGCCTGGAGAATACACAATCCCAACCTTAAACAATACTCACAATACTTGGCCCCTCACGATTTATACATTCACATCGATCGATTCTTCTGCTCTGCCTTCATCCTCACACAACTCAAACACTCAGACTACCTTGCGCATATCATCTCCGATAACACAGCGCACATCATTGACATGGACTGGAGCACACTGCCCTTGCCGGTCCCCACCTGCCGTCTACCCTTAGACGTCTTAGACGACCCAACCTTTCGTGACTCCCAACTTGAACATATAGGCCGATACTTCACTGAAAACCATGCAACAGCCACCACTTGAGTGATCGATTGGGACTACTTTAAGGTGGTCACCAGTAGGGTTTGCATTCAGAAGATAGTGGGGGTACGCCAACAGCTAGACGGAGACCTGGTCAAGACTATAGCAACATTGGCAGACGTTGAGCGGCAGACCCTGCATAATGCAGACACGCACAGCCCTAGTGATGACCAAAGACATGCCCCCCTTCTTGAGCGCCTCTGCTTCGAAAATTTTTCAGCTTACACAGTCTGTGTACACTCTACTGGGGATAACCTGAGCCACCTCCTGGCATTGCTGAGGTGCCAGGAAATCTGCACACCTCCAATTACGAAGATAGACCCCGGCCAAGGCCCCCCTTACAATCACAACAAGCCATAATGCAAGCATTTTATGACTACTACTCTAAACTTTATCGAACACACCCAGCAGCGACGGTGTCGTTCCTGGCAGGACTCACTCTCCCCAGCATCTCAACACTCAAGCGTGAAGAACTTGATAACCCCATGACAGTGGCAGAGGGGAAAAAAGCCATCCCCGGCTTAGCTAGGAATAAAACGCCAGGTGTGGAGAAACTCTTCCTTGGAATACTACGATTGCTAAACTGACAGACATATATAATGAAGTCATTGACACTGGGACACTCACACCGTCTCTTCGGGAGCCCCTAATTTCCTCCCTGCTTAAGCCTGGTAGGAACCCCACCCACCTGTCGTCATAGCCCATAGCCATTCTAGGAGCAGATTATAAAATATTGGGTACGATACAAGCAGATTGCTACATCCACTACTACCCAACATCATACATCCAGCTCAAAACCTGTTTGTCCCCGGCTATAGCACGTTTAACAATCTTCGATGATTCTTCCATGTGATGGACCAGGCATCGTTGAGCTTCCCCCACGCTGCAAATTTGATACTAGACATAAAGAAGGCATTTGACATGCTGTCTTGGTACTACCTTTTCAAGGTATTGGCCAAACTTGGCATCGGTAGACGTCTCCTAGCGTACACGAAGTTGCTGTACACCAACCCGATCTCTCAGGTTGGTCAAGGCACCCGTCAAGGTTGCCCTCTCTCCCCTATCCTTTTCGTCATCATCATGGAACCTCTAGCTATCCGCCTTTAAGTGGAGGGAGAAAAGTGGGGGATCCAGTTAGGTGGGAAGGCCCATGCAGTGTCGCTATACGCAGATGATTTGCTGTTGTACATTTGAAACGTCCATGTCGGCACTGAGGCGATATATGCAACCCTCCACAATTTCAAGGGAGTGGTAGGCCTATGAGTGAACTGGACAAAGTCATACGTCTTCCCCCTCCGCCATGATGAGTCACCTCAAGAACTCTGACTAGGCGGCCCCCAACTGGCCTGGACAGGGGAATTTGTTCACTATCTCTGAATACAGCGCAACCTATTTGAGGGGAACCTGAAGCGGGCACTCACAGCCTCAAATCCCAGACCAAGTAGTGGAAGTGGCTACCCCTGGCCATCACGGGTGAAATCGCCTCTCCAACATTGTAATTCTTTCCCATCAATTGTACTACTTTGTCAATGTACCGGTCTGCCCAGCCAGACTTTTCTTCAGAGAGCTGGATTCCATGCTGGAGGAGCTGATCTGGTACGACAAGCGGCATCAAATAGCTTTTGGCAAACTCCAACTACCAGTGGGGCAAGGCGGATTGTGTGCTCCCACCTTTGAATCGTATTACCTAGCAGCCCAACCCCAGTGGGTTTCTCACTGGATGGCAGGCAGTAATTTATATGAAACAAGCACTTGGAGATGGGCCTCTGCCGTTAGATATCCACCACTAACTCCTGCTGCCCACAGTTAAACTGCACTTCTCATGGTCGTTACATGTCTGGGTAGCCCACAGTTGTCTAGCTCAGATTTTCCAACTGACGCGCCATGTCCTACCGTATGCTCCTGAGATCCTTCTTCAAAACCTACCGCGATTCCTCTGGTCCTTCACCGTAGAGGACTTAATCACCTGGCACGACAAGTCTATTGATACAATACTAAATCTATTACAAGACCACCACCTGCTAGCATTTGACCAACTACGACAGGACCACGATATCCCTCCTGGTCAATTCTTTATCCACGTCCAACTACTGGCAGTGGCCACATGTCACCTCTTGTGGCAACGGTTGATGAGGAATTCCTCTCCCATGCAGTCATACACACCCCGTACACTATGGGCTCTAACATCCATTTGGCTGGTTTGGGAGGCCGATATTGGGCACCGAATCCACGATTCAGAGTGGACATTGGCACTCCAATTGCCTCAAGGTATCTCCCTTAATGAAAGATTTAAAAGCATTCAATACACAGTGCCACATAGGGCCTACCTAACACCTTCCAAGCTAATTCGCATATTCCCAACAGCCAACCTCACATGCCCTAGATGCCAGTCCAACATTGCTGACCTCCAGCACATGCTCTGGTTGTGCCCGACCCTAACACACTACTTGTGTGTTATCCACAATACCCTTGCCTGAGTCACTGAACTCACTAACCTGAACACATGGGCGACGACTGCCCTGGGGATCTACAAACGAGGGAGGAAGCACATGGTTCGGGCTCGCTTCACGAATTTAGCCCTACTACTAACCAAATGCACTCTTACACTGCACTGGAGGGCTCCCCAACCGCAGACACCCATACAGCAGCACATGGCACTCCTCCGTTGGGGAGAGGCCGAAAGCACCAATTTACACTACAAGGAAGTGCTATGCCTGTGCAAGAGGCACATAGTGGTGGCATGGGAGCATGGGACATCATGCTTATGCAGTTCATAGAACTGGCATGGGAGGACGATCTCACCCCTACCCCCTTTCTCATGAGAGTCTAATACAGAACCACCCCAATGCCCACCCCTCCAGCCCTAACACTTAGCCCTGGGAGTGAGCGTACCCGCGGCCCATATGCACTACCGCCAACTCAAACAGGAGGCGGCCCTGCTACTAGTTCTTGCCTCGTCGCTGGCCTGACCCGCTCCCACACACACCAGTCACTGCCCCCCCCCCGCCTTGTGTCACAATACACATCGCTCACGCTGGCGCTCCTGCGTAGTTATCTACCTCACCCCATAGTTTACTTTTTGGAGGTACACATACTTCAAGGCCCTTCGCTTGAGTTCTAAGTCCCATAGACTATAGTCATGAATCACACGAGCAGCATACCCCCTCCAAGCCCTGACGATGCTCTACTTCAGTGCTATGACACCCAGATCAGACACCCTCCCCGAGTTACAAAGTTATCTAGAACTCAAGGATTACTACGTTGTACTGTACTGTAACTGTTTTAATTCATGTGAAAATGTAACTCAGGCAATATGTGGAAAAAAAGCCCTCAATATAGATTTTTTTTTTTTTTAAAGGCACCTCAGCCTTATTGCCATACATCGCACAATGGAAGTCTCTGCTGCACTCCCTTCAAGAGATATCTTGCAGTAGGATGATACTTTTTATGTCAGCATGTTCATGGCAGGTGCACAGGTTCATTATTTAGCTCTCCATGGAACACATACACATAAACATTCACACAGAAATTACAACAATAACAATACAGTTTTAATTTGTTCATACTTTTATAGCTTGGCTTCTGAAACGAGAGAAAGAGTAAAAGTGCACAGCAGGTGAAGGCGCATTACATGTTAGCATGAATCTTTTAAACTGAGGCCTATATTAACTATTGTTAGAACTGGGGGTCTCTAGTTGGCTGAGGTAGGTACCTTAGGCCAAATAGGGACCCTTGCTTCTACGTCAGGGAAAGGAAGGCCACCTTCTCAGATAGCCCCCACTCACCCCCTCGGTAGCTTGGCACGAGCAGCCAGGCTTATCTCCAAGGCAAATGTGTAAAGTATTTGCAAAGATGGGAAAGGCCGAGAGCGTTTCTCTCGGAGCCCGCACCCCGCCCCAGGCGGCGACACACGCACGCTCGCTGAGCGTTACCTGGGGGGTGCGATCTCACTCTCCTCGCGACTTGGGCCTCCGGTGCGACTTCGTTGATCTTGGGCAGTGGAACTCGGGGCCCCCCCCCCCCCGACGGGGATGGTTCAAGGTTCCTCCTTGGCAAAGGCAGGCTCGGGCCGTCGGCACAGCTCCTCTGGGGACGCCGGTCTGGGCCGATGGCAATGATGATCGCAGCAGCTCTGGTCACGCTGCTCGATCGAGGCAGAGAACAAGACTGCTCCGGGACACACAGTCACGGGGCAATTCCTCACGAAGGTCTCAGGCTACAACAAGGCACACGCACACAGAGTCGCTGAGACTCACTTGAGCTCCGGGTGCACACGATCACAGGGCAATCCTCACGAAGGTCTCAGGCTGCACGAAGCACACGCACACAGCGTCGCTGAGACTTCCTTGAACTCCGGGTGCACACGATCACAGGGCAATCCTTACGCAGGTCTCAGGCTACACGAAGCATATGCACACAGCGTCGCTGAGACTCACTTGAGCTCCGGGTGCACTCGATCACAGGGCAATCCTCATGAAGGTCTCAGGCTGCACGAAGCACACACACACACAGCGTCGCTGAGACTTCCTTGGACTCCGGGTGCACACGATCACAGGGCAATCCTCACAAAGGCCTCAGGCTGCACGAAGCACACGCACACAGCGTCACTGAGACTTCCTTGGACTCCGGGTGCACACGATCACGAGGCAATCCTTATGCAGGTCTCCGGCTGCAAAAAGCACACGCACACAGCGTCGCTGAGACCCACCTGGAAACTTTTATGTTCCTGAGTTTCCACAACAGGGAGCCAGCTTTCCTCGGGCCCTTGGGGACAAGTTACTTCAGGACACAGCACACAGCAAAGTCCTTTCAAGCAGGGTGACACAGCACACAGCAAAGTCCCTTAGCCTCTCCTTGGTTAAATCAGCAAACTGCAGGCCAGCCCCAGAACACACAGCAAGGGTCAGTCCTTTCCTTCAGTATCTTCAGCTGTTTCTTCCTTGGCAGAGGTTCCTCTTGACCACGAAGTAGTTTCAATCCTTTTCAGTCTTGATCAGTCCAACGTTCAGGGGTTTCAGCTCTCATAGTTATACCCCTAAATGTCTTTGAAGTCTTTGTGTTCAGGGGGGCACTGACCCCTGTCTAAACCAGTTCTGGGTGTCTCCCTGCCAGTGACACCTTCTTCCTTTGATAGTGGGGGTCTGGATCTTCAATCACTCAGCAGGAGACGGAGCCATTGTTTTAGGGCGGCAGCCCAGGCCTCTTCACCTCCAGGGGCTACTCCTCCCCCCTACACTCCAGATGCAGGTCAGCCTGTTGCTGTCTCACCTCCTCCCCTGGGTCAGGACATTTCCCAGATCCTATCACATTCAAATCCAGACAGTCCATCCACAACCAGGCACAGACACACAGAATTGTTAGAACAAAAAAACCAGCCACTTCTAAAAGTGGGGTTTCTAAACACACAATGCAAAAACCACCTTCAGAAAAAGATGTGTTATTAAATTGTGAATTCAGGCACACTAAACTTCACCTCTCCATCTTAAGCCTATGGGAAGATAGGCTGGAAACATATTACACAGCCTCCCCATTCTGTCCTATGGGCAAGATGGCCTTGCAACAGTGAAAAACGAAATGGAGAGTATTTCACTGTCAGGACATGGTACACACCTTAGTACATGTCCTACCTTTCACATACACTGCACCCTGCCCAGGGGTGTACCCTGGGCCTACCATAGGGGTGTCTGATGTGCATAAAAAGGGAAGGGTAAGGAATGGCAAGTGGGTGCACTTGTCAGGACAACAAGGCAGTTTAACAAACTGCGCTTAGGCACTGCAGTGGCAGGCCTGAGATCTCTCTTTAAGGCTACTGGTGTGGGTGGCACAATTAGTGCTGCAGGCCCACTAGTAGCATTTGTATTACCAGCCCTGGCACACATAGTGCACTTTACTAGGGACTTTACTAGTAAGACAAATATACCAATTATGGACAACCAATTACCATTACACTTTATACAGGGAGCACTTGCACTTTGACACTGATCAGCAGTGGCAAAGTGCCCAAAGCATCTAAGTTGGCAACACCATGTCAGAAAAAAGGTCTAGGGGGGAGGCAAAAAGTTTAGGGAACTTTAGCCAGAAAGGGCCAAGTCCAACAACTATGGAAAACTTTAACATGAAAATCAAACTTTATATACTTATATGTGCAGTGCAGATTAATGTTAATGTTGTGCAAAGCGTAAAATCGTGGCAGGGCGTCACCAGAGGCAAGTCATCCCCTCAGAAATTATGTCATAAACATCAGATAAATGCGACCAGAATACTGCTGTTAGTTAAAGTTACCACCAGATGATATTTTGTTATTCCAGTGCACTGCTGTCCCTTCTGCTGTGCAAGCCAGAAGTAGGGGTGGGTGGAACTTGTGGAGTTTTGGCAGAGGTACAGAAAAACTGTGAGATTCCGCTGAGTTCCACCTACCCCTAAAAAAGACAAGAGGGCCATTCAGGATGTTTACTGGAGGCGGGGAGGGGTCTCTAGTGTGTGCCCGCCACGTAACCCCCACCCACGGCACCAGAGCTCCCATCTCTCGCTGCTGGAAGGGGCAGTAAATGGAGATCTGTGCACATTCACGTCCCCTCACCCCCCTCTCTATCCCCAGGCTTGCCTCTGTTCTCCCGGGCCGGCAAGACTACCATCTCCTTGTCTGGGTCAGAGTGGTTCCGGGGGGCTTCCTCTGCAGCCCGCAACTCCTTCCCCGGTCCTTCACCGGGGCTAAGTTGACAGCCGGGCTTGTATGATGAGAACAACAACCCCACCACGTGTCACTCAGCGGCGGCTACAAGTATTACTGAAACTTCCTCACTTCCGCAAAGTCGTAGAATGTACTAGTGATGGCCTCCAAGCAGACTTTCCCCCAATAGTGTCAAGGCCTGAAAAGTACAGCCAATAAGGCGGCTGTTTAGGGCTCAATGAAGCCTTATGCCACAGTGTAGCATGGATCCTGATTGGATCCGAGCTTGACACGGTCATTGGTGGTTGCTGCTGGCCCCAGGTGAGAGACCGGTCCCACTGGGTGGCAGCCCTGCAGCCCTCACAGTCAGTTTAACTCTGTGCTGTCAGCTCAGCTGACTGAGCCACCCCTAGCCATGGGCGGAGGCACAGCAGCCCCAACAGTCCTCTCCGCAACCACTGCAGCCTGCTCTGTAGCCCTCGATCTGTGCCGCCTCACAGCCACCTGTGTATCACCCAGTCTGTGCGGTCCTCACTGTCTGCCCTCCAGCCCTTTCGCTCAAACTGCAGCCCATGCATGGGATGCACAGCTCCTAATCAGGATAGATAAAAAAGAGGGAGGTACCCTAATGCTCAGAAAAGGGACGGGGTAGCACCAGAAAAACACACACAAAGTCCCTAATCTATATACAAGTTAATATATGGATCATGTGTTGAATGACAATACAAAGAATACAGTTGGAATGCAGGAGTTATCAATTAAATAAAAAAGGTAAACAAATCCATGAAGGCAATATACAGACAGATATGTTAATATAAAAAAATTATTAAAATTAGGACAGAATGATTACATGTAAGTTTAAAAACATCTTATTTTCAAAGAAACATATTGTTCTAATGGATACAATTTATACAATACTAGAGAACTACACAAAGGTCGACGCGGCGTTTCGGTGAGATGTAACTTCTTCACCTTCTTCAGGACAAAGTTTTCGAAAAACAATCTGCATGGCAAAAACAATCCATTAACATAGTCTAAAACTGGAAATCTTTTTTTAATAATATAAGCAAATTACAGAAGGAATTTTTTCTTAATTAGTTTTTCAAAACATTCATCTTGCCTACACATTGCATTTATTGGGCTAATCCCAGTGCATCCGTTAAGTCAACTGCAATTCAAATTGTACAACAATTTACACAACACATGATCCAAAAGGTGTAGAGAAATGTTACTACAACCTACCTAAATAAAATTTCAAAGTAACGAAGCTTTCTATGTCACTCTGTAGAAATGGAAGGAACAATCTCATCCATATAGTATACAAAAAGGAATGACCTAAATGGAGGCAAAAGTGGCCTTTAGACACAGGTTGTTAAAAATGACTTACTTTTGTATATTAAGTCAGTATCTTATTGTGGCATACCTTAGTATTAGTCAAATAATCCTCATAATTTGCGTTCGTTGGAGCCACCGATGAATATAACGTAGAGTTAAAAAGGCCTTAAGGGATTAGACAAAGGAAATACATGATAAGATTCCTACTGACTATAACCTTATTATCCCCAAAGGTTTACTATACAGACTGGGAGAGCTTACCAATTAAAACTGGTCAGTGCGTAGCCCAACTTGTGTGCCGTGATTTGGCTATATATTTGAGAATCGCCGTATTCAATAATTGACGATACTATATTGGATAGACAAAATAGATGGAATTTTATTATCAATTGAATTGTAGGTAAACAACGCCCACACAACCGTCCGTTTCATTAATTACCTGATCAGATTTCTTGGCAGTAGTAGAGCGGTAAGGGTAAAATCTGTAATGTCACAAAAAAAGCATGGTTTCACTCATTATGTTCCTATTGCTCAAATAGTACTAGCTATCATCTCTTTTCAATTACCCATACTCTATTCCCATGTTGACATAGTATTCAGTAGTTTTTATACTACGTGATTACACCACATCGATTTAATCTTAAGCACTCCCTGATGAGATGTATCACAATTAATATGGAGGCTGTAATGAATCGTGTTCTTGAGATCCTTATATTTTGTAAACACTATTTGGCCTAATATTATTTAAATGTCGCCACAGAATAACACATTATCACTAACCCAAATAGCCACATCGGCATAAATTTATTGCTTTAATTTAGGCACTATCCTATGGGCGAACAGTTGCACCTGCGATCTACCGGTTGAATCGGTAATCGGAACTAAATGCTACTGCGTATCAGTCATGTGTGTAAATAAATTCTTTTTAAAACTTAACTAACTGTGATGCAGTTTTTATAGGGGCAAGTTCCCGAGGTTATCAGGAGCTGACTTGTTTAGAACTTACACAATCCTTTGAAAGTCAATCCCTATTTATTAAAGACTGTTATTTCTCAACCTTATTTGCTAATTTAAAATACCGTATATAACGTGTAAACGTGTAAAAACATAAATTTAGGATTCAAAGAATACAAACATTTATGCTGTAACTGACTCTAATATGGTTTGATTAGTCCAAAAGGGACATTCAGCAAAGATTCGCCCTCTCATATCGCTTACCAGATTAAAATGCAGCGGCCTCCCTGCTCCAACGCAACGTCTTCCGGGTCAGGATACTCACTAGTACTGCACCGGAAGATGTTTATCTACGTTGTATATGGGTCACGTGATGCGGATAAGACAAGTTTAAGGATTAAAATAAGGATGCCCGGGGATATAGAAATCTAAAAATACAAAATCAGCCTCAGTTCCCCTCGCTGTAATGTAATATTGGGAAACCGCCGGTATTTAGCTCAGGATTAAACTAATATTGTAATGCGGATCGGTTGTGAATCCGGCCGCCATCTTGGAATGGAAAACACAATGTCACAATACCTAGTGTTCCTTGCCTCGATATATCTACAATCGAGTCTCTTACATAGATTAAGGGGCCGATTCCGATCTCGGCCGGTAGTGCTCCGAATCGGATTCGGATTTACCGGATCCGATTCGGAGCCCTGATTCCCGACCGAATTGTACGCGGGTCCGGCCGAGCGAGTACGATGCAGGCACCCGCGAAATCTCCGACCGACTCGAACGCGGCTTCAACATGCTCCGACCGACTCGCATGGACACGACTCACGCCGCGGTATGGAGACGTTTCCCGGCTGGGTAAGTACGATGCGCGCTGCGAGCAGTCCGACCGACTCGCGCCGTCCGGCTCGAAAAAGCTGGCGGAGCCGGACTTTGGGGGTCCGCGTCGGACCCCCCTGTACGCGCAGGCGCGCGGAGTCGCACACAGGGGGGACCCATGGGTCCCCCTACCTGTGCATGTACGCCGCGATGCGCATGGACGCGTACACGCTGTAGGGGGCGCCCTTGTCCGCCTCGCACCCATTGAGTCAATGGGAGCCCGCGTACGCGTTGTACGACAGGCTCCCATTGACTTCAGTGGAGTCCGACCCGACTCGAGTCCGATGGCATGCGTGCGCATCGTACTCGTTCGGTCGGACTGCTAGGGTCCAATTCGGTCGGAATTCTCTCCGGGTCCGGCTCGGTCGGAGAGATTTCCGGCCGGAATCTGAATTGGCCCCTTAGTGTATTTGATGTTAGAATTGTATTAAACTTCGGAATAGAGGATATCATCATACACGGAGAAACGTAATTCCTCGTTTATGTCTCACCTAAAGATGATGGCAGCCATCTTGAAATGACCAAAACGCGTGATGGTTATAAAACCAAGCCACTCAAGGCTAGTAAAGTTGGATATTATTAAGGCAGGATCTTGATACCTCATCTTTATTTTATTTTTTTAAGACTGCCCACACCAAGTCGTAAAGGCGCAGCTCATTGGTTCATCATTTTGTGCGAGCCCCTTGTTTCTAAATATCATAGCCGTTAAAATGGCATTGGGGGAGAAAATGAAAACTGATGGAAGGTTTTCGACAAAAACCTGGGCTAATAATATGGTCAGTAAAAAAGTTAAATAAAAATGTCAGATTATTGATACACCTAAATGGTATGGCCATATCTTAGAGCCACACCGATTAGCCCTGCAGCCCTCACAGTCAGTTTAACTCTGTGCTGTCAGCTCAGCTGACTGATCCACCCCTAGCCATGGGCGGAGGCACAGCAGCCCCAACAGTCCTCTCCGCAACCACTGCAACCTGCTCTGTAGCCCTCGATCTGTGCCGCCTCACAGCCACCTGTGTATCACCCAGTCTGTGCGGTCCTCACTGCCTGCCCTCCAGCCCTTTCTCTCAAACTGCAGCCCATGCATGGGATGCACAGCTCCTAATCTGTGCAGTGGCCATTGCAGCCCTCACAGGATGCCCCCAGAGTCAGCCCAGCAGCCTCCACTTGTGCAACTTGCAGTCCCACACTGTGCACGTTAATATGCGTGCAGCCCTCATAGCTTTGCACTTCTGGAGCAATGTTACTTCAGCCTAATCTGCCGACTTCTCCCCACCTGGCATGTCAATGTTCCTCACAATCAACCCTACTTAAACGTGTCCCCTATATCCCCCCAAACGAGTGACATGTAGCCAGCGCTGAGGCCAACATCTCCTGCTCTTTTCCGTCACTTCAGTGTCTGTTGTCTTCTCTCACGTCAATGTCACTGGCAGCCCTCGGGCTGTCAGGAGCTGCACTCACTTTAGTGTTTCTTTACCCTCCTGCCCAGTGCCACCGGCAACCCAAGAGCAGCTCTGCACCCCATTCACCAGGTGTGTACCTCTGTAAGCCCTCGCCTCGTCCACGCTTTGCCTGGGAATCCGCAGCCTGCCCTGTTCCTTCCTCTTCAAATACTAGCTCAGTGTTTCCTTACACGGATGTTTTTAGGTCGAGCCTCGAGTAGGGCGCAAGCGCTGCTCTGCGAGACTTTATGTAAGGGGCTTTTGAAAGCTGACCACACACTCGTGCACAATGGCCTTTTCCCTGCGGTTACCTGCACGTTTCAGGCACGATGCACGAGCGTGTGATCAGCTCAGCAGGCTGCCGCGCTCGCTCGCCCCCACTCCTCTCTTTAAAGCTTTGTTGTAGTTGCTTTCACTTTCGCGGCCGCCGCATTCTTACAGCGCGCGCACCACTCGCGTGCTTGTTTTTAAACGTTCCTTGCTCTGCACCGTTTATTACATCATCAAACAGGCCACTGCACTATAACTTTGTTTACCATCAGGGCACTGGTTCCACGGACCACCGCACTAGAACATTTAATTTACCATCACAGTGCCTACTTCACGGGCCACTGCATTGGGCTAAGGGACGGGCATTCGATGTATGGCGCAGAGGATATATTCTGAATAAAGGTGTGCTTTTACCTAAGTCTATTGCGCTTTTACGCAGCGAAATTCAGCAACAAGGATGGAATGTGACTACATCCTCCAATGGTCAGCGTGTGATAACAGTGCGATGTGTTGTGTGAAGTGCACCTCCATGACATGCTTGCCTGAGGCCCCACTTTCGACCGATCATACATAACTCTTCATCACCCATCGTTGCAAGTCTCTGTCCTTTCCGAAAACCTCACCTCATAGGCTCTCCTGAGCTGTTCTCGGCTACATGATCTGTGCTGGGTCGGTCTGTTCTCTGGCCTCCTCGAGCCTGACACGTTTCATGGGGAGGTGCTTGCCAGCTATTACACTTCAGTGTGCCTCGGAATGATAGTGGGCGGGGCTCACCACTATCTCTTAGAAACGCAGCATGCTCATTGTGGCGAGGGTTCAATGCATGTTTGCATGGCTTACGCTCTCCTCCTTTTAATTCGCCTGCGGGAGAGGTTTTGAATACATTCTATCAAAATTTCCAGCGTGCAAAATATGCACACAACATGCGTAGCAACCTGTGTAGTACTGCTTTTATTTTCACTGTTCGCTGAGGGGTGGACTGCAGATAAAGTGTTAGTGAAATGTATACGGTGTGCAGTTTTTGTGACTTCCCCCACCCCAACCCATCGTGCTAGCCCTGTTCTTGCGTGCCTCGTGCTTTACAGCTATTGCCATGCATCTAGAACTGATCTGCAGCCAAACACATCTTTAGCAGTCTGTTTTTAGTAGCGAAAGGAAGGGCATAGGGTATATATTGTACCCCAAAATGCCCTTTCCATTGATTTTTATGGTCGTTTCAGGTTGTCTAGTAAATCTGCCGCTCATTGTTTGGTTCGGCTGTGTAGTTCCTGGCTCTGTCTTTAGACACAGAACTAAAATAGTTTGTATAGTATGTACGAAATATAGAATTGTTTCATAACCATTTGACGTAACAAACGAAAATAATCGTGATGAAAGTAACAAGCATTTGCAATGCAATAGGTCTCGCATTATTGAAAGTTTGAGCTATTGCGATTGCAAATAATGCAACGGCAATAGTTTAAACTTTCATTAATGCAAGACCCGCCTTTGGGACCTTATAAGTATTTAGTTATGCAGCACAATATCCTTACTGCAACAACATTAACTGTTGCATGGCTAAACACTTATAAGGTCCCAAAGGCGAGACCTATTGGCTAGTTTGAACTGTAAAGAGCTCTCTAGCCTTCCTTATTGTGGATTATGTGCAGAAATCCTGAGCCCTTGATCAGCAGTACAGGCTACTTGCCGCGTCCCGCTGAATAGCGACGCCCTCAACACCTTCCTGCCGTCTTCTCCTTGGCCAGAACTGAGCACAACTCAGGATGTGTCTGCATCAGTGCTGAATGATTCATTCTGCTGGTGGAGCGGCGGAATTTATATAATTAAGAGTAATGGAGAATTACTAAATTCCTCCAGTTTCGCCGGCGGAATAAAAAATTCCGCCCACCCCTAGCCAGAAGCACTATTTATGAATTGAATATATGTATTGCATGTATTGCGACATGCATATGTTGCGCAGGTCCAGGAGGAACTAGTCCTGTCAAAGTCCTATGTAGGACCTATTGTACAAGTCGCCTAATGACCGACACTACTTAATCCAGAAACGTGTTACTTTTGGGAGTGTCAAAAATGTGTGTCCGCATATGGTATAAACCCAGCCAACACATGACCGGTGACTCCACCCTCCCTTTGGGGACCCCTTCTAACATTCTGCAATGTACAGGGTATTTGACAACCAAACCATGTCTGGTGTTCTTCATGTCCCAAAGGGCCTTCTAGGTCCCAATAGGGTGCCTATTTAACAACAACCTGTGCAGGTCTGTATGTCAAAACGTTCCCAGTGTCAGGATCTTTAGCCTCAAACTCTAACCAGAGGTAAATTATTTAAAAGAGATATGCCGCATTTGAATTTACCCCTCTCTTCCTGTTAGGAAAACATCTAGCAAAGAGATGCATGAGTATGTGCCATGAAATGAACCCTTATCGCAATAGAAGCTACTTGTGGCAGATGCAATAAACTTGAGATTCTAAATTTAGAAATCAAAATGGGGAATAACCTTTTATAAGTGAAGCACCTGACAAAATTACAATAAAAAGAGGATTCCTATTTAACATGAAGATGGTAACCAATATTACAACGGACGGTCCTGACGTCCATGCTTAAGCACAGTAATTAACCTTTTAAGTGTGTAATCAAAAACTACTAAAAGGTCCGGAAAATCCAAAAGCAGCACCAGGTGCCATGTTAAGAGTCCTGGGTTTCAACCCAGGACTGCAGGGGTCGCCTTTCTAACCCATGAGTGCAAGGACTTAGTTCAATGCACCACGATGAGGACGAAATACTATTTCAACCGCAGCCCCACACCACCCACTTAGCATTCCTGCGAGGGAGGGGTTTTCTAGGTTACGAACCGTCCCATCAAAGTTCAGGGACACAGTGGTAATCCATACGATCTTTCGTTAATGAGCTACACACTCACAAATCACTAGAAATAAAATATGTATTTTAAAATATTTATTTTAATGTTTCTTTTAAAATTCCAAAATCTAGTGCATACAATGGTAACATCACAGAAGATAAAACTTAGAAGCAGATAGGCATTTCATGAACAGTTGAAACAAGAGGGAAAAATTTATCACAATTTGTAGCCCCAACACCCTCACTGTACTATCTCTATGCGCTATGCTAGTTCTAGCAGTTCAATAAATAATAAGCCTATTCCTCGCGTTTCAGAGATGGTGTGCATACCTGGGACAGCAAGATTTGTTGTATATCGGGAATAGCTTGCCTGTTACTTCGAGTACAAGGGCAAGGACATTGATTGTGTTCCAGAGCACAATCCTGCCACCAGTCAATGAAGGCAAAATGTTTCTCAGAGTTTCACAGGAGAATTCTTCAATTAAGGTAGAATCTGGTGCTGACCCAATCGTGATCTTTGCCCTGGGTGAAGTTTCTCTCTAAAACAATGGTCAATTTCTGGAGTTTCAATAGGGTATTGACCACTACTTATATTGTCAGCATCCAATGAAGATTTTAAGACACTAAATCTAACTGGACTTAACTAGTGGAATTCAAAATACGCCACCTATATAAAAAGCCCCTATGCATTTGAGTTGCCTTTATCTCATGTTTACTTTAAGTTTCTACTGCTAAAGCCTTGAGACGTAGATATTGAGAGGATGTAATAGACTTGTGGTGGCTGATGGTGTAACAATTCAGGCTAAAGGGTGTTTAGTCATAAATACCTCTTTCACAGTTTCTGCAAAAGATGACAAAATACTGTCTGTGAACC
This sequence comes from Calotriton arnoldi, assembly GCA_963921515.1. Taxonomy (NCBI): domain Eukaryota; kingdom Metazoa; phylum Chordata; class Amphibia; order Caudata; family Salamandridae; genus Calotriton; species Calotriton arnoldi. Next base: position 882,273 of record CAWUFW010000967.1, on the reverse strand, counting down.
CAAGTGCAGACAGGTGAACTAAAATGGAAGCTGTACCTAAATAGAACCTGTCCTGCATGTGTTTAGGAACCTCAAGCTCTGGACTAAAATGAAAATAAGCCTAAAATAAATAAAATGATAGAATTATGAAGGGTAATAGTCATAGTGTTAATGACATCCGTGTAATAACTCCTAAACTAAACAATCACAGAAATATTTAATAATTAGGAATGTGTTTTTGCATAAATTTGGTTATCATAATTTCATGACACATTTACAGAGCAGGAGTATGCTAAAATCATGTATTTAATGTAATCACGGTTCTTTACTTGCTGCATGTTTAGTAACAAGTTTTCATACTTCAATAAAAGGGGCCTCTGCATTGGAAGACATGGTTTCACAACATCACAATGTCACTCTAGACAGAGACTTGCCATTGCAAATTTAGTCTTGGCCCTGCTCTTATAGGAACAGTCCAGCCCAAGCTGCCCCTTACCTCCCACTGCTAGGATCTTTCTCAGCACCCCGTCCTTTATTTCCAAAACTAGCAGCCGCTTTCAGTAGTGGAATTGGACATCCTTTCTAAGGTCTCTATTTGTGCCTTCAAATCATCTTTTCCTGCTCCAAGAGAATTTATTATTGGTCCTAAGATAAATCTTCATTAACCCCACATGAAGCTTTTGCTCCCAGACATGTACTTATATCCACCCTACTGTTTATTTGTATTCTTGATTATTTGCTTTCTGCTACAGATGGGAGTGTATTTTCTACAGATGTGCCCTTCGGTATTGCTATTGATAGATATTGATAATATTTATTAAGCATGCGAATACCCAGAGGCGTCTTTGCACTAGCATCTGCCAGGTTTAAGCACCAGAAAGATTAGAGAGGAAGCAAAAAAAGCCAGGACTTGTTTCCTAAACCGGATGAGATTCTGCTGATTCTTAAGATTCCGGGAAAGTTTATTCCACAGTTTACAGGTGGAGTAGACAATTTCCTACCACCCCAAGATACCTTGATGCATTTGGGGTTGTAACTGTTTTGGATGCAGCTGAGTGCAGAGCTTTCCTTGGTATGTACCAAGTAAATTTCTTCCTCTGGTATCCTGGACCCGTACCATGAAGAGATTTCTACGCCATACAGAGTTCCCTAAAGGCCACTTGTTTCTTAAGAGGGAGCCAGTGAAGCTGCACTAAGACATGAGAGACTGATTGAAATTTTGCTATTTTCTTGAGGAGACTGGTTGCTGCATTCTACAAAAGCTGGAGTTTGTTTAGAAAGCGTTGCTGAATGCCCTGATCAAGGGCATTACAATATTCCAACCTGGACAGTACCAACGCAATGATCACTGATTTCTGCAAATCATAAGGAATAAAAGGAAGAATTTTTCTCAGTGTTCTTAAGATAAAGAAGCAAGCGTGACTTTATTGATCTGATCCCTGAAAGTACGATTGGCATTGAAGATCACCAACAGTTTCTTAACTTTCGAGACCGGAGTAGGAAGGGGGCCCAGGGTCTGGGGCCACCAAGATGGGTTCCATAATGAGGTAACCTTTCCGAAAAGAAGGACCTCAGTTTTCTCTGAGTTTAGCTTGAGGCTGTTACATTGCATCCAGCTGACAACCTCACACATGCAACTGTTGAAGTGGTGAAAAACCTTACCACATTGCTAGAAATGGACACTATAATTTGAGTGTCGTTAGCATAATAAATTGTAGAGAAGCCAAAGGATTGGATCAATTTGGCTACAGGGGCCATAAATATTAAAAAGCATAGGGCTCAGTGATGACCCCTTAGGGACGCCACAAGGCAATGAGAAGGATTTGATTTAAATTCTCCAAGGGAGACCGACTGCTCTCTGTCTGTGAGAAAGGATCAAAGGAGATTCAGAGCTGATCCGCATATCCCTATGTTAACTAAGCAAGCTATGAGGACAGATTGACTCAGTGTTGAAGGCTGTAGACGGATCTAAAAGGATCACCGCAGCCTTCCCTTCGTAGTCCTTAATTATCTTATCTTTTCAGTGGTTACAACCAAAGCAGTTTCAGTACTATGGTTTGTTCTAAAACCATGTTGAGCTTCGTCAAGGATCTCATTTTTGTTCAGAAATTCTGAAAGAGCGATGTTAAGGTGCTTTTCAAAACTTTTCGCCGGCATTGGCAGGCGAGAAATTGGACGATAATTCTTTTCCTCATTTGGGTTAAGAGAGAAGGTTTTTTTAACAGAGGAAGTATGGAAACCTTTCTCCATTCCACAGGGAACTGTCCAGAAGTAATAATATTATTCAGTAAGGTGGGGAGGGGAGCTGCTACTGTCTCGGCTATTTCATGTAGGATTTTTGGGGGGCCGTAGTCTGTAGGAGCTCCGGATTTGATTTGAGCGATAAGCTCGAGCACTCCTTCTCTGGTAAGAAGGGGGAACTCACTAAACTCCTGTGTGCTTGGCCCTATAGATTCCTCTCCTACTGCATAAAAGTTATTGCGACTCCTTACACTGCCTCAACCTTATCTTTTTTTTTAAAAACTGGCTAAATTATCACACAGCGACTGGTTAGGAGTCGCTGTACTAGCTGGATTGAGGCAGGAAAGCATATTCATTATTTAAAAAGTTCTCTGGTGGAATTGTTTGCTAGATTAATTTTATCTTGGCTTGGACCTATTACTTTTTGTGAGTTTGAGCGGGCCAGCTTTGATATTGCTGCATTGATCCAATCGGCATAGTTATCTGGATCTGGATCGTTTGACAAAGTGGGGTGAGCCACTGTCAAGATATCTGTAAGTTCAATTATATTGATTTTATTCCATGCCCGTGTTTTTATGGCCTGCACTGTTCTGCCAGTAGGGAGTTCGAGGCAGAGATCTTTAGGCTAAAGCACACGGCTTTATGGTCCGACCACGTTGAAGCTGCATGTCTGGATGGCTTGAAAAAATGCCATATAAGACATGGTCACCTTATGTGTAGCAACATTCACCAGTTGTTTAAGATTGAAACAGCTCAGATTATCGATGAGTTGTTCTGTTTCTTTGTTGGTGGAATCTTCCAAATGTAATTTAAAGTCGCCTAAGAGGTATAATTTGAATATAGAAGCTGGATTCAGTAGATTCACTTTAGGACATTAAGAAGTTAGCATTAGGGCCTAGGGACCTAGAGATCAAAAGACCTTTAAAGGTTAAGATATTTGTCAGTTTGCAACTGAAAGTGAGTGCCTCACTATCCATAATGCTCGTTGGCTCGCATAAAATTTCTAGATGATCGACTACGACTAAGCTGCCTGTGCATTTATAGGCACGGTCTACTCTGACGATAGCATAGCCCACTGGAAGTGCAGCGGTTAAATCAGGATTTAATGCCTCATTCACCCAAGTCTCAGTTAGAAAGGCTATATCTGGGGAATGGTTAAAAAAATCATATTTATGCATGACAACTGATTGTGTATTAATCAATACACAATTCATCATCAGTGTGTTGATAGTTGGAAGAGAAACTGGGTAATTGTCTGGAAGAGAAACTGGGTAATTTTTTGTATTACTTTCAGCTGCCGGCAAGAGCCCAATTTGACACGCAAAGTGACAGTGAAGCGCAATAAAGACTCACCGATCCCATACTGAGGTCAAGGTTGTTCCATAGCATATGCCTGCCTGGAGTATTAAGGTGAAGTAGTTGTTCGGTGGATGTCTCTGCCTTCAGGTGGGCTTCGATTTTCCTCTAGACCACCCTTTATCTTCCTTATGTTGATGCACATGCTTGCTTTGGCCTCTGATAGGACTTTGTTTGCCACACACCTGAGACTGGTAAGTATCAGTCACTAAACTAAAATGTATTCCCTTCAATAACTCTTAATTTACCTCTCTTTATTAGCATCACAACACTCCTCATCTCCTGATCATCCCTTCTGGGGAAGGTTTTCAGTCGCTTGTCCGGTGTCTGTATATTTACCTCACCCAGGCAGCCCTGTATTTTCCCTAGAAGTCCCTCATTTACTTAAATAGGATTTTATTTACCCAAGGTACCACTTAATTCCCTCCTCCCCCACACACTCTTCCATGGACTAAAGCTCATTACTCGCCATCAAACGTCTTTAAGCTTCCGACTGTCAGTCTGAACTTTACTTAAGGAAAAGGGACCCATCAACAGACACCAAACGCATTAAAAAGATCGATAATATCTAAGGAATTGGGAAAATGGATTGATAAAGCGATGATTATTTTCTGTGTGATTCTCCTGCAGTACGTGTTATTGTAAAACCGTGTTTGCCACCGTCTCCCTCTTCCCTCCTGGAAGCTGCTGGGTCCCCCCGGGGTTCATTAGCATCTGTGTACAGTGAGCGCCCTTCCCAACAACCAGCCGTCCTCAGAGGAGCCCGTGGGGAGGGGGCGGGGCTGGACCCTTGTACTGGAGGAAGATTTCAAGGCTTACATTTCTTGTGCATCGCTCGGGGTGCAAGAATGACCTTTAGTCCATGAAAGAAGAGTGCGTGGGGTGGAGGTGGTGGAGGTGAGGGGAGGGAATTACGTGGTACTTTGGGTAAATAAAAACCTATTTAAGTGGGTAAATAAAAACCTATTTAAGTAAATGACAGGCTCCTAGGGACAAAAATACAGGGCTGTCTGGGTGAGGTAAATATACATACACCTTATAAGCGACTGAAAACTTTCCCCAGAAGAACAGAGTGAAGTATATTCTTTTAAAGCTATAGTGCTACACATTCACAACTCTGTTGCATCGCACATTTACGCAACATTAGAAGAATGTGAAAGGAACGCATAGCAGAAAAAGCGTTAATTCATAGCGGTCTGTAATGAAACTGCAACAAAGTAAGACTGTTGTATTCTTTTTTTGCTGATATTTTTGTATTTCATCAATATACTTGACTGTGGCTCCAGAAAATGTCCACAGGATCTTAGGGTTATTTTATCATTAGCGTTTTTAAATGTTTGATTAAACAATTGCCCTGCATTGCGTGGTAGCGATCGTCAAACAGCCACCAGTCAGAACTTTCTTAGTCAGTCAATCCTTTATTCGATTTTGATTAAAAATCATAAAAGTTCATATAAACAGCAGATACATAATAAAAATGTTTAAAAGTATAAAAAGACCCTAAACGGCACGGTACAGAAAGAAGTATTCATTTTACATAGTAAGACGGTATTATATACTGGTTGCAAGACACAGCCATTTACAAAGCAGTTCTGTTACAATATGTACCTAAGCCCTATTTAAAACTCTCAAACTATCTGGGTTGACTAATACATCATAAAGTGCTATAACTAGCAGCACTTCAAGCATTCAATGTCCAAAAAGCAATTACTATAGAGACCAATTTTATGTTGGTCATGATGCAGACCGCAGGTGTATAGCTCGCTGCATATAAGTCGCGACTGAATAGCATAGCGTTACTGTGGATAGCCTTTGGAGGAACTCCGGGCAGCCCTGCACTGCCTTATCTTGGCCCGCTTCAAGGTGGTAAGATGTATACAGACCTCAATGCAGAATAGTATTTGCCAAAGAGAATAAAGTGCATGGTGCTCTGTGCAGACAATCTATTGCAGGGACAGGCTGGAAGGGTGGCAGAAAAGATGCTGTGTATCGGGTACGCCACCAAGAATGGGCAGTGTGAAGGCGTAGTCTGACCAACAGGTGCGTGCGCTGTATAACTTTCACCCGTAAAAGATACATCTCAATACCAAGACAGGTTCTGATTTGGCTGTGAGCGACTACCGTGGACAGACCAGAGTCTTTTGCCATCCTTTCCTCTGCACATTTATCTAGGAAGGCTTTCACTAAATGTTTTCGGAAGCTGGGCCTGAAGATGGTAGGGTTCAGGAACAGCTCATCTAGGGCCAGCCAGTTACAAGTCCTAGATATGACAGCCAAGGTATTTTAGAGCTCTTTTGCAGAGCCAGGCAATCAGTCATTACTGCACAATTTAATGCAGTCTCTTCCTTCGTCCATATCCTTAACTATAAAAGAAGGGGCTGCAGTCTCACAAAATCACTTATATGCCCAATTCCGATTTCCAGATGACCTATATAATTGCTAGTGGATTTGGGTTCAGCGAGCAGTCTTTTTTATTAACCCATTTTCCACTTTCTCCAACCCCGGCTGATCACAAATTCTTTTGCTCTGGCGCAATAATCCATGCTGCAAAGCCAATCATTTAAGGGGGTACTGTTGAAAAATGGCTCTTTATGCAGGGTCACCCCCAAATCTTTTGCCTTCCTCTTCTCACTTTTTGCTGAATTTGGTTTTGCTGGCCTTAGGACTCTGAGCACTTTACCACTGCTAAGCAGTGCTTAAGTGCATGTGCTCTCTCTTCTAAACATAGTGGCGTTAGCTCATACCCAGTTGGCATATTTAATTTACTTATAAGTCCCTTGTACGGAACACTACATGTGCGCAGGGCCTGTAAATTAAATGCTGTTGTGGGTCTGCAGCACTGCTTGTGCCACCAGCTTAAGTAGCCCTCTAAGCAAGTCTCAGGCCTGCATTGCAGAGCCTGTGTGTTCAGTTAAAGTGCCTTTTCAACCTGGCAAAATAAACCTTTTACCAGGTTCCAATCTTTCTTTTTAATACATATAAGTCACCTCTAGGGTAGGTCCTGGACAGCCCAGAGGGCAGGTTGCAATGTATTTCAAAATCAGGACATGCACTTTTAAGTTTTATATGTCCTGATAGTGAAAAACTCCCAAAGTCGTTTATCATTACTGTGAAGCATAAAACCTTCACGTCTGGTGTCTCTGGAATCACAATTTAAAATCCAAACTTATGGTAACGTCGGATTTAACTTTGCAATTCAAAAAAATGCCACTTTTAGAAAGTTTGAACATAAAACAACACTAGGTGGCTGCTTGATTTTAACACATTTTTACTTTTGTTTTAAGATCATCTTATTAAATAAACATGACCTCTGATTCCTTTTAACACATGATTATAACACTTTTCAAAGCTTCAATCTAATTTCAAAGAAGGGAGTGATACCAACTATCGATTCTGAGATATGCAAATTCTAAAGGGACATTGTGCTCTATCAAAAATGGTAATCAGTGTTCGACCAGTCCTTCAATTGGAGAGCCAGAGCGTTACATCAACAACAGATGCTCTTGTAATACAGTATGGGGGTCCAGATATTTCTAATATGGACTTTAAGAAATTGTCTTTTGCTTCAATTTAATTATATTGATCCATATTGATGTGCGTTGTACAAGGATACCCCATTGTTCGTGGTCTACATAATTCAAACCCCACTTTCTTTATGGGTGCTCCTCAGGACAAGGGCTGGGTGATTTCTTAAACATCAACACTGGAAGTATATTTGGTGGTGTCTCAGCGGTGGAACAAACACGGTGTCACTCGGGGAGGGCTCCTTCAGGAGCTGAATAGGCTGTGTCCTGTCCCCACCCAAAGGGCTACATACACCCATGTAGTGAGTCTGGATTCAGGGCAGGAAGGAAGGACTTCTGTGCACTTCAAAGGCCTGTCTTTGAAGTCTCCCCCACTTCAAAGGCACCACTGGGTATAAATACTGGACATCAGACACCACCACTTCAGTACACCTCTGGACCTGTGGATACTCTGCCGGGAAGAAGGACTGCTGTGCTGCTGGAAGGACAGTCACTCTGCTGGACTGCCACTCTGAAGGAGCTGCTGCCTTGCGGCCTGCAGCCCTCTTGCCTGGGGAGAAAGACCTGGACCTGGAACCCATCCTGAATCCAGGACTCCAGAGGGAATCAAAGGGCTAGTCTACTCGCCTCCTGATCTGAGCCTCAGGGACATAACAGGCTTACCGCAGCTCCTGGACCCGTATTCAATGAGTTCCTGACCCCCAAGAGGCCCCTCTCAGGTCCCTGGACTCTTGGTGTGGTTCTCAAGTTCTTAAAGTCAAGCTTTTGGGCTTTTTGCAACTGTAAATGCACCCATGCGCACTGGAACCGTGCTGCTCACGCAAAGAATCAACTTGAGCCGCCGCAAGTTTGTCTCTTCGCACAGCAAGCATTGTCTGCTGGCATGGATCGCCACCGTGAGGCTCCACCCCGCCCGTCCGTGATGACCGGCCTGCTCTTCGCCCTACACTGACCATCGCCAGCGAGGTTCTCCTTGCTCCAAGCTAACTTCTTCCTCGAGAACGGGACTCTTAGCACAAAGCTTGAGAAGATAAACCTTCAGAGGGACTAATCTAGGACTCTATCCGACCCCCGCTCTATCGCGGTCAGCTTGAACTTTTGTATTTGACCTGGTCTAGCACAAGCAAATATCCCTGGTTGGCGCTTTATGCTATTAGGTGCTATTTTACAGTTTATTCTTTAAAACTTCATAACTCCGTTTCAACTGATTATAATTTTGTCCTTTTGATCTTGTTTTATTTATTAAATGTACCTTTTTTTCTAACCAGGTGTGGAATTTGCTTGTGTGGTGGTTTGACTGTTTTACTGTTTGAAGTGTTACACATATGCTTTACACATTGCCTCTAAAGTTAAGCCTGACTGCTTTATGGAAAGCTACCACAGGGTGAGCATAGGCTAATTTAGGGTTTGCCTGCTTCTTACGCTGACTAGGATTGTGGCTACTGCTTGACTGGGGCTCATACCCCAGTCAACCAACTACCCAATTTCTAACAGGTACTTTATCAGTTCTCCGATACTTAGCAATGTCCCTCTTGTCATATCCTACCCATTGCCACTAACAGGCGTGTTCTACTGTGCCCTCCCCATTGCACCACGTGCCCAATAACACCATTTTAGGTACTCCTTTAACCTTAACACTGTACCCCCTAACCGTGCATCCTGTATCCTTATCAATTCACTATCTGCCTGGATCATGTAAGCTTAATCCTGTACCCTTAATCATTAACTCTGTATGCATAGCCCTGCTCCCCTAACCCTTTGCCCTGTACCCTTAGTCCTACATAAAATACAATGTACTGTCTACCCTGGAATCCATAACAATAAAACTACACCCTTAAAGTTTAACTCTGTACGCTTAACCCGGGACCCTGTACCCTTAGCCATGTACCTTTCACCATGTACATCACACTCATAACCCTATACCCTGCACCCTCAACCGATATCACCGAACTTTTAACCATGTTCCCATATCACCAGTGTGTAGTTATAGTTAGGTCCTAGTTACCATAGGAAGAGTGTTTCTTGGTTTGCTAATAACTTTGACGCTGTTTGATGAATTTCATGAAACTTTCCCAAAAAAATCCACCCACCTCAGCTCCTTCCTTGAATGTTTGGAGGTGATCTGTCAAGAGGGTGCCAAGAAAAAAGGGGGACCCAAAATGCACTTTTCCCATGCAATTTCCATAGGAATTTTTGAACAATTTAAGTCTGGGTTGTTGGGTTTTTTGGGGAATTGGGTGGGTGTGTGTTTCTATTAAATTATATTTTAATTACATTTATTTGATTATTATATTCATTTTCACAAAAAATTAATTGTTAATTATTTGTTTTAATATTTCGTCATTTAAGTTGTGATTGGGATTTGAGGTTTGTTGGGGATTTGGGTGGGAGCGCCAATTCCGCTGCCGTGAGGGGAATGGCTACCTGCATCTTCTGCCGTGAGGGGAACGGCTACCTGCCTCCTGCATCTCCCGCCGTGAGGGGAACGGCTATTGTCCATCTAATCGCGCCGTGAGGGGAACGGCATACCGGGGAACTACAACCCCCAGCAGGCCCTGCGCCAAGCCGAGACGCCGCAACCCGCGCCCGGAGGCGCGATAAGGTGCTCGCCTGGCCTCCCGCAGCGCGGGACGCATGCGGGACGCGCCCGGGCGAAGCCCAGGCCAAGGGCGGGCCCGTCATTGCCAGGAAGAGGCAGGGCCACCCCCCTTCCATCCATCTGACGGACGTGGCTTACACTGCTTTCATTAAAGGTACTGTCATATGCTGATTTAGCCCTGGGACTGACAGAGGGGCCATTTGACCAGCCTGAACACTTAATTTTGTGAATTGTATGCTTTTGTTAAGACCCCATGCTATTATATTGCTAGCGGTGTATTATATTCATACCCATTTAGGGGCTCAAAATGGGCAAAAGGAAATCAATGGAGGGAGGGTTGGTGAGTAATGTCGTGCGTACTGGGGCAGGGAAGGGGAAAAAAGCCAAAAGGTCACATAAAAGTGTTCCAAATAATAATTGTGTAATGGATAGGATAGATGTTCTTATCCATGAGTGCGAAGACATCATAAGCTCAGAACCACTGATATCCAATCCAACCATTCAAGCATCACCCCTAAAAAATGCCCCCACTATCCCTACAATGTTTAACAAACAGGTGAGGAAGGACACACCTAAACTCCCCAGCGATAGCTTACGGAAACCCACCGGGGCACAGCCTTCAGATAGTTCTTCCCGCGACACACCCTCACAATCTTCAATTTTGCCTAATAGCAACAGTTCCGGCCCCTCCATTTTTTGTACGAACAGGTTCGCTGCCCTGGTAGACCTTACAGACACTTCAGGGGATCAGACCGTATTCCCTTCACCTTCAACCCATTTAAGGCGTAGGGAAGAAGAGACCCCCTCATTGACAGACCTTTTTCAACTTATTTCTTCTCTTAGACAGGATATTGGTGACATGAGAGTTAAGATCGAGGAGTTACCCAACACGGTTAAAAATTTAACCTCTAATAAGATCTTAGGCCGTGGGGCCGATCAGTGCCAACATGTTCAGTGAACCCATTTTTCCACTCAGGAAGGAGGAATACAAGCAAGAAGTAGGCCGCTTGTATCATCACTAACACACCAGGAAGTTTCACTACTGCACAGAAATGAAGAGCTCACTACAGCTAACTCACGGCCTTGGAACTAAGGGGCATATTAGCAAGACCGGCGATAAGATATCGCCGTTTAGCGGCAGGAAACTGCCGCTAAAACGGCGATAATGGGCTTGCTAATATGCGTTATACAATTCCAATAGAAGCCCAGGTTAGATGTGCAGGACATCTAACCTGGGCTTCTATTGAATTCTATAACGCATATTAGCAAGCCTCATTATCGCCGTTTTAGCGGCAGTTTCCTGCCGCTAAAACGGCGATAATTTTAACGTGGGTCTTGCTAATATGCCCCTTAGTCTCCTCACAGGCTAAGGCTCACGGTAACATCGGTAATAACCCCCCAAATGCACCAATAACAACACGTCTAACTCCTACTAATTTAACTGAGAGGAGCTACTCATTGCAAAATATTATTCCTGAGGCAAGAAAGGTTTTTATGGTCAACGTACCCAAATTAAATTTCAGGTCAGGTTACGAAAGCGAAGATTCGCTAATTAATAAGTCTATTCACTGGATTCGCCATGTCAGGGGATGTCGCTCACTCATTCGGGAGGACATTACCAGGGCCAGGAGGTGTACGGTACCCACTAAGCCTCAGGACTGCATTGAGCTCACCTTGTCTAACACTGACTTGGCGACAAATCTCCTCCTGCTTGAGTTCCGCACTTGCTCCCCTGATTCTTCCGCAATACAGCTTAGGCGACACCCGGTAGTATCACCAACAGTAACCCAAATAGTCACTCCAACGCCAGGGACACAAAGTGGCCCGTAATTACTAGAATCCAACGACTGACTATCTAACGTGCCCTTGAGAGTCCAGCCAACTCAGGTTCACTGCTCATCTATTGATCACATTTCCATTTCTGACCAAACCCTTATCAACAATTCTACCATAGCAAAAACCTTGGATTCAGCGTACCTGCCCCAGTTAAAGATCGTTTCATGGAATATCGCAGGTCTCAGTAACAACTAGCCCTCCCACACTGGAATGCCTTAGTGGAGGACTATGACATCTGCGCCTTCCAGGAAACTTGGAGTCTGGCCCCTTTGTATAAATCAGGTTATAGTTGCTATCACATACCAGCAACCACCATTGGGAAGGGTCACCCCTCGGGAGGTCTTATAGTATGGGTTAAAATTGCCCTAAACTGCAGAGTATCCATTCATCCCGCGTTGAGCCCAGACATCATGAGACTCACATTCAAGGGCCCAAGCGGGGGGATAATGCTGGGTCTCTTTAACGTCTATATAAGTGGCACAGTCAGGGGCAAAGCTTCCCCTATTGTCACACTACTCAAACATGGCTTGACTGATTGTTTGCCCCAGTCGAGAGTCCTAGTTGTAGGCGATTTTAATAGCACATTTGAGCCTCTCTCTACAGAGGATATAACAGGTTGTGAGGAGGAAGATAGCCAATGGGGTGCCCCCCACTGACTATACCCCCGGTTAAAAGATGGTCGCAACTGGCCATCCAATTGAATGCCCTCACTGTGGAATATGGTATAAGGGCAGTAAATGGCAGGACCAAGTCAGATCCCCAGGGAGCCCCTACCTACAATAGAGTAACTTGTCCATCCCGCATCGACTACATCTTAGTAGATGTTAGGTTTTGGGGGCATGTCTTAGACATGGTGGTGGGGAATACACTGGATAGCGACCACAACCCCCTGTGCATGTCACTAAGGTCCCCTTGGGTTCCTCCTAGCCCTACAGCACCCTCTCAAACACCGTACATGACCAAAGAGGTGATTCCCTTCAACTCCAGAAGAGCCCTTAAATGGCACAAGGTAGCCTTACAGGCCGCAAAGTTAGATGCCATTAAACAGGTCGTGCACAATAGTATCAACGAGCTTCAGGAAGGATCGGAAGCGGATCCTACTAAGGCTTTCTTTATCTATACTTGCACCATTAATCAGATCAGTACCTATTTTTTGGTCCCTAACAGATCCACCAAGCCTGCAGTCCATTTAAGGAGAGTGCACTCTTGGTTTAGTAAAGATTGCAGACTTAAGAGGAGGGCCTTGGCAGTGGCCATTAGAACCAAGAATAGTGCAGCCATAAAACTTACAAGGAGAGCATACAAAGACGCCCAGTGCCAAGCAAAGCTTGAGTGGGACGAGACCAGATGGCAAGATCTGAAAAGTGCTAGTTTAGCAAGGGACGCCAACCTTTTCTGGACCCTGGTTAGACGGACAAATAAGGGGGAAATAGACCAGATTGCTAGCCACATTCCATCGCAGACCTGGTATGATCATTTCAGTTTGTTGTACTCTGGGCCCTGCGACGCAGGTGCGGATGGGCAATATGGCCTCCCCCCAATCCAGTCTGAGGGCATTGATAGCGACCTTTTTTCCCGGAAGCAAGTCCTAACAGCCATAAACAGGGTAGTGCCCGCAAAGACCCCGGGTCCAGATGGCCTCCCGGGAGACCAGTTTTTGGCTGATCAGGAAAAGTGGGCTGAATACGTCCGCCTCCTCATTAACTCTATCGTAAGAGGATGTCCAGTCCCAGAGTCATGGAAGGGTGCGGAGGTTGTCCCAATTTTTAAGAAGGGGGCCAGGGAGGACCCTTCGAACTACAGACCGATTAGTCTCATTGACAGTATGCAGAAGATAGTTGGTAGGGTCATTCTACAGAGAATACAACTCTGGGCTGAAGAGGAGGACATCCTTTCCCATTACCAGGCGGGATTCCGGTCCAATACGGGCACGATGGACCAAGTCTTCAGACTGCTCATGATATACTGGAAAGTGGTAGTCCTAGGCAAAGGCAGCCTTTACCTCGCTTTCATTGATCTAAAGACTGCCTTTGACCTGGTCCCCAGGAACAGGCTGGGGGAAACACTGCAAGGTATGGGCATGTCCCCAATGATTCTTAACCTTTTAGTAAGGCTTCACGAGGGCAATTATGCCCAGGTAAGATGGGGGTCCCAAGGGCAACTTACTGGAAAGATCGCAGTAAATAGGGGAGCCCGCCAGGGCTGTGTGAATGCACCCACCCTGTTTTCTTTATATATGAATGGGGTGGTTAGTTTTTTACAAGATATATCAACTGATGCCCTGGCTGGCAGTAGGGTGCCCACTCTCCTATTTGCTGACGACACACTACTGATCTCCAAGACCCCGATAGGTTTACAAAAACTCCTGAATAGGTTCCAAACTTTTTGTAAGACATGAGGGCTTGTAATTAATACATCCAAAACAAAATTTATGACATTCAAGCCCCACAAACCGTTCAGGAACAACATCACACTAGATGGGTCACACCTAGAGAGAGTCTCCACGTTTGATTATTTGGGGATACGGCTCTCAGACAAAATGCTCTGGAGACCCCATCTCGATAAAATGCTCCTGAATCACAAACGCGCCGCTGGGACATTGAGCAGAGAAGATCGCTCTTCATTTACTAGACCTGTTGCCCCGGCGCTTATTGTCTACGGAGCTAAGGCAGTTAGCTCGGCCATGTATGGAGCCGAGCTATGGGGCTTGATAATCTGGATGAAATCAGTAGGTCAGAACATAAGTTCTTTAGGGAATTGATTATGTTGCCCCAGGGTACTCCCTTAACCCCACTGTTATATGACCTGGGCAGGCGCCACTTTAAGGACCTGGCCAAATTTCGCCCGTTGCTTTTTTGGGCCCGCCTCAGGAACACCCCGGAACTTTCTAATTATGCGGAAGCCTTTGCAGAAATATTGTGTTTGGACACTAATAAGGGTATTAAATGGATCTCCAACCATAGGGCCTTATTGACAACACTCGGTCTCAAGGAATCTTGGGATGCACAAACCCCACTGAGTAAGTCTGATCTCAAACGGATCTATTGGGACTGGGTAGATGTTAGAGACCTCAGTAACCCTAACATGGGTAGACTCACGGAAGAATTTCTCCAGTTCAAACACTCTAGAGGCCTCAAACCTTATTTGGACGTAGTTCAGGTCCCTAGAGAGAGGGCACTATACATGCAATTTAGGTTTGGCACACTACCTGTTCGTGCATTTACCGGAAAGTGGGGTCCTCCATATCGAACAACTGAAGAGTGTCCCTCTTGTGGGTCTCCAAAGGAGAGTGTCGCACATCTTATGTTTGCCTGCCCGGGGTATGCCATAGCTAGGTCTAGGTGGCTCGCGCCCATTTGCAAACAACTAGGCACCCTGGATAATCAAGTGGCTCTGCGTATACTAAAATCTGATCCCAGAACCCTTTTTGTTTGTGGAACCGCAAAATTCCTGGGTTGCGCCTGGAAGATGAGACACAAGGCCATGCAAATAATAGCCTGATTTAGACCGAGAATTTGTTCAGGCAAGCACAGCGGTATGAAGGATCAAGTTACCGGTGTCTCAAAGCGTCAGACTTATGACTGTGATGAAATATCTGTTTTAACGTTTTAAATACTCTTTTAGCTCATCATTTTTATAAAGAATGAAATGTTTTTAGTCGTAAATAGCCATGTTTCGATTTTTAGGTAAATTCATACTGTGTTTATCATTTTAGCCTATATCCTTTTGGTACTGATGTAGTGTCTGATGCTTTAATGATATTTATATCGAAATAAAGCTATTTGACTGACTGACTTAATTGAATATTAAAACATTGAGATTATTTGATTAATGTTAAGTATGTTCACTTTTAAATTTTGCATTTAATTGTAAAAATATCGTTTTATAAAATGTTTAAAAGTAATTTGTTTTAAATGGGTTGTGTGGTATTTTGTGGGTTTGGTTGAATTTTTATATATTTTATTAAATATTAAAATTAGTTTATAAATGTTTAAATAAATAAATATGATCCCCCTCAACTATATGCTCTTTCCCCCATGTTTGTTAGTTTGGAGTTAGAATAGTAAATTGGAATCTCTCAATGTATGCACTTTTGCCACCATTTGTAGGTCTGGAGTTACAATAAAATATCTGGCGTCTTCCAATGTATGCATTTTCCCCAAAATGTGTTAGAATAGATTGTAGTTAGAGTAGTAAATATGAGTCCTGATGTTTACTTTTCCAGCAGTGTTTTTTAGAATGGGCACAAAATAATATATCTGACCCCCTGCCAAATGTTTACAAATTCCAAAGCATGTGTTAGACTGGAGTTGGGATAATGAATATTTCATCCCCCAATGTATGCATGTTTGCCAACATTTGTTAAAGTGCCTTTTGAATAATAATTCTACCTTCCGTCTAGTATGCACTTTTCCCAATATTTTCATGCATTTTATCCAGTGCATGTTAGATTGGATTTATAATAATACATCTGGTTAGCTCTATCCCAATTGAATGTTTTCACAATGTTGTAAGACTGTAGTTATTTTTGTGTATTTGAGTAGTTTTTATTTGTTTATTTTTAAAATATTTTTGAATTGTAGTTGGGTTACTATTTTTTCTTTGTCTGTACATTTATAAAGATGAATTTTGAAAGTAGAAAGCCTTACATTTTTTTAAATTCACTCCTTTTATTTTTTAATTGTATTTTATTGTTCATGATGTGTATGTTTTAGTCTTTGAAAAATAAGTTTCTTAAAAGTAGTAGATTATTAATTAGAGTAGATTTCTACTTGTTTTAAAACATTAGTAATAATTATAGATTTATATTTTATATTTTTATATTATATTTTACTGAATCATATATATTTAATAGAATATTGCTATGTAAGAATGATACTTATTTGTTTAATACATTTATTTTTATATTTTAAATTCTGATTTTATTATATCATTTTTAAAGTTATTTTGTAGTTATATGTATTCATATGATTATTTTTTCTAATATTAAACAAATATATTTTTATATTTTATATAATCTTAAAAATAGATTGCATTTAAAAAAAAATAATGTAACTATTTTTAGGTTACAATAATGTTAACTATATTTAAATATATATAGTTAAATATGTATTTTCAATATTTTGATCCACAATAATTTTGCAGTATGAATTACATTACAATTATGTAAAGCCAATATTTTGGTCCCCTGTATTTTTTTCTGCAGTAATTTTGTGGTTGATATTCTGTCGTATACAACCCACACACCATCAAATCACTATGTCAACCATAAACAATGGTCTCTCAACTGTCTGTTAAAAATGAATGTTAGACAACTGTTGAAAGGATTCATGCCTCGTAACATGGAATGTGAACACATTTTCAAATTGTTAGAAATGGAATTCCTAGTTGGCTAAGGTATGCTCCCAAGCCAGGCAGGAACCACCACTCTAGTCAGGGTAAGCTAAGTACACACTAAAAGATAACCTGTGCTCACCTTCTGGTAGCTTGCCACAGAGCAGTCAGGCTTATCTAAAGAGGCAATGTGCAAAGTATTTGTGCAACACACAGTAACACAATGAATACACCACAAAAGGACTCCACACAGGTTTATAAACAAAAATTTCTGTATTGTTAGCAAAGCGAGACCTAAACAATAAAAATATCACCTATATTTCTCAAGATATGCACATTTAAAGACAACCAAAAATCACTGTGTTCAATAGTTTGAGTGTCGAAGGGACAATCGTGTTCAAAGTGATTTGTTTAAAGTAGTCAAAAATGCAAGATAAGCAAACTCAAGAGTGCCAAAAGAACACTCGCGTTGGATCGGGCAGTCACGGTATCGCTGACCGGTTTACACTACCAGTGACAACAGAGGAGTTGGAACAACAAGGTCTCGCTACTGAGGCAGACTCCACAGCGTCTGAAGCTGCCAGGACCTACTAGGTCTGCTGTGAACCCCTACCTGCTCTGGGCACTGAAACCGACCATAAGCCTCTCATGTATGCGTTCACCACGAAAGGGTCAGTCAAAACCACACCGAGAATTGCTAGATGGATTCTGGGACTAGAAGGATACAATTTCAGAGTCAAATATGTACCAGGAACACAAAATGTTGTAGCCGATTTTTTATCTCGCTCACCGCTTGAGGTTGAAGAAGGTACTGACCAGGGTGAATCTGATGATGTCATACTTAAACTGTCATGCTTGAATAAGGAGGAATGGAATAGTTGTTTACTAATTGATGAAGAAATGATTGCCCTCAAGGAATACATAATAAATGGTTGGCCTGCTGCAAAAAATGAAGTTCCAACGCCATTGAGTAAATACTGGGATGTGAGGCTGGAATTAAACATACAAGTGGGAACTGTTTGTAGGGGCGAGAAAATCGTTCCGCCTGTAAAATTGAGGGAAAAAATTGATGATCTAGCCCACATTGGACATTTAGGATGTAGTCTCACTAAAAACAAAATCCGCCTGGATTACTGGTGGCCAGGAATGGATGTTATGGCAGAGAACATTGTGAGAGACTGTCTGGAGTGTAGTCGCTCTGATAAAATCCACCAATCCCGGAAGCCCCCCTATCTCCTGTTGAAGTCCCAGATTGCCCGTGGTCAAAACTAGCACTCAACATTATTGGTCCCCTCAATCTTAAAACATTAAATGAACGATATATTTTGGTATTGGTGGACTATCACACTCGTTGGGTGGTTTTTAAGTGTGTGCACCAAATCAACACGGATGTACCCATTCAAATTCTGAAAGGTGCCTTCTTTGTTGAAGGTATCCCAGACATCCTGGTTACTGATAACGGGGTGCAATTCACTTCAGAAAACATGAAAGAATTTATCTGAAATGGGAATTACTCATCACAAAACTGCCTTGTATTGTCCCCGTGCAAATGGGTTAGCTGAATGGATGAACCATGTGTTCAAGGAATGCTTACAGAGAGCAGAGTTACTGGGAATCCCTGCTAAAGATGCTTTACAAGATACCTTTGGGGCCTATCGTTCAACCCCTAATAGTGTGACAGGGGTTTTCCCTTTTACCTCCTTGAAAGGTAGAGTTCCTAAAACCAGACTTTCTCCTCTAGGATTGAGGAAAAAGGGCAGGCGTGTTGTGGACCACAATGAAATCACCAGGAGGGTGGATGAACACCAGTCCAAGTATAAGAACAGGTACGATCTAACCAAACATGTCAAATCCCGAATGTTTAAAGAAGGAGATTGGGTCCGTATCGACCTTCCCAAACCACGTAGGAGGGAGGCTACTAGATTTTCTGAACCTATCAAAATATCTAGGGTGGGCAGAAACGTGGTCCATCTAGAAAATGGACAAACCTGGAGCATGGACAAGATTGTCCCTCACAAGCAAGCTGTGGGAACGAAAGTCATTCCTGATCAATGGAGTGAAATGGAAGTTGTTGTTGCCAGGTGATCTCAAAGAACCAAATCCACACCTGTGTGGGTTAGAGACTATTGTGTTAAATGATATTGTTTTGCAGTTTCTCTTGTGTGGACTGGTTAACATTATAATTGTTGTTCCCTGGAGATCGCAAAGAACCTTATCCCCACTTGCGTGGATGAGAAACTATTGTGTTAAATTATTTGTCTTGTAGTTCTTTTTTTGCACTATTTAGCCTATTTCTATTCTTCTGCTCTCTTCCTTTTTCTTCTCCTCCGCTCTCTACTTTTTTTTCTCCTCTCTCTTCATGTTTTTCCTTCCGTTCTTTCTTTAGCCTACCCTATGTAAGGAGGTGTGTTATAATCTTATACAATGGTACATTCCGTCACCCTTCTCCCTTCCCTTCTTGGTATGTGCCTAGAGACTGTTGTTCAACATTCCACAGCTGACTCCAGCTGACTGGAACCTGTGATGGTGAAAGGTACCAATAAAGAAGACTCCTTAAACTACCTACATCTCGTCTTCTTTTGCAACACTGGTCTCTGGCTTCGGATGGCCCAAGACGCTGGGGCGGGGATGACGTAGTCGCTGCACTCCACGTTGCCCAGGCAACGCGTTTGAAGGGAATACAGCTGATCTGCTCGGCACCCAGCCTGAGGCACCGCTCTCGTCTGGAGTCTCTGCTTACAGGGCACGGACATGGAGGGCACGGAGCGTTGGCTCCAAGGTGGAGCACTTGTCTTTAGAAAAGTGAAGCACAGAGTCTGAGGAGGTTTCAGCTGCAGGACTCGGAGTCCCACGGCAGTGCTAGTACGCAAAAGTATTTAATGACCCTGAGACCTTTAGGAACAGGGGGCAAGCCAACAAGCCCTTGGAGAACACTCATAGCACAACAAAAAGTTATCAGGCAGCAGGCCAGCACACAAAACCAGGTCGCAGAGTAGCAGTCCCTCCTCCAGCACAGCACTCAGCAAGCAAGAAGCCAACACAGCAAAGCAGTTAGCAGGACACTACCTATTCAAGTGGAGTGTGACACTCTCCCATCCCTCCCGCTCAGGAAGACCCATCAGAATGCAGATACAATTGAATGACCTGTGTTATGGCTGTCTAGAGAAAATGCACAAATGTAGCTGTCACCCAGCCCAACCAAGACGTATATTGGAAACAGGCTGTCAGGTACACAGAGCAATAAGTGCAGAGAAATGCTCACTTTCTAAAAGTGGCATTTCTAAAACAGCAAAGTTAAATCCAACTGCACCACCAGGAAGGATTTATCATTACCAATTCAAAGATATAAAACACGAAAAAGCTACTCCTCTCTGATAAGGAATTACCACTTAATAGAATTTGCAATACTAACCTATGAGAGGGTCAGGTCTCACAGTAGTGAAATTCGAAATAGGCTGTTTGTCACTACCAGCGCATGCAAACCACAATAATGCATGTCTTACCTTTTACTTACATGGTACCCGCCCTTAGGGTTAATTAGGGCCAGTGGCGTAGCTAGGGTGGGGAGCGGTCCGCCCATGCGTCACTTTTTTGGGGGCGGCAGCGAGTTGCAAAGGCAAGGTAAGTTTTGTTTTTCTTTATGCTCCCTCATCTGTGTCATTAAACACCCCCACTCGCTGTCGTCTGTTACCAGCGGCACTGGGCGGCAAACTAAGGGATCACCCTGGGCATCAAAGCCCTAGCTCCGCCACTAGTTAGGACCTAACTTAGGGGGGATATGTAATAAAAGGGGAGTTTAAGGCTTGACAAGTAATTTTAAATGTCAAGTCGAAGTGGCAGTAAACTCCACACACAGTCACTGCAGTGGCAGGCCTGAGACAGATTTGAAAGGCTACTTGTGTGTGGGGGGGGCACAATCAGTGCTGCAGCCCACTAGTAGCATTTGAAGTACAGGCCCTAGGCATATGGTATACCACTTTACAAGCGACTTATAAGTACAACAAATATGCCAATCATGTATACACCAATGTCACCATGTTTATGGAGACGCATGTGCTGGTCAGCAGTGGTAAAGTGCCAGGAGTCCTAAAGCCAACAAAAATAAGGTCAGAAAAAGAGCAGGAAGTAAAAACGTTTGTGGTGACCTTTCAGAGAGGGCCATTTTCCAACACATATGAATATAGATGTAGGGCTGAATGACATGCAAGATTAATACTGTACAGCCTCTCAATAATTAGACATGGGTCTGACATAAGCTCTTATTGTGGGAGTACAATTAGTAGTTGGAATCAACTTTGTAACTGTTGGGACAGAAAGGTTATGAATGTGTACCCATGCCCTGACTGACCAACTGTACTGTTGTCTGGATCCCTAATGCTGATGTTTTTGTTGTCATAGGTAAACACAGATAATGTGTGCGCGCCATGACATAGGCCTGCCTCAAGGATATGGTCTTGTTGGACCGGTAGGGGCACCCAAATCCCTAACCTCATAGTGGTGGGAGGCTACTGCCTTCACCAGGAGCTAAGCAGCACAGTGCCGTGGTGGTAGCATACTGTGTAGTGATAGGTAGTAGTGAACAGGTCCTTTTTAGCCTGTGTTATGGGAGTGCGGCCACCAGGCTCCATTACTTTTTAAAGCTCTGCTGCTGTGTGCTTAACTCACCCTTAGCCTACATCAGTTAGATGTGAAATGCAGTGCAGTGCCGGGGTGGCGACTCTGCACTGGTTGTCTGTGTGTCTGGGAAGGGTACAATACAGGGCTAGAGCAGTGAGTGCATGGTGAGTGCATGTACTTGGGTGTAATTGCACCTGCGAGGATTACAGTGCATGAAGGGTGTAGTGTTGTGCAGAGCATGCATGGTGAATGTGTGCGGTGGCTGTAGGTGTGCCTGCAACTGGCACAATACAATAAGGATACAGTACCGAGCAGTGCGTGCAGGGTGAATGTGTCTGCTGAGTGTATGTGTGCCTGTGGTGGCACAATACATCGAGATAATGTACTGGGCAGCGGCGGCCAGCACGGATCAGAGGTAGGGGGCGGGGGCGGGAGGGAAGCTGGTATAATATTTTTTTTAAACTTACCTTCTCGTCGCTTCCTCGCCGTGTCTCTCCTTGGTAGTCCTCCCTCGCTCGGCCACAGGAAGCACACCCAGGCTCCCAGTCAGCCAATCACAACACTGCCTTAGCCGGCCAAGCAGTCATTGCGCACTTAGGAGGGTGCTGCCTATCCCTGCCCCTGTCTCCTCATGCAAAGCTGCGTAAGTAGGAGAGAATAAAATGATAATAACGCGAGGTATTATCATTTTATTTTCCCTTTGTTTCACTGCAAAAAAGCAGTGGGGCAACGCTCCTCCACCTTAGCGGAGAAGCCTCCACTGGTACTGGGTAGTGTGTGCCATTCACATACACTGATTGCAAGTGTGCCTGTAATGGTACATTACATGAAGGGTCCTGGGTTTCATTTTGGGAGGTCCAGGCCTGCCCGGTGAAGACATGAGAAAGTAGAGGAATCCCCCGAGAGATTTGTGTATTGTTGCATTCCTGTGAACTGGGTTGGAAACATTGGAGGAGGGAGAGCAAAGCTCCCCTGTACACTTCAAAGGGTGCCCTTTGATTCAGTGAGAGATCACAAGAAAGGGGCTTGGACACATCTCAAGAAGGAAATGGGGCTGATAAGTGAATCACAAAGAGTGGGGCCCGAGTGTAATAGTGGCAAGAAGTAATCAGGACCCAAGGCAGCATGAACTTCACAAAAGGTTTATTCTCCAATTGAAGATCCCATCCACAATCCAACAGCGTCCTCTGGCAACTGCCAGTTTCCTCCCATAACATTCCAGTCCCCTCGCTGACATGGTGACATTCCAATGACATTATTCCACCATGTCAGCAGGAGCCAGCCAGGGTTCAGATCCAGATATCACACACCTCCCTCCTGTACTACACAACCTAAACATATGTACAACATGATATTTACAAAGTTATCCCATTAGAATAAGGATTTTCAAATTCATTAAATAGGGTTTAATCTTTCGGATGTGAAAGTCTCTTCCCTTCCCTAGAGGACTTCCTGAGGCTACCTTTAGTATTAGGATAAAGCACACTCTCTTTGCATACCATGTCTTCACGACCCACTCCCTCAGAGTCCAATCTGGGACCCATGTAAACTACTATTCTCCCAAGGTTCCAAATGCGATGGTCTTGTGTCTTCACAGCATTGTCAGGATAACCCTCACTTGACAAGGATAAACTGGAAGGGAAGGTCTCCTTGTTGAAACCTGACATTAATCCTTATGCTTATGGGGGTGAACCTATACGATTGAAAGGATACTTCACAGGTTTGATAAAATATAAGGGACGGTATACCTCAGGCAAGATATATGTCTCGGAAAAAGGAGACCGCATTTTTAGCTGGATTCATCAAGGTGACCTTGGTGTCATGCTGGACCCGAGTGGTAGTCTCTCCATTTTGTTGAAGGAGAGAGTGAATGAGATCCTGGACAGCACCTCACTTAGTGGTGATGTTGGGGGTGAGATAAGAGAAGAATTCCACAACGTAGTCAGAGAGCAGCTAGGATGCTTGAGAGGCTTTCAGAATGAGATACGTCTGAGCTTTGGTGCGCAACCTGTATGTTGCAAAGTGAGGAATGTCCCTATAGCTCTTAGAGATGAGATGCAAGCAGAAATAGAGAAGCTAAAAAGGGGGGGGATAATTGAGGAAGTTGAAGGCACAGAGTGGCCCGCACCGGTTGTTGCTGCTCGGAAGTCCAATGGCAGCTTGCGCCTACATGTGGACTTGAGGAATTTGAGCAGGTGTGACATAGTCGATAGGTATACCCTTCGTAATATTTCAGAGTTGCTGTTGTTTCTTTGTGGGCCAGAATATTTAGTATGATTGACCTTACATCTGCGGATCACCAGGCAGAGTTGAAAGAGTCCTCTAGGGACTACACTGCGTTTATCACTCCTTTCGGCACGTTTAGGTTTGTTCAGATGCCGTTTGGTTTAATTTCGGCAGCCTCAGTTTTACAACGTGCCATGAAAAAAATATTAAAAGGTATTGAGGGAGTATGTGTCTGCCAAGACGACATCCTTGTCTATGGGAAAGATGGCAAAGAGCATGGTGTGCGTCTTCAAAATGTCTTAAAGAAATTGGATGATTTTAGTCTAACCATTAAGGCTGAGAAATATCACTTTGCCACTACCCCTATCAATTACTTAGGCCATACCATCACTGGGGATGGAATAATGCTCAAGGATGAGTTGGTTAGCACCATCTTTAGTATGAGGTCTCCTACCTCACGGGAGGAGCTGAGGACGTTTTTGGGGATGGTTGAATATTACAACAAGTTTGTGGGAAATTTTGCTGAGTTGAGTGCGAACATGAGGTTGTTGTTGAGGAAGGGAGTTGGATTTGATTGGGATGAAGCGTGTGAGCAAGAGTTTACAGTCTTGAAGGAGAAACTTAAAATGGCTCCCAAGTCGAAAAGCTTTGATCCACAGAAAGTATCCGTGGTCACGACGGATACTAGTGTTAAGGGTCTAGGTGTGGTACTGCAACAGAGGGGGAGTGAAGGAATGAACACAATCATGTTTTCTGTCACGCGGATTAAGTGATGCGGAGTCACGCTATTCAGTTATCGAATGGGAGGCTCTTGCTGTGTTTTGGGCCATAAGGAAGTTGAAGAAGTTTCTGTGGGGTGTAAAGTTTGAAGTAAGAACAGATCACAAGCCCTTATGTGAGACGTTCGTGAGGAAAGGTATTGACTTGGTGTCAGAGAGGTTAACTAAGTGGGTGATTACATTACAGGAGTATGAGTTTGTTATGAGATATATACCAGGGGTTGAGAATGGAACACAGGAACTTCGGGGCGTTTTCTAAGTGTGGACCTGGCGCCTCCCAATTATACGCAATTCTTTGTGAGGATTATATGTGCAGTGCAGAGGTGAGGGAGACTAACACCCTAAACCCTCAATCGGGGACCCTAGACGAGGTCCACTGTAAACAAAATGTGATCCTGAGCACACGCTATTTGTTTGGTACGTTATGGCGTAGTTCTACCACCTCAATTACATATCATACATGTAGATAAGTATTTGTTCTTGTAATCACGACAACTTTGTAGAGTATTCTTTCTTTCTTTATTCAGTGAGATTGCCCAGCCAACACGTGTTTCGTCGTGGGAGATTTCCCAACTGACTTCTTCAGGGCTACAAGATAAAATATGTATATTTGGGATCAGCCGATCCACCACTCAATTGACGGATAAACATAATATATATAGAGAGTGTTCACCCGGTGACTTATTCAGATATATATATCGCATGTAATCACATTAGTGAATTACTAATACGGGTCACGGAACTGTGAATATTCACGAGCTTGTACCACTTAATCCCAATCAACGCAATTAAAACAACATATAGTTTTTTACAACATCAGTATGTTTATGATTCTTATAAGGTTGTCGTATGACAAATTCATCCTCTGCATCTTTAAATTATTTACCAGTGCTCGGTGATAAAAACGGGAGCTATGTATAATTGGCGGGAAATGTGAACTCGAAGATATGGGACCAAAACCGTCCTATCTTCAATTTATGTTAGCCGAGGTGAGACATTCATGTATATATCGCTATTGCACCACTAAAAGTGATCTGACTTACAAAGAAAACCCCTACCTGTTGAGCAGGTGGATGTGATATATCCTATTCTGAAAAGATAAAATCATGAGCGGACACTCATATTAGTATTGAGTAGTCCCTATTATCGGTAGAGACTATCAGTAAGCAAGTATAATAAGAGGGCGGTGAAGTTCACTCACCTCCCCGCCGGTTTTACTTCCATCCCGGCTGTAATTAGCTTGACCCCCGGATCCAAGGTTTCTATATTTATGTAGGTTGCTTCGTTCCTAGGTCAATAAATTTAATGGTATGAGAGGCATACCCAAATACTTGCAAATGTTACCCCCGTCCCCGTTCCAGGAGCGATCTCTTACCTTTAATCCCAGTGTGATAATCCTCGTATTACTGCTGGAGAAATCCTAGCAGGTGAATGCCCCAGTGGTGTGGAGGGGTGGGTAATCTGGAAGTATTAATATGAGTGCATTAGTGTACTTACACGAGGCTAAGTGCGTCTACTCACAGAGACCCCCCTGCGTTGGTAGGTCTTACCTAGAAGCGAGTACGCTTCGCGTTACTGTCGTCTCCGTGCGTGTTCGAGTGGACCGGAAGTGACGAGTCTCTTAGCCGGGTTCCTTAAGTATGCTTCCTGAGAGTACATAAACAACTAGAGCGCGTACTGCATTGTGTGTACGTAACTGCTCAAAATCCCGGAAGTTGACTTTGGTTATCTTGTTTGCAGTCCTGACTCGAAGATTCGAGCCCATCCTACTTGGTATAACATTCTACATTATATTCGAACCCAAATACTCAGCCTAACGTGGTTGCAAAATAGCGCTACTATGATTATTAATAAATATTGTGAAGCGGGGTGTATAAGTCGTGTAGTCTCATGAATTTCTTCTATATCCATGAATGTCATCTAAGAGAAGGAAAATATATATGTGAATTCAAACCAGTACTGGATTAGATTGGCGCTGGGGGTACAGGAAATTCGTGATATCGATCGAAAACTCGTGGTCCAGAGCATATATACTATTCATTACAGACAACTGTTATTCCACATGTCTATGTATTCCATCCGTATTTATCTAATACATATTTTTTATAGTGTATATTCCGTAACCTAGTATTATACATATTATTTATTGCTACATCGCACATTCCGTATGTTAAAAACCCCAACATGTGAGGGTGATTACAGTAAAACTAGGATACGGTATACGTGCATACATTTCTTAATTATAGTATATCTTCGGAATCTATGTGCGGTCAGTCGCCCAAAATGCTCCATTACATGGTCAGCGTTCAAACCAACATGTGAAGGAGATTGCAGTAATATTGGAATGTGATATAAGATGCATACATATCTCAATTACAGTACGTCTTTGGTATCTTTGTTAGGTCAGTTGCCCAAAAAGTACTGTATTTCGTGATCAGTGTTCAAACCGTCTTCCACTGCCCTGATGCGCATAATCCAAGTTGCCTCAGAGCGACGCAACATTAACTCCCTGTTGCCCCCTCTGTTGGTAGGAGGGACATGGTCAATTCCAAAGAAGGAAAACTGTTTGTATGGTCCCTGTGAGCTACACATATTGGCATGTATAGCCACTGGGTATCTCTCATCTCCTTGTTTTAGTGCTCTGGCATGTTCACTTATCCTCTCTTTGAGTGTCCTAATTGTGCTTCCCACATACATACGATTACATTTACAGACAATTATGTACACCACAAATTTGGCTGTGCAATTGATGTTATGTCTTATCGTGTATGTGCGTCCGTCATGTCCTCTGAAATCTTTTTCTTATCCTCGGCCCATTTACAGACCCCACAGGATCCACATTTGTGGAAGCCTACTGAGAAGTCTGTCAGCCAATTAGACTTCTTCCTACTCCTGGGAAACTGGAACTTAAGATGTTTCTAAGCGTCTTGTTCCTTCTATAAGTAATCAAAGGTCGTCCGGTAACAAAGTCATCTAATGTCCTGTCTGCTCTAAGGATTCCCCAATGTTTGCTCATTATTCTCAACAGTGATTTAGACGTCTCATTAAAATTCGTTATCAGTCTGACCGGTTGTTTTGTATTCGTGGGCTTGTTTTTGTCCTTCAGTGTATCACTTCTTGGTGTATTCATAATTCTATGTTCAGCTTTCCTAAGGGTCAGTTCGTTGTAACACCTCTTCTTAAATCTATCCTTCATTTCTTTCAAACATGACACAAATTCTCCTTCCTCGCTGCAGTTCCTCCTAGCTCTTGAGAATTCCCCAAAGGGTATGGCCCGGACCTGGTGTAATGGGTGCGCACTATCCGCATGTAGGAGTGAGTTGCAGGCCGTAGGCTTGCGATACAGTCTGCTCTGTAGGGTGTTATTACTGACATAACTCAACGTCTAGAAATTCTATTCGTATTTTACTGTATTTGGAGGTGAATTTGATTCCCATACAGTTAGAGTTAAGGTGCTGGCAAAATTCTTTAAGCTTCGATTCTGTGCCTGACCATAATAAGAGGCAGTCATCGATGTATCTGCCCCAGTAGATAATATGTCCATTCCATTCACTGCCCCTCTCACCCCATATCCATGTTTCTTCCAAACGTCCCATAAAAAGATTGGCAAAGGACGGTGAAAATTTAGAGCCCATGGCCACACCCTGTCTTTGCCTGTACCATGTATTATTAAAAATGAACACATTATTGTCTACAATTAGATCCATCATTATTAATAACATCTCAGTATGCTTCCATAGGGATGCAGGTCTTCTTCCAATAGGTTCTTAATGGCACTGTGTCCCAGATTCGGTTGGATACTGGTGTACAGTGCCACCACATCTAACGTTACTAAGAACATGTGATCCTCCCAGGTCACATCAGATAGAATGCTCAGGATATGTTTAGTGTCCCTAATATGTGAAGGGAGTGTTCTGTACAATAGGTTGCAGGAATAGGTCAATATACTCCGATAGTCTTTCAGTTGGTCCCCCGATGCCTGAGATTATAGGTCGTCCTGGGGGAAAGGCACTGTCCTTGTGTACCTTGGGTAAGGTGTAAAGGCAGGGTAAGTTGGTCTGTAAACTTTGAGATAGAGATGTTCATCTTCATTAAGTAGTCCCCCTGAGTGCCAAGTTTCTAAGAGTCTGTTGATTTTGAATGTTAGTGGCCCTATTGGGTTCCTATCTAGTCTTTCGTAACCAGTTGTGTCACCCAATTGGGAGAGAATTTCTTGATCATAGTCTTGTTTGTTCATAACAACTATGTTCCCTCCCTTGTCAGCCTCTTTGATTATTATTTCATCATCCATCGACAGTTGTTTGATAGCATTCCGTTCATCACTGTCTAAATTGTCACCTCTCCTATGTCTCTTTTTACGTCTCTTTGCATCTGTTTTGTCTAGTTCTTTCAATACTACTGTGTGAAATGTGTCAATAGCATTCCCCCCAGTCAGAGTGGGTGTCCACCTAGACTTGGTCTTAAGTCCACTGGCCACAAATACCTTTGTTTATTCCTGGGTTGTTCACAAAGAATTTTCTAAGTTTCAAGCCCCTTATGAATTTAAACAAATCAATTTTTTTTTGCAAATGTCACCCTCCTCCTTCGGACAGAAACCAAGCCCTTTTTTTAACACTGCGTTCATCTCTTTAGTTAGTGTTTTTGATGATAGGTTCATTACTGCTACCTCATTGTCATCTGTATTTTCTAGACTTTCTTGTCCCCAGACCTTAGGTTGTAACCTACTCGTGCCTGACCTTTTTCCTCTCCTAGTCTTTTTGTGGTGACTCCCCGTTGTGGTTGCATTCTGTTCCCTTTCTTTATCACCCGTAGCTCTCGTAAAAAAGCGGAGTCTCCCTGTCTGTGGTTCCCCACTGCACTGTCTGCTTCGCTATCACTTGTAAGTGGAGCATTGAGAGATGTAGAACTCGAGGAAATCGAAATGATGACTTTGTTACCGGACGACCTTTGATTACTTATAGAAGGAACAAGACGCTTAGAAACATCTTAAGTTCCAGTTTCCCAGGGAGTAGGAAGAAGTCTAATTGGCTGACAGACTTCTCAGTAGGCTTCCACAAATGTGGATCCTGTGGGGTCTGTAAATGGGCCGAGTATAAGAAAAAAGATTTCAGAGGACATGACGGATGCACATACATGATAAGACATAACATCAATTGCACAACCAAATTTGTGGTGTACATAATTGTCTGTAAATGTAATCGTATGTATGTGGGAAGCACAATTAGGACACTCAAAGAGAGGATAAGTGAACATGCCAGAGCACTAAAACAAGGAGATGAGAGATACCCTGTGGCTATACATGCCAATATGTGTTGTATGCTCACAGGGACCATACAAACAGTTTTCCTTCTTTGGAATTGACCATGTCCCTCCTACCAACAGAGGGGGCAACAGGGAGTTAATGTTGCGTCGCTCTGAGGCAACTTGGATTATGCGCATCAGGGCAGTGGAAGACGGTTTGAACACTGATCACGAAATACAGTACTTTTGGGCAACTGACCTAACAAAGATACCAAAGACGTACTGTAATTGAGATATGTATGCATCTTATATCACATTCCAATATTACTGCAATCTCCTTCACATGTTGGTTTGAACGCTGACCATGTAATGGAGCATTTTGGGCGACTGACCGCACATAGATTCCGAAGATATACTATAATTAAGAAATGTATGCACGTATACCGTATCCTAGTTTTACTGTAATCACCCTCACATGTTGGGGTTTTTAACATACGGAATGTGCGATGTAGCAATAAATAATATGTATAATACTAGGTTACGGAATATACATTATAAAAAATATGTATTAGATAAATACGGATGGAATACATAGACATGTGGAATAACAGTTGTCTGTAATGAATAGTATATATGCTCTGGACCACGAGTTTTCGATCGATATACGAATTTCCTGTACCCTCAGCGCCAATCTAATCCAGTACTGGTTTGAATTCACATATATATTTTCCTTCTCTGAGATGACATTCATGGATATAGAAGAAATTCATGAGAATACACGACTTATACACCCCGCTTCACAATATTTATTAATAATCATAGTAGCGCTATTTTGCAACCACGTTAGGCTGAGTATTTGGGTTCGAATATAATGTAGAATGTTATACCAAGTAGGATGGGCTCGAATCTTCGAGTCAGGACTGCAAACAAGATAACCAAAGTCAACTTCCGGGATTTTGAGCAGTTACGTACACACAATGCAGTACGCGCTCTAATTGTTTATGTACTCTCAGGAAGCATACTTAAGGAACCCGGCTAAGAGACTCGTCACTTCCGGTCCACTCGAACACGCACGGAGACGACAGTAACGCGAAGCGTACTCGCTTCTAGGTAAGACCTACCAACGCGGGGGGGTCTCTGTGAGTAGACGCACATAGCCTCGTGTAAGTACACTAATGCACTCATATTAATACTTCCAGATTACCCACCCCTCCACTGGGGCATTCACCTGCTAGGATTTCTCCAGCAGTAATACGAGGATTATCACACTGGGATTAAAGGTAAGAGATCGCTCCTGGAACGGGGACGGGGGTAACATTTGCAAGTATTTGGGTATGCCTCTCATACCATTAAATTTATTGACCTAGGAACGAAGCAACCTACATAAATATAGAAACCTTGGATCCGGGGTCAAGCTAATTACAGCCGGGATGGAAGTAAAACCGGCGGGGAGGTGAGTGAACTTCACCGCCCTCTTATTATACTTGCTTACTGATAGTCTCTACCGATAATAGGGACTACTCAATACTAATATGAGTGTCCGCTCATGATTTTATCTTTTCAGAATAGGATATATCACATCCACCTGCTCAACAGGTAGGGGTTTACTTTGTAAGTCAGATCACTTTTAGTGGTGCAATAGCGATATATACATGAATGTCTCACCTCGGCTAACATAAATTGAAGATAGGACGGTTTTGGTCCCATATCTTCGAGTTCACATTTCCCGCCAATTATACATAGCTCCCCGTTTTTATCACCGAACACTGGTAAATAATTTAAAGATGCAGAGGATGAATTTGTCATACGACAACCTTATAAGAATCATAAACATACTGATGTTGTAAAAAACTATATGTTGTTTTAATTGCGTTGATTGGGATTAAGTGGTACAAGCTCGTGAATATTCACAGTCCGTGACCCGTATTAGTAATTCACTAATGTGATTACATGCGATATATATATCTGAATAAGTCACTGGGTGAACACTCTCTATATATATTATGTTTATCCGCAATTGAGTGGTGGATCGGCTGATCCCAAATATACATATTTTATCTTGTAGCCCTGAAGAAGTCAGTTGGGAAATCTCCCACGACGAAACACGTGTTGGCTGGGCAATCTCACTGAATAAAGAAAGAAAGAATACTCTACAAAGTTGTCGTGATTACAAGAACAAATACTTATCTACATGTATGATATGTAATTGAGGTGGTAGAACTACGCCATAACGTACCAAACAAATAGCGTGTGCTCAGGATCACATTTTGTTTACAGTGGACCTCGTCTAGGGTCCCCGATTGAGGGTTTAGGGTGTTAGTCTCCCTCACCTCTGCACCGCACAGATAATCCTCACAAAGAATTGCGTATAATTGGGAGGCGCCAGGTCCACACTTAGAAAACACCCCGAAGTTCCTGTGTACTATTTAGGTTATAGTGAGGAGGCAGCCCCAGCGCAGTACACCGAAGTACGGTTTCACCAATTATGGATAGGGACAGAGTAGCCGAAGAGCTTTTTGAGAACTTAGCAAAAGGGAACTTATCAGCCATATCCACAACTAGCGGGACCGCATCTCGTAAGGAGGGTCTCATGGACAAGTTCATAAAACTAGAAAGGTTGAAGAAAACGAAAATTCAAAATGGTGGGATGGGGTTACCCTAAGACAATATTTGAGATTAGATAGGATACCCAGGGGTTTAAGAGCCCAAATATTCCCCACTTACGATGACTTGGACGAAGATCATCTAAAACAATGGGAGGAGGCACTTGTACAGAACTCAAAAACACTCATGGGCATTCTAATTGATAATGCTGAGCGAAAAGTGGCCAAGCTCCAAATTGAGATTGACACCCTAGAGAGGGAAATTAAGGACTTAGGTCTTGAAGAGGCAACAAATAAGAATTATGCTATCTTAAAGGATGTCCTCGATAAACATCAGGATGACATCAAACAAAGAAAAACGAGAAAGCTACGTAGAGATGAGATAGATTATAGAGATGGAAGGATTTTCACATTTGCTAGAAAATATGATCAGGTGACACGCAATGAGAAAATAGGGATGGCCAGGGCTAACTCCCAGACCATTTCGATTTCCTCGAGTTCTACATCTCTCAATGCTCCACTTACAAGTGATAGTGAAGCAGACAGTGCAGTGGGGAACCACAGACAGGGAGACTCCGCTTTTTTACGAGAGCTACGGGTGATAAAGAAAGGGAACAGAATGCAACCACAACGGGGAGACACCACAAAAAAACTAGGAGAGGAAAAAGGTCAGGCACGAGTAGGTTACAACCTAAGGTCTGGGGACAAGAAAGTCTAGAAAATACAGATGACAATGAGGTAGCAGTAATGAACCTATCATCAAAAACACTAACTAAAGAGATGAACGCAGTGTTAAAAAAAGGGCTTGGTTTCTGTCCGGTGGAGGAGGGTGACATTTGCAAAACAAAAATTGATTTGTTTAAATTCATAAGGGGCTTGAAACTTAGAAAATTCTTTGTGAACAACCCAGGAATAAACAAAGGTAACAAAAACATACCGGTGTGTTTAATTTCAGATATACAAAGTATACAAGATATACG
Organism: Calotriton arnoldi; assembly: GCA_963921515.1. NCBI lineage: Eukaryota > Metazoa > Chordata > Amphibia > Caudata > Salamandridae > Calotriton > Calotriton arnoldi. The sequence goes on along the minus strand of CAWUFW010000967.1, from coordinate 848,958 downwards.
AGACACACAATTACTATTGTCGATTACTGATGAAGATCAAACATCTTCGGATTTGGAAAATTTGTTGAGTGAACTCAACATTGATACAGACTATAGTGTGGCCAGTGGACTTAAGACCAAGTCTAGGTGGACACCCACTCTGACTGGGGGGAATGCTATTGACACATTTCACACAGTAGTATTGAAAGACCTAGACAAAACAGACGCAAAGAGACGTAAAAAGAGACATAGGAGAGTTGACAATTTAGACAGTGGTGAACGGGATGCTATCAAACAACTGTCGATGGATGATGAAATAATAATCAAAGAGGCTGACAAGGGAGGGAACATAGTTGTTATGAACAAACAAGACTATGATCAAGAAATTCTCTCCCAATTGGGTTACACAACTTGTTACGAAAGACTAGATAGGAACCCAATAGGGCCACTAACATTCAAAATCAACAGACTCTTAGAAACTTGGCACTCAGGGGGACTACTTAATGAAGATGAACATCTCTATCTCAAAGTTTACAGACCAACTTACCCCTGCCTTTACACCTTACCCAAGGTACACAAGGACAGTGCCTTTCCCCCAGGACGACCTATAATCTCAGGCATCGGGGGACCAACTGAAAGACTATCGGAGTATATTGACCTATTCCTGCAACCTATAGTACAGAACCTCCCTTCACATATTAGGGACACTAAACATATCCTGAGCATTCTATCTGATGTGACCTGGGAGGATCACATGCTCTTAGTAACGTTAGATGTGGTGGCACTGTACACCAGTATCCAACCGAATCTGGGACACAGTGCCATTAAGAACCTATTGGAAAGAAGACCTGCATCCCTATGGAAGCATACTGAGATGTTATTAATAATGATGGATCTAATTGTAGACAATAATGTGTTCATTTTAATAATACATGGTACAGGCAAAGACAGGGTGTGGCCATGGGCTCTAAATTTTCACCGTCCTTTGCCAATCTTTTTATGGGACGTTTGGAAGAAACATGGATATGGGGTGAGAGGGGCAGTGAATGGAATGGACATATTATCTACTGGGGCAGATACATCGATGACTGCCTCTTATTATGGTCAGGCACAGAATCGAAGCTTAAAGAATTTTGCCAGCACCTTAACTCTAACTGTATGGGAATCAAATTCACCTCCAAATACAGTAAAACACGAATAGAATTTCTAAACGTTGAGTTATATGTCAGTAATAACACCCTACAGAGCAGACTGTATCGCAAGCCTACGGCCTGCAACTCACTCCTACATGCGGATAGTGCGCACCCATTACACCAGGTCCGGGCCATACCTTTTGGGGAATTCTCAAGAGCTAGGAGGAACTGCAGCGAGGAAGGAGAATTTGTGTCATGTTTGAAAGAAATGAAGGATAGATTTAAGAAGAGGGGTTACAACGAACTGACCCTTAGGAAAGCTGAACATAGAATTATGAATACACCAAGAAGTGATACACTGAAGGACAAAAGCAAGCCCACGAATACAAAACAACCGGTCAGACTGATAACGAATTTTAATGAGACGTCTAAATCACTGTTGAGAATAATGAGCAAACATTGGGGAATCCTTAGAGCAGACAGGACATTAGATGACTTTGTTACTGGACGACCTTTGATTACTTATAGAAGGAACAAGACGCTTAGAAACATCTTAAGTTCCAGTTTCCCAGGGAGTAGGAAGAAGTCTAATTGGCTGACAGACTTCTCAGTAGGCTTCCACAAATGTGGATCCTGTGGAGTCTGTAAATGGGCCGAGGATAAGAAAAAGATTTCAGAGGACATGACGGACGCACATACACGATAAGACATAACATCAATTGCACAACCAAATTTGTGGTGTACATAATTGTCTGTAAATGTAATCGTATGTATGTGGGAAGCACAATTAGGACACTCAAAGAGAGGATAAGTGAACATGCCAGAGCACTAAAACAAGGAGATGAGAGATACCCAGTGGCTATACATGCCAATATGTGTAGCTCACAGGGACCATACAAACAGTTTTCCTTCTTTGGAATTGACCATGTCCCTCCTACCAACAGAGGGGGCAACAGGGAGTTAATGTTGCGTCGCTCTGAGGCAACTTGGATTATGCGCATCAGGGCAGTGGAAGACGGTTTGAACACTGATCACGAAATACAGTACTTTTTGGGCAACTGACCTAACAAAGATACCAAAGACGTACTGTAATTGAGATATGTATGCATCTTATATCACATTCCAATATTACTGCAATCTCCTTCACATGTTGGTTTGAACGCTGACCATGTAATGGAGCATTTTGGGCGACTGACCGCACATAGATTCCGAAGATATACTATAATTAAGAAATGTATGCACGTATACCGTATCCTAGTTTTACTGTAATCACCCTCACATGTTGGGGTTTTTAACATACGGAATGTGCGATGTAGCAATAAATAATATGTATAATACTAGGTTACGGAATATACACTATAAAAAATATGTATTAGATAAATACGGATGGAATACATAGACATGTGGAATAACAGTTGTCTGTAATGAATAGTATATATGCTCTGGACCACGAGCTTTCGATCGATATACGAATTTCCTGTACCCCCAGCGCCAATCTAATCCAGTACTGGTTTGAATTCACATATATATTTTCCTTCTCTGAGATGACATTCATGGATATAGAAGAAATTCATGAGAATACACGACTTATACACCCCGCTTCACAATATTTATTAATAATCATAGTAGCGCTATTTTGCAACCACGTTAGGCTGAGTATTTGGGTTCGAATATAATGTAGAATGTTATACCAAGTAGGATGGGCTCGAATCTTCGAGTCAGGACTGCAAACAAGATAACCAAAGTCAACTTCCGGGATTTTGAGCAGTTACGTACACACAATGCAGAACGCGCTATAGTTGTTTATGTACTCTCAGGAAGCATACTTAAGGAACCCGGCTAAGAGACTCGTCACTTCCGGTCCACTCGAGCACGCACGGAGACGACAGTAACGCGAAGCGTACTCGCTTCTAGGTAAGACCTACCAACGCGGGGAGGTCTCTGTGAGTAGACGCACATAGCCTCGTGTAAGTACACTAATGCACTCATATTAATACTTCCAGATTACCCACCCCTCCACACCACTGGGGCATTCACCTGCTAGGATTTCTCCAGCAGTAATATGAGGATTATCACACTGGGATTAAAGGTAAGAGATCGCTCCTGGAACGGGGACGGGGGTAACATTTGCAAGTATTTGGGTATGCCTCTCATACCATTAAATTTATTGACCTAGGAACGAAGCAACCTACATAAATATAGAAACCTTGGATCCGGGGGTCAAGCTAATTACAGCCGGGACGGAAGTAAAACCGGCGGGGAGGTGAGTGAACTTCACCGCCCTCTTATTATACTTGCTTACTGATAGTCTCTACCGATAATAGGGACTACTCAATACTAATATGAGTGTCCGCTCATGATTTTATCTTTTCAGAATAGGATATATCACATCCACCTGCTCAACAGGTAGGGGTTTACTTTGTAAGTCAGATCACTTTTAGTGGTGCAATAGTGATATATACATGAATGTCTCACCTCGGCTAACATAAATTGAAGATAGGACGGTTTTGGTCCCATATCTTCGAGTTCACATTTCCCGCCAATTATACATAGCTCCCCGTTTTTATCACCGAACACTGGTAAATAATTTAAAGATGCAGAGGATGAATTTGTCATACGACAACCTTATAAGAATCATAAACATACTGATGTTGTAAAAAACTATATGTTGTTTTAATTGCGTTGATTGGGATTAAGTGGTACAAGCTCGTGAATATTCACAGTTCCGTGACCCGTATTAGTAATTCACTAATGTGATTACATGCGATATATATATCTGAATAAGTCACCGGGTGAACACTCTCTATATATATTATGTTTATCAGCAATTGAGTGGTGGATCGGCTGATCCCAAATATACATATTTTATCTTGTAGCCCTGAAGAAGTCAGTTGGGAAATCTCCCACGACGAAACACGTGTTGGCTGGGCAATCTCACTGAATAAAGAAAGAAAGAATACTCTACAAAGTTGTCGTGATTACAAGAACAAATACTTATCTACATGTATGATATGTAATTGAGGTGGTAGAACTACGCCATAACGTACCAAACAAATAGCGTGTGCTCAGGATCACATTTTGGGTTGAGAATGGAGTTGCTGCCACATTGTCAAGGCTAGTCTCTAAGGAACATGATATTCGAGATGATGCCGAGTGTTGTGGAGATGAAACAGAATTTGTATGTGCAGTTGAAAGTGCAGTCATTCCTGAAGAGCAATGGCGAGAGGAGCTGCAAAATGATGACGTGCTTTCGGAAGTTATGTTGCTGGTGAGGAATGGTTGGCACACTAAAAAACAAGCCTTGGACGAGGGTAAAATGTCTTGGGGTGTTAAGGACGAATTGGGCATGTGTGGAAACCTCTTATTTCGTGGTACCCGGCTCATACCTCCAGTCAAGCATCAGGCGAAGTTAATGGATCTGGCACACGACTCATCTTGGTATGTTTCAAACCAAGGAAAGGCTCTGCTCGTCCTACTGGTGGCCCGGGATGGATGTACAGATTGAGAGGCTGGTGCGTGAGTGCCAGACCTTCTCTCTCAGGGCCATGGACAGAAATTGCTCTTGATATTCTTGGTCCAGTTCACGGAGAAGGTCAACAAATCTATGTGATTGTGGTTGAAGACCTGTTTTCTAGGTGGCCGGAAGTGCGTTTGAGTGTGGGGGTAGAAACCAAGCATGTGGTCATGTTTTTGAGGGAGTTAATGACCAGTGAGGGTTATCCCCAGGTGCTCCTGAAGGACAATGGAGTTCAGTTGGTATCCCAAGAGATGGAAGAGTTCTTGAGGTTGAGGGGTATAAGGCATAAAAAGTGTACTGCGTACCACCCAGAAACGAATGGTATGGTGGATAGAATTCAAACTCCAACTGGCAGGAAGTCAGCGAGTTACCAGGTGCATTATATGACTGCCACCGCAATAACAGGTTGAAAAAACAGTGTGCCTGTCACTGATCCAGCATGCGCCACTGAAGTGACAGGCCGAAATAATAGTGTGCCTGTCACTGATCCAGCAGGCTGTGAGTTCCCTGAAAGGTGAAGTATATCAGGTGAGAATCACATTCCTGTCCATCGTTCTCATCCTGTGTAATGTTCTCGCAATCCCACAGCCAGGTGAAGGTTAGCGCTCTAGTGCCTCCTTACGGCTAGGATGGAACTCGCGTACAAAGAGGACCACATAAAGTAGCACTTTTAGGACTACACCTACGTCACAGGGGGGATAACTTAAAGTATGTACTTAACAGAAGCGCGAAGGGGTTTGCGTTCCAGCCTTCCACAATCCTGCGACAGCATCAGTGCGTGCACACATTCCGAACGAGCCACAGAAATCAGCCAGTGTAATGGATGTGGGCGAGAAATGCTGTGATGCACACGACCACCAGAGTTCAAAAGACGTCCAGCAACGGCCACAAGTCATCGGTGACTCCAAAAACTCCAAACGAGGTATGCTGCACAGCTCGAGCCAATTAAACGGAACACACACCCGTAGGAATCAGTGATGCTGAGGCACATCCCCCACTATGCCGATGTGAATTGTGCCCATCCGTCTGCACAAAGACACCACAAATAGTCAATTAGTGCCACAATTTCACTATTTCAAAGTTAGGTGCTCACACCCCACAAAAGTTACACACCAGGGTGTCCGGGCTTCGAAATGTATCTAGGCACTAACCTCTCGCAGGTCCAGGGTTCTGCACGGGGCTTCCTCTGGGGCAGATGCAGTGGTTTGTTGGGATCTCCTTAGGTTTGATGAGATTTGAGAGCTGCCAACTACGCCAGTGTAATAATCGCGGCAAGAAGTAATCAGGACTCAGGGCAGCATGAACTTCACGAAAGGTTTATTCTCCAATTGAAGACCCCATCCACAACCCAACAGCATCCTCTGGCAACTGCCAGTTTCCTCCCATAACATTCCAGTCCCCTCGCTGACATGGTGACATTCCAATAACAACATTCCACCATGTCAGCAGGAGCCAGCCAGAGATCAGATCCAGATACCACACCGAGGTTACTCTTTGGATGCACAGATCACTGTGGCTGACCTCTAGGTTTGAATTCTAGCCACTCCCACGGTCTGTGTGGTGGGACTATCAGCTCTGGAGCCTCTCCTGCTGCTGTGACAGATGGCTTTTCAAGAGGAAGAGGAAGAATAGAAGTATGTACTTTAAAAGAAGCAGGACCCCAATTTAAAACTTCAAAGAGCCAGACCCTAAATCACATTTGGTGTTTGGGAATGAACATGCTCAGGAGCACCAGTGCCTGCCTGCTTGCCAAGACCATTGTGCCCTGTGAGGAAGAGGAGAGTGGTGAGGAAGCAAGGTCAAGTTGAGAACCCTGTCTAGTGGACTCCCAGGTGTGAGGAGACAGCTGTTGCACTGATCAGGTCATTGCCCATGTGTAGGAATGTGTTGGTGATCCCTGTATGCCAGGAGAGGGCCACCGTGAAGATAGCCATGTTAATCGATGCCTGTGTGTTGAGGGCAGAAGACTATGGGGCACTATTGTAGTGACCCGTGAGACATGAGGGGCCGCCTTGGAGAAGACTGCCTTGGGATCAGGGCCAAACCCTGTGCGACACTGTAGCAGTGCATGCCAGGAGGGGCAGCCTTGGTGAGGACTGCCAAGCGGTAGGGGCTGAAGCCTTGCATGGCAGTAGTACGGCAACCCAGTATGCCAGGAGAGGCCTCTGGGAATAATTGTGCCATGTGGATCAGGCAGGACTCCCTGAACTGTGAGCAGCGGTGACCTGTAGGTCACCAGGAGCAACGAGTACTGCAACCAACCTGACCCTGTGGGAGCATCGCTAACTCCGTGGGATCAAGATCAGGAGCATTGGAAACAACCCTGGGAACGTGGAAACTTACTCAGCAGGAGGAGCGCAGAAACATCTCTCATTGCTGCAGAAGAACGACCGTGTAGGCATGGGTGGTTCGCAAAAGAGGGTTGTGGGGCCAAGCCCTCCTTCATTTTTTTTTTTTCCCGTATTTGTGTTGTTCTTAATTTTTTATTAAAAAAAAAAAGCTCTGAGAGGCAACATAAACAAACTTCAGAGTATTGAAAGCACAAATGCTGGACGTATACACATGAAACGAGAGGAAATCTTTAAATATTCGATCCTTTATTTCAGATGTTATAATGAAAAGCCAATACAGCCAACGCGTTTCACCCGTGGCGGGCTTCTCAGGGCTGCAACATATATAAATACAACATACATTACATATAAATAAATACAACATACATTACATAAAAGAGACTATCAACAGACATATATTAAATACAAAAGAATGTACAGAACAAAGCAATAACAGACAGGCAATGAATCTTAAAAGAAAAACAAACAATCAAAAAGCAACATTGCATAATCAAAGAAAATTGCTGACATCTGATGAAATTTGTTCAGGCTGCACCACCCAATGCTCAGGTAAAAAGAAGGAATGTACCACAATCACAAAAAAATTACAAAAGTTTATATAGTTAATAAAGCATACCAAAAAGGCAACATTGGTGAAATATATAACCAAATAAAATAGAAGAAACTAAACAGAAAGAATTGCCTGTAGTTCATCATGGCCCATTGTATCCCATGCAAAAATACCCTCCACTTACCATCCAAAAGGAGACGAGCTCCTCTTGAAAGTGTTTTCGGTTCAGTATAAATAATGAAAAAGGAAAGCTGGAAAGAGAAAAAAAAGGAAGAGAATAGAAAAAAAGGCAACAGATCAGAATAAAGTCAACCATGACATAGGGCATAGAGACACCTTGCATGCAGGGTTAAAAAGGCTATTTTATCCAATGTCCTAGTAGCATTAATTTCAAAACATTAGCCCTCACCGCAAGGGTCTCTAAGTCAGAAACCACAAAGAGAAGAGGATATGGAAATACCAGCATACCTGTATCTATCGAATATCAAGTCAAGTCAAATAGATTTATTTCGATATAAATATCATAAAAGCATCAAACATTTCAACAGAACACAAGAAAAAGATGCAATTTATTAAAATTAATAAAATATGACGATACAAGACTTTCAACATTTGAAATGAAGCTATCGACTCCTAAGTAAATATTACTTTACTGACTAAAATGATAAGCTAAAAACGTAATTAAAATATAAAATTAGATATTTCATATCAATTACAGGATATAACGATTTGGAATGCCTTTACCCAGGCCATTGGTTTCACTATGCGTACCCGCAAAGATTCTGGATCAGGATCAGTTTGCTCTTTGCATAGCCCTGTGTCTCATTTTCCAGGCACAACCCAGGAACTTGGCAGTTCCGCACACAAAGAGGGTTCTTGGATCAGATTTTAATATGCGCAGAGCCGCTTGGTGGTCAGAAGTGCCTAATTGCTTACAGATAGGCACAAGCCACCTAGACCTTGCTTTAGCATACCCTGGGCAAGCAAACATGAGATGTGCAACACTCTCTTTTAAGGACCCACAAGAAGGGCATTCTTCAATAGTTTGGTAGGGAGGACGCCACTTCGCGGTGAATTCGCGGACTGGAAGTGTGCCAAATCTAAATTGGATATATAGTGCCCTATCCCTAGGGATCTGGATTATATCCAGGTAGGGTTCAAAGCCTCTAGATTGTTTAAACTGGAAGAATGCTTCCGTAAGCCTGCCCATGTTTGGGTTGCTGAGGTCTCTGGCATCTACCCAGTCCCAGTAGATCCGTTTGAGTTCTGCCTTACTTGGTGGGTTTTGAGTATCCCAAGATTGCTTAAGGTCAAGTGTTGTCATTAATGCTTTAAGATTAGAGATCCATTTAATCCCCTTAACATCCATACTCAATACTTCTGCGAACGCCTCCGCATAGTTAAAGAGTTCCGGGGTGCTCCTGAGACGAGCCCAATAGAGCAACGGGTGGAGTTTAGCCAGGTCTTTAAAATGGCACCTCCCCAGGTCATATATCAAGGGGGTTAGGGGAACGCCTTGAGGTAGCATAATCAAGTCCCTAAGGAACTTGTGTTCCAACCTACTAATCTCATCAAGGTTGTCAAAACCCCATAGCTCGGCACCACACATAGCCGACCTAACTGCTTTCGCTCCATAAACAGTGAGTGCCGGGGCAACAGGTCTACTAAATGATGAGCGTTGTTCTCTGCTCAGTGTCCCGGCAGCACGTTCATTGTTCAGGAGCATTTTGTCAAGATGGGGTCTCCACTGCATATTTCCTGAGAGCTGTATCCCTAGATAATCAAACGTAGTAACTCTCTCTAGGTGCGACCCATCTAGTGTGATGTTATTCCTGAACAATTTGTGGGGCTTAAATGTCATAAATTTTGTTTTAGATGTGTTTAGTACCAGCCCCAGTGTGTTACAAAAAGTTTGAAACCTCTTCAGGAGTTTTTGAAGGCCTGACGGGGTCTTGAAGATCAGCAGTGTATCATCAGCAAACAGGAGAGTAGGCACCTTACTACCTACCAGGGCATCAGTTGGTGTTTCTTGCAAAAAGCTAACCACCCCGTTCATGTATAAAGAGAACAGGGTGAGTGCCATCACACAGCCCTGGCGGACTCCCCTGTTTACTGTGATCTTATCGGTAAGCTGCCCTTGGGACCCCCATCTTATCTGGGCGTAATTGCCCTCGTGAAGCCTTACTAAAAGGTTAAGAATTAGTGGAGGGATGCCCATGTCCTGCAGCGTTTCCCATAACCCATTTCTGGGGACCAGGTCAAAGGCAGTCTTTAGATCGATGAAAGCGAGGTAAAGACTGCCTTTGTCAATCACTACCACTTTCCAATATATCAGAAGGAGTCTAAAGACCTGGTCCATCGTTCCCGTATTAGTCCGGAATCCCGCCTGGTAATGGGAGAGGATATCTTCCTCCTCCACCCACGACTGGATTCTCTGTAGTACGACCCTGCCAAATATCTTCTGCATAGTGTCTATAAGGCTGATTGGCCTATAGTTGGAAGGGTCCTCTCTTGCTCCCTTCTTATAGATTGGGACCACCTCCGCTCCCTTCCATGAATCTGGGACTGAACATCCTCTAGATATAGAGTTAATAAGGAGGAGGACATATTCAGCCCATTTGTCCCGTTCAGCAAGGAACAGATCTCCGGGAAGGCCATCTGGGCCCGGGGCCTTGGCAGGCACTAATCTACTTATGGCAGATTCGACTTCATTCAAGGTGAATGGGTCACTGTCGGTGTTCCCAAGATTACTTAAAGGGAAACCGTATTGCCCATCCACACCTGCATCATTAGACCCAGAATAAAGTTCACTAAAATGATCATACCAAGCCTGAGATGGAATATGGTTAGGAATTTGATCGGCTTCCCCCTTATTTGCCCGTCTAACCAGAGTCCAAAAGAGGTTAGTATCCCTTGCTAAGCTGGCATTTTTAAGATCTTGCCATCTGGTCTCACCCCAGTCTAACTTTGCTTGATGCTGGGCCTCTTTATATTCTTTCCTTGTAAGTTTAATGGCTGCACTGTTCTTAGCCCTAATGGCTACTACCAAGGCCTTCCTCTTAAGTCTGCAATCTTTGTTATACCAAGATTGCTCTGTCCTTATATGTGCTACATTCTTGGTGGACCTAATAGGAACTAGAAAATAAGTGCTAATCTGTTCAATAGTGCGTGTATGTATAATGTAAGCACTAAAAGGATCAGCTTCTAGTCCTTCCCGTAGCTCATTAGTGCTTTTGTGCAGTACTTGTCTGATGGCCTCTAATTTTGCATCCTGTAAGGCGACCTTATGCCATTTTAAGGCTCTTTTAGAGTTTGAGGGAACCACCTCTTTGGTCACAGAATACATCTGAGTAGACGATATAGGGCAAGAAGGTGTCCAAGGAGACCTTAGTGACAAACAAAGAGGGTTATGATCACTATCTGAAGTGTTCCCCACCATCATATCTAAAACATGCCCCCAAAACCCAACATCTACTAAGATGTAATCAATACAAGATGGGCACGTTACTCTATTATAAGTGGGGGCTCCCTGAACATCAGACTTGGTCCTCCCATTCACTGCCCTTAGACCATATTCCACAGTGAGTGCATTCAATTGGATAGCCACTTGTGACCATCTTTTTACTGGGGGAATTGTTAATAGGGGAATACCCCATTTTCTATCTTCCTCCTCTATCCCTATTATATCCTCTGTACTGAGAGGCTCGAAGGTGCTATTGAAATCACCTGCAACTAATACTCTAGATTGGGGCAGACAATTAGACAAACCTTGTTCGAGAAGTGTGATAATGGAAGAAGCTTTGCCCCCAACTGTTCCCCTTATATAAACATTAAAAAGGTCCATCATTACCCCCCCCTCTTGGGCCCTTGATTGTGAGCCTCATGATGGCAGGGCTCGAGATTTGATGGGTAGATATTCTGCAGTTAAGAGCAATTTTAACCCAAACAATCAATCCTCCCGAGGGGCGACCCTTCCCTATAGTTGTAGCTGGTATATGATAGCAGCTATAGCCTGATTTATATAAAGGAACCAGGCTCCATGTTTCCTGGAAAGCGCAGATGTCGTAGTCCTCTACTAGATCATTCCAGTGTGGTAGAGGTAATTTACTACTCAGGCCGGCAACATTCCAGGAAATCATTTTTAGCTGGAAGGGAAGGGCTAAATCTTGGGTTTTTACTGCAGTTAGCTCATGAGAGATGATTTGAGCATTTGCGGGGATATGGTCAGTAGCTAAGCGACAGGCCTGTGTCAGCTGTACTCTCGGGGACACATTTTGTAGTCAATCGTTAGATTCTAGTGGAGACGAGCCTCTTGAGATCCCTGCCAAGTGCTTATCAATTAGATTTTCTGCAGATGACACTACCGGATAGCGCCTGAGCTGTATTGCTGAGGAGTCAGGGGAGCAGGTGCGAAACTCAAGCAAGAGGAGATTTTCTGTCAGATCTGTGTTAGTCAGGGTGAGCTCAATATGATCCAGTGGCTTTGTGCGTGACGTGCACCTCCTAGCCCTAACAATATCCTCCCGTATAAGTGAACGGCATCCCCTAACGTGACGGATCCAGTGTATTGACTTATTTATTAGTGAATCCTCGCTTTCATAGCCCGCCCTAATATTTAGTTTGGGAACATTAAGCATAAAGACCTTTCTTGCTTCTAGATATGAGGTTTGCAATGAGTAACTCATCTCTAAAGGGTTAGCAGACGTTGGGCATGTTATTATTGGTGCACTTAAGGGGGTAATACAGTGGGCAGGAGCTTGCAGAGAAACTGAATTCCAGGGCTGAGGTTTATCGATCACAAACTGTTCATGGCTGGGAAATAAAGATACTTTATTGTGCATTATTGGGGCGGGTACAGGTGGCCTGCCGCCTATTTGGTTTCTTCCAACCTGGGTGGGGGGGTAAATTCTCTGGACCTGTGGGTGCTCATCAACCACAAGGCAAGGGAGCTTCTTGCGATTATGCGAGATAGAATTTTGACCGTGTTAGTAAGCTCGTCAATCTTGACTCTCATGGCTCCAATATCCTGCCTGAGGGAAACGATAAGTTGGTAAAGATCTTTCAAGGAAGGGACCGCCACCTCACTCCTCCCTATTTGAATTAGAGACGAAGGTGATGCAATCTGATCCACCGGGGCATCCATGATGTCTGCCAAGATTGTAAACCTATTCGTACAGGGAATAGAGGGGCCAGATCTTTTGCTATTAGAAGGCGAGGTTGGGGATTGGGAAGATGTATCATGAGTGGAACAATCCAACGGCTGTACTTCGATGGAATTCCGTGAACTCTCACTACAGGGCTTCAGTGCATCCTTCCTAGGCTGCTTGGAAAACATTGAGGCGATGGTTGGTGCATGTAATGGGCTAGGTTTTTGGGGTGATAATTGCGTATTAAGATTAGATATTGGTGGTTCTGTGCCTAAATTATCTTCACACTCGTGGACAAGGACATCTATCCTGCCCATCACACAATTATTAGCGGCACGTTTGTGTGACCTTTTGACTTTTTTCCCCTTCCCTACCCCCGCAAGCAAACCGTTATTCAACCCCGCTCCCTCCATTGATTTCCTTTTGCCCATTTTAAAGCCCAGTTAGATAGGTGCGTAACACAATTGACTATGCGTTGCAATGAGACCGTAAGAAGTTAGCCCACAATACAGAGGGTTGGATGTCCAGTTAAAGTCAGTTTTCCCTCAATAAGTCCCAGGGCTAGGTTATCTTATGGCACAGTACCTTTTGGTTGAATATGGTATGCGGCCGCCACGATCAGTTGGATGACAGAGGGGTGGCCCTGCCCTGCCTCTTCCTGTCAATGACGGGCAAGGACGGGCCCGCCCTTGGCCCGGGCTTGGCCCGGGCGCGGCCCTCTCGCGTCCCGCGCCGCGGTGAGGGAGGCTGCTCTTTGTAGAGCGATGTAAGACTCCTCCCCCTCACCTGTGGCAGCTGTGACAATGGGGGCGGCGATAAATATGATTCCCATTGCACCCTGGGACCCGTGGTCCCACCAGGGTAGGTAGCAACTCCTATGGATGTTTAGGAGTGTAGATGGTGGCTGGAAAGTTAGTGGCCCTGGGCTTGTGCTCCCGCCAGGGATTTAGTCAGGGAGAAAACAGCAACAGCAAGCCGTGGGTCCCCTCTTCCTACAGCGAGTCAAATATCTTTTATATGGTCCGGTGCTGGCAAAAGATTTTAGAAAATATTATTCCTCCAATGAAGAGCTTGATTATTGTGCATCACCAACAAAAACTAGCAAACAATAAAGAGATTTTTTTTTTTAATTTAAAACAATACTTAAGAACGACGAACTTGTAAACCGGACAAGAAGCTACATCCAAAAGAATACAATATAAACGGAGAAATCTCTCTCAGTCCATCACACACAACATGATAGTGTGGAGGTCTGTGATACATTTAATACGATGCATCAATAGCAAATGTTATAGTCACGATGTGAACCATCAAATGCAGAAACCCTGAGATTAGTCAAAATTTTTCTTTTAATTTTTGGGACTTAAGTTTACACAATACCTGTTTGGCAAGAGTAAGGCACAAACGGCGCTAGTGATGTGGAACCGTCAACCACATCTTAGACCGTACCTAAGAAGGAATGCAAAAGTAGAAACCAAGGGGCAGATTTACAATAACTGGCGCATCCCTGCATATTAGCAGGGATGCGCCAGTTATTTTGCATGACTCAAAAAAACCCTTGCGCCACCATGGATGCGCCGCATTTACAATGCGGCGCACCGTGGCGCAAGGATAGACAGATGCGTGACGTATCTGTCGGCGTAAGGGTGTTGCAGTGCTGGAGTCGTGTCGCAAGCGCGACGCAACTCCAGCACTGCTCAGGGGTGCCCTATACCTAACATGCTGCGTCACTCCTTTCGCCTGCTTCAAGCAGGCGTATGGATTTGACGCAGCGGGGACGTAAAAGTGACTCAGTGAAATCTTGTAGATTTCACTGCGTCACTTTTACGGGGCTTCCTTGCGACGGAACGCCCACCCTGCATACATTATACCTGACACAGGTATAATGTAGCGCAGGGCTTTACCACATGACACATCTCACTAGATGCGTCACGTTTAAATATGTCGCATAGTGGCGCTTTGTTTGCGCCGCCGCTGCGTCACAAAAGTGACGCAACGGCGGTGTAAAAGTGTCGCAAGGGGCTTGTAAATCTGCCCCCAAGAGTGATAAGTCTATCCCTTATACTACAGCTAAAATACAAATTGCTACAAACAATCCTTAATTCGTTCAGTAAAGTAAAAAATGATAGTAAAATGTAGCAATTAGTAGGCAAGTAAGAAAAAGCAAGCTACATGTAACCCACGTAAGCACTAGAGGGTAAGATATAAATTGCTTCAACAAGTCTTTAATTCGTTTGTTAGTAGGCAAACGGAATGAAGCATTTAATAAACAAACATATGTAAAAAGATTGCGTGCAAATCACCTGGACGAAAAAAGTGAATACCAAAGAGATTTCTGTAAGACGAATTCGATCTATAATCTAATTTATTGCCACTAGGTCCACCTGAGCCATTAATTAGGTAGGCTATCTGGATTAAATAAACGAAGGAGTAACCCCAGCAAAGATTGAAGATCCTACAATCCCCGTAAGGCACTCAACAATGCTAGCTTTGCGATAAAAGGAGGAAGAACCTTTGTAAAAGTTAACGGTCCTATAGCCCCCCGTAGGATGCTCAGAAATGTGACCACAACGATAAGAGATATATTAACATAATTGTTTCGGAATTACCATCTTATACAAAAAAGAAAAATTATTATACTAAGCCGATACTTACATAGATATACCAATTTGCATTAAGCGCTCGGCAACTAATGTAATAATGTACGAGTTAGAAAGAGTGTACCGTATCTCTAGAATATAAAGCAGGTACTCCTGTAATATATGCAACTCCCCACGAATAAGCCCAATCTGACTTAGAGTCATTCTAAAGCACAAAGGCATCCAGTATATAAACGGTGCATACAAACAGGCAGTCATAAAGTTGGCTAAGGTTTCACGCCAGCGTCTTACCCGTCTTCCGTTCCGGCATCTCAGTCTCGGCAGATTCAATTGGAAAGCGTCAACATGGGCACACCTCCCTTACGTCCTTAAATACTCACTAGAAAAACAACAACTAGAGCGCCTCTGCCGGAAGTGCGGGCCATAGAACCAAAAGTCAACAATCCACTTCCTTAGTACGAAGTGAGAGCGTCGCAACCAAAATTGAAAATTACAACTTTATCGAAAAGCGGATGACAAGCAGACAGTATCATAACGGTGGACAACAGAGGCCTTTATCTATAATTTTGAATCCGCCAAAGTGTACGAAAAGATATTTCTACAATTTATATTACTCATTGCCTGAAAGACAAAAAATATACACTTATACTCAAAGGTATTGAGAGAAATATATATAAAGGAAAGATGTATGAAAGTGCCAATATAGCTATCACGCTAGTAAAACACATTATAATCAGACTTATGCTCGAAAGTATTAACAAAGTATACAAGGGACAGATATATAGGATTACCAATATAAGTATCCCGCTAATGAGTGCATTACAATCAATGATAGCACTACATGATGTCATGTTAGCCATATATAAATGTTCACATCTTCAATGTGCTTAGTCCGCAATAAGTTTAATTATCCACAAAATTCATCGATGTAAATCCAAATGGACTGAGATGAACAGGAAGTCATGAAAAAAGATTTAAAAAGTGTACATGAAAGAGGAGAATTCAATCCTCAAGAAATATATCATTCAATAAATCAATGTCAATGACTGGCTTACTTAAAACTCTCAAATGGCCATCAAGCTCAGAGGCAAAGCCATTAAGGCAGATTAAATCCATGCCGTCAATTATTTACTATTGGAAACAAAAGAAAAAGTTTTTCTTTTTTCTCACATTAGACGAAACCAGTGCTAAATAATTGAAAAAATGTGTGGGTGGGGGTGGGGGGATATTTACCGAAAATATCAGCTCTAAATGCAAATTTCGTAATGCAATCCAACATGTCCAACATGTCCAGACCTAGGCACGTAAACAGAAAACAATTCAGAAAAACCCTTCAGAGAACAGAAAGAAGGAGTCTGTATGCCACTAAGAATGTCTTGGCAATGTTATGATGTGATCAAAATGTAAAGATCTGTGAAAATCTCCCCAAAAGAGTTCACAATTATTTTACATGGAGATACGAAATGGGCCATAGGGGACGTCATAGTAATAAAAATATCCAGAGAGCAAGGGATGATGTTACAGAAATCCCAGAAATATCACTTGGCTCACTGCAAGCGAAACAGTTCAACATAGATAATGATGCAGTTCATGATCCTGAGTCAAACCTTCAGACACAGACCTCAGATTATAGATCCATTTTGCCTCTAGTTTGCGTAAGGAAAGTTCCCTGTCCCCTCGTCTCAGATGCACAGGAGCCACCTCAATCCCATGAAACCTAAAGTTTGCCCTATTTTTGCCAGAAGTACATTCATGTGACACCAATAAGTATGTTTGATCGCCATTGATGCACGCTCTACGATGTTCCATAATACGTAGTTTGAGTGGGCGAATGGTGCTGCCCACATATATTTTTTCAGATACCCATTTGATTACATATATGACGTATGTGGTTTGACAATTAATATACTGTCTGTTTTGTACTTTTTTTGGGCATTGTAATCAAACTCGTTGATTTTGAGTCCCAGGTGGCACACTTTGCAGTTACTGCAGGGGAAAAAACCAGTAGGTCGTTGAAGCCATGAGTCAGTCGGCTTCTTTTTCATCAATGTATAGCTCGGACAGATCATATCCTTAATAGTCTGGCTCCTCCTGTATGTGATACTGGGTTTATCTCTTATCAGATGGTTTACACCAGGGACATTCTTTAAAAACGACCAGTGTCGATTCATTATTTTGACCACATCATGATTTAACTTTGAGTAGGTGGTAATAAAGGATAAGCGTTCTTGTTTTCTCTTCTCTTTAACCCTCAAAGTGTCACTGCGATTAATCTTACATGTTCTCTGAAATGCCTGTTTCAGAAGATCATCCTTATAGCCCCTCTCTTTTAGTCTTGTGACAACTTGGCCAGCCTGTTCTTCAAACTGCCTATCTTCACTACAGTTCCTGTGCATACGTATAAGCTCCCCAAGCGGAATCGCTCGCTTGGTACAAAGTGGATGCGCACTTTGGTACTGTAAGATACTATTCACAGAAGTTTTTTTGAGAAAGACCTTTGAGTCTTTGACATAAAATTCCACATCTAGAAATTGCAGTCTTGATTGGGACATGGTCATGGTATATCTGACGTTGTATGGATTGTTATTGAGATATTTGTAGTAATCTTGAAAGTCACTCTCTGTTCCTGTCCAGACGATAATAATATCGTCTATATAGTGTCCCCAATAGTGGACATCCTTCCACCAGTGTGCAGCAGCAGTGGCCCATACATGCCTGTGTTCCACCCAGCCCATAAAAAGATTTGCGTAGGATGGGGCGAATTTAGAGCCCATTGCTGTTCTCTGGAGCTGCTGAAACCACTTGTCCTCATATAAGAAAAAATTATTCGTGAGGATAAGTGTCACCATCTCTAGAATCATAGAGTTATGTTCGTAGTAGTTGGCTCTACGTTTAGACAGAAAAAGTCAATTGCCATGCAAACAAATTCCATTTTGATGCATGTATACAAAGACTCAACGTCTAGAGTGATCAGCCACATTCTCTCATCCCATACCAAGTCCTCAAATTTATTGAGTACATCTGTTGTATCCCTAATGTGCGATGGAAGTTCCACCACCAAGGGATTGAGGAAAGAATCAACATTGTCATTGAGACATATGTTCTGTCAAGGAACAAATCCCAGATATAATGAGACGACCAGGTGTGCAAGTTTGACTTTTATGAATCTTGGGTAAGAGGTACAGGCAAGGAAATCTGGGGCGAGTGACTATTAGGAATTTGTGTTCTGTATCAGATAAAAGATTGACTTCCTTCCAATTATTGAGTTTTTCATTGATAAGAGAGGTTGCTGAGATATAGGGGTTCCGATCTAATTTTTTGTAACAGGTGATGTCATTCAACTGTCTAAGTGCCTCCCTGTCGTAATCAACTCTATTCATCCGCACGATATTTCCCCCTTTATCAGCTTCTCGGATGATCAGAGAGTCATCTGCTGCAAGGCTAGTGAGTGACAACCTTTCTAATTTTGTTAAGTTGTCCACAATGTATTTATTGGGAGACGTATATTCTTTATCCTCCAATGCCTGAAGATCTTTCATGACCAACTGATAAAATGTATCAATACTTGTAAGGTTTATACCATGAGGAACAAATTTACTCTGGGGTCGTAGGCCACTATCATAAGTATAGTCCTGTTCAATACACAGTTCTTGTGCCACTGTATCAATAGTACAACTAGTGTCCTCACTAAGGGACATCAGTAAGGTGATGTCCCTTAGTTCTGAAACAGATAACTCAGATAGTTGAGGTTTATTCACCGTTTGCAGTTTGTTTTGCATATTTAGATGGAAATGACATTTCAATTTCAGGTTCCTCACGAATTTAAAGACATCAACATTTAAATCAAAAAAACACCCATGGTTCATTGGACAGAAACTGAGACCTTTATTTAAGGCAGATCTTTCAGAATCATTTGTCACATAGTTGGTCATCTTGTTTGTTTAATTTCCTTTTCTGATTCCTGGTGAGGACTCCTTCCTTTTTGTCTATTCTTTCTCTTCCCCCCTCTCCTGGTCTTGCGGTACGTTTCTGTAACTTGTTCCCTATTCGATAACGCAGGACCTCTTCTAAAAAAGATGATGAGGAAGAAGAATTGTTAGCACTGGTATCTTTTTCAGATGGACCACTTGGTCCCATTTCTTCCAGAGATGAAACATCTGAGCTACTGGTGGCACTGACTATACTTCCTGTCTCAGTAGTTTCAGGATTAGTTTGCTTCGGAATTGTGACATCATCGAATCTCCGGGCGAATGTAAAAATCAGACCGGTAGCATAATCTCTATCGTCACGCCGTATTTTGCTTAACTTTCGCTCCTTAACCATTTTTTGATGTTTCTGAATTTCATCTTTTAAAATAGCATAGTTTTTATCTGTAGCTTCTTTCAAGTCCAGATCTTTTATTTCATATTCAAGTGTTTTTATATTTTCCCTGAGTGTCCATATCTTTTATTTCATATTCAAGTGTTTTTATATTTTCCCTGAGTGTTACACATTTCCTATCAGCATGCTGAATAAGTATTTTCATCATCGTGAATGATGAGCCATGTAAATTTTTCTCCCACTCAGCAAGAAGACCAGGGTCTAGATCGTCGAAGTTAGCAAAGGTAAGTATTCTGAGGCCTCGTGGGAATCTTTTGTTTTCTAGGTATCTTTTTAAAGTTACCCCGTCCCACCCCTTGGATAGCTCATTTTTTTTTAGTTTCTCCAGTCTCATACATTTAGCTTTGAGACCTTCTTTGCCTGTCCTAAGAGTAGAAGAGGTACTAACTGTCTGGGTGGTAGAGCCTTTCATATCCTTAGCGAACTCCTCCCGATCATCATCAAAACTCATTTTTTAGAAAGATAAGCAAGAGGATCTATATGACTTAGAGATGTGCAAATAACCCTGTACTTAGGAAATTAAACGAACATTGATGGCCAGGGGAACTAGCTATTGCACAATCCTGTGTAGTCGGAAGTATTTTCAAAAGCACAAAAACCAGTTTGCAATTGCCCCCCTCAAATTATGGTTTGCCACCATAAAACCACAAATAATTAAACATAAAAAAAGCTCTGAGAGGCAACATAAACAAACTTCAGAGTATTGAAAGCGCAAATGCTGGACGTATACACATGAAATGAGAGGAAATCTTTAAATATTCGATCCTTTATATCAGATGTTATAATGAAAAGCCAATACAGCCAACGTGTTTCACCCGTGGCGGGCTTCTTCAGGGCTGCAACATATATAAATACAACATACATTACATATATATATAAATACAACATACATTACATAAAAGAGACTATTAACTGACATATATTAAATACAAAAGAATGTACAGAACAAAGCAATAACAGACAGGCAATGAATCTTAAAAGAAAACAAACAATCAAAAAGCAACATTACATAATCAAAGAAAATTGCTGACAACTGATGAAATTTGTTCAGGCTGCACAACCCAATGCTCAGGTAAAAAGAAGGAATGTAACACAATCACAAAAATAACAAAAGTTTATATAGTTAATAAAGCATACCAAAAAGGCAACATTGGTGAAAATATATAACCAAATAAAATAGAAGAAACTAAACAGAAAGAATTGCCTGTAGTTCATCATGGCCCATTGTATCCCATGCAAAATACTCCACTTACCATCCAAAAGGAGAAGAGCTCCTCTGGAAAGTGTTTTTGGTTTCAGTATAAATAATGAAAAAGGAGAACCACAAGCTGGAAAGAGAAAAAAAGGAAGAGAATAGAAAAAAAGGCAACAGATCAGAATAAAGTCAACCATGACATAGGGCATAGAGACACCTTGCATGCAGGGTTAAGAAGGCTGTTTCATCCAATGTCCTAGTAGCATTAATTTCAATACATTAGCCCTCACTGCAAGGCTCTCCAAGTCAGAAACCACAAAGACAAGAGGATATGGAAATACCAGCATACCTGTATCTATCGAATATCTTTTATATGGTCCAGTGTTGGCAAAAGATTTTAGAAAATATTATTCCTCCAACGAAGAGCTTGAATATTGTGCAGCACCAACAACAACTAGCAAACAATAAAGAGAAAAAAAAAAGAAAAAAAACAATACTTAGGAACGACGAACTTGTAAACCGGACAAGAAGCTACATCCAAAAGAATACAATAATAAACATCTAATTATGAATAATACAAATGCAAATAAAGTTGTTTCCCTCTCTCCCTCAAATACTGATATTGACGGCAGCACTAAATCGATTACTTCCATGTTCATATGTGCTCAATGCATATATGCAGGTAGCGCTGCCTGCCATCAGTTAGCTTTTGCTGGGCTGACGCTCTCACAGCCCTGAAGTCTGTGAGGTCATCAGCCCAGCAAAGCAATTGCATCTGGAAGGAAGCTCCACCCCTGATAACGTGAAGTTAATGTTAACACCTGGGTGGCACAGGCTGATGCCCTGTAGTGCCAGAGGCTACATGTCTATCAGGGATTGGACTCTCAGCCACCCCACCCATTCACAACTTGTTACTGGGTGGAGTGGGGTCAGGAAGCCTCATTAACCCCATCCACCATGTGACGAGTTGGGAAAGGATGTGCTTGATGCAAAAGGCGGCGTAGTTACCGGAAGCTGAGTTTTAAAATATGCAAGGTGCATCCGAGCGAGTTTTGAAGGCTGAAGAGCTTGGCTTCCTACTTAAAGTATGCCTTTGCTTTCTGTATGTCCAGTGACACAGAGGGAGAAGTGTCCGTTGATCTTGATTCCGTTACATTCCTGCTACGCTGCTAAAGCATATGCAACAGGATGCCCGGGCAAATAGAAGTAAAACAGCCTTAGTGTCACTGCTACTGTAAAATATTGTTTGGTCAGTGTCGTGTAGTAGCCGGGGTCAGGGGTATCCCTGTTACTCACTCGGTAGGGAGCGTGCTGGCTGCTGCGCAGGAGCCGGCGCTGGCACGCTTGGCAAACAGGGAGACACACGCGCTGGTTAGGTGATTGTCCTGTTGCGCTGGGTCCTCCTCTGACGACACCGCGCAGCAGCGAACTTTTATTCAATACGCCCACGTAGGCTTGGGCCAAACCAAACATACACACGCCACGGGGTGAGGCGAGGCACACACCCCTGGCCGCAACAACAGTTATGGTATCGCCACAACTGATGTATCGCAACAGGCGATACTACAATCCTCCCCAAAAACAAAAGACAAATCAGATATGGCTAGGAACAGGAAAAAACCATAAACCACAATGCAGGAAACAGTTCTGGATCTGCACAGAATCTGCCAGTGTCACAAAGTACCTCACTGTTCAGATGTACAGGAAAGGTGGCCCGTTATACAATGCGCTGGACTCTGTCAGCATCAGGCTCCACAGATTAAATGGCAAAACTCTAGCACTGGTAGTCTTTCAGTCTACTTGACGGCTGTGGATTGTTCCTCAGACCATACCTGGTTCGGGAACTACGACTTGGCTTGAGCCCTATCTTTTGGCTTGCAGTATTTTCCGGAGGTTCCCGAACAGTTTCTGGACTCCTTGCTTGTGAACCTTCTTCAACCGGTTCAGCTTCTCCAGATTCATCTTCCGACCATGCATGCCTGTTCTGAGCATTCAGTCCAGCATCATCAACTGGGGGCGTCAGGCCTCGACAGGGGTGGAATCTCTTGAACGCCGATATGTTCCGTGTTATGACCTCTGGCCCCCGCCGGGCAGTGACTTGGGTGCCCCTCACTGAAATGATATGCCAAGGATCCTTTTCGAATGGCAGCCAAAACTTGCTGCCTGGGTGTCGGTCTTGCACTAGTACCAAATCCCCAACCTGCAGGTCAAAACTCTTGGCTCGGCGATGACAGATGGCTTTGTCATTCGACCTCTTCCTCTGGTCATACGCTCCTTGGACATTCATGTCACCAGGAACCCATTTTGGGTGATGAGGTATGGAGTCGACAATGACTCTTCCCATGGAGAGATGCCCAGGTGCATGACCTGTGGTTGAGTGAGGAGTTTGTCTATAGTCCCTCAAGAATGAGTAAATGGCTTGTTCAGGGGACTCGCCTCTTGCAGTTGCGATCCTGATGACTTTATTCAAAGTCCTCATGAAGCGTTCGGCCTCTCCATTGGCTTGGGGCCGCCTGGGGGTAATCTTCTTGTGGATAATCCCTAGTGAAGTGAGGTAAGACGCGATCTCCTGCCCTTGGAAGGGAGGGCCATTGTCTGTCCTAAATTCCTTGATTAGTCCGTGGGTGGCCATGATTTTTTCCAGCTTTGGTATGACTTCAGAGGCAGTCAGGGAAGACAGAACCTCTACTTCCGGATACTTGGAATAGTCATCTATCACCACCAGTGTGTGACTCCCATCCAGGAGACTCCCAAAATCCATGCTGGCACATATCCATGGGCCACTGGGACCTTACTCCATTAGTATGGGTGCTGGAAGACTTGATTCCCCAGTTGCTTGACACCAGGAACAGGATTGTACTGCTTCCTCCGCTCTCTCGTCCATTAGGGGAAACTAAACGTTGGTTCGGAGGCGCCTCTTGGTCTTCACCATGCTCTTATGTCCAGCATGGGCTAGTTGGATTACCCGATCAGCTAACGAGGCAGGGATGACTAGGCTATGATCTCGCAAAAGGCACATGTTAGGGTCGGCACTCAGTTCCTGCCGCACGTGATTCAAGCTATCTAGCACGCGCCGTGCTTCTGGGGTGAGGAGAGTCCACTGGCATTTGAACTGGTGCCACTTGTTTGTCTTCACCACCTCTAGAGTCTTCTGTAGACACTCATCCTTGGAGGTGGCCTGACACAAGTCTTCAAGTGAAAGTGATATCGGGTGAGAACAGTCCACCACATAACGTACATATTCTTTATTTCCTCAGCATCCTCTTCTTCACTGGACGTGGCTGCACGAGGATGCCGGGACAGGTAATTGACTGGTTACTCACTCCAGGGTGGTATTCAACCCAGCAATTGTACTCCTATAGTTGGAGCATCCACATCTCTATCCTTGGTGGTGCCTTCGACGCGGTACCCATAAACAGGGTTATCAAAGGCTTGTGGTCAGTGGTGATCAGGAAAGGCTTTCCATACACCTACAGATGGAAGTGGTGGCACCCCCAGTGTATTGCAATGGCTTCCTTCTTGATTTGAGAATACCTCTGCTCTGTGTTGGTCAGTGACCTACTCGCGAAGGCCACCGGCGCCCATTCCTCCTCCGCATTTGATCGCTGCATCAGGACAGCTCCCAGTCCTCAAGGACCATTTTTGACCAGAGGTCTGAGATGAAATGCGATGCGCCGATGTCGGGGTACGACTGCTTGTACTGAGGAGTCAATGTGCAGGTGCATTTGATTTCCTCTGAGGCACCCGATGCCCTCAAACACCTGGGGAAATTCGTTGAGGATGTGGTTTTGTAGTGTGGATTGTGGCCTCATTGTCGACAATGCTAAGTTAGCTTAGGCCCCGCTGCCATGATGCCTTCTTTGCACACGTTCCTCTGTGACTTTGTTCTTCCAGACTCTGCTTGTGACCGTTCACATTAGAACTGTCTGCCTTTTTGCCTTTCACCTTTTCTCCTGTTCTCTGTGGTTTTCGTCTGCACACAATGTACAAGGTCGAAAAACAACGTCCCTTGTTTTTGCTGTTCTGGTCAGCCCCTCGCACTTAGACATAACATGACATACAGCTGCACTGGAGAAATTCGTGTGCTTTTAATATTGTGAACTCACTGCTGAAGGCACTTGGAGAAAAGCCTTTCCAGGGAGAAGAGCTGTGCTTGTCCGATGATGTAACCCTTGCATCTAGTTCTTGAGGTATGGGGGTCCCCCTGACAAAGCCTAGAGGTCTTCTATTTTTATAATAAACTAGTTACTAGCACGGGGAGGGTGGCAAGGCCTTTTAGTCCTATATCCACTGTCTTTATAAAATGCTGTCCCCGTTTGTATTCTATGGAATTGTAACCATGCTTACTGTTTTAACTTTATGCATTATGCTGCTAGTACTGGCACGTGTACTGTGTCTTAGAGCACGTTAGTTGAAATAAACATTTTAAACTATACTGTGTCTCTTAATACGCACGTTGTGGACAAGTATGAGTGAATAATGAAAGAGTGTTCTTGCTCCCGCGATTCCTGAAAGAGTCCGTGTTCTGGGATGTCTAATCATTGGTAGCTTCGCTGTAGTACGGAGAACGAATGTGACACTATAGCTAGTCGGATTGGGATTTTGGGTACTAAGGTGTATGGTTGGTATGCCACTATACACCGAGGTCCTGTTTTCCTGCGCATAGTTCTGTATATGTGCAGAATCCCCGCAACATGGCGCCACCAACGTGGTGGGCTTCTTATCTGCGAGACGCTTGAGTAGTACTTGTGCTTGTCCACAACCTCCTTCACTACTGTTTCCGGAAACATATGTGAGGGTGTAACCTCCTATATTGATGTTTGTATAGGTTTATTCAAGCTTGAAGTTATTAAAAGGTGTTCTCTTTAAAATTAACCCTATATTGCGCTGCCAAGCACTAGGTTGTTTTTCGTTCTTGGTCTTAATGGCTGTGGATATAAATATCCCGGCACATAGCCGCGCTGCGCTCCGTGCTCATTTGACAGCGTATGGAGTGCCTGACGCGGGTGTCGACCTCATCTTTGTGGTCCAAGCTGATCCGGCTTACCACTTTGAGGTGTTTTACTCATGGGTCACTTTTCCGGCGGTGGAAGGAGCTGACAATTTGTTCCACGCTTACGCAGCCACCGCCCTTCCTAATGTTTATCGGCCTTATCAGGCTCTTGAAGTACCGCTCACGGCATGGCAACACCGTGTTTGGTTTAATGGCGCCCTCCCACATCCGGTCACCCCGATTCGTTTAGGCCCCTTATCGATAGATGGGGCCACTTGGCCTGTTTTGGCCGGGTATACCCCTCATCCACGTCATTTAGCGGTTCCAATAGATGAACTGCGCGTGTTGCATGCGTCTTTAATCCGTGTGCACAGAGCTTTAGTACAATATGTTACAGGCAATGTCCAGATGGCCCCTCCTGGAGTTGCGGCGCATCCAGCTGGACATGGCGGTGTGACCATAAGTCCCGTCATGGTTAATTCGGTGATGGGCAAGCGCCCACAGAATAAGGATGATTTGCCTTATTGGCTTGCAGAAAAATTTGACCAGCTGGAGGCGGTGTTTCCAAATACCTCTCCTGTGGAAAAACACAGGATTCTAACTTTTAGTTTTCCAAAAGGCTTAATTCCAGAGTTGACAGAATGCAACAACTGGGGCAAGGTATTCGCAGCGGTGTATGCGAAGTGTTTCGGCACTCCATCCATGACAGTCCTCCCCACCGTAATTAAGCGTGTGCAAGATGAGCATGGCCCTGAAGCGGCTGTGGAACTGGGGATGAGACTGGTGGGAGTGTTCGATGTAGTGGCTGATCTAATCCTTGCGAATGTCAAGGGTGATGCAGTCAACTTTCAAGTCGCTAATGCTTTGGCTTTAGTCCCAGAGCTGGACAAGCCTCGCGAGTTACCAAAAATTATTGCACAGGCTTATAAAACCATTGGCCGCAATAGTTTGGGGGTTAAGCCTTTTGCTAAAACGCAAGCTCACACACAACCACAACCAAAATCTCAGTCTGATAAAGACGAGAAACCGTTCTTTTCTAAAAAGAACTGGAAGTTCAAGAAACAGGGAAAGCAACAACCAAAACCAGGGTCGCGTGCTGCGTCACCGGTTTCCGTAGTCTTCTGAACGCACTTATGATTTGCGCGACCGAGCGAGAATTAAGTCTCCTGATAGATTTCAGGTTCCTGACCAGCGTTCTCCTCGTTCTTCGCAGGCACCATCGACCTCACAGGCTGGTGGAGGAGATCGCCAGGAAAGAGGCAGGGGTCGTGACGCCCCACAGGGACGAGACCAACCTCGACAACCTGGCAGAGGGAAACAAGAAGAATTTCCCCGTCCTCGCCCGCAGTTTCAGAAGAAAAAAGTTGCCGCTTTAACAGCGAGATATGCCACAGACGGTGAGAACGAGACTCCTGAATTGGACGTGGGCAGTGACACTGCTAGACAGCGCCGCGGAAGTTACCATAGTGCGGCAGGCACTACGTCCTCATGTGGAGGCGACAGCAACTGATACTTTCATTACTGTCGAGACAGCTAACACCCGAGTGGCACCCCCTGACAGACTATTTAATATTGTCCAGCAAATTGAAGGTGACATTGAGCGTGTTATTAGAGGCATTTTTTGGGAAAATCTGACCTCTTCCTACGACATTTTATTGGTGGAGGCGGATTGGCCGCCCCCATTCGTTCTTGCTGCTCATAGAGGGGAGGAGGTAATCCTTCCGAGCTTTTCTCGTCATGTCCCCAAGGACAAAGCG
The DNA here is from genome assembly GCA_963921515.1 of Calotriton arnoldi. Classification (NCBI taxonomy): domain Eukaryota; kingdom Metazoa; phylum Chordata; class Amphibia; order Caudata; family Salamandridae; genus Calotriton; species Calotriton arnoldi. The sequence continues at coordinate 821,356 of CAWUFW010000967.1, read as the reverse complement.
GAGGCTCTCGCAGCTGAATGGGCTGTGGCCCAGGCCCCGGCACTGTACCGTAATCACGTGGGCTGGGATGAGGATTCTCCCCCCCATGATATACCATTGCGGTCTCTGCCACAGCCTCAAGCCCAATATCCCCTCCGGCGGGAAGCTAAGGGTCCCGTTTCCGACATTCTAACACAGTTAGAATATCAAGGAGTAATTGAGACATGCGTGTCACCAATGAATAATCCCCTTTTCGCGGTTTCTAAACCCGATGGGTCGTACCGCTTGGTATTGGACTACCAGCATTTGAACTCCCATTGTCGGACCTTCGCGGTGCAGAATACCCATAGTACTGCGCTCGTAGACAGTCTTGTTCGTAAAAAATATAAAACGACACTTGACCTTTCCAATGGTTTTTACACTCACAATTTGTCCCCGGACTGCAGTCAATGGACCGCGTTCACTTCCGGTGGAAAACAATTAAAATTCCGGCGTTTGCCAATGGGCTACAAGAACAGCCCGGGGGTCTTCGCCGCCCGTGTTGTCTCTTTGTTGGACAGCATAGACCCAGATGCGTATTCGTACGTGGATGACATTTATCTGACAGACGAACTATGGCCGCATCTTACCCGAGTAGACCGCATTATTCTCGAGTTCGCGGTTTTAGGTTACAAATTTAATTTTGCCAAATCACACATCGCAGAATATACTGTGTTGTTTTTGGGCTATGAGCTCAACAATGAAGGTAGGGGCTTAGCTCCCCACTTCCTGGAGAAGTGCGCACTTTTGCGCCCTCCAACAACTCTGAAAAAACTTCAGTCTTTGCTGGGATTTTTGAACTTCGGGCGCACTTACATTCCCGAATATGCCCAGCGTATCAAGCCTCTCTATGCCCTGATACAACCTACCTTTTCGAAGTCATGCTGGCTTCCGGAACATTCGCTTATACTGCAATCTTTGCAGTCTGATCTACTTGAATCTAAGTTCTTGTTGACAGTGACGTGATAACCACACGAACCTGGTGATCAGAATAGTGCCAGGGGCAGTGGGTTTCACTTACTTGACGTTTAACGAAGGTGACACAGTACCTATTGCCTACAAGTCACATCTTTACACTTCTGCCGAGTTGCGCTTTTCAACTGTGGAGAAAGTTTTGACTGCAGTGCAAATGGCGATTCTTAAGGAACGCGCACTGGCACAGGGAAAACGCATCTTGGTTGTCACCCCCTATCCTGCCCTTGAGGCAGTGACAAAGGCAAGTGTACCAAACTCTAAGGCTTTGCACCCCCGTTGGATACAATGGGCTACTTCTTTGACATCTCCGGATGTCACCTTTATCTTTGATTCCTCTCTTCAGACACAGGAGTTCTTACAGTATGAATTTGTTCATCCTCCTCCTCTGTCTTTGCTGCCACTTGTAGAGTACAAATGTATAATTTACACCGATGGTTCGGCGCAACCAGCCACGGGTTCTAAGCATGCATACTCAGCCGCGTGTGCTATTGTGGCAGGTACCATGGTGACCGGTGAGTTCAAATCGAGTGTTGTGCACACGCAGGCACTGGGAGACAGTACCGCACAATTAGCCGAACTGCGTGCTTTGGTGCTAGCACTTGAGTTTGCGGATCCGGATGTGACTACGCTTATTGTATGCGATTCTCACTACTGTGTCCAGGCTTTTAATGACAACTTATTCTTTTGGTCTCAAAACGACTATAGAGATTCTAAGGGCAGCGCAATTAAGCATAAAATGCTTTGGGTTCGAGTGGCAGATCTTAAACAACGTCTGCCTCTCACACAGGTGATTCACACTCTTGGCCACCAGCGTGTGGGCGCACACGCGGTTGGTAACAGTTTGGCGGATGAAGCTGCCAAATCAGCAGTAGCCACGTGCTCAGTAGCAGCAGTTACAAGATCCATGACAAAAATAGATAATGAGATTTTGGCAGCTATTGCTGCAACCAAGGAAGGCTCTAATTACCCACAGGGTTTCCCTTCCAAGTACTCTTATCATTTAAGTCCCGACCATGTTCCTTATGTAAGAATTCCGGACGTTGGTGATCGGCTGATTCCCAACGCGGACCGCAGAAATTCGTTGATAACAGCCGCACATGAAGGCTTGGCTTCGGCCCATGCTGGCGTGTCTGCAACTGTTTCAATCTTGCAGCAGCGTTACTGGAGGTGTGGTTTATACAAACAGACCTGTAATTATGTCCTTTCTTGTGACATCTGTCAGCAAATTAAGCCCTCTACGGTTACACGTCCACCACAAACACAGCTCTGCATTTCTAATAAACCTTTTGGTTGTGTATACCTTGATCACTGCGGTCCATTTTCTTCTGATACTGCATATAAATATATCTTAGTTGCAGTTGATTCATGCACACGTTACATCTGGGTGTGGCCACAACGCAGTGCTGACGCTCGAAATGTCATCAGGGATTTGCGTGTCTTTGTGGGAATTTTTGCATGTGGCACCTTCCATTCCGACCAAGGTCCAGCGTTCGCCTCTAAGGCGTACAAGGACGCGATGAGGTCTATGGGGGTGCTGGTGCAATTTTCGTCTCCATATAGGCCTGAGGGCAACTCAATTGTGGAACGAATGAACCGTGAATTAAAGCAATCCTTGACAGCTAGAGTCTTAGGTACTGGCAGGAACTGGCTGGCCCACTTGTATGGCGTGCAACGTGCACTTAATAATCTCCCTAGAAGATCTCTGGGTGGGCGGACCCCCTACGAAATGCTCTTTGGCATACAGATGTTTGTGCCAGACCTTGATGGTCTAGACATGGCGGCAACTGCCGCAATCTTTGACGTAGATAATCATTCTACTATGTTGCAGGACTTACAAGAGACCCGTGACAAACTTGCAAACGAACATTTACCTTCAGCCACAGACGCTGCGTTGCAGATTCCGGTTGCCGGCTGGCTTCCAAAGATTGGAGATCTGGTCCGAGAGAAGGTGGAGAATAAGAAAGAATTTGGCCCCTCTTATCGTGCACCGGTTCCAGTTCTTGGCTTGAAGGGTACTCGTACAGTCATCTTACCACCGCTTCCTGGTCGCAAAGACAACAGATACATCTCAGTGGACAATGTCAAGCTACACCATCTGGCCGATTCTGAATAGTGTGACACCTGCTGTATCATGTCCAGCAATTTCAAGAAATCCTGTTCGTGGCTCTCCAGTCTCCACAGGCGCTGATGTTGCCATTGAGATGGTCGCTTTGCCAGATCGCCTGCTCAACCTCCCGGCTTCTTCCTGCAACGAGGAAACCGAGTATACTTACCCCGCAAGTGAGTCAGTGGCTCATTTGCCTACAACACCACTGAACCCTACTCGCTTTTCCTTTGATTCGTCTTCCACCTCATCATTTGTCCCGACCAAATTCAGTATTTTTGTATCCTGGTTCAGAGACCATTTTTTGGTCCCTCCATGGACATACATCTGGTTGGTGCTATTCCTGATTTTTCTGTTCATGTCCATTGGCTTTGTGACAGTTTTTTCTTACTCATCAATGGTCACTATTTGCCAGAACGCTCTGCGGTGAACTCTGTGGCTGGAACTTTGGCTCCGCATTCTTCTTCACACATCATGAAGCGTGACCACACTTTTGTGAACATTTCCGCCTTTCCAGTTGCAGATGGCATCGTATGGGACGCAGTGAATTTCCAAATTCATGGACCGACAGAAATTATTAATGTTCCTAATGTGCTTCGTGTCTCCATGGGTGATGTGGTAAAAAGGAATATTCATTCAGATGATTGGGATGTGCATGCCATTGAATCGTTATTTTCTGATTTGAAATATTATGCTGCCTTTAACGCTGAGGATTTGTACTTAAATTCTGCTAATTATGCCGATTTGTATTGTTACCAGCATTACGGCAACCATTTTCTGCATAAACCCAGTACAATTCGAGGTAGTTTCAATTACACCCAATGGGAACATTGCCCAACCCCTCTGCAAGGTAGCTCTCGAACACTGATAAATAAATGTACCTACTTTACAGACTTTGACAGATCTAACCCAGGGTCCTACTATTTTAAATTAAACCTTTCTTCAAATCCAAAGGTAATGTTGACCCACACCAAATTGCTAGATTCAAGTTCCTTTCTAGAAGCAATAGCTGTAGGTGGCTATGAGCACTGGAAAAACACAGTTGACTTAAAATCTATTTGGGACACTAAATCTTGGCAGGTTCGCGGGACGGAGGCTTTGCACCGTGCTTGCCTTATCCCCACACAAATATTATTTTTAAACAGTACTATATATCAAACAACCTGTTTGGGTTTGGCAACTTCCAAACAATTGAATGCACCTTCCACTCCTGTTTTGTCTTCCTGGCCGAACAGAAGCTTGCATTTAAATATTTCCCTTGAAATTTTGCAAGCGTTGTTTCAAAATAACTCATTTAATGTCTCTACACTGGATCGCTCAGCCTGGTTGGTGTGGCCCATTGCCTCTAATGCCTGCCAACTGCGTTTTCATGACTCTGCTCCTGGTTACAAACAGGATAGGCCAGATCCACGTTTTTCTGACTCACGTACAGTTACAACTTATTCAGTTGGTAAATTATGTAAACAGTGGTTGCAGCACTCTAGTTTAGATTCAGTAAAACAACATTTATCTCTCTTATCAGGCAACATCGATCTGGCTGACTTTGTCCTAGGACCTAGAGGTCCGAGACCTAAACGATTTGTTTATGCGACTTACAATGAAATCTGGAAGCTTTCACAAATAGAAGCTGCTTCCCGTTTACGGGACACAGATCAGGCAAATCTAGAAAAAGTGCTTGCTGTTGTCGACAATAGTATTAACACCCTGTCTTCCCGCATTTACACATTAGAGAATATTGTTTCATCTGTTGTTGATATTGTACAGGATGACGTGTCTGTGTTATATCATGGTCAAAATCAATTGCGTTCAGTTATGCAGTTTGCATGGACTTTGCAGACACTGAAAATGGGGAAGATTCCATGGCATTTTTTAAACACATCTGCCTTGTTCTTGCCGTTTAATTTGACTGAGAAACAGCAGTTCATGTCCATGAAAGATGCAACATACACTCTTCTACATATCGAAAAGATAGATCCTTTACCATTCTCTGTGGCGGAGACTGACTCTGCAGTGTGGCTAGTACACGGGGTTATCACTTTGCCTTTTTCTTTATTTGAATTTAGTTCATGCATGAAGCATTATCCTGTTGGCCGTTTCGAGCCTTTGGGCAGTGCCTTTTTGCACGAACTCTGGTCCCTACCTTTCACATACAGATGCCTTAGGGATGACAAGGAGGTATTTCTCACAGGGGAGTCTTGCGATTCTACAGTGGGTCATTCCCTTGTTTGTAAAAACATTAAATTGCACGGGGCTTGTAATGTTTCTGCCCCGAATCTTGCTTGTGTTTTAAAGGGCGTTCCTGCTCCTGTTATATCACCTACTTTCACTATGCTTGCTAATGGTAGCTATCTGCTTTTGAATAATCAGGATTGCTGTGGTTTGCAGGCTGGCATACCCTATATAGTAACAGTTTCGCAACGCGTGGTGTGCTGCAAAAATGTGCTTTTTCCGCCCCCGCGTGGGAAGTTAGATAGTTCCATTTGGCCTTACATTCCGACTTTGAAGGCAGATTTCAATAAATTGAGCAGAATAAAGGCGCTATTATTAAACCAGGAGGTTATGCTCACTTCCGCACGGGAGACCTTTGTTCTCCAGGTGGCCAGCGCCCACAGTGAGATACAGGCCCTTTTAAACACTAACCTCCCCCAACATTTCGGTGAACTGATTCACCGTATATTTAATGCATCAAATACAGCAGGCCTTGTACACTTTTTTAAAGTTGTAGGCTCTGGCCTTTTGACCTCCTTTCAGACTATATTTGGTGTAATCCCGGCTTTTATTCATTCCATTTTTTCCAGCGTCTTTGGTGGCTTCCCATTGATCCTAGCCTTACCTGCGGGCGTATTGCTTTTACTTTGTCTGTGGCGCAATGGCTGCACCACTTGTGGCCCTACACAACCCAGGGCGGCTGCAGATGCTCCGTGACCGCATGATTGACAGCTTCGGCGTCCTGCCGCTGGCAACCCTCAGCGTGTCTTATAGACTATCTTTTCGCTTTGCGTATTTCACTTGCGTGCAACCAGTGATGTCCTGCTTACGATGTCCGTTCTCTTGGTCCTTGGATTTTTGCCTCTCCAATACGTCTTGTTCGGACCCGGATTTCGACCAGTTGATGGGCCCCTTAGTGGCCCATGAACGGGACTGTTCCGGTGCTGGATTAATGGCGCGTGCGGCTGCACTTGGGGTCTTGGCACAATGGGATATCTGGGCGGCTGCTCGGAATCTCCTACAACGAAGTTATATCGAGTATCACGCAAGTTGTCCCGCAATGCTGATAGATGCTCCCTATTATGCGGAGCATGAATGCAGTTTTGATTTGTTGAATTGGATGGCATCTCTTTTTTCGAACGGTGACAATGATGTCATTTGGAAGGTGTTGCAGTTTTCTGTGCATACACTTTGATGGATTAGTTGCATTGAATCTCCATGAACTGCATTACTGGATTTTTTTTTGTCTTGGAGTGACATTTTGTCTGTCCCTGTCTCGGATTTTTTTCCTCCATCGTTTTTGTTTTTTGTTTTTTACTCTCCCTTAATTTTCAAAGGACATTTCCCACCTATAGATGTTTCCGTTCAGCTCCATCTATTCGAACTCTGTTTTCGTCCTATGTCTTGCCGATGGACTGACCAGGGGAGGGTGTAGTGCGGATTGTGGCCTCATTGTCGACATTGCTAAGTTAGCTTAGGCCCCGCTGCCATGATGCCTTCTTTGCACACGTTCCTCTGTGACTTTGTTTTTCCAGACTCTGCTTGTGACCGTTCACATTAGAACTGTCTGCCTTTTTGCCTTTCACCTTTTCTCCTGTTCTCTGTGGTTTTCGTCTGCACACAATGTACAAGGTCGAAAAACAACGTCCCTTGTTTTTGCTGTTCTGGTCAGCCCCTCGCACTTAGACATAACATGACATACAGCTGCACTGGAGAAATTTGTGTGCTTTTAATATTGTGAACTCACTGCTGAAGGCACTTGGAGAAAAGCCTTTCCAGGGAGAAGAGCTGTGCTTGTCCGATGATGTAACCCTTGCATCTAGTTCTTGAGGTATGGGGGTCCCCCTGACAAAGCCTAGAGGTCTTCTATTTTTATAATAAACTAGTTCCTAGCACGGGGAGGGTGGCAAGGCCTTTTAGTCCTATATCCACTGTCTTTATAAAATGCTGTCCCCGTTTGTATTCTATGGAATTGTAACCATGCTTACTGTTTTAACTTTATGCATTATGCTGCTAGTACTGGCACGTGTACTGTGTCTTAGAGCACGTTAGTTGAAATAAACATTTTAAACTATACTGTGTCTCTTAATACGCACGTTGTGGACAAGTATGAGTGAATAATGAAAGAGTGTTCTTGCTCCCGCGATTCCTGAAAGAGTCCGTGTTCTGGGATGTCTAATCATTGGTAGCTTCGCTGTAGTACGGAGAACGAATGTGACACTATAGCTAGTCGGATTGGGATTTTGGGTACTAAGGTGTATGGTTGGTACACCACTATACACCGAGGTCCTGTTTTCCTGCGCATAGGTCTGTATATGTGCAGAATCCCCGCAACAGTTGCTTCTTGATGTATCCCAAAGGCAAACGTGACAATTCTCAGGGCCTCCGCTGATCGGCATCTCAGGAGCATGCTGTGATTTTCTTCCGTCACTCGATAGATCGATGTTAATACTTTAGGGTGGTCTTGAATCGGCCTCGGATGACAAGAGATCACTCCTGTCCATAGGCAAAGACTTTTATCTTGGCCGGGACTAGGGATGGCTGTGAACGCATCTCCCCATATGCTTCCCAGGACATTATGTTAATGAACGCCCCGGTGTCCACTACCGCAGTAGATGGGTGTCCGCCCACCATTATTTGGCACTGAGGTAGCTGTCTTGAGGATTGAGATGCAGTGCTGATGGTGAACCCGAGTGGACAGTATGTTCCTCACTGTCATCATCGTCCATGTCACTGCTTCTTTCTTGTACCTCCGGGATACTGTTGATGGTTGACCGTTGAGACCGTCCTTTGCTGGAACGGCACAACTTCATGAAGTGGTTTAACTTTCCACACGCGGTGCACTTCTTACCCCTCGCCGGACACTCTGAGGGTCGATGCAGGGGTCCACCACAGTATCCACACATCCGTGTTCTAGTGTCTCTCCTCCTATCAGATTTCGACGGGGTCGCTGGAGTGATTGCGTTGACTGTTTCCGTCTTGATGGGTTTCTTGAAAGCAACTTCCATGTGCGCCACCCGAGCTCTCAATAGTTCTTTGGTCCTGCCAAGGGTGAGGATGTCGGCTAATTATTTGCCAGACTCTTCCAGAATTCATTCCCGCAGCTTCGCTGAGGCACACCCCTGAATTATCTGTACCCTTATCTCTTCCTTCTCATCTTGAAAACCACACGTGCTTGCTAACACTTTCAGGCGTTCATGAAATACATCTAAAGTTTCTTCTGGTTGCTGCCTTGCCTGTCTGAATATAAACCTCTCGTAGTCTTGATTGGCCATGGGTTCAAAATGAGCTGTTAGAGCTGCTATGAGGGTGAGGTGTATCTTTGGTGCGGCATCCTCGACTGTCTTGGATATTTTGTAAATGTCTCTTCCCCCCAGATGTAGTAGCACGACTCTCTTTTGTTCATTATCTACTTTGGTGGCCTCGAAAAATAGTGGAACTCTCTCCACCCACTCCTTCCACTTCGGCGCTTGTGCTGATGGAGCCCCTTCCACAACAAAAGGCTCTACTGGAGGGATCTGAGCCATCTTTGAAACTGACCTGTATTAGTGGTCCCTTAATGTGCTTTGCTGAACAGGGTTCTGTGTTGTTGATCACTGTTCTCTTGACGTGACTATTCTTCCTTCTCTATGTTGTGTCTCTTATTACTTTTCATTTGCAGTGCACTTTTGATTGTCACTCACTGTTGTAAAGAATGTGCCTCTTCACTGATGTTTTTTTTGTATTTGCAGGCACTACCGCAGTGTGGAGGAACGTCTTTCTTATCTTTGAGGTTGTCTTCATGGGCGGGGCTTCCCGCTCTTCTCCTGGTGTGTGAGGTTGGATGGAATGCCCAGCACGATGCCGAAGCCTTCTCCGGAGAGCGCCTGAGGCTGGCGGGCATTGTCTGTACCGCAGCACGAGCACCGCGCACACATGCAGGTAATGCGCGGCTGCTGCGGGACACAGATGGCAGTCCAGACCGCCCTCATCGACAATGTCGTGTAGTAGCCGGGGTCAGGGGTATCCCAGTTACTCACTTGGTAGGGAGCGTGCTGGCCGCTGCGCAGGAGCCAGCGCCGCACGCTTGGCAAACAGGGAGACACACACGCTGGTTAGGTGATTGTCCTGTTGCGCTGGGTCCTCCTCCGACGACACCGCGCAGCAGCAAACTTTTATTCAATACGTCCACGTAGGCGTGGGCCAAACCAAACATACACACACCACAGGGTGAGGCGAGGCACACTCCCCTGGCCGCAACGACAGTGGGAGCTTGTGTTACGGCCATAAACCGGCCGTAACTCAAGCTCCCATAGAGAAATGGGAGGTTGTGTTAATCCCAGCACTCCATGGCAGGAACCTTAAGGTGACTGGCACAAGGTGCAGGGATTAAAAGGGGGGCACCACAGGTGCCCCCTTGGCCCCCAACCGGAGGCCGTAAGGAAAAGGGGACCCTGCTAGGGGCCCCCAAACACGCATTCCATCAGGCTTTCCATGTCAGAAAGCCTGGCATGGAAAGCCTGCCGGAAACTGTGCATCGTAATTCGGATGGCATAAAATGACGTCCATATGGATTACGGGCTGGTTTCGACTGGCCGACGGGCTCCTTGCCAGCCGGAATGACCGGCCGGTTTCAATTCCGGCCGGCTGTATTGTAATCAGCTGGTCGGAATTAAAACCGACGATCTCGGTCATAAAGCCTCCGACCTAAGGTTGGAGGCTTTACGACCAGGGCCGGAATGGCCGTAGCGGGCACTGGGCATTTCCCCAGTGGGTTGGGGGCAGGGAGCCGGTTTTGCGGCCGTGGGGGCCGGTTTTGTCACTGGGGGCTGGTTTTGCAGCAGTGCTGCAATATCGGCCCCCCGTAACAAAAGCGGGAGCAGTGCTTCTTGTTAGGACCACTCCCACCCCTATCCCCTCACCCCCTCCCAGGGCCGGTCGAGCAGCAATCTGCCAGGGCTGGTTGATGTTCTCAGTCCAGCCCTGTTTACACCCAAGATCGTAATATGCCCCTAAGTGTGCTGATGCATTTGGAAGTACAGAATGGTTCACAGTACCCATGCACTGTAAGCACAAACAGACTAATACCAACTGCTTGATGGACTGCTTCCGTGGTCGCTGTTTAATTTCTGTTTGTATGTGTGTGTTACATAGTGCAAAGCTTTACCTATGCCACTTCTGCAAGAGAGCATTGTGTGGAAAAAACACTCTTCCTGGCACAGAAGTACAGAACTATCTTTTAAACCTACAGCATTTTAAGCACATTCTTTATCAAAATGTGTTGTAAAATGCCCAGTTTAGCCCTCTATTTTTCAGCTTTGCTTTGCTTGCTCAAACTCGGGGAGTATTTTTATGGGTTGCCATTTCCAAATGTCACCCGCCGCCACTGTGCATAGGGTAAGGCGAGAGCCTGCCCTTGCTGAGTGCTGAAGTTCATGTGCAGCTGACTTTCCTGAGCAGGGCTCGAGCTATTTAGAGTGCCAGTCGATGGGGTACCCTCAAAGACAATGCACACTTCATCCCTGCCAGAGTGGTAAGCCTTTTTACAAGCCTACCGGGCCCTGGGAACTTGCTGCTGGAGCACTGTGGCGCTAAGACACTTTTGATTATATTCGAAGAGCAAGAGTGGACTCTTGAAGTAAGGCCTGCTAGTGAGCATTTCCTGAATGCGGCCACCAGTGAATGGGAAATAACCCCAATCACAATGTTAAGAACGGATGGGACAGGGAATTGCCAATAGTAGAGCCCCGGCCTCAAGGGGGAAATGTGTTGTTGGCAGTGAATTCTGTAACCTTCCTTTGAATGAGTAGAGTTAGAAATAAAATACTTTGGTTATAAAATTTGTATTTGGCTGGAGATTGATTTATTGCTGTGGCAGCACGCTTTTTGAATTATGAGCCGTGTTCACTAATCTAGATCTGCACCTCGCCCTACACCCCCACCCCTGAGGGAAACTTAGACTGCTTGTTCATGTCTACCACTCAGGGGCGACTCCTCTGCTAAGATGGAGGAGCGCTGCCCCACTGAGCAGGTCAAAAAGGAAAAAATAAAATGATAATAGCTCATTGTTATTGTTTTATTTTTCCATTGTTGTTCAGCTGGGTAGGGGTGGGGCGGGGCGGGGCTGGGCTCTCACAGAGAAGCTGGAAGAGGAGGGGTTTGCACTCTCTTAAGGGCGCATGGCGGTTTGGCGGCCGTCTCGGGCGGCCAAACCGTCATGTGCACTTTGCATACCCAGGCTCCCTATCCCCGTCTCAGTGCCGAACCACAGCGCTCAGACCAATCACAACGCTGCATTGCAGTGTTGTGATTGGCTTAAGGGAGCCTGGAAGCCTGGGTGCTTCCTACTCCTGCTTCCTGCCCTGGAAGCGGGCGAAGAGGACCGAGAGGCAGTGGTGGCACACAGGTAAGTGATTGTTTAATTTTTTTTTCATTCCTTCCCTCGACCCTTGCGACCCGGCCCCCCACCGCCGTTCAATAGCAGCCGCCACTGCTACCACTGAGAGTCAAGTGCAGAAGGGGTACTTGACCCAGTTGCTAGGCATCTATAGTAGGTTGGGCCCTGAGACACCAGGAGTGAAAGGCCTCTGAACGGGGTTCTGACAGTAGCTGATGGTGGAAATTCAGAAACCTGGTCACGCCACTCCAGTTATACAATAATAAAGGCTGATTATACCTTATAAGAACGCTGATTCTAATAATAAATAAATATGAAATAATAATATTGTATGTGTTTGACAAAACATATGCGTAGGGCATTGATAAGAAGTCACAGAGGGAATTGGGTACAATCAGTCCTTGATATGACACCATGGAGCAAGGTCCCAAGTGTCTTTAAGCCATATGTAAAGTGGTAGGATGTTGCATTTCCATTGTTTGCCCAACCTTTGCATTGACTTTGCTCTCTTCTGGCTTCTATTTTGGTTTCTCTTTGCCAGATGGTCGAACAAGCAATATCCAAAATTTTCAGGTTGAAATTTTGTACCCTCAGTTATGTGTGGCTGTTTACCTGCTGGAATACAGAGCCTTTCTCGTAGCTCCTCACAGTCCTATTCATGTTTGTCAGTGATTTGTTGATTTGGGCTTTCTGGATTGTTTGTAGTTCCTGAGTTATAAGTGCACATTTCGTCTTGGAGCTTAGCCATAAACTATTTTTTTTGCATTTCTAGGTTCTGGCATCGAAGCTTCTTTACATTCACAATGATTATTTCTTCAATCACTCATCTGATCTTACTATTTTTTTGTCTTGAATTTGGAGATTTCCTTTTTAAGTTTCAGTATTTTTTTCATTTGGTCATGGACCATTTCTTTCCCTATCAATAAGGGCACATATGTTTTTCGACAATGAAACAATAGTTAAAGTTGGATGGTATGGGACAGACATCAAAGATATGGATGGGTAACTTTTGCTTGAGCATATGCTGGTTCTGCTGGTACTATTTGCATGGATTGATTTATTGGCTTTGCTACTTTGGAATTTTAAGTGGAGCGCACAGCTGACTTTTATTCAGTGCCACCTGATGCACTGCAATCAGACATTGCCAGAAAGATACAAAGGTTTTGCCTATTTTCAAGCCCAAAATGATGTATTCATTCAGCATGCACTAATTGTTTGAAGTTCCTCTCACGTTTAGGTCTGCTTCTGATTTCATCATCTGAGTTATGGCATTGCCCACATTAAAAGTAGTTTTACAGAGGGGACTTTGCTTGTGCATATTTTCGTTATCTATAGTCCTGCTTTTCCATCAGCCTTAAAAAAGCTCTTTAAAAATATTCTGTCCAGAGCGAAACATGTGTCAACTTGCCTGATAAGAAAACATCTGTAAATAAAGACGAGATGAGCATCACATTAACAATAAATCAAGAAAATTAAGTACAAATGGTTTGAAGTTTTTCTTCAGCTGAACGAAAGAGGACATGTGTGGTAAAATCTGAGCATTATATGAAATGATACAGATGCAGACGTTAGCTGGATAGGAGGAACGCTGACCTCTACACTTTTACTTTGTAACTTGCTATACTCTGCAACTGAAGTACTCACTGTAAGGGCCGAATCATGCTTAGAAAATAACCTTTCAGAAGATAAAGTAAAGCGGTGATTTCTGTGACTGCTATAGGCCTTGCTACGAAGATCAATACATTTCTTTAGTCTTGTGTGTTACATCCACATCTAGCACAGGCCTCTGGGTACAGCAGAGCTCAGGAGGCAGAGATAGAAAGTTTGCATGAGTTTGTAATCCGGAGGAGGTTGAGGAGAACATGGCGGCCGGATAGGAACGCCGGTCGGGAGCTCCCGATCTCTATGGGCAGATTTTGAGCGCGCATGAGAGTTTGCTTCTCAACTTACTTGTGGCTTTGTTCTGATGGCTCCTGGAGTTCGTTGTGGCTCGGAGCATGTCCACTACCCTTACTAGTGTGGTAAATAAACCGTTTCTCCTCGCGCCTCTTTCGGAGGCTCAGGGTGCTCTGCAGGTCGGTATTCGCACTCCGTCTCCTGGTTCCCCTGATGGTGGCGTGGTCCCACTGGGAGACCGGAGCCTGAAAGTAGGCTCAGTGTGGTCTAAGGCAGGCTCGGTGTTACGAGAGAGCAGGAAGGCGGCCGCGAGAGTTTCCTTCCGTTCGAAGGTTGCTCTCAGCCCCAGAGGCGGGATTTCCGGTTGCAGGGAGAGCGGTGCAGTAGACCCAGCGGCTCCCGTCAAGACAAGTAGAGCAGTTACCTCGACCAAGAGGGGTCGGACACGAATACCGCGAGGTGCGACACAATCGAATAGGGTAAGTGAGGCCATCAAGGGGAACAGTTCAAAGGCTCAAATTACGGTTCAAGATAATAAGGGTCAGAAACAGGATAAAAGCAGTGGTATCCCTAAAGAGCTGGTGCAGGAAACGTCGCCTAGAAGAGGGATAAGGTACTGTTTAAGAAGTAGAAATCTGCCAGACAATCTCACAATAACAACAGATTACCCACAGAACACTAACATTTCAGCGTGATAAAGATAAATTGGTGTCCCCCACACAAAACCTGGAGCCTACTATCGTGTCAACACGGGCTAAGGCTGTGACTAAAAAGTTAAAATCACTCCCTCCCTTCGTACATATTTTAAAGTTAAACAATCGTCTTCAAAAGTGCCAAAAGATCCGTGTCCACAAAAAACAGAATTCTTTGAGGACAAACAAAATACCATAATGGCAGAACAAAGCGTAACAGCAGGCATTCCACTGAGTGTAAATCGCTTTGAGGGTTTGGCAGGCTTGGAAGCAGATAAAGATACAGGCAATGATGAGCATATTTCTCCCGAGAATTTGGGGGAGAATGGAGGGGTGAAGATTCATCAATAATGGGATCTAAACCGACAGGCTTTAACTCGACAGATGTAGCCAAAACTGCGGATAATTTAATGGAAACTCTGATCTCAGAGATGAGGTCGAGCTTTGCTACATCTGAGAGAAATCAACTTAGAATTCAGGGGTTTGTGAGGCATTGGAAACCAAGGTGAACTCAATCATGGAAAGGGTCAGCATAGTGGAAGTCTCTGTGGAAGAAATGGAGAAGAGGGTCACGGCTAATGAAAAAGTTATAAGGGTCTTGCAGACAAGTGACAAAGAATTAAGGGGAAAGATTGAGTCCCTGGAAAACCAATCCAGACGAAATAACCTGAGACTTTTGAATATTCCGGAGGGTCAAGAGGGAGAAGATATAAAAACTTTTGTGGTAAACCTTTTGAAAGAAATCTTCCCTGGATTGAAGTTAAGGATCTCTATGAGGACATACAAAGGGTCCATAGAGACCCGTTCGAGCAAAGGTAAAAACAGGGTAAATCCCAGGAAGATATTAGTTAACTTTAAGACCTATGCATTAAAGGAGAGAATTCTGAGAGAGGCAATAAGAGCAGGATCTCATAAAAAGAATGACTGGTCCTTCCGAATAAGGTCAGATATATCAAAGGCGACGCAGGACCGGCAATGGGAGCTCGGTCAATATATGCAGGAGTTAAAGACTCTGGGAGCCACAGTACAGATGAAATTCCCAGCATCATTGAGAGTAATGTGGGACAACCAGATGTTTAATTTGAGGAAGCTACAGAAGTAGAATCATTGATATGTAAGATAAAGGCATTTAAAGTGTAAGATGCCCATAGAGTAGGGATCTCAAAGTGGCAGGATTAACCTGCCAATAGATAAAGGGAGGGTTCTCTTTGGGTGGGTGGGGAGGGGCTGGGGTGTTGGGTATGGGTTACATATAATTTGGTGCATCAAGGGTGTGGGAGCATTTGGGGAGAAAAAACAAAAAATATTGGTCCGATTCACGAGAAGCATACGTTTAAGTGAAAATAACATGGAATATGGGAGTTAATATTCTTACGTGGAATGTAAATGGTTTGCGGGGCAGAGCTAGAAGGCAAAGGTTTTTAGAATATCTCAGGAACATAAATTGCGATATATTAATTCTCCAAGAGACCCATCTTTTAAAAAGCAGAGTGGGCAGACATTATGAAAACCCAGCGGTGGGTGGATTCTTATATTTGTACTGATCAAACATGTTGCGTTAAGGGGATAATCATTATTTTTAAAAGGACAGCAAAAGCCATCATTGAGTCTTATAAGACCGATATAAAGGGGAGATGGGCCGTAGCGAACATACGTATGAACGAGAGATCGTTGGCAATAGTAGGATATTACGGACCTAATGTAGATGATCCCTCAGCGCTACAGGACCTTTACGCATATCTGTTGGAAGTCCCTGGTCTCATCATCTTGGGGGTGATTTTAATATACTAATTGACCCTAAGCAAGATAGGAATCCTCCTAAAAAATACCCTACTTTACCAAAAATGAAGAGTTGGCTAAAGTTATACCAGGATGACTTAGGGTTAATTGATATATGGAGAGCAAAAGGTCAAAAAGTGCATTTGTTTACGTTTAAAAATAAAAAACTGGGTCATTCTTCTAGAATTGATTACTTCTTAATTGATAAATCATTAGGGGCTGAAGTAAGAAGGGTTAGACATCTTCCAGAACATCTCTCTGATCACTCGGCAGTATTATTGGAGTTTGAATTTCAGAGTCAGCAGTTACAATCTAGATGGACCTTAGATAAGACTCTGCTTATGGATGCCCAAATAATAAAGGACTTGAAAGAGGAAACTATATTCTATTTCCAATTAAACGCGGAGGGGACTTCCCGTCAGGTTACATGGGATGCGTATAAGGCAGTACTTAGGGGAAGTTGATTAGTTTAGCGGCTTATCGAAATAAGTTGAATAAAAAGAAATAGAGAGCGTAGAGGGAGAAATACAGAGATTAGAGAAGAGTATTGGACAGGAAATTTTAGCGGTCAAAATCGAAGCACTTGCAGGGGAATTAATCAACAAGAAAAGGGAACTTGTTAATATCTTAGATGCTCGAGGTAAAAGAAAATGGGAAGCAAGTAAACTTGCTCACTATCAATATGGTGAGGGGTGTGGAAAGCTTTTAGCTTGGAAAGCTAAGACTGATTTGAACCGCAATAAGATTTTGAGTATCCTAGAGGAGGGTAAAAACCATTCTACTGTAGAAGAGTCGGAAATTAAGAATGCTTTTTTCAAGTTTTTTAAAGAACTATATAAAGAGGATACGCGTGACAGTGCAGACCAAATTAAAGATTATCTTAACTCTTGGGTAAAGCAAACTTTGTCAGAAGAGCATAGAGAAGAATTAAATGCGGAGATTACAGAATTAGAAGTAAGTGAGGTAGTTAAAGGTATGAAAAATGCAAAGGCGGCTGGGCCTGATGCTTTGCCCAACGAGATATACAAGGCATTGAAGGAGGAACTTGTCCCTGAGCTCACTAGTTTATTTAATGACATATTTATACGGGGACAGGAACCTCCTAAATCCTGGAGCGACGCAACCATTTGTATTATATTAAAGCCTGGGAAGGATCCTAAGATATGCGAGTCTTATAGACCTATCTCGATGTTAAACAGTGACTATAAAATTTTCACTCAAATATTAGCAAAAGATTGGGGAGGTGGGCAGGCTGCCTAATTCATCAGGATCAGAAAGGTTTCATAAGGGGCAGACAGATTCAGGAACTCACACATGAACTAATAGGGGCAATAGACCTGGCGGTTGAGGAGAAGCTCCCCTTATCGATAATCACTTTCGATGCCGCTAAGGCATTTGATAGGGTTAGCTGGAGTTTTTTACACAATACCTTGGAGGCTTATAAACTGGGTAGCAATTTTGTAAGAGCAGTAAGAGTTCTATATAGATCCCCAACCTCATGTGTACTAGTTAATGGGTCCCTTACAGATAAGATATATATAGAAAGAGGAACTAGGCAGGGGTGCCCTCTTTCTCCCCTGCTCTTCAACTTTTATATAGAACCCTTAGCTAGCGCCTTGAGAGCAAATTTACATATATCCCCTTTCAGGTATGGGAATTGGGTGAAAAAGGTCGCACTATATGCGGACGATTTAATGGTATTCACAGATGATTTGAATGCTTCTCTTCCAAGAATAATAGAAACATTGAAGCAGTTTGGTAACTTATCAGGCTATCAGATAAATCAACAAAAGACTGAGATCATGTGTTGGAATACTCAGAGTAATGACCCTTTGATAAAACACCAAATAAGATATCTAGGGATTTTGATTGTGGGAGAGGTTAAGAGGATTGCTCAAATTAATTTTAATAAAATTCAAACTCAGTCCAGAAAACTTCTCAATGCATGGAAGAGCCTCCCGTTGTCATTCCTGGGTCGTTTGAATCTGGTAAAGATGATGATTTTACCTAGATTTACGTATATTTTTAACACGATTCCACTTGAGTTTAAAAAGAATGGGTTAGTAAAATGCAGGGTGACATCAGCAGTTTTATATGGGCCTCGAGAGGGGCTAGAATCTCGTGGAAAAAAATAAGGAGAAAACAGGAGCACGGTGGAATAGCTAGCCCGGATCTGTTCCAATATTATAGGGCCTTTCATTTCAAAAATTTTAGAGTATTATTTAAGGATTATAGCTCTTATCCATGTTATATGCAAGCAATGATAGGCCCAGCAGGAAGCCATTTTTGTACAAATTCGGCCACACAAAATTTTTTAAGAAAATCAAGCTAAAAATTTTGGGTGCGGCTATTAGATTGTGGGTTCAGATAAGACGTCTGTGGAAGATTCCTTATTATTGTCAACATGCTCCAATCTGGGATTCGCCTGGAACGCCGGAATGCCTAAAGGATGTGTTATCAGTACCGTTGAGAGAAGCCGGAGTACTGGAATGTGGTCAGATATTGTCTGGGTCCACAATTATTGACTGGGAGCAGTTATCAGTACTGTCTAACAGAGGCTTGTCTAAGTTTAAATATTACCAACTTACAAGCTGGGCAAAATCCTTGGGAAAAGACGGGGTAGGAAATCCAGAACTGGAGTCGAAATTCCAAGTACAATTCGGGAAGAAAGAGGTAGCTTTTTGGTATTGGGCGCTTATCAATGAAGGACGAGAGGAATTCACCCTTCCCATTGAGATCTGGGGGAAAGCACTGCCTACGCTGGATGTATCCTTATTATGGCAAGTATCTGCGGCTGCATGTGGGGTCGTCATTAAATCTGCACCTCTCAAAAAGAATTATCTATTTACTTTGCATAGAGCATATTGGACTCCCAAGAAGCTGTCAAAACTGAAAAAGGAGAGGTGAAACGATGTCCTAAATGTGATGAAGAACGAGCCGATGACATCCATATGTTTTGGCAGTGCCCCCGACTCCAGATCTTTTGGGAAAAAGTGGGTAAGACACTCTCTGAGGTATTCCATCAAGTAATACAGGTAAGCGCCCAATTAGTATTGTTTGGGGTGGAGCTGGATGACAGTGGAAGACCCAAATTTAGTAAAAAACAAAGAAATCTACTCTTTTTACTGATATTGCTTGCTAGACGTGAGATATGTATTAAATGGGTTAAGCCTGTGTCACCTACAGAAGAAGAATGGCTGAATTCTGCGTTTAGAATAAATCTGCTTGATAGAGCTGGTGCACTTACTAAAAGATTAGAATTTTGGAATATCTGGGAACAGTATTGGTCTGGTAAAACGCTATAATGAGGTCTGTTACTGATTTGATAAAATCTAATTAAGTCCAATGATTAAGCGCACCAACAGTCAAGAAAGGTGAGATGGTGGTACAGGTTTTGACCCCTTTCAAAAAAGGAGTGGGTAAGTTCCGTATGAGATGCCTGTTGGCTAGTGAGATACCCCCACGCAGGAACTGGAGTTGACTCTAGTGTGACGGGGAAAAACAGAGGGGAAGAAAAGGCTCTCTAAACGCGGTAAATCTTGCCAAATATACTCTCTCTTTTTTGCGTGATGAGGACTAAAAAAAAAAAAAAAAAAAATGAGTTTGTAATCCGAATCCAGCATGGGTGGCGCTGTGCACTGTTGGCCACCATTGAACGTGCTGTATCAGCTTAGACTTCGCTGGCCCCAGGTATCCCTGGAGCTGGGGAGGCAGGGTTTGTGTCATGGGTTCTGAAGGAGAGTACACCATGGTGTTGGAGGAAAACATTGAAGCTGCTGCAGGGCGGACTCAGAGTTTCATCTTGTTAGTGCTGCCTATGTGAAGTCTCAGCTTGATGAAAGAGGGCATCTGCTACTGTATTAATAACAGAGACATATTTTAGTGTCAAATAAAGATCTAGGTAAATACTTTAGAGATGCCCCTCACATTCACAGCACAAAGGAGTAACATACGATGCCCTCCCTATCCTGGTTCATGCACATGCTGTACTAAGGAAGTAGCCGTGCGCTGGTGTAGGGCTATGCTCTGTATGCATTAATGAGGTTTAGAGTTAAGCAATGGCTGCTGAATGCGGGCTGATCAATGTGTGAATAGCACAACCAGATGCGATGGGGGGGGGGCGCGGAGGGGGCGAAGGGGGGGGGGAGGCGAAGGGGGCGAAGGGGGGGGGGCGTTACCTTTTGTCCTATTTTTGCATTGATCGTAAAAGGTCTTGTGAGACAGTTTATCTAAAAAGCAGGTAGAAAATGCATTTTCTCCACAGTCACCTAGACACACTGTACTACCTACCACCCGTGCATACCGACAGTGAGGGATTTCACTACAAGCAAAACCTGCTAATGGTAATCTTAAATTTCAACCAGTGAAAGCTGTGAAGTCTGAACAAAATCTCAAAACAATCCGACAATCTAAAGTTTGTATCACTGTAAATGCGACTTTGTCGTACACAGAGAGCTGTCAGTGACCCAAGCAGACTAGAAAGGGGGCTTCTGTTTCTTTGCCATACATGGGCCACGTATATTTCCCCAGGTCTGTAATAAACAGTAGAATCACATCGATCACACCCTACACTCTAATGCACCTCACGCTAAAGACCCGGTAGCATGTAGACGGGCGCAGGGGACCTTGGGAAGGCAAAGGTCTGATGACATCAATGGTCCTGTTTCCTGCCAGACAGAGGGAGCTGTTTCAGTGCATTCCATTCCACGCTAGTCATGTTTTTCAGCTGTATCCAGCTGACTGATGCCATTCTCTTCCACCTCCCCGTGCCTCCTTTATAGCTCTACTTTCCCAGCACTTCCACCAGCAGGCTGCACCCTGGCTTCTACAGCAAAACAAGTGGGAGAAGGGTCCAGACGTCAGAATAGATAAAAATATCTGCTTCTCACGCTCCAGACTTAGGGGCAGATTTATTCTTTTTTTTCCCCTCACAGACCGCCTTGCAACAACCAAGGGCCTCATTTACGAGAGCCCTAGCTGCACTTTTGCACCGCTGGAGCATCACTTTTTTGACGCTCCGGTGGCGCAATGTGCCGCAGCATATTTACTTTGCGTGGCTTTTCATGGCCTTGCAAATATGTTCCCCTTTCACCCAGAACATTGCGTGAAAGGGGAGTCCCATGGGTTTTGCTGTGGGTGTTCCCACGCAACACCCATGGAATCTGAAGCATTCCCAGATTCACAAGGTTTCGTAAACCTGGGAATGCGACAGAATCTAAAGCCACCCCAGGGGTGGCATTAGGGAGGCGCAACGAGGAGAAATATCCTTATTTCTCCTAATTGTTTCCTCTTTCTATGTGTGCTGCATTGTGCAGCACACATAGGCGGAGGAAATCGCCTCCATTGATTGATTTTGTGCAGCAAGGTGTCCCTTCCTGCACAAAATCAATCCTCCCTTCAATGCAGGCACCCATGCAACATGGCGCAAGGGTGTCTGCGTTAGCTCTAGGCTGCTTTTTTAGCACCTGCACAGGGGTCAGTACAGGAATGCACCGTATTCTTGTAAATACAGCAGATTCCTGCACTTTTAGAATGATGCAGTGCGGCACTGCAAAATTGCATGCGGCACCACGCTGCGCCATTCTATTGTAAATGAGGCCCAAATTTGCTATGCTGCATCGTGCAAGGTGGAGAAAGCAGCGCAGAGCCAGATCTATTAAGTTTGACCTGCTGCTCCTGTCATCCCCTGCACCAGTGCTCCAAAAGGCTGCCTTTCATGACGCTGGGGGGCATATTTGCAAGAACTGATGCATCATCATTGATGCATCAAATTTCTTGCGCCTGCCACAAATGCCTTAACAGCGCCATGGATGTGCTATATTTACAATACAGTGTTTCATGGTGCAAGGATTCACGGATGCGTCAGAAATTCTGACTCATCTTTTGGCACTAAAGTGATGCATTGCTGGAGTTGGTCATAAGACTGATGCAACTCCAGCAATGCGCAGGTCACAGAGGCGAGTCCCATGTTAAAAGCCCTGCGTTAATCCTTACGCCTTGTTTGGATGGCGTAGGGATTTTGATGAAGTCAAGTCATAGAGTTGCACAATGAAAAGTTGTAAATTTCACTGCATCAGTTCTACGTGGCTTTTAATGTGGGAACGCCTACCCTGCATACATTTTACCTGGCGCAGGTATAATGTGACGCAGGCCTCTACAAACTGACACATTGGTCCAATGCATCAGTTTGTAAATATGGAACAGTGTGGAGCACTGATTGCGCCGCTGCGTCAAAAAAAATGGCGCTGCGCTGGCGCTAGCTCCTTGTAAATATGTCCCTCAGTCTCGCTGCGTGAATGGGAGAAGGCAGGAATGCTCCATATTTACCAATACATGGCGCATTCCTGCTCTCTGCCTGCGTTGGCACAAAATCTGCTGCCTAGGACCAATGCAGGCACCCTTGCGCCATGGTTGCAACACTGTTTAGTGGTGTCTACCATAGTAAGCACATGTACAGGCAAACAAATCTACTGCTTCAGTCACCAATCCTGCCCCTTCCAACCTCCATCCTAAGAAATGTTTCCTGTCCTTCAAATAACTACTAATGAAATTCCTCCTCCTCTACCTTCATACTTTTTCACTATCACCACACTACTCCTCTACCTTCATACATTTTCACTATCACCACACTAAACTATCTGCAAAGTTGCAAAGCTTGCACCTCACAGAGATGGGGACTGTGCAGTGACAAAGGAATCTTGGATGATTCCCACCACCCTTGAGATCGTCCCTCTTTCTTCCTAACTTCTTGCCCATGAACCTTAGTATGTCGGCACCCATGCTGTATGCTGCCACCCTAGGCGACCCCCACTTACATTTGAAAACATTTTTCAAATCACAATTCAAGGGATGACTTGACGTCCACTCCGGTCCTGCTGCCCTCACTGACATGACTCACTAGACTCTCTGGAGCGGAAGCACTCCCCACTTGCCTGTCGCTACCGATGCAGTTTAAAGAAATATTCTTTTGTTCTTTTATAGTTTTAATATATGCAAAAAAGAAAATATTTTTACGTGTACATATCATTGGTCATATATTTAAATATGTTATGGTATAAATATATATGAAGATTATAGGTATGAAAAATACCTACAATGTAATTTTAAATGGCTTTATTTTGTGGATAAAACCCACGTTTTATTTTTGGAGTTATATATATATATATATGTATATATATATATATATATATAATTTTCCATACAGCGCCACTTCTCCCTCATGTTTGTGGCAGGCCAAGCAAGGGGCATAGCCTTGTACTTGTAGAGCGCACACTCCGCTGGGGGTGAGTGCAGCGTAGCATGTGCCACCATACTGGCCTCTACTGTACACAGCGATACAAAAGGGGATGATGGACAGAACGCTTGAGCCAATCAAACACTCACCCCCAGTCAACTGATCTGGGTTTAATCCATCATCATTCCTTAGCTCACTCCACCACCCCAGTTCAGACATGGCCATATGCAAATCAGTCTGACCCTGTGCCTCATGGGAACAGTCCAGCCCGAACTGCCAAGCCATGTCTTCCCTGGACCGGAAACAAGCATCCTAGGACCGGTTTCTGGCATTCCAGCCGTCATCAGCCAGGCTTGCTTGAATCCAGTGGCAAAGTGAGCAAGGGACCCACGTCTGGGCATACCCCTGCCAACTTAGGGGCGAACAAAGCGATACAAAAGGGGATGATGGACAGAACGCTTGAGCCAATCAAACACTCACCCCAGTCAACTGATCTGGGTTTAATCCATCATCATTCCTTAGCTCACTCCACCACCCCAGTTCAGACATGGCCATATGCAAATCAGTCTGACCCTGTGCCTCATGGGAACAGTCCAGCCCGAACTGCCAAGCCATGTCTTCCCTGGACCGGAAACAAGCATCCTAGGACCGGTTTCTGGCATTCCAGCCGTCATCAGCCAGGCTTGCTTGAATCCAGTGGCAAAGTGAGCAAGGGACCCACGTCTGGGCATACCCCTGCCAACTTAGAGGCGAACAAAGCGATACAAAGGGGATGATGGACAGAACGCTTGAGCCAATCAAACACTCACCCCCAGTCAACTGATCTGGGTTTAATCCATCATCATTCCTTAGCTCACTCCACCACCCCAGTTCAGACATGGCCATATGCAAATCAGTCTGACCCTGTGCCTCATGGGAACAGTCCAGCCCGAACTGCCAAGCCATGTCTTCCCTGGACCGGAAACAAGCATCCTAGGACCGGTTTCTGGCATTCCAGCCGTCATCAGCCAGGCTTGCTTGAATCCAGTGGCAAAGTGAGCAAGGGACCCACGTCTGGGCATACCCCTGCCAACTTAGGGCGAACAAAGCGATACAAAAGGGGATGATGGACAGAACGCTTGAGCCAATCAAACACTCACCCCCAGTCAACTGATCTGGGTTTAATCCATCATCATTCCTTAGCTCACTCCACCACCCCAGTTCAGACATGGCCATATGCAAATCAGTCTGACCCTGTGCCTCATGGGAACAGTCCAGCCCGAACTGCCAAGCCATGTCTTCCCTGAACTCGGAAACAAGCATCCTAGGACCGGTTTCTGGCATTCCAGCCGTCATCAGCCAGGCTTGCTTGAATCCAGTGGCAAAGTGAGCAAGGGACCCACGTCTGGGCATACCCCTGCCAACTTAGGGCGAACAAAGCGATACAAAAGGGGATGATGGACAGAACGCTGAGCCAATCAAACACTCACCCCCAGTCAACTGATCTGGGTTTAATCCATCATCATTCCTTAGCTCACTCCACCACCCCAGTTCAGACATGGCCATATGCAAATCAGTCTGACCCTGTGCCTCATGGGAACAGTCCAGCCCGAACTGCCAAGCCATGTCTTCCCTGGACCGGAAACAAGCATCCTAGGACCGGTTTCTGGCATTCCAGCCGTCATCAGCCAGGCTTGCTTGAATCCAGTGGCAAAGTGAGCAAGGGACCCACGTCTGGGCATACCCCTGCCAACTTAGGGCGAACAAAGCGATACAAAAGGGGATGATGGACAGAACGCTTGAGCCAATCAAACACTCACCCCCAGTCAACTGATCTGGGTTTAATCCATCATCATTCCTTAGCTCACTCCACCACCCCAGTTCAGACATGGCCATATGCAAATCAGTCTGACCCTGTGCCTCATGGGAACAGTCCAGCCCGAACTGCCAAGCCATGTCTTCCCTGGACCGGAAACAAGCATCCTAGGACCGGTTTCTGGCATTCCAGCCGTCATCAGCCAGGCTTGCTTGAATCCAGTGGCAAAGTGAGCAAGGGACCCACGTCTGGGCATACCCCTGCCAACTTAGGGCGAACAAAGCGATACAAAAGGGATGATGGACAGAACGCTTGAGCCAATCAAACACTCACCCCCAGTCAACTGATCTGGGCTTTAATCCATCATCATTCCTTAGCTCACTCCACCACCCCAGTTCAGACATGGCCATATGCAAATCAGTCTGACCCTGTGCCTCATGGGAACAGTCCAGCCCGAACTGCCAAGCCATGTCTTCCCTGGACCGGAAACAAGCATCCTAGGACCGGTTTCTGGCATTCCAGCCGTCATCAGCCAGGCTTGCTTGAATCCAGTGGCAAAGTGAGCAAGGGACCCACGTCTGGGCATACCCCTGCCAACTTAGGAGCGAACAAAGCGATACAAAGGGGATGATGGACAGAACGCTTGAGCCAATCAAACACTCACCCCCAGTCAACTGATCTGGGTTTAATCCATCATCATTCCTTAGCTCACTCCACCACTCCAGTTCAGACATGGCCATATGCAAATCAGTCTGACCCTGTGCCTCATGGGAACAGTCCAGCCCGAACTGCCAAGCCATGTCTTCCCTGGACCGGAAACAAGCATCCTAGGACCGGTTTCTGGCATTCCAGCCGTCATCAGCCAGGCTTGCTTGAATCCAGTGGCAAAGTGAGCAAGGGACCCACGTCTGGGCATACCCCTGCCAACTTAGGGCGAACAAAGCGATACAAAAGGGGATGATGGACAGAACGCTTAGAGCCAATCAAACACTCACCCCAGTCAACTGATCTGGGTTTAATCCATCATCATTCCTTAGCTCACTCCACCACCCCAGTTCAGACATGGCCATATGCAAATCAGTCTGACCCTGTGCCTCATGGGAACAGTCCAGCCCGAACTGCCAAGCCATGTCTTCCCTGGACCGGAAACAAGCATCCTAGGACCGGTTTCTGGCATTCCAGCCGTCATCAGCCAGGCTTGCTTGAATCCAGTGGCAAAGTGAGCAAGGGACCCACGTCTGGGCATACCCCTGCCAACTTAGGGCGAACAAAGCGATACAAAAGGGGATGATGGACAGAACGCTTGAGCCAATCAAACACTCACCCCCAGTCAACTGATCTGGGTTTAATCCATCATCATTCCTTAGCTCACTCCACCACCCCAGTTCAGACATGGCCATATGCAAATCAGTCTGACCCTGTGCCTCATGGGAACAGTCCAGCCCGAACTGCCAAGCCATGTCTTCCCTGGACCGGAAACAAGCATCCTAGGACCGGTTTCTGGCATTCCAGCCGTCATCAGCCAGGCTTGCTTGAATCCAGTGGCAAAGTGAGCAAGGGACCCACGTCTGGGCATACCCCTGCCAACTCAGGGCGAACAAAGCGATACAAAAGGGGATGATGGACAGAACGCTTGAGCCAATCAAACACTCACCCCCAGTCAACTGATCTGGGTTTAATCCATCATCATTCCTTAGCTCACTCCACCACCCCAGTTCAGACATGGCCATATGCAAATCAGTCTGACCCTGTGCCTCATGGGAACAGTCCAGCCCGGACTGCCAAGCCATGTCTTCCCTGGACCGGAAACAAGCATCCTAGGACCGGTTTCTGGCATTCCAGCCGTCATCAGCCAGGCTTGCTTGAATCCAGTGGCAAAGTGAGCAAGGGACCCACGTCTGGGCATACCCCTGCCAACTTAGGGCGAACAAAGCGATACAAAAGGGGATGATGGACAGAACGCTTGAGCCAATCAAACACTCACCCCCAGTCAACTGATCTGGGCTTTAATCCATCATCATTCCTTAGCTCACTCCACCACCCCAGTTCAGACATGGCCATATGCAAATCAGTCTGACCCTGTGCCTCATGGGAACAGTCCAGCCCGAACTGCCAAGCCATGTCTTCCCTGGACTGGAAACAAGCATCCTAGGACCGGTTTCTGGCATTCCAGCCGTCATCAGCCAGGCTTGCTTGAATCCAGTGGCAAAGTGAGCAAAGGGACCCACGTCTGGGCATGCCACCTGCCAACTAAGGGCGAACAAAGCGATACAAAAGGGGATGATGGACAGAACGCTTGAGCCAATCAAACATTCCGTCCATCATCTTGTGTGTTTTGCTGTTCACCCTATGTGGGAAGGGTATGCCCAGACGTGGTCCGTGCTCACTACGCCACTGGAGTCAAGCTATCCTGGCTGATGACGGCTGATAGCCAGAAGCCGGTCCTAGGATGCTTGATTCCGATCCAGGAAGACATGGCTTGGCAGTTCGAGCTGAACTGTTCCATGAGCACGAGTCAAGACTGATTGCATATGGCCAGTGTCTGAACTGGGGTAGGCGTGGTGAGCAAAATAACGATGGATTAAGCCCAGATCTGTGACTGGGGGTGAATGTTTTGCCAATGTGCAACATTCCGTCCATCATCTTGTGTGTTTTGCTGTTTCACCCTATGTGGGAAGGGTATGCCCAGACGTGGGTCCCGTGCTCACTCACGCCACTGGAGTCAAGCTATCCTGGCTGATGACGGCTGATAGCCAGAAGCCGGTCCTAGGATGCTTGATTCCGGTCCAGGAAGACATGGCTTGGCAGTTCGGGCTGGACTGTTCCCATGAGGCACAGGGTCAAGACTGATTTGCATATGGCCATGTCTGAACTGGGGTGGCGTGGTGAGCAAAATAACGATGGATTAAACCCAGATCTGTGACTGGGGGTGAATGTTTTGCCAATGTGCAACATTCCGTCCATCATCTTGTGTGTTTTGCTGTTCACCCTATGTGGGAAGGGTATGCCCAGACGTGGGTCCCGTGCTCACTACGCCACTGGAGTCAAGCTATCCTGGCTGATGACGGCTGATAGCCAGAAACCGGTCCTAGGATGCTTGATTCCGGTCCAGGGAAGAC
This sequence comes from Calotriton arnoldi, assembly GCA_963921515.1. NCBI lineage: Eukaryota > Metazoa > Chordata > Amphibia > Caudata > Salamandridae > Calotriton > Calotriton arnoldi. The sequence continues at coordinate 793,160 of CAWUFW010000967.1, read as the reverse complement.
ATGGCTTGGCAGTTCGGGCTGGACTGTTCCCATGAGGCACAGGGTCAAGACTGATTTGCATATGGCCATGTCTGAACTGGGGTGGCGTGGTGAGCAAAATAACGATGGATTAAACCCAGATCTGTGACTGGGGGTGAATGTTTTGCCAATGTGCAACATTCCGTCCATCATCTTGTGTGTTTTGCTGTTCACCCTATGTGGGAAGGGGTATGCCCAGGCGTGGGTCCCGTGCTCACTACGCCACTGGAGTCAAGCTACCCTGGCTGATGACGGCTGATAGCCAGAAACCGGTCCTAGGATGCTTGATTCCGGTCAGGGAAGACATGGCTTGGCAGCTCGGGCTGGACTGTTCCCATGAGGCACAGGGTCAAGACTGATTTGCATATGGCCATGTCTGAACTGGGGTGGCGTGGTGAGCAAAATAACGATGGATTAAACCCAGATCTGTGACTGGGGGTGAATGTTTTGCCAATGTGCAACATTCCGTCCATCATCTTGTGTGTTTTGCTGTTCACCCTATGTGGGAAGGGTATGCCCAGACGTGGGTCCGTGCTCACTACGCCACTGGAGTCAAGCTATCCTGGCTGATGACGGCTGATAGCCAGAAACCGGTCCTAGGATGCTTGATTCCGGTCCAGGAAGACATGGCTTGGCAGTTCGGGCTGGACTGTTCCCATGAGGCACAGGGTCAAGACTGATTTGCATATGGCCATGTCTGAACTGGGGTGGCGTGGTGAGCAAAATAACGATGGATTAAACCCAGATCTGTGACTGGGGGTGAATGTTTTGCCAATGTGCAACATTCCGTCCATCATCTTGTGTGTTTTGCTGTTCACCCTATGTGGGAAGGGTATGCCCAGGCGTGGGTCCCGTGCTCACTACGCCACTGGAGTCAAGCTATCCTGGCTGATGACGGCTGATAGCCAGAAACCGGTCCTAGGATGCTTGATTCCGGTCCAGGAAGACATGGCTTGGCAGTTCGGGCTGGACTGTTCCCATGAGGCACAGGGTCAAGACTGATTTGCATATGGCCATGTCTGAACTGGGGTGGCGTGGTGAGCAAAATAACGATGGATTAAACCCAGATCTGTGACTGGGGGTGAATGTTTTGCCAATGTGCAACATTCCGTCCATCATCTTGTGTGTTTTGCTGTTCACCCTATGTGGGAAGGGTATGCCCAGACGTGGGTCCCGTGCTCACTACGCCACTGGAGTCAAGCTATCCTGGCTGATGACGGCTGATAGCCAGAAACCGGTCCTAGGATGCTTGATTCCGGTCCAGGGAAGACATGGCTTGGCAGTTCGGGCTGGACTGTTCCCATGAGGCACAGGGTCAAGACTGATTTGCATATGGCCATGTCTGAACTGGGGTGGCGTGGTGAGCAAAATAACGATGGATTAAACCCAGATCTGTGACTGGGGTGAATGTTTTGCCAATGTGCAACATTCCGTCCATCATCTTGTGTGTTTTGCTGTTCACCCTATGTGGGAAGGGTATGCCCAGACGTGGGTCCCGTGCTCACTACGCCACTGGAGTCAAGCTATCCTGGCTGATGACGGCTGATAGCCAGAAACCGGTCCTAGGATGCTTGATTCCGGTCCAGGGAAGACATGGCTTGGCAGTTCGGGCTGGACTGTTCCCATGAGGCACAGGGTCAAGACTGATTTGCATATGGCCATGTCTGAACTGGGGTGGCGTGGTGAGCAAAAATAACGATGGATTAAACCCAGATCTGTGACTGGGGGTGAATGTTTTGCCAATGTGCAACATTCCGTCCATCATCTTGTGTGTTTTGCTGTTCACCCTATGTGGGAAGGGTATGCCCAGAGCGTGGGTCCCAGTGCTCACTACGCCACTGGAGTCAAGCTATCCTGGCTGATGACGGCTGATAGCCAGAAACCGGTCCTAGGATGCTTGATTCCGGTCCAGGGAAGACATGGCTTGGCAGTTCGGGCTGGACTGTTCCCATGAGGCACAGGGTCAAGACTGATTTGCATATGGCCATGTCTGAACTGGGGTGGCGTGGTGAGCAAAATAACGATGGATTAAACCCAGATCTGTGACTGGGGGTGAATGTTTTGCCAATGTGCAACATTCCGTCCATCATCTTGTGTGTTTTGCTGTTCACCCTATGTGGGAAGGGTATGCCCAGACGTGGGTCCCGTGCTCACTACGCCACTGGAGTCAAGCTATCCTGGCTGATGACGGCTGATAGCCAGAAACCGGTCCTAGGATGCTTGATTCCGGTCCAGGGAAGACATGGCTTGGCAGTTCGGGCTGGACTGTTCCCATGAGGCACAGGGTCAAGACTGATTTGCATATGGCCATGTCTGAACTGGGGTGGCGTGGTGAGCAAAATAACGATGGATTAAACCCAGATCTGTGACTGGGGTGAATGTTTTGCCAATGTGCAACATTCCGTCCATCATCTTGTGTGTTTTGCTGTTCACCCTATGTGGGAAGGGTATGCCCAGACGTGGGTCCCGTGCTCACTACGCCACTGGAGTCAAGCTATCCTGGCTGATGACGGCTGATAGCCAGAAACCGGTCCTAGGATGCTTGATTCCGGTCCAGGAAGACATGGCTTGGCAGTTCGGGCTGGACTGTTCCCATGAGGCACAGGGTCAAGACTGATTTGCATATGGCCATGTCTGAACTGGGGTGGCGTGGTGAGCAAAATAACGATGGATTAAACCCAGATCTGTGACTGGGGGTGAATGTTTTGCCAATGTGCAACATTCCGTCCATCATCTTGTGTGTTTTGCTGTTCACCCTATGTGGGAAGGGTATGCCCAGGCGTGGGTCCCGTGCTCACTACGCCACTGGAGTCAAGCTATCCTGGCTGATGACGGCTGATAGCCAGAAACCGGTCCTAGGATGCTTGATTCCGGTCCAGGGAAGACATGGCTTGGCAGTTCGGGCTGGACTGTTCCCATGAGGCACAGAGGTCAAGACTGATTTGCATATGGCCATGTCTGAACTGGGGTGGCGTGAGTGAGCAAAATAACGATGGATTAAACCCAGATCTGTGACTGGGGGTGAATGTTTTGCCAATGTGCAACATTCCGTCCATCATCTTGTGTGTTTTGCTGTTCACCCTATGTGGGAAGGGTATGCCCAGGCGTGGGTCCCGTGCTCACTACGCCACTGGAGTCAAGCTATCCTGGCTGATGACGGCTGATAGCCAGAAACCGGTCCTAGGATGCTTGATTCCGGTCCAGGAAGACATGGCTTGGCAGTTCGGGCTGGACTGTTCCCATGAGGCACAGGGTCAAGACTGATTTGCATATGGCCATGTCTGAACTGGGGTGGCGTGGTGAGCAAAATAACGATGGATTAAACCCAGATCTGTGACTGGGGGTGAGATGTTTTGCCAATGTGCAACATTCCGTCCATCATCTTGTGTGTTTTGCTGTTCACCCTATGTAGGAAGGGTATGCCCAGACGTGGGTCCCGTGCTCACTACGCCACTGGAGTCAAGCTATCCTGGCTGATGACGGCTGATAGCCAGAAACCGGTCCTAGGATGCTTGATTCCGGTCCAGGAAGACATGGCTTGGCAGTTCGGGCTGGACTGTTCCCATGAGGCACAGGGTCAAGACTGATTTGCATATGGCCATGTCTGAACTGGGGTGGCGTGGTGAGCAAAATAACGATGGATTAAACCCAGATCTGTGACTGGGGTGAATGTTTGCCAATGTGCAACATTCCGTCCATCATCTTGTGTGTTTTGCTGTTCACCCTATGTGGGAAGGGTATGCCCAGACGTGGGTCCCGTGCTCACTACGCCACTGGAGTCAAGCTATCCTGGCTGATGACGGCTGATAGCCAGAGACCGGTCCTAGGATGCTTGATTCCGGTCCAGGAAGACATGGCTTGGCAGTTCGGGCTGGACTGTTCCCATGAGGCACAGGGTCAAGACTGATTTGCATATGGCCATGTCTGAACTGGGGTGGCGTGGTGAGCAAAATAACGATGGATTAAACCCAGATCTGTGACTGGGGGTGAATGTTTTGCCAATGTGCAACATTCCGTCCATCATCTTGTGTGTTTTGCTGTTCACCCTATGTGGGAAGGGTATGCCCAGGCGTGGGTCCCGTGCTCACTACGCCACTGGAGTCAAGCTATCCTGGCTGATGACGGCTGATAGCCAGAAACCGGTCCTAGGATGCTTGATTCCGGTCCAGGGAAGACATGGCTTGGCAGTTCGGGCTGGACTGTTCCCATGAGGCACAGGGTCAAGACTGATTTGCATATGGCCATGTCTGAACTGGGGTGGCGTGGTGAGCAAAATAACGATGGATTAAACCCAGATCTGTGACTGGGGGTGAATGTTTTGCCAATGTGCAGCATTCCGTCCATCATCTTGTGTGTTTTGCTGTTCACCCTATGTGGGAAGGGTATGCCCAGACGTGGGTCCCGTGCTCACTACGCCACTGGAGTCAAGCTATCTCTGGCTGATGACGGCTGATAGCCAGAAACCGGTCCTAGGATGCTTGATTCCCGGTCCAGGAAGACATGGCTTGGCAGTTCGGGCTGGACTGTTCCCATGAGGCACAGGGTCAAGACTGATTTGCATATGGCCATGTCTGAACTGGGGTAGCGTGGTGAGCAAAATAACGATGGATTAAACCCAGATCTGTGACTGGGGGTGAATGTTTTGCCAATGTGCAACATTCCGTCCATCATCTTGTGTGTTTTGCTGTTCACCCTATGTGGGAAGGGTATGCCCAGACGTGGGTCCCGTGCTCACTACGCCACTGGAGTCAAGCTATCCTGGCTGATGACGGCTGATAGCCAGAAACCGGTCCTAGGATGGCTTGATTCCGGTCCAGGAAGACATGGCTTGGCAGTTCGGGCTGGACTGTTCCCATGAGGCACAGGGTCAAGACTGATTTGCATATGGCCATGTCTGAACTGGGGTGGCGTGGTGAGCAAAATAACGATGGATTAAACCCAGATCTGTGACTGGGAGTGAATGTTTTGCCAATGTGCAGCATTCCGTCCATCATCTTGTGTGTTTTGCTGTTCACCCTATGTGGGAAGGGTATGCCCAGGCGTGGGTCCCGTGCTCACTACGCCACTGGAGTCAAGCTATCCTGGCTGATGACGGCTGATAGCCAGAAACCGGTCCTAGGATGCTTGATTCCGGTCCAGGGAAGACATGGCTTGGCAGTTCGGGCTGGACTGTTCCCATGAGGCACAGGGTCAAGACTGATTTGCATATGGCCATGTCTGAACTGGGGTGGCGTGGTGAGCAAAATAACGATGGATTAAACCCAGATCTGTGACTGGGGGTGAATGTTTTGCCAATGTGCAACATTCCGTCCATCATCTTGTGTGTTTGCTGTTCACCCTATGTGGGAAGGGTATGCCCAGACGTGGGTCCCGTGCTCACTACGCCACTGGAGTCAAGCTATCCTGGCTGATGACGGCTGATAGCCAGAAACCGGTCCTAGGATGCTTGATTCCGGTCCAGGGAAGACATGGCTTGGCAGTTCGGGCTGGACTGTTCCCATGAGGCACAGGGTCAAGACTGATTTGCATATGGCCATGTCTGAACTGGGGTGGCGTGGTGAGCAAAATAACGATGGATTAAACCCAGATCTGTGACTGGGGTGAATGTTTTGCCAATGTGCAACATTCCGTCCATCATCTTGTGTGTTTTGCTGTTCACCCTATGTGGGAAGGGTATGCCCAGACGTGGGTCCCGTGCTCACTACGCCACTGGAGTCAAGCTATCCTGGCTGATGACGGCTGATAGCCAGAAACCGGTCCTAGGATGCTTGATTCCGGTCCAGGGAAGACATGGCTTGGCAGTTCGGGCTGGACTGTTCCCATGAGGCACAGGGTCAAGACTGATTTGCATATGGCCATGTCTGAACTGGGGTGGCGTGGTAGAGCAAAATAACGATGGATTAAACCCAGATCTGTGACTGGGGGTGAATGTTTTGCCAATGTGCAACATTCCGTCCATCATCTTGTGTGTTTTGCTCTACTGTACACAGCAGCAGGTTGGAAAAGGACAATGGAAATGACTGGTGAATAAATTGGTTCAGTAGGCTTTGCTTTTCTTGATGACCTCCCAGTACCTCCAACCTCTTACATATGACTCCCAAAACCCCAATGTGCTTGTTTTTAGGTCGAGCCTGGGCAGCCCATGTGCTGCTCTGCGAGGCGTGCTGTATTCAGGTATGGGCTTGAAGCTCCGCCCATTTCCCGCCCATCTTTTCAAATGGCTTCTGTTACTGTCCTTTCTAAATCGTTGCTCTATTCGTGAATAGGCTTAGTAGTCCTTCCTTGGTACCACCTTGTCTGCATTTGTAACCTCCCTAGAGGACTGGAATTTTTACTTGTGTTGTTACACGGTCTGCTTTATCTAGTCTGTGAGCACTATTTTCTTCAATGATTTGCCCCATTCCACCCACTACGTGCTTTCCTACAAGCAGCATGCCGCCCGCTTTTATTTTAATTAATAATGGTGGTGGGCGTTAACTATAGCAGCTGCGTTTCTTTATTTATTTACTTTGGCAGTGCGGTCTGCTTTAAGCATAGCGGCCGCGCTTCTTTATTTATTTAATTTGGCAGTGCATTCCACTTTAGTGGCCGTGCTACGAAACATTTTTTTTAATGTGCAGTGAAAGCCCCCATACCATGCTTTCACTTACATAGTGCCGCGCCGCTTTCTTTAGACGCAAAAAAAAACATTTGTTTGTGAAGAAATCATTTTTTTTTGGTAAAAGCGCCCCATGCCCTGCTTTCACTTTAATAGAGGCCACACCCCTTTCTTTAGACGCGGCTCACTGTAACCTGAATATGGCAGCAGCGTCTAAAGAAAGGGGAGTGGCTACTATGAAAGTGGTCTTTCATTTGCGCGAGTTTGAGCTATTGGCATTAGAAATGACAATGCGTTTTATTTATGTCTTAATTTTGAAAACACATAAAAAATATAAAAGGCAATGGCATTTACAATGCCAATAGCTTAAACTCTCACAAATGCGAGACCTATTGCATTGCAAATGCTTGTTCTCATTACCTCTAGCATGAAAGAGCGACTTCCAAACTGCAAAAAAGGTAGCCAAGCCTATGTAAACATACCTTTGCCACGCCACCAGTTGGTGCCTCTTGCAATCAAAATACTAAACCCTGTTCACTATCCGGCAGTTACACGAAGTTTGACAATTACTGCACCAGATCCTTCACAGGCATTGGCTTCGTGCTCTACCCCACACATTTTCTTTTATGCCCACGCTCCCAAAAGCCTACTCCCCTTTTCTCTCATTGTGCGCTTAAATCCCCAGACTATGTACAACAGACATTCATGCAACATTGCACTCAAAATCATTCTACCGGGACAAACCCTTTAAAAAAATGAAATGCAAACATCACCACATCATCCCTCTTCTCTTCTGTCATCCAATGACAAACCTGTCTTTGAAATCTCCCATGTCTCAGAAATTCTTGTCGCACTTCTTTATAAGACTCCCTAGTTGACATTGACCGAGACCCTTCATTTAGCTGAATTCCCATCACACTCTGAGTTCGCCCACATCAAGCCCATGGAAAACCAACCACTGTGAGTAAGACAAAGCAACTATCACCCTAATAATAATATTTTGCTTCGTATAGACCCTCTGTAATATCAGTACACCCTCATCTCCTGCAGCCTGCCTGTTAACCAAAACACAACTGCCTCATTGTCCATGTTGAAGTTCATCTTCTTGTTAGCCAAGATCTCACCCCACAGCACTGGTGCTACGACAAAGGGAAGAATTCCAAAAATGCACAGCAATGGTTTTCTTGAATCCAGCTCTCCAGTCACTTCTCTGCACATCACCTGCCCTGCAGCTTATATCCCCTGCCTCGTGCTGTGCCAGGAAATAATTGCATCTCCATTCCATCTCATTCACAGAGACTGGGGGGCAGATCTACAAGAAACTAACGCGGCGCGGTGTCGCAAGTAATTTTGCTGCGCCGCGCTGCGTTAGTTTCGTAGCACAGGGATGCAACATATTTACAACAATATGTCGCATCTCTGTGCTTCCCCCTGCGCTGGCGCACAAACTGCTGCCATGCGCCGGCGCAGGCACCCTGACCATGGTGCAAGGATGCCTGCGTCGTGGGAGGTGTTTTTGTGCAGAAAGGGGCACCTTCCTGCATAAAAACAATCAATTGAGGTGATTTCCTCTTCCAATGTGTGCTGTAGAATGCAGCACGCATTGAAAGAGGAAAAAAACAAGGAAAATGAAAACATTTCTCCTTGTTGCACCTCGCTACGCCACCCCTAGGGTGGCATAGCATTCTGGCGCATTTCCAGATTTACGATTTCTCGTAAATCTGGAAATGCATCAGTGGACATGGGTGTTGCGTGGGAACACTCACAGCAACACCCATGTCACGCCCCTAACACGCAAAGTGTTGCGTGAACAGGGGCGATATTTACAAGCACAGGTTAAGTCACGCAGGGTGACTTTACCTGTTCTTGTAAATATCACTTAGCAGGCTGCGCCACCGGTGCGTCACGCAACGTGATGCACCGGCGGCGCAAGGGGCTTGTAAATCTGCCCCTATGTTGTCAGGTTAAATTCCATAACTTATACAGCTGTATAAAATTATCATGGGGTACACCACTCGATGTGCAAATTTAAAGTTCTTCTACAGCCGCCACACGGTCCTACCCTCCATTTTGTTCACTGCCAAAGCTTCCTCAATTAACTGAATAACTAACTGTTCTTTGTCCTGTGAAAGCCTTGCCTTCATTTTCACTGAACCCAAGTACTAAACCCTTCATCCTTTTCACGTGCCAAAGGCACACCTGACACTTTCATCACCCTCGCTCTTAGCGTTCAGGAAGAATCTTAAAACTTGGTTGTTTAACCACTGATTCCCTAGGACTTGGCCCTCATATGCTCTCTTCTGATTCATTCAGCGCCAAGACGCCTCCGGGTATTTGTGCGCTTTCAAGATTTTCATTAATTCATTCCTCATCTCCTGACAAATACCTAATACTCCCCCACATTCCTGCTTTCCATATACCTTCTCCCTCACGGGTCTGCATCTTCTCCCTATCATACAATTTACACCCTTTCAGAGTACTCGCTACCTCCCCTTAGCTGTCCTCTTTTTCTCCTGCCCTGCCGGCCTTGCTGTCACCGTCTTACGTTGGCTCTCGCCCTCTCTCACACAGGATGTGGTTGTTCTCCTTCCTCCGAGGCACACCAGTCTCATTCTGTTCTTATGTGTGCATGCCCCCTTGATCTCCATCCCATGATCCACCTTTCCGTCCTCTGCCCTGACCTCCACTTGGCCCATGTTGTCAATATTATCTATCCCCTCCTTCTGTGACTGCTGTACCCCAGCGCTTAATTTGAGCCGGTGGTTTCCAGTGCTCGGCACCAGCACTTAATTGTCAACCATGGCCCTTATGACAGCTGCCACATGGTGGTGCTGTTTGTGTGATTTAGAGATAAGAAGAACAACAGTTGTTTTATTAATTCAATAGACGTTAATAACAACTAATACCTGCCGCCCAAGCCATTCTTATAGCTTTAGGGGCCTCGAACTGTCTGAATTGTCACACTTGTAGCAGTGTGATGATTAGTAGTTGTGTAGGTACTATGATGGCAGCGCTGAGAGGGCCAATGGGTGGTGCAAGCTGTGGTGGCCTCCTCACGAGGGCCCTGGCACTTATTTTTATTTTTACAAATTAAGCACTGTTGTACCCTTATCCAAACTCATGGCCTGCTCCCCACCAAATCGCCATCTTCACTCACTGCATCAGTCCATTGTATGCCAATGATTGCTCCCCATCTTCCATGCCCTGGTTGGATAATTCCATGCCTTTCCTCCCTGTTGCTGGAAGGCCTCACTGAACCATACTGCCTTTTGGGAACTGAGCACCTGAAGCCCCCCACCTCTCACTCCCGTCCAACTCTAACGGTATACGTATCAGTGCACGTACCTCTGCTTCCTGACGTTACCCCTCCTGGTCTTTGCTCGAAAAATACTTACCTTATGCTAGCAATTACTTTGGAAAGTTACAGAAAAACCCATTATTACTTCTTTTGGACAAAATAGTCTAAATGAGTCCTGACTTTTAGAGAAGGAGACTACAGAGTCAGTTAATAAATACCTCAGACCTGCTAACTTCTAATAAAAGTTCACTATGTGGGGGGAGGGGGTGGTGGCTTGAAGGGGGAAGGGCTTAGTGCCCAGCCTGAGGCACTTTTACCCACTCGCAATCTCTCCATTAAACAAAAAGCCCCAAGGCCTGAAGGCAATGCCCTGGGGATGTTTCACACCTCATAATGGACATTGGCAGTGGAAACCCACTCTGTGAATGGGTTTTACAGCTCATCTTTTGTGCTACTGTGTGATATTGACTCTACACTGGGAGACAGTGTGAAGGGGACCGATATCATGAGTCACACGGTGGCACCATGTGAGTTGGCAGGTCTGATACCTCAGGGTGTTTTTCATGAAAATAGGATCTGGAGCAAACCTACTGTGGGCCCCGTTAGGTGTGTTACCCCAGTTTGGGAGGTGTTATTAAAAATGATTTCAATAAGAGAGTTTAATTTCTGAAATATGTTTTTAGCTGAACGCCAGCAAGTTTATCTCTGCACTACTGTATCCCAGTGAGGTGTCGGGCATGGTCCCCCATACTGCCCTTGAAGTGTTACAGAATGCTTTTCTGAGAGCCTTGATGAGCATTCCTAAAAGGCTTCCCAGCCTGTTCCTACATTATGGCTACAACAAGGGCTCTTCTCACTGACACTGCCAGAATCCAAGCACCCCCAGTGTATGGCATTTGAATTACCAGTTACCAGAGGCTAAAAATCCTAATATGTAATATTTGTTAAAAGAGATGGGTGATTGTGAGGGCGCTTATTCCAGTGGTGTAGCAAGGGTCCACCCCGGGCGGCATATGTTTTGGGGGCAGCGGTCTACCCCCTGCTCTTATCTGCAGCTGCGCGGGGCAGCAAATGCAGGATTCATTCATCAGCCCCCGCTCTTACGGCCACCGCGGGGCAGCAAAGGCTGGGACCAGCACAGGCGGCAAAGGCCTAGCTATGCCACTGACTTATTCTGGTTCTTCATTATTATCTCTGGGTTATAATGCCCTGCCAATCCGGACTTGAGAAAAGCAGTGAACTTGAACAGGGTCACATTCTGCATCACACACAGAAAGAGGACAATGCCTATTTGGGTTGCTTTTTCTTCCTGCATAAAAACAATCCTGCCCTTATGCAGGTACCCTTGCAAGATAGTGCACAGGTGCCTGCATTGGCGCTAGGCAGCCACCAGGGTGCCAGCTCTGGGAGACTGCTGAAGATCGTCATATCTTTGTAAATATGGCGCTTTCAGCTTTCTCCCCTTCACTCAACGCAGCGCAGAAAATTGCCTTGTTACACTGCATTGCGTGATTTCTACCCCTGATGTGTTTCCTTCTGCCAGACTTCCTTATTGTGCTGGAATTTAATTAGAATTTTCTATTCGCATTGCGAGGCCTGAAGTACTTAATTCCTTAATTTAAAAAATGTAGGGGTAGATTTGCTAGGTATTGCGCAGGTGCTCACGTGGCGTTACACATTTTTGGACTGCATCTGCTGGCTTATATAATAATCAATAAATTGATTGTGATGGCTTGCGCCACTTTACGCTACACGAGCACATGCACAAAAAATAATAAATAATACCGGTAGTTTCATGTGACAGCCAGAAGGCCCTATCTTAAATCCATGCTCTTGAAATTGTAAATCGTTAATAGATGGGATGGCATTCCTATTTTTATGGAAAGAAGAAGCACCATAGGCGATGTATAATGTGGGACATTTGGTAAAAGAAGCATTAATGAAGAGAAGGGTGTGAATGGAATAGTGATATGCTTATTTCCATTGTATAGTGTAATTTTAACTGAAAGTTGGTGGTATTGATTTTCTATTTTAATGGAGTGATCCGATATAACGTTTGTACTTTCTATTAAAGGGGCTGAGTTTATGTTAAGGGTAGTGTAGTAGTCAGATGATTAAATAGGATCTATTAAGACAGCACACGTTTTTCTTTTTGTTAGCAAAGAAACCAGTACCATCCTAGTAACAATGAACTGAAATATATTTGCAAGAAACATCCAATTCTACATCAAGCCAGTAGGTGGCAGGGTACCAATACGTACAGTATTTCTTTGCTGCAGTGATGCGAACCCCGTGATGCACAGAAATACGTGTTAATATAAACAAGCATTTGCAATGCAATAGGTCTCGCAATTGAGAGAGTTAGAGCTATTGGTGTTGTAATTGACAATGTCTTTTACCCATGTGTTTTGCTTTGGAGTGGACGTATAAACAAGCATTTGCAATGCAATCGGTTTTGCCTTTGTAAAAGTTACTGTTGGTGTTGAAAATGACAATGTTTTTTACTTTTTTTTTTATGCAGCTCAGTGACGAAATTTGCATAGCGCTATTGCCATTCGTATGACCTTGCAGAATTTGCTAGTGGCCATTGTTGAAATCACTTGAGCCATCCTGGATGCACCGCCGAAAAATTGCTATTCAAGGAGGCAATGAGTTACCAACCAAACAATTCCTAGGCAAAGACAGTCAATAACAAATGCTAATAACTGGCCCCAATCTTCAACAGTTGGTTTACATTCGTCTGTAACAGGACAGACCTACAGTACTTTTGTAACCCAAGCCAATAATGAGTTTCACAGATTAATATAGGGAACATTTGAGACTTAAACTTTAGGAAAGCCCGTAAACCATTCTCTTTCACCAACCCGGGGGAGCAACAACCCCTCTTTCCAGCTGAACATAACTTCAGATCTATGCGCAGGACGCATGCAACACATCTGCCAGAGCTGTTCGTGTAATACTGGATACCGTGGTCATCTCTGCCTCAAAAATGAACATTTTAAAGCCAATTTATTTGACTATTACCGGTTTATGATTTGTGACAGATTCACGTTCCCGTGTTTTTCCACATGCCCACTGAGGGTGCCCCGTGTTTGTAAGAACGCCTTCTTCCTGTTTCAATGACAAGACGCCAGATCGAACTGTAAACAGGCAGGCCACTTCATGTTGGCAAAACGACATAGGGCCACTCGCATTGGCATTCCGGGCCGTCCAAAGTAAGGTATGCATAAAACATTGAGAGAAGCCCCCTTCAGCCCCATGCCATACTGAAGACATTACAGTGCCAAGCTGCTTTGTTGCATGTTTGGCCCAAACACAAACAGATTTAGCACGTTTGTAGTTCCCTGCCACACAATATATATACGGCTTCCTTCTAGAGGTTCTGCCTCTTAAGAGCGTGTATAATTTAAAACATTCCTTAAATTATTTAATTGGGGCACGAACTCCAGCGAAAGCAAAGCGTCTGCTGTAAAAAATGTCACCAATCCCGCTGTCTCATTGTCTGGCAGAGTGAGCTGAAAGTATGATAAACAAGAGCATGGATGTATATTATACAGATCATACTGAACATACATGTGCAGGGATGAACCGGGACATGCCTGTGTTCAGTGCTTTAAATGGGCCGGTACTCACAGGTACTGAGTACCGGCACTTCTTATTTTTACCGATCTGAGTACCGGCACTTTTCCACTGCCAAGAAGAGTACCGGTACTCATGAAAGGTAAGCTAATTGGTGCTAATGCTGCTGAGCTCGATGCTGTCAGAGAGGAGCATGTCTGTGGGGCACTCTGCCAGCCAAAGCGCCTTTCTATCCCTTAGCTGAGCCGCTGCTGAACCATTCAGCAGCGGCTCATTTCTGTTATGCAAGGGATGTCCGGGTGTTGGGGATTTCACCGTCCTGCTGTGTCTGATAGAGTAGGGCCCATTGATTCAGGCCCTGCTCTGTACATTCACACTGTCGCTTGCTGAGTGGTAACGCAGGAATAATCCCAAGTGAACCGTGTGTGTGTTGTGTGTGTGTTTTGTGTGTTGTGTGTGTGTGTTTTTGAGTGTGAGAGAAAGCGAGTTCAGAGAGTAAGAGAATCGGGACCCTCTCAGGAGGTAGTTTCAAAGAAATGCGTGGAACGCTTTTGTGTGTGCATGTTTGCTTGTTTCTGTGTGTATGCATGTGCCCTTGAGAATATATAAGCATTCTGCCAAATGCAACTAAGTAGGAACAGAATGACAATAAGAAGCTGCAAATATTGCAAAACAAGGAAACATTAATATTTCGTATTTGCCCTTCATTTTATAATAAAAAATAATAATAATTCCTATTTGTAAAGCGCAAACATATCACCCCCTTAAGGGTTTCCAGGCGCTGGGGCCGTCAGGGAGATTAAGTGAGCTATTGTCCGGAGTCACATGATGCTGAGCTGCCACCGGCTTCCGGGGATCGAGCCGTGAACCCTGCTCTCGAACTCAGCCACTCTGGCCACTGCGCCACACCTGTCCCTTTTGTGTAATGAGTAAACACATTTTGTTTATATTGATACTTTTCTCACATGTTTTGGTATGTCCTGCAGCTGGTGTAGTACTCATCATTAATGCTGCAATTCCAAAGGCTCTTTTGTTCTGAGGCATACTGATTAATACTCAATAGAAGTGTCTTGTATTATCATGTCTCGCCCCGCCTCAAACCCCGCCCAATAGCCACGCCCCTAGCTCAATTTAATGAGTACCTGCACTTATTTTTTCCCATTTAAAGCACTGCCTGTGTTTTACACACATTCTTAAATGATCAAAATGACTGCACATGACACAGATCACACAATACCCTGGTATGGTAAGTGATTACTTATGAGTATTGATATTACACAACTCGGAACCGACCCTGGTGCGATAATCCGGGACAGACCATACAATATGTGTGCAGAATAAAGAGGGGCCTAGCTGTATATTACATCCATCAAACAGGTGAAGAGAAGAATGGCTCCATATGTAGGCAGATCAGACAGATGATTAACGATGTGTGCAGTGATGAAAGGGGCCTATTTCAGTAAAACACAGGAAGCATCCGTGGCTTTTAGGGTTACTGGATGACTCTGTGCTACTGGGGCATTGCTTTTCGAGTCCTGCGCCTTCCCTGTGCAAATCATTGCGTTAGCTGTATCAACTGTTTAATTGGGTGGAAACAAAACAACAGCTCCCATAATGCACCGATCTGCTAAATTGATGGCCCGAAGAGGAAACAAGGTGTCCCAGTGACATGGAATTCTCCAATAATACCAGTGATACACATTAGGCGCACCATCTATTTCCCTTCACCGGTAGGGCATTGAGCAGCGTCACCCCCCCACTCCCCCAATTGCCCCCTTCCCTCCCACCCACGGGACCTCAACAGCTTGTTGGGGCTGCCGGTTAAACCATTGTAAAAATGCATGGAACATTATCTTTATGCAAGGAAAAAATATACCGACTGTACTCACCTCCTATAGCCGGAGGCAGCCAAAAACCCCTTGGCAAGGTGTCTTCTCTGACTGGGGGGGGGGGGGGTGGGGTTGCTTTTCAGAGCTGTGCCCCTCCCACCCGGTGTACTTTCAACTAATGGGACACAGAAGGCTTCACGGAGGGCAGGACCCTTCCTCGCGCTTTGTGAGCTGTGTACCCACGCACACGAGGCAGGCCAGCAAGGGCCAGTGACCAGTGGAGGTGGGCTAAAACACCGAACACCATTATTACCATTATTGAACACGTGATGCGGCGCCTGGCCTAATTATCGCATTCGCCATCACCTATCTGAGGCGGTTACTAAAAGGAATTCAGCCACCCATTCATAACCCAATGAAAGAAAAATGTAACGTGCGTCAACATTTATTTATTGTCATTTTTATATAGCGTGGATATTACCCAAAGTCGTTCGAGCACTCTAAAATAAATTGATTGAATTGGGTGACAGTAACACTGGATATTTACTGCACTTAAAAAAAAACAAAGTGCGGCATGAAGCACGGGAGAGGTTGTGGCCAGCGCTGCCGACTTTGGAGCTGGGGAGCCAGGTTCGAGCCTGTATCCCGACTGCTTGAAAAGTGAAAGCGTGAACTGTTCAGGTAAAAACGAGTACATTTATTTCAAAATAATGTTTAGTATAATATGTTGAAAAATATTTAAGTTATAATAGAAACCCATGCTTTAATTTAGACATTATAATCATTAACCGAGCACACTGTTAAACTTACACAATTCCAAGGTGGTGGAAAACGCATTGCGTGATGAAAGACCCGTTTTCTACCGCAATGTTAAACCAGCAGTCACATTGTGAATAATAAAAAAAAAAGTGCTTACCTAGTAATTTAAGCAGACCGTCTAACGCCGCCAGTGCATGATCGAGTCCAGATGGGCTGTTCGAGAAGGAGACAGGGCGGTAACCTAAAAGCCTCCTTTTGAATGGGAAGCCAGCGTTTAGCATAAACGCTGACGTGACCCAATGAAAAGCATGGGCAGAGCTTCCACTCCACTTCCGAAATCGCCTCGATTACAATAGATCTCGCAGAGCGAGCAGCGCATGCGCTGTGACGCTAGGCGAGACCTAAAAACGAATGCTGCCTTCCATGCGCCCGCATCTGCTTAGCAACTGTGGAGGACTAGGCGGATTTATCCTCCCCATGTTTTGGAACTGGGAGGATTTAGGGGATAATATCCCCCCAAGATTTTGAAGTGGAAAATGAAAAATTGAAGAGCGGCAGATAGAACATGTCTGTTTGAAGCCATGCTGCACATCACCCAAGTCTCTTTGAAGCACTGTTGTGGTGAGCTCTGTCACCTCTTTGTTTTATTAATGCATTAATTATGCAAATTTGGTGTTGAGCCTCTCCTAAAATCGGTCCCTTTGTCAAGCCAGCTCTTCAAGGAGACACTTGTGAAGTGCAGCGTGAGTTCTGATAGACATTTTCTGTCTCCGTGTTTCATCTTCAGTGTCTGAAGAAACCATCCAAACAGAAAAGATACCTTATGACTGTGGACATGTATATATGTATGCATAGTGCCAGTTTGATTTAAGGTGTGATAAGTGTATTTATTGAACTCCATGTACTAAAACTAAGTGAATACCTGAACACAAAGCACTGACCTTTTGTGTTAAATGGAAGAGAGGACATAACCCTACCGTCTCTGTAATCCTGGGCTCATATCCCAGCTTCTTCACTTGACCAGATTCTGTGATTTACAGCTAATTGCGGTACTTTTTCATTAACCATCCAGTCTGAGGGCACATTAAAGTAATTCAATACTTTACAAAACCTCTCTGACATATGGTTAATGTAAAATAACCTTCCTGTACATTTAGTGACAATATTGGATATATAATACATGGGATTCTGCAAATCCTGTATAAAAACATGTCTCTAATTTGTTTATATCAGTGCCTTGTAATGCCCCCTAGTCGCCGATTACAAACAAGTAACGTCAGAACTGAACTGTAGTAAATTATTACAGTCGAGTTCTGACATCACAATGCCTGCTGCCAGTGCCAGCAGCTGAGGGGAAAGGCTGGTCATGTCACAAAGCAGAATTAAAGCAGCTGTATAGAGGATGAAAACAAAGTGTGTTTTTTCTTCTGCTCTGTTTTTCTAGCTGAAAGGAGATATTTATGTCAACATTTATTTTTTGCACTCCCTAAGTAAATATAGTAAAGCTAAAATCTTTCTGTATGTTTCTACACATTCTGAGTTTCTGCTTTTTTTTTTAAACTGACGTGTGTTAATCTGGCTCCAATACCTTTTTGCAACAAATATCCAACAGCTTTTTTGATGCTTTAATTTTGCACTAGAGATTCTATTTTCATTCTTTAACGTTTAGAAAAATGCTCTCTCTTTTATATGAAAGAGGTACGCACCAAGGGTTTAAGAGGTTTGTAGGAAAGGTGACGGTGTGACCATGTATTTATTATAAGGGATAAAGTACCCTCCTGAAGGAAGTGACCCGATTAGGGCCACTCGGGTCACTTGCGACCACCTCTCAGCCTTCCATACGAATGACGAGTCGGTCAGACAGTAGAGAATACAAACCAAGTTATTCAGGATACACTCGATGGGAGTCCGGTCTGACCAGCCTCCTTAGATTGCTGAAGAGTGACTGCCTTCAGCAAGCATGACAATACAGATATGTACAACTCAGAACCAACAAAGACACGCCCCAACTGGAAATTTCCAGTTGGTAGCTGGTGAACAAAGGAGATACAGAAGGACGGGTTTCAGTCCTGAGACCAGGCACATGCTATCTCAGCATCAAGGTCACTTTGCCTGCACCCGCCGCTCTAAGGGTGGGAGCAGGCCTATCTAGTGGGAAAGGTATGTACTGACAAAGACATTGTATTCATTAGTACAGCGAAGCTCAACCTTGGAGAAACGAAAACTATCGCAGCTGCTTCCAGCTGGGGCAGAGACAGAGGGACAAAAGTTAATTTCAATCATGGTTCAAAATGGCGGCGAATGCTAACTTAAACATACAATGCATGGGCAATTCAGTTAAAACATTTTTATTCCAACAGGCCCTCCTTTTAGCATTTGCTAATTCATTTTAGTACTACCTAGAGACAGATAACATATTGCAGAAAATAAAATCTACCACTATGAGCTGATGCGTGCATTGTTAATATTCAAAGATACCTTCATCAATCAACATAATGTCATGAATATCTCTCATCAGCATGATCGTGGCATTAGCGTTATGGACTGCTTTATTTGGTTTAGGCGTCAGAGTACTTACACAATAAGCGCAACAAGGTGGGAGGCACGGTATGCAAAGGCAACATGTAAAGATAATACCAGCAACTGCAAACAGAAAGATAAGAATCTTCCTACCCCAGGACATGAACAGACCCTAGAACCACCCAGAGAGGGTCCAAGTACCATTTTCTTGGTGTATGTCAGATGAAAGTCTATGCAGCTTCTGTATGGCAGAATACACATTGGGGGCATGGTCAGGAATATACACACAGCAGCTACTGCCAATAACGCGACAGGCCCCTCCCCGATCAGCAAGGATGACGTCTAACACCATCCTGTTTTGTAAGGTGACAAGCCTCGTAGCCTGGAGCTCAGCAGTGATGTTGGTCAGTATCCCTGCTGTTGTATTAATAACCCCCTCCACAACTCTTGTGAGCTGACGAAGCTGAAGGCTATTAGCCATGGGGCCCCCCGAAAGGTACGATATCCTTCATGACTTCCTCAAACTGTTGTAAGGTGGTGTCTATCTGATCTATATCTTTAGTATCAATGACCCTTCTGACTCGGGGCAAGCATGCACCCCTATGCTGCAGCCGATGATCTTTATGGTAATTCGATGGAGCTATATACACAGGGGGAAGGAGGAAAAAGAGATTACACCTGCCTGACCATCCCTCTGGGAGCCAAACATAAGCTTGGGATCCACAGACAAAGTATACTTTAGGGGGTGGTATTAAGGGTGGACTATCGGGCATTCTCAACTCATATGTGGAATTGCATCTGCTCTCTCCTACTTTTATCCTCCCAGCCCCCTGGACACAAACACTAACTGTTGTGTTAACCACGGACACGGGTATTGGCTGGTCCTCAGTAACATTACGGGCCTGGAAGGACTGGAAGTATTCGGACATGTTGGACCCCTGGAAGTCAGCTATTTCCATTTGAGACCATGTCCCGTTCTTTAACCTTTGTATGCATTCATGCAGGTCCGTTAAAACAATCTACCAAACGGCTCTTGGCCTGTCAAACTGCTGGGGGAAGCCCTGTGATGGAAGTGTACATTCTGTACCATGGTGCGAGAATCAGCAGGTGTCCTATCCAGTGTATCGAATTGGGAATGGGGACGCACCATACTGAGCAGTGTGAATCAACCCTCACAACTACTCATGTATGACAGTGGCATGGACAACAAATTATCACTTTTATGAGTCACTGCGGGAAGTAATCCACGAACCCAACATTTTGTTGTATTCGACACCTTATGAGCCTGATGCAACATTTGTACCAATACATTATCCTTATAAGACTTTCAATGCTCTCTTTTTTGAGGGACCAAAGTAACAAAAATATGTTCAGGAGGAATCGGTGTTGTACCAACCAAAGAATGTACAGGATACTTCTCATTGAGGAAACAGGATATTCCCAATACAATTATTAGTGCAATCGCAACAATTGACACAAAGACTATTTTACTTTTTGTGGACCAACCCCGCACTGGACGCGGAGGTGCAAATGGTTGTTCTTCCTCAGTAACAGGTTGACCAAACGGATGCATTGTAAAGCAAGGAAAAGGGAATGCAATAAAACTAATGGCAAGGGGCAAGTGTTCCCAGTGTCCGTCTGAGCTTCACTGGTAGACTCCTATTGTTCATCAACGTTGGCACTCTTGAGCACCGGCGGTGGAGCTGCTCAGTCCTAGAACGCGATAAATCCCACGTCGTCCGGGATACTGTACCCCCCTCCAGGGGTGCACATTCGATTTATCCTGTCCAATGTCAGAACAATGCACCAATCTCGCCTTGCCCTAAACTAACACCATTGGTACTATTGACAAAGCACACCCTGACCTGCATAGACCATCCCTAACTAATCTGACTTCTCCTTTGGTGCACTGTTCCTCCGTCGGGGCCGCAAATTGTACCTAGTGACTCCAGGCGCAGAAGGGTCATGAAAAAGGGGCTCAGGCACAGAGGGGTCAATGGAAAGGGGCTCCTCAATTGCTTTGATCTCCGGGGGTGTTGCCGCATTTAGTACTTCATTGTTTTTGGCATTTATTTGGGTCCACATGAGCTGGGCATCGGAAAAAGGGACAAATCATGGAACTCTCTTGCACTCCGAGTCCCCGATACCATCCCTCACTCACTGGTTGTCGGGCAAAGGCAGGGGCACCCTACGGCAGTGGGAGGAATGGATCCAGTTCTTTCGGCCAGAGACCTTCACAGCGGTGCGTGTTGAGAGGAGGACCAGTTCTGGCCCCCTCCACCAAGGCTCCAGGCTCCTTTTCCGCTGGAAATTCTTGATGAGGACCCAATTCCCAGGACGAATATCGTGTCCAGGCACCCCAGGTACTGCGGGAAGTGTGTCCCTGATCTGTCGGTAAATAGAACGCAGATTTTCAGTTAACTGGTACAGATAATCAACTAGTAAAGGATACTCAATCTTAGAAAACTTACGAGGTCGTGGAACGCCCCAGACATTCGCCGGGCGCCCGTACATGACCTTGTAAGGTGACAATCCTGTCCTAGAATGTGCTGTTGTTCTGGGGCTAATGGTAAAGCATCTGGCCACTGCAACCCTGTGGTCTCCAGAATCTTTGCCAATTTCAGTTTGAGAGTACCATTGTACTTCTCAATCAAACCTGCTGATTGGGGTTGATTTGCAGCATGAAACTTCTGTCTGATGTGCAGTCCCTCATACACTAGCTGGATAACCTTGGCATTGAAATTACTTTTGTTATCACTCCAGATCAAGCGGGGCAAGCCGAAACAAGGAAAGAACTCCTTCAGGAGTATCTTTGCAGTCGCAATGGCTGTAGTTTCCTTTGTGGGGTAAGCCTCAACCCATTTACTGAACGCACAAACAACCACCAACACGTACTTCAAATTATTGACCCTATCCATTTCGATGAAGTCCATCTGGAGGACTTCTAACGGGAAAGTGGGAGGTGCGAAATTACCGGGTGGTGTAGGGGTGCCCTTGCCAGGATTGTGCATCATGCACACCATGCAATATTTTACTAAATGGGCAGCTGTCTTGGAGATGTTGTCACTCTGCCATACAGGGTCTAACAACTTGCAAATACCTTTAGCACTGATGTGAGCTGGGCCATGGGCCATTGTCACTACAGGGAGAATGTATGTATCTGGCAACATCCATCTCTGCTTCCCTGACTTATCAATCCAATATCACTCATCGTTCAAAGTTGCTGTACTCTCTTGCCGCACTGCTAATTCCCCCACTGTGGCCTCACTCTGGATATCCTTCACATTCTCTAGTGTATCCTCAAACATGGAGAACTTGGGCACCCACCTAGCTGGACCTGCTACAAACATTCTTTTCATCTTAGTACGGGCTGTCTCTTTAGCTGTCTGATCTGCAAAAGCGTTCCCCTCACCCACCTGGTCCGTAACCTTCCTATGAGCGCTGCACTTCACAATCACCAATTTCTTAGGGAGTGTCAATGCGGAGAAAAGCCTATGTATGAGAGGACCATGCTGAATGCGTGTCCCATGGGAAGTAAGGAACCCTCTCTCTGCCCAGAGCCACCCAAAATTATGGGCGACCCCGAAGGCGTGCTGGCTGTCGGTAAAAACATTAACAATCAGCCTCTCGCTCAATTCACAAGCTCGAATAAGGGCGACTAGCTCTGCAGCTTCGGCCGACTGATAGGGAACTCGTGATGTCTCAACTACCATGTGCAGTGTAGTGATTGCATATGCTGCAGTGGTGGTGCCATCTGGCAATTTGAAACAAAAGCCATCGACACATAGTTCCCCTTGGGGGTCAGATAAGGGAACATCAGTTAGGTCTACCCGTCCCTTCGTCTCTTCCTCCGTCGGGAAATGCAATCATGTATATCAATCTCCTCATTTTCAGAAGGGAGGGGTAGTAACGTGGCTGGATTCAGAGTGGCACAGCGTTTGATCCTGATGTGCTTTTGGAAGAGTGTTAGCTCGTAACCGGTCAGACGTGCACTGGTGAGGTGCTGCGTCCTTGTCTTATTCAAAATTTTATCCACAGCATGGGGTACCATGACTGTGAGGTCGGTATCAAGTACGAGTCCAGCCGATTGTCTTATTGATACCGCCACAGCCCACCGCTCTTAGACAGCTCATGAGGGCTCGGGCGACAGGGTCAAGTATAGCAGAGAAATAAGCACACGGGCGTTGCTTATCCCCAAATTTTTGTGTTAGAACAGAAAGAGCCCAACTACCCAGCTCATGGACGTACAACACAAAACATTTTTTATAGTTAGGGGTACCAAGCACTGGAGCCGAGCAAAGCGCAGCTTTCAATTGCTCAAAAACTGCTGACACTCTGGCGTCCAAGGCAGGGGCTCATGCACATCTTTTGTGTTAGTGCCAGCAGAGGCTTAACAAACAATGAGTATCCAGGTATCCACTGCCTGCAATAGGAAGTGATACCTATGAAAGCACGCACCTCTTTCTGAGTTTGCGGAACAGGCATTTTCACAATGGTACTGATGCGCTCAGGAGTCAATCTCCTACCATCCTTCGACAGTAGGTGACCTAAATAGGTGACCTCCTGTCGACAATACTGGAATTTGGAGAGGGATACCTTATGACCATGGTCAGCTAGATGGAGCAGCAATTTAACCGTACTATCTCTACAACCTTTTTCTGTGTCTGAGGCGATGAGCAGATCGTCAACATATTGGAGTAATACATTACCTATGGGTAGCGACAAGGAATCCAGTTGACTTTTCAATGCCGGACTATAAATACTTGGACTCTCTGTATAGCCTTGAGGAGCATGACAGAATCTAAAACTTCTACCAGCTAGGGT
Organism: Calotriton arnoldi; assembly: GCA_963921515.1. Classification (NCBI taxonomy): domain Eukaryota; kingdom Metazoa; phylum Chordata; class Amphibia; order Caudata; family Salamandridae; genus Calotriton; species Calotriton arnoldi. The sequence continues at coordinate 769,735 of CAWUFW010000967.1, read as the reverse complement.
GAACCCGAACAGATAACTGCAGTCAGGATGAATGGGGATGCTGAAGAGGGCATTTTTCAAGTCAATAACGGAAAAGAATTTAGCAGAGGAAGGAATAATCGTCAAGAGAGTCGTAATGTCAGGGACCACTGGAAACTGGGGAATCACTATCTTGTTAACTTCATGCAAATCAAACACAAAGTCGTAAACATCTTCGTGATACTCAGAGGGACCCGAAGGCGTCCGTTTGAGGATCGGAAGAATGGGGCTGTTACAAACATTAGCAGTCGTCTGCTCAACCACTCCTTTCTCAATCAAGTCTTGCACAATCTGAATCAAAGCACGCTCACCTGCCTGCAGTATCGTATACTGAGGAATGCGGTGTAAAATAGCACCTTACTTGACACGAATCGAAACAGGCGATATCTGCAACAAACCCACATCTGTGTCGCCCGTTGCACACAGTGTGGGTGGCACATCTTTAAATTCAGCAGGGAGGGGTGCATCTTTGGACAGACACTGCGTAGTGCACATGACATTGGGACCCACTGTCATGTAGACACCCTCCGGTGAGCAATATATTGTGGCATGCAATTTCTTCAACAGATCCAGACCCATTACATTTTCTCCACAATTAGACGTCAACAGAAATAGTGAATCTACAGTAAAAGGACCAATAGTCAACGCAAGAGGTTTGGGAATGGGGCTCACAACCGGTACACCAGAAAATCTGCCCGAAACATTATTATGGCCAGACAGAGCTGCCCCAGGGACCAAGGAATGAGAAATTGAGCTGTTCGTCACACCTGTATCCACCAAAAACTCCTTGGTCGAACCATGCACATTCGCACTAACGTACGGATCTCTTTGGTCTACAGGTATCAAGACTGGTCCCACACCCAGTCCCTGGCTGTCCTAGCTGTAAGACATCCCTGTCACCGCATCCGTATCATAGTCGTCATGATAGTACTGTCTGCCCCGAGGGTCGTCAAAGTAGTTCTGATCAGTACGACCCTGCGATGACTCAGCCTTCTGAGCCCTGTCCTGACCACCATCTCCACGACCCCGTCCACGAGAACCCCGTCCTCTAGGGACCGCCACCTTCTTCAAAAGCACCGGACACTCGCTGCGCCAGTGTCCCTCCTCCTTACAATATGCGCACTGATTCGGCCCTACCGGCGTAGTATTCCTGATAGTACGAGGAAGCTGCCGAGCCAGACCACAACGTCCCCTACCATTCGCTCGACACCACGTCCCCTACCATTCCCTAGAGAAGCCTGCTGCAACAACACCTTCGTCTTCAAATCTTTATGCTTTTTCTCCATCTTCTCCATCTTCTCCTTATCCTCGTTTTCCCTGTGCTCATAATATTGCGCCATATTAAAAATAACAGAAGGAGAGGATGTGGACCAGGTGCTTTCGGAAGCTTGTAATAGAGTCGCTATTTCAGGGAGCAAATTTGAAACAAATCTACTAACAAACAAACGCATACCACCCTCAATTGACAAGTCCTGTCCACAATATCTTCCAAAAACACACTTTCAAACCAGGTGAAAAAATCAGACACACTCATCTTTCTTCTGACGACAGGCCGACAGCTTGTCCCAATCAATCTTTCGGGGTGGGATAAGGGAATGCATATAAGTGATAATACAGCCAGGCAGAGCAAGTATCTCTGCTTTAGGCTTCTCACCAGGCTTCCTTTCCTGGTCCCATACTTTAATTTGATCCCAAGTACCACCCAATTTGGCAACGTGATCCTGTGTATGTACCTGTCTCCAAATATCAACGGGTACCAACAAACCAAAGAACATTTCGATATAAGCAAGCGTCATTACCGTTGATGAAGCGGCCTCAGTCAATTCTTTATAGTATGCAGTAGGATTTTTCCTAGGGTCAGGCAACTGAGTTCTAAGGGACAAAACTTCACTCCTTTTCCACGGAGTGTAAACCCACTGTTCCTGGAAACGGGCCTCTACCCTGGGCCTCGTCACATGATCATGCTAATCCCGTATCTCTGGTATCTCAGGATTATATATAGCATGCACCTCCCTCATCGGGAACTGAGGCACCGGGGTGGGGCTCTTCTCCAGCAGCCTTCCCCGGTAAGCTACCAATGTTGCAACATTACCAAAAACATGAGCAGGCTCCAATCTGCAGTGCTGCACCCTTGAAATGCTGCTTCCAAAGACAGATCAGAGTAGCCGACATGTGCTTAAGGGCATGTTGCTGTACGAAAGGCTCATAATCTTTCATCACACTCCACACATCTTCCACACTGTAAATGGGGTTACAAGCCCACTGTTCTGCTTGATTAGCCACCACCTTCTTCTCTGCATCTCCCACATCAGATCGGACCAATGTCCGCCCCATGCGCTCTTTAAATTTTATCCATTCTCTATCCTCGGGGCCACGCATCGGTGTATCACTACTCAGTGATGTCGGGGAATCGAGGAACAAAGTGGGGGTGACAACAGAGGGAGCAGGCACTAACGTCACTGTCGGTTGCGTCGTGGGTGTAAGAGCTGGAGAAAGAGACGCTGAAGCAATAGGCATTGCGGGAGTACTAACAGTCATGGTTGCCACAGACGGCGAGAACAAAGAAAGGACATGAGGTGCCGTGGCCAAGGCAGTTTGATCGACCGTAACAGAAGCAGAGACAGCAGAGGCAGAAGAACCACGTAGCTGAGCCTGTCGGGGAAGAGCAGGATATACCCTCTGTGGGGCATACGGAGGTGGGGGTCGAGCATCCAGCAATTCTTCTACAAAAGCGTCATTTTCCTCTCAGCTACATAAGACTTATCAACATTCAGTCGAAACCTCCTTTCTTCACGTTCAAATCCTATCTCCTGTTTCTCTCTATCATGCGCTACAGCTTTCTGAGTCAATGTTTGCGTCCTCCCCTTCCGGGCCTTTTTCTCTGTTTTCATTCGCCTCTGTTTAGCCTCTTTCTGCCATGTTCTGAGGGAATCAAACATAGACTGCCTACTTCTTTTCGCAAACAACTTCTCCTGCAAGACACTAATTTTTTGTTCATCAAAAGTGCCTGTCAACGGCCAATGCAACTCGGCATTGTCCCTCGTATATTTGTGCCATAACGTGCTAAACATAATAGGGCCAATGCCCTGTTTTACATACATGTCAAAATTAGGGGTGCCTTTGGGAGGTGCTGGCTGACTTTCTTCCAGTCGAGCATCAGCAGAACAACAGCGACAACAAGAAACCAAGAAACGACTACAAACCGGCATTTTCAAAAGTAGGCCAAATTCATTATGTTGCCCGGCAAAATGTTCGCGAACGCGTCGTATCTAAATCGGTCCTCAGACCATCCCAAATGCAAACCAAAATCGGTCCTCAGACCGTACCAAAGACAAACCAAAATGGTACCATATCCACAAAGAACCAAAGCAAACTCACCTGGTGCACACAGGTCAAACAAATTTATTCTCCACTGCCGACTCTTCGGACCAAACGGTCAGATCCAAGGGTTTCGCCGTTCAGGACCCCAGTCGGGATGATCGCTGAGCGAGGCACCGCCCAGTCAGACAGACGGGGCAGCTGCGAGTTCAAGACTCTCTCGTGCAGGGATCCCTGGTCCCCCCGTCCGACCTGACATGGCCCCGACCTCCTCACCCATCCGCGGGCGAGGATGGGTCACCCGATGGAGTCCCTGTTCGGGCGCCAACTGAAGGAAGTGACCCGATTAGGGCCACCCGGGTCACTCGCGACCACTTCTCAGCCTTCCATATGAATGAAGAGTAGGCCAGACAGTAGAGAGCACAAACCAAGTATGTTTTATTCAGGGTACACTCGAGTGGAGTCCGGTCTGACCAGCCTCCTTAGATTGCTGCAGAGGGAATGCCTTCAGCAAGCATGACATTACAGATATGTACAACTCAGAACCAGCAAAGACACGCCCCAACTGGAAATTTCCAGTTGGTAGCTGGTGAACAAAGGAGATACAGAAGGATGGGTTTCAGTCCTGAGACCAGGCACATGCTATCTCAGCATCAAGGTCACTTTGCCTGCACTTGCCGCTCTAAGGGTGGGAGCAGGCCTATCTAGTGGGAAAGGTATGTACTGACAAAGACTTTGTATTCATTAGTACAGCGAAGCTCAACTTTGGAGAAACAAAAACTATCGCAGCTGCTTCCAGCTGGGGCAGAGACAGAGGGGCAGAAGTTAATTTCAATCATGGTTCAAAATGGCGGTTGAACATAAAATGGTGCCGCGAATGCTAACTTAAACATACAATGCATGGGTAATTCAGCTAAAACATTTTTATTCCAACACTCTGCTGTACATGTTAAGGTGATTGCAAGTCACCTCAAAGTTCCATAACCTCACAATGGAACTCAGCTTTCAGCCTTATTCCTTTGTATGGTCATGGAATTCCTTGGTGACTCGCAATATCCTTATAATGGATGGCAGGGGGTACTTTAACCAATATATAAATAGAGAACATGACAGTCTGACATATTCTGGGTAATTCATTGCAACATCATCAGGGCAGGGGCTATTTTTCAATATTATGTGTTAAAAAATATATCACTTTAAAAAAATGTAACTCAGTTCAGTGATATAATCGTAAGCACTTAATTGAAACACTGAGAAATGTTGAAAAATACATACAGGTCTTAATCATTTTGTTTGATTACATTTGTTGGGTGATTTAAATCTTTCGATTTCTCAGATCATGCTTTGGTTCTTAGAGCCAAGCCAGACCCTGGGTCCGTTTCTTACAAATGCTGCATGCCCCCAACCCCCCATCCCAGCGTGAAATTTAGGGCCCGATTCACAAAGGTAAACATAGATCTAAAGTCTAACTTTAGACCTGAGTCTAAGTTTAGACCTGAAGTCTTATGAAGACTTCAGGTCTAAAGTTAGACTTCAGGTCTAAACTTAGGGGCATGTTTATTAACAAATCACGCACTGCAGCAATTCAGCTTGCTGCCCTGCGTGGTAGGGAAAGGGCAGGAATGCGCCGCACTTAACATTGTATGGCGCTTTCCTATCTTTTCCCTGCGCTGGCGCACAATGTGCTGCCTAGCTGCAACGCAGGCACCCTTGCACCATGGTGCAGGGAGCCTGTGTTGTAAGCAGGATTGGTTTTGTGGACAAAAGGACACCTTCCTGCACAAAACAATCCTAAGAGGCATTTTCCTCTTTATGTAGCACACATAGAAAGAGGACTCAACGAGGAGAAATAAAGATATTTCTCCTTGTTGCGTCTTTGGTGGGGAGACGTACATTTCTGATGCATTCCCAGGTCTACCACTCTTGGGACATCTGGGAAATCGTCAGAATACATGGGTGGATGCTTGGGAACACCTACACGTCATCTATGTAACACCCTCACCACGCAGTGAAACGCAAGGCAGCAACTTGCCCTGCCTTGCATTATACTAGATTTACCAAGCCATGCAGGATGGCCTTCCGTGGCTTGGTAAATTTCATTGTAGGTTTTGCGCCGCCCTGAGTCACTTTGCTTGGTGCAGGGAGACGCAAAATCTATAATAAATATGCACCTTAGACTTCAGGTCTACAGTTAGACTTCAGGTCTAAAGTTAGACTTCAGGTTTAAGTTTACCTTTGTGAATCAGGCCCTTAGTGTCTCCTATATACTAATGGGCAGGACGTGCGGTACAACTGACAGATGTGATGAAGTTTTGAAATGAATGAAATGAAATGAATTTGTACTTATAAAGCGCACTGCTACCCTGAGGCATCCTGGCGCTGAACGCATACCGCTGTAGAACCCTTCCTGGCCTTTCCCTGTGAAATGTCCACTCCTGGGCACCCCCAAGGTGAAGCCAAGCATCCCAGCACTGGTGGGGCCGTTGTGGAGATTAAGCAAGCTATTGCCCAGAGTTGCAGAGTGGGACCCATGATTAGAATAGGCACCGAGGCGAGAATTATCAGGTCCGAGGAAGTTGAGCCCAAGACCCGCTGAGGCGGGAATTGAACCCTGGTCCCGTGCCAGATCTCTGCATCAGGGTCTGCCGCTCTAACCATTGAGCCACACTTCTCCACTTTGCCAGCATGTAGTAGCATAACACACCTTTTAAACCTGACCCGTATGTTCTCTATGCTGTCATTGTCTTATCGTAAAATTCTACAATAGATTAAAAACCTAAATAGGAGCACCACTGTGTGCATTCTCTTCACCTCACACGGCAGTGGAGTTAGAAGAAGGCGATTGGAGTCTATCAATCAATCAATCACGGCATTCTAGAGCAATCGAGATGTGCAAAATGGCCATGGAGGCCACATTTTACAACTTGGCCTCAAACAACCATGAACGAGATATTGGGGACATAATTTTGGCCCAGGACACTGTGAAGTGTACCCAACAGGACTAACTACCAATAAAAATACAAAATTGGTCCTCTCTATACTGGAGATTGAGCAACAGAGTCCGGCTAATGATCGATTTACTATAAAGGACATTACTCCACACCTTGTTAGGACGAATCAAAGAGTCCAATCGGTTCACAGACAACGGTTTTAAAGAGGGACGCAAATTTGATCTTGAAAAAGGTGGTCCCTAATCGTACAATACCACTGAAACGCGTCAACGCACTGGACAGACTAAATCCATTGAGCATTCTGGCAAAATTGACGAAAAAGTTTGCACTAATCAGATGCCCATTTCGATTGCACATATGGATTAGTTCACGAATTACAAATAAGTGTATTGTCGTATATGTTTTGTCTCTCTTATTGTCTTTCTTCTTTTTTTATCTTTTTTTTACTTTGTTCTCCCGCCACTGGGTTTTATGGTGTATTTTATTGTATTGTTATAAAATATAGGCTGATTTTGTAATTGGACCCTATGGGTCTTTTGACCCTTGTGAGATAATTAGACTATGTTGTGAAAGTCCTATATTTATGAAATGGTTTTTATGTATGAATTGATTTTTTAAACTGTGGTGGAGTAACAGTCTACATTATTTTTAATAAACATACTATATTTTCTCCACTATTTGAGTATTTGTGGCACTACAACTATTGAATAGGGGGTTTGAGGGTGAATAAATGAAGTATGAATGATTGTGGTATTCATTGGAGAAGAAGGTGTAAGTGATTCAAATACCAAAGGGAATATCAATTATACATTCCAACTCAAACAACCCTGAACTTCCCTGCACAAAACAAATGAATTGAAAATTGCATTTTTCAGAGTGGTCAAATAAACTTCCTTTTTGTCCTTGTTGAAAATCATGCATGCTTAATGAATGCTAATAAATCGAGGCTTGAAAAAAGGGGCAGAGGAGGAATGCTGACTCTGAGACCTGGATTATTACAAATTGCCTGTTAATTCTGATGGGCGTGGTAATAGTAATTCCAAGGCACGGAAAAACACAAAAATTGTTTAACAACTGGTCTGTCAGCTTTCAGTCTGCACATGTGGATGCATTCAGGAAATAGAATATAACATTCCAGAAGCAGGATTTCATTTGTGTATTTTTCCCACATGATAAGTAGATCAACTGAAGGGATTCCAACAAGTGCGGCTACTGTAAACATAGGTACATAATACTTGGCACCTGTGCCTATTTTTGTGGGAGTTTTCCTTTTGTTTTCAACTTTTGAAGTGCGCCTAGAAAGCTGCGGCTGACTCAGCTTTGCGCACATAGTACCGGGGATGTTTCTAAATTCCCAAAAGCTGTACATTTATTTACATCGATGCATAGGGGTCCATCTACAGGAATACATGTATGACTTTTTTGTGAACTGACTCCGATTTTTTCTTATCACCCTTTAATTTCATTCATTAGATGTATATGCTTTAGCGATTACCATGGGTATCTTCTTGGATCTGTCAAACGTTGACGAGTCTGGAGCAGTGGCCACTCCTCCACTAAGGCAGAGGTGTGTCGCCCCACTGCTCCTTGAGCAGTGCAAAATAAAAATAAAATGATAATAACACGAAGTTATTATCATTTTATTTTTCTTTGCTCCAGCCAGGTCGGGCAGGGCGTGGCTGGCTCACCGCAGAGGGAGCAGGAGTGGGTTGCACTCCCACCCTACATGCGCATGACAGCAGTCCAAACCGTCATGCGCACTTGGCATGTTCTCCATTGGGCTGTGTTGCACAGCCCCGTGGAGAACATGCCCAGCCTCCCCAGGCACTGCCTGAGTGACCAAACAGGCCGCTCAGACCAATCACGATGCTCAGGCAGCTTCGTGATTGGCTGGGAGAGTCTGTAAGCCTGGGTGCTTCCGGTGCTGTCAGCAGACGGAGGAGAGGCGTGCGGCGGTGGGAGAGGGGTGCGGCAGCAGCTGCGGCGGCAGAGAAGGTACGTTTATTTATTTTAGTTTTTTCACCCACCACCCCTCCCGCCCCACCAGTTAACGTGGCTTAACGCTGCCTTGCAAATAAGGCCCCCTTTCACTCTACACTTAGCTTGAAATGGGTGGGCAATGAGTGTTGTGGTGGGCGCTCCGCCGCAACACCCATTGATTTTGACGCTGCACCCTATTTACAAGGGTGATGTAAATAGGAGGCAGCGCCAAAATTAAGACCAGGGAAAACCTGGTCTTAACATGGCGAAATGAGGAGAAATGCATTGTACAGCATACATAGAAACAGCAAAACGCCATGAATGATTGTTTATGTGCAGAAAGGTGTCCCTTCCTGCACATAAACAATCATTAAAAAAATGACGATTTGCAACTTCTATGTGCTACACAATGCAGCACACATAAGAGTTAAAAATCGTCATTCTGGATTGTTTATGTGTAGGAAGGGGTTAAAAATCACCATTCTGGATTGTTTATGTGTAGGAAGGGACACCTTCCTGCACATAAACAATCATTCCCCCAATGCAGACACACTTGCACTATGGTGCAAGGGTACCTGCATAGGCGCTAGGCAGCTGAATTTAGCACCAACGCAGGGAGAAACGCAGTGGTATGCCGTATTATTGTAAATACAGTGCATCCCTGCAATTCTAAAGTGACGGAGCGCTGCGTTAGCAATTTTGGAGCTAACCCGCGCTCCGCCACTTTCTTGTAAATATGCTCCCATGTTTCTTCCTGGCTTGTTCTGGACTACCTTCTAACACCTAAAACATGGAGTCCTAACTACCAACCTAGTAACATGGATCAGCAACAAATATTATAGTTTTATACAGTGCTCTAGTACAATTAGCCTACACTTTTAAATGAGTTTTTTTTTACTAAGGTTATTCCATCCTGGACCAACATATTATGCTTTTTTTTAAATTATTTTTCTTATTACTCCCAAAGAACACAAAAAAATCCCTTTCAGGGAAAACAATAACTATTTCAGTTGCCGTTTCTGATTTCCGATTATAACTCAGAAACAGCTAGTGTATGACTTGCTGGGAGATAAGGTAATAAAAAAACCAGGGGAATGGAAAAAAAACTAGCCCGAATTAAAGGGATAGATTTGGAGATCAAGGCAATTACAAAGTGGAGTAAATATGAAAATCAAGAACTCACAGTAAATATCTGGACCACAATTAATAGTTTAAATTTCCGCTCAGTTAGAGGCGCTAACTGGCGAAGGATGTTATATTTTAGTAAATGGCTATTGTATAGAACTCCGGCCTTTGTTGCTAAGGCTTATCCTAGTCAATCGGGGCAGTGTTTTCGCTGCCATACTCATCCACGTCGCAAATTGGACTCATATAATATTACAGTGCCCATTGATCCAGAAGTTCTGGCATGATATCTTTGAGTTTTTAACGACGGAACTCGCAATGACATTCGGTTGTAATGACCGACTGATATTGTGGGGCTATGATCCAGATTTGCAGGCATCACAGAAGTTGATTAAAATAATATATATTGGTATGGCGGTCGCTAGATCTCTTTTACTTCAAAGATGGCGATCGGATTTAATTCCTTCAAAAATTGAATGGATTCAAAAAATGGTTTTAGTAAAGAATAGTGAACGAAAATATGCTATGCGAACAGGGGGATTTAAGAAATTTGAGAAAATTTGGGTAAAGTTTTTTGATATTACTCCCTAAAAATCTCTATTCGAAGCCATTTGCCCCTTCTGTTTATGAGAGAACATGTTTTAGAGAGATAGCACATTCTTAGTTTTTGGTCCAGTTTGGATGGAAATAATGGTGATCTATTTAAAAGATGTTAGGTGTTCTTTTTCTTCTTTTTTTTTTTCTTCCCTCCCCCTGTTTTTATGATTGATTAAGACTTGTTATGTATTGATCAATAGATGTTATTTATCATTGTGTGTGTAAATATTCTTGATGAAATTTATAGAATGTATAGCTGGATTTATTGTATTGCATTATTTATGGTTTTCAATAAAAAAAATAAAAAAAAAAAAAACTATTTCAGTTGCCAAAAACATAAATGTTAGGTACACATAACCTAGTATGAGAACAGGAAGGCTGTGATATAATTCTCGGATTTCAACCTCCATAACTTCTCCACATTGTTTGATACCTTGAAAGCCCTAAAAGGTCCTCCAGTGGATAAAGATATTAGCACTAATACAATGCCTCCAATATCTACTATATGACTATAATGCTCCCACCTCCCACTCCTCCACTGCCACCAGCCCCCCTTGCACACACACCCCTTGGGGAATGAATGTGGACGGCACAGTAGCTGCTTCATCTGACCCTTCATTGCAACCTACAGAAATAATGTCACAGACAGAAATACTGTCCAGGACTGAACCGATAGCTCTCTCAGTAGCCTACACCGCCCTTTGTGTCAATCTCCCTCTGTCAACCAACCTCCTGGTCCAGCACAATTACACCAAAACAACAGCACACAAGTTGACTTCACAGAAGGACTTAACCACCCATACAGATGATTCCCATGAGAAGTGCGATTACTGGCCTCATACTTCATTACAGCCACTTACTACTGAACAGAGCACACATCTCTTATTCACTCCCCAAAATTAACTGCTTCACAACAAGCTGAAGCTGGATTATCTGCACATAATGATGCAATGCCTGTAAACCACAGTCTCCATCTCTCTATCCCACAGGCACTCTCCTCCCAGTGACTGCTATCCTAAACCTTGTTCCACCACATCTTGCACAACTATTCCTGGTGCTGGTCTGGAGTCAGTGGTAGGCTTACCGACTGGAGTGGAGAGGGCAACCGTTTTCTTTACATGACTGGCATGAGTCCATGTTAAGTGACCCGGCACACTTGATAGCAGTGTTCGTAATCAGTAGGACCTGGAATGGTCCCTTCCACCATTGTTGCAGGCAATTCCTGCAGACTGAATTCTTGGTTAACACCCAGTCTCCAGGTTGCAACATGCGACCTGGCTCAGTTAATGGAGTCAGCAATGCTTCCTTGACTTGATTGTATAAAATATTCCAGCGTTTGGTCAGTGCAGTGCAGTGCTCTCAAACTGGCTTATTTTTTAGCTGCAGCAAAGGGGTCACTATTGGCTTTTCCTATATGGGGATAAGTCTACCCATCAAAATTTCAAAGGAGCATAGTTCGTTTGCTGAGCCTGGTGTGTTTCTGATGCTCCTAAAGGTCAGTGGCATGGCATCTACCCAAGACAAATCTGTTTCTGCACAATTGTTAGCCATTCCTCTTTTACACAGCTTCAGCCGCTGTCGTAATGATTGACCCCTTCCAGCCCCTTGCAAATTCACGGGACCACCTGCTGTAAAATGAGGGCCTTTGTCTGATAACAGGACCCTTAGCATACCAAATCGAGGCACAAGTTCTTTCAGACATTTGGCCACTGCCATTGCATCAATAATCTTTGTGCGGTAGGCCTCCACGCAGGTGAAAAACATGCAGACCACCACTAGAGCATATCGGAACTTGTTTGTTTGGGGCATCTCTATGTAATCCATGTGTAAGTATTCAAATAGGCCTATAGGTGGGAGAAAGTGTCCTTGTTGAGTTGGTGTGCCATTTCTGGCATTGTGCAGTTCACAAACACCAAAGTATTTACATAGTGTCTTAGCATACGGTCTAAATTTTGAATTATATCAAAACTGTTTATACAGCACTCTTTTTTATCAAGAATTAATTAATTGCATTAATCAGTGGAATATACATGAACTCAGGTAAGTCAAACAGGGTGTTACGGGCCTTCAATGAGGAACAGCGAATGTGTGTTTCTACATGTCCCCTTATGCCTTTGGTTAATCTAAAGGCACATGGACATATCAGCTTTTACCATCATCTGACATGCGGGCGTATGTTTTTAGGGTGTTGGTTGTGCCCGGAAAATTATTTACTCTGTTAATCAACCCATTTTGCATACGTCTTCATGTAAGTCATATACAAAATATACACAAGGGAGTGAAGAATCCCTGGAGACACAAATACAAATACCTTGGATATCAATAGCTTTAATCTTTTCCTTTATGTGCACTATACTTTATGTGACCTTTGTGACAGACACTGTACCTTTCATTCATGCTACCATGGAACAAAAGGTTGGGCGAATCCAGGGACATGGGCAGGGAAACATACCACTACTTGCTTTCGACTCCTATGAGTCACAACTTTGTTAGGATCGTCAATTGTGAGTAGACCTCTTGTGAGATGAGACTCATGCAAAAATATACAAATTCCATTTGTTGAAGGCCTCCCATTTTATCAGTAGCACCCTGCCCTTCTTCAGGGCCACCGTGCACTGTTGTAGAAATTTCAACTTCTGTCAATTGAACATCCCATCCAAGACAAACTGTAAATGTGTATTGTTCCTAGTATTCCCATTCCATTCCTTCAACCATATGAATCAGTAGACTGGCATGCTAACCTCAAAATTGCAATGAAAGAATAAGCAAGATAATCTTAAGAAGAAGCTAATAAATATGTATAGTGATATGGTCATACGAGGATTAATTTAAATATTTTTAGCGCAGGCTGTAAAAAAAGTCTTGCAGGCTCTTGCAATACACAGCGGAGGTAGGTAGATGCTAAAGGCCCATATGCAAATCCTATTGGTCAGGTTATGGAGACCTTGCAGATTCAGACAGATTTGGTTCAGACAAGTTACACCAAATCTTACAGATTGGGGTCTACGGAAGTAGTAGTAGTAGTACTAGTTTATCAATGAAATATCACCTTTAGGTATATATTTAGAAATACAATTCACTTGTCCCCAAATATCACCATGTTAGATAGCATTTCATTTTGGAAACATAAGCAATTTCCCAAAGCAAAACCTTATAATTTTCATTAAAAAAGTCATAATTTTAATCCGGAAATACCAGGTTTGCAATTTTAGTAAAACCATGTTTGGTGCCCAAGCATCAGTTGGTCATTTTCTTCAAGTACTCTCATTGTCATTGTAAACTTTATAGTGTAGTTAATAAAAAACACTACAATCAGATAAAATCGCCTATCAGTTAAAATTATCTAAATAGTTTTTTGCAAAAAGCTGTTTGTGCTTAAAAATGAGCAATCAGTGCAGAACAGGCGCATGATATGTAAACATTTTTAAAGTGGTCGGTTGGTACATTGCAAGGCAGTTAGGTGAAATAGACTTGCCGGGCCGGCCTCCGAGCATCTAATCAGTGCGCTGATACCTCAATTCGGCATCTCCCATTAGTGCTTGGCCAACGCTGCTCGGGCTTTATATGTTGTTGTTAGTTTTTGCCCATCTTATAGACTGTCGCAGTAGGCGACGAAAGCCGCTGCCTGAGTGTGTTAACAAATTTTGCACATCTCGCCAGTGCCCAGGGAACAGAGTGATTAAAACAGAAAGAAGAAGCTTCCAAACACGTTCGTACCCCTAGGGCCAGGCACACTGGTCTCTCTGATGGTCTAAAGCTGGGCAGCAGCATAACAAGTGTAGCAATGATTCATGTGAGTAGGTACATAACCTGCAATCTCTTTTGTCTCTATGGCCGGCCCAAGCAGAATTAAAATCTTTTATTGGCAGAGCTAACAATGTCATGTATAATATCTGCCAGCGGGTTTCCGCATTTAAGGCTTCAAGTACTCTCATGGACTACTGGCCAACATAGATAGATTCTACTTCGCTTGCCAAAGTTGCACTAAGGTATACCATTGATGTCCACAATATGCCAAGAATTGCAACCTTTATGAAAGGGCCAAAATTATACAATAGGTGGGCATTGTGATACCATGGATGCTCTGCATATGCCAAAAGTGCCTCAACTATGCCATGGCCCGCATTATCAAAGGGGGCACCATCACTTGTTGTAGCCCTACAATGTGCCACAACTGCTACACCATTTTCTTATCAAACATTGACAGCGGTAACTTTGAAGTGTTACATGTTGGACCTTAATCCAGAAGAAAAAGTAACAATTCCACAGTGGTAAATAGAAAAAACTTCGGGGACACATTCTGCTTATTTCCGCTGGAGAAAATATCGCTTGACAGGAAAAGCACTCCATTGGAGCAAAGAACATTGGCCTAAATGCTTCTATGTACCACTGAAAATAAGATCAGCACTAACATGGATTCTAGTAGTGTCAAAACCAGAACAAATTGACACTACCATAAGTGTAGGTTAAGTATGGGCACTACAAAGTCCAATAATGACAAAGATGTGTGTTTGTCAACTGCTTGTACTTTTGGTAGGACTTTGGTATACAAGAGCCATGTGTATGTGACAGGGATATGCAGATGATCTATGTTGATTAGCTTCTTGAAGTGCTGCATGGACAAAGAAAATGTCACTTGATTGGTCGGAATGTTTACGTAATTAAGAGTGCAGCTATTTTGTGCGCTGCTATTGGAGGGTTTTCAATTTTAAGTAAAATAGCCGGGAGTGAAGATAGAAGATTGATGTGTGGCCCCTTAATTAGAGATGATTTTTGAAGAAGTTCTTGTCCTGCCCATGCATTTCCTATTTCTAACTATCAAGGCTAAAGGTATGCTCCTCTTAGTATTACTTAGCGACCAATTAGCAAGAAAGCATGTGTTTTGCCAGTGATACTTTTACTACTGGCAGTAATTGCTACAAGTGAGATTTTTCCACTGGTGATAATGCTACACAAGTAGAAGTAATTACCAATGCTGCCATGATTATCGCAAAGCAGAGCAGCACTCTTGGAGGAATAGTAATTTACCACCAGTGCTTTGTTCTAGAATAGACACATCCTGCACCGAGGCCAAGAGTTACTCCCATTTTTAATGAGTGGCTTATAGGACAGAAAGTCTAATCCTGAATAACTTGGGACAGTCAAAGACTATGGGGCCGATTCCGATCTCGGCCGGTAGGGCTCCGAATCGGATTCGGCTTAACCGGATCCGATTCGGAGCCCTATTTCCCGACCGATTGGTATGCGCGTCCGGGCGAGCGAGTACGATGCGAAATCGCCGACCGACTCGTCCGGGCGTCCCGACCGCTCCGACCGACTCGATCCCGGGTCTAACCGCACCGACCGACTCGCTCGGACTCGACCCGCGCAATGGAGACGTTCCCCGGCCGGGTAAGTACGATGCACGCCGCGAGCAGTCCGACCGAGCCGCGCACTCCGGCTCGAAAGAGCAGTCGGAGCCGTACTTTGGGGGTCCGTGTCGGACCCCCTGTACGCGTAGCCGCGCGAGTCGCACACAGGGGGACCCATGGGTCCCCCCTACCTGTGCGTGTACGGCGCGAGTCGCTTCGCCGCGTACACGCTGTAGGGGCGCCCTTGTCCGCCTCGCACCCATTGAGTCAATGGGAGCCCGCGTACGCGTTGTACGACAGGCTCCCATTGACTTCAATGGGAGTCCGACCGAATCGAGTCCGATGGCATACGTGCGCATCGTACGCGTTCAGTCGGGCTGCACGGGTCCAATTCGGTCAGAAATCTCTCCGGGTCCGGCTCGGTCGGAGAGATTTCCGGCCCGAATCGGAATCGGCCCCTAAGTGATTAGTACTCTGACCTCATTTGGACCTCTAATTGAGTTTTAATATGGAGGAGAAAAAAGAAGAAAGATCCCGATACAATAGAGTGGAGTAGGACAGATTAAACCCTTACTGGTCTATCGAATTTATGTACACTTTGTTATCAGTATGTTTGTATTGTTTACAACTTGTTTTGTTTAGTATGTTTCAATCAGTTTTTCTATGTTTGGGTTATATTAGTTGTTTTGTCACTTATGTAAATTGATTGTTGTGCCTTCATTAATGTCTGTTTCAAGCATCTAAATGATCAATATAGTAAATGTATATGAGATATAGTAAATGTATATGAAATACAAAGATATTTTGATACCAATTTCATCCGTTGCATTTTGTGAATCTTGAGATGGAAAAACAATAGATTGATGAGTAGAAAATAGCACGAAGTAATTCATGTTCATTAATTGAATAGACTTGGAGGGACGAGTAGGAGACCTACAGGTGTGAAAAATTTGAGAATCCATGGTCTGAGAGGCACCCACTAGATGAATTGTTCTAGAATAACTTCATGGTCTTCATAATAGGAGTAGTATTTTCCAGGTTTTGCTCCACTTGAACCCTGTAGTGATGGTGTAATGTTATTACAACATATGCAATTTTAAAGCGAATAGGCCAGCGGACCAGTTGTGAACCAGTGAGAGGCACCAGGACAGCAATTCTTTCAAAACTATTGGCTGCACAGGCCAAGAGTTAAGACAGGGAACAATTACCCAAAGTACCCCTGCTCTGCTAGTGACTGTTGTCCCCAAATGAGTCATCGTCTGCAAAATAGCAGTGGCTACTACACAGCAGTGGTGGTTCCTCATTTAGGGCGGAGGATCATCGCCCCGCCTACTGCAAGCACAGCAACTGCATCAAAAATTAAATAAAATGGTAATGGTCATCATTACAGATTTAAGTACACTTCTTCCACTATGAGGGCAGGGGCGGGGTCATTCCGAGTTTCAGACAGGTCACAGTTCCCTAAAGAGTAAAGTGCACATGTCGGATTGGCCGGCTGCCTTGCCACTGCCAGCCTGACATGCGCACTCACACTGCAGCAATCTGTGAGATGTATAGCAGAGAGGCAGACTGCAGGCACAGGCTCCTGGTGTGAAAAGGAGCGCTGCCTTAGTCTGCTCCGACCAATCATGGCGCTACTCTCATGCTGAAAACTGCATGAGAGCAGCTCCAGGATTGGTTAGGTTCGTTGGCTCTTCCTGTCTTCAAATAACAATGAAGTACTGCATTTATCTTTCGAGTTCAATTGACTGGCAGCGTATGGGAAACAATAGTGTTTCGTACATTTTTGTAAATAATCGTGTTTTTGACTATATCCTTACTGTCCTGTTCTGTTGATGTTCCCAGAATACATGTATGTGTTGCATGTTGATACTTTCAGTGGTGCTCGTGACAAGCGCATGTGGGGCAGAATATGGTGAAAGGGGCAGGTGTAAAAAGGCGCATACCACAAATTGAGGATGTTTTTGTGGTTCCATTGGTATTTTTTAAGAAGTTGCCTCCCAGCCAACATCCCGGAATCACAGCATGGCAGCTGAGCTTTATAGGATGGGGGAGTAAATGAAAAAGCTCTTCACTTGACTGCAGCCAGCAATAACAGTAGGAGCAGCAAACGGATGGACCGCCACGGGCGGCCATAGGACTAGCTACTTCACTGCACAGTAACCAAAGCGAGTGAACAGAACAGCACCATTTCTACTAAGATATGGTGCCGTTACCTCTCTCGCTGCTTTGGCTCACTTTAGGCTGCCATGCACCAATGTAAACACCCTTGCACAGTATGTAAGGGTGTGTGCATTCAAGCATTCGTTTTGCACGGAAGGTCATTCTTCCAATACAAACAATATGCTTTAGTACTTTCCCATTTTGCAGTTGAGCTGTAAAGTGCAGCACACATGTGAAGCTGGAAAAATGTGGAGACTTTTGAAAGTTGCTCCACTATTACACCCGCCTCGAGGAGGCATCATTTGTTGGCACAAATCCCTGTCTACAAATATTAGTAGTGTACATGGATTGGCATCAAAACCTATGGGTTGTTGTTTGGTAATGCCATACACCACTCAGTGATGCAAAGTAGGCACGCTATTTGCGCTGTAATGTAAATTCCTTCACAACGCTTTGTACAATGTTAGTAAATCTTGGCCAATATTTCTTAAACTCCCTTTAATAAAACAACTGAACTTTGAAAACGTGCTACAGTGAGATAGAACTCATAGTGAACCCATACTTTCCTGCTAGAAGCTTGGTTCAGCACTAGACAACTGACCATACACAGGTACATTATGGCAGGGCCTTGGCTTAAACGACACGTTTGGAGCATTGTAAAGAATAACCCGAGAACTCCGAATTTTGTTTTCCTGGGATTGAATGTTATTGAATTCCATGAAGGATGCGCCCTTTGACCTGTCAATAAAGAAAACATTTTTAATCTACCTAGAAGTTAAATATTAAACACGTTGGGCAGTAAAGTGCTGTGAAACGGAATAGCCTGGCCGCAATGAATCAATGTTAGCGCTGTCGGCAATAAATAGGAGCTGTAATTTACATTGCTGGTTTCCAGGGTCTGCAGGGTTCCAGAGACGCCCCTCCCTCGCTCACATTTAACCTCAGTATGAGGAAGGGCTTCTGGTACTCAGGAAAACCAGATCAAAGGGGCACTTTCGGCTAGATGTAGGGAATGACTTTGCTTTTGCCAGTGCAGACACATGTTTCCGTCTTTGCAACAGCAGGCCCCACTGGCAAGCCCCGGCAGGGTTCTCGAGGTTCGCAACTGACAATGTGTTGTATTGTTATATTATTAATTGCATTGTATTTGCCTTTAATGTTCTTTGGAGCACTTAGGCAGAGCGAGGCATGGAATGCTTCGGCTGTTCCTACTCGGATTCCACCCAGGACATCAGTTGCTACCGGTGTCCTGGCTTGTTTCCTGCATGGATTTATTCAATAAATCATCTTGATTCAACTGCGCTGTACTGTCATAACAATTGGCGACGACTAGGAAGAGAACCTACGCAGATCGCGCACTGGAAGTATTTTTTTTGTTTTTTTATTTTTTTTACATTTTTGAAATTCCATCTAATTCGAGAAAAATACTCCAAAGAAGACTTCTGTGTCTGCTGGAAAACTCTCTTTATATCGGATAAGCGTTGCGGTGCTGTGGACACTGCTGTTAATCATACAACGGTACTCTGGTAAGACGCTTTACCTTACTCGGGGAGACCGTTGGGGAACCGCCATCGGCCGCATTTTTCGAGCGGCGGCGGTGTTCGGATCCTATGTGGGTTGTGTTCCTCCTCGCTGAGTCGAACTGCTGACGTAGGACGAGAAAGAACAAGTGAGCCTTCTGGTGACGTCTTGCTTACTACGTCAACACGCGAGGTCACGCTGCGTGACCTTGCGTAGCGGCCATATTGGATTTTGACCAGAGCCGTGTCAGAGGATGATCGGACTGGTTTCTGCAATGAGAGGGAAATTTTCGCTATTTTGACATTTTTATTTAATTGTAAGCATTTATTGTTCACAAAGGAAACAGGTGAGAAAGTCGGGAGACGGATGTTATTATTTATTATGTTGCTGACTGGTACATATTTTATTTTGTTTCAAGTTTAAGTTTGTGATCGGTTTCAAGCAGCTGGAACTGGCATTATTTTCCTTCAGTGTCTAGAACAAATATTAGATCGTTATTCTCATTTGAATATCTGCATATGGAACGAGGTGATCAGGAACCTCAAGAAGTGGAACAAGCTATGGCTCAGCAAAGTTTCACAGTTAGTCCTCCACATTCATTTTGGACAACCGGTTCACAACCAAGTTTAAAATGGTTGGAGTGGAAGGAATATTTTGTAAACTATATTGAAGCAGTGGACGAAGCTGGTAAGATGAAACCGGAACAAAAGAAACGGCTTTTACTTCATTCCTTAGGGCCAGTGGGTTTGAAAACTTATTCTCGTATGCCCAAAATGGTATGCAGTGAGAACGGTAATGTTTTTGATTCAGCTTTAAAAGACCTTGACAAGTACTTTGCCCCTAAGGTATGCATTGGTGTGGTACGCCATAAGTTTTTCCAAAGAAAACAGAACAAAGAGGAGCTTGTAGATGACTGGGTGGATGACCTAAAGAAATTGGTGATTGACTGTAAATTTGGTGACCTACATGACGAACTTATTCGTGACCAGCTGGTTATGCATAATAACAATTCTACCATCCAAGATCGCTTATGGGTCAATGGGGATGCACCTTTAGAAAATGTTTTAGCTGTTTTGAGGAAAGCTGAAATGTCGGGGAGATGTGCTACAGTGATTAAGGAATCTGAAAAAGACTCTGGGGGTGTTTTCAAAATACATTACATGAGCAGAAGCCAGTCCCAACACACCATGGGGCGAGGTCAAAATCAGGCACAAAGGAGCGTTTGGAGAGAGAGGAAACCTGAGGAGAGAAGGTGTTACCGATGTGATAGCAAAGAACATATGGCATATAGCAGATATTGTCCTGCAGTTAGGAAAAAATTTAGCATTTGTGGTTTGATTGGCCATTTTAGTAAAATGTACCGAAGAAGAAATAGCAATGTTAAGTATGTGTGGGAGGATGAGGATGGTGTGGAGGGGGATGCAGAAAATGACAATAGCAATTGTGTAAAAAGTATACAGGGTAATTTTGTACTTAATGTCATGGATGATTCACTAAAAGGGAAGCCTATATGTGAGATTTCTATAGGGGTGTGTCCATCAACATGTTTGCTGATTCGGGCTCTCCATATACTATCGTAAGTGAATCTGTGTGGAAAGAAAAATTTGTTAAAAAAATCGGCCATCAACTATATCCCACAGATGTGAACCCTGTAAGTTTCACTGGTGAAAAGATCAATATGTTAGGTTTCAGATGGTTCACATTCTTATTTAAAGGGAGGTCAGCAAGAGGGAAATTGTATGTGGCTAAATTTGGTCCATCTGTTCTTGGATGGATGGACCAAAAGGAACTACACATCATCCTTGACCCTAATAGCAAAGAGAAAATTTTAGTAGTTGATGAAACTAGTAAGTTAGAAGATGTTTTGGTAAAAAAAATTGCTTCTGTTTTTGAAAAAAAGTTAGGAACCCTCAAAGTATTTGAACACAATATTGTTCTTAAAAGGGATGCGGAACCTAAGATCCACAAGGTGAGACCCATTCCCTTGTTAATAAGAGAAGAAGTTAATAAGGAATTAGAAGGATTGTTAGCTAAGGGTGTTATTGAGGAAGTAGAGAGCTCTGAATGGATTTCTCCGGTGGTGGTAGCGCGCAAAAGCAATGGAAAGATCCGTCTATGCATTGACTTGCGCCACTTAAATAACAACATTGTCATTGAAAAATTCCCTTTGCCAAAGATCAATGAAATGGTGTCTTCGCTCAAGGATGCGGCCTGGTTTTCCACCATTGACTTATCGGCAGCGTACCACCAGGTCACACTCACGCCTGAGTCTAGGAAACTTACAGCTTTCATTACGCCTTTTGGGTGTTACCAGTTTAGGCAAATGTCATTTGGCCTTGCTTCGGCCGTGGCAGTTTTTCAGCGGTTGATGCATAGACTGTTTGGTAAAATGACAGGCGTGAGTTTCTTTCAAGATGACATACTAGTGGCTGCTAAAAGTAAAGGAGAACATGATTACATTTTGAATGAAGTATTAGAAGTATTACAAAAAGTAGGTCTAACTGTGGAACTTAGCAAATGTAAATTTGCTCAGAGGAGTGTGTCTTATTTAGACCATGTTATAAATGAAGATGGTGTGAGACCCAAACCATCACTTGTTAATGCTCTTGTATGTTCACCTGTTCCTACCACGAAGGATGAAGTAAGATCTTTTTTAGGTATGGCCGAGTATTGTGCTAAGTTTATTCCTAATTTTGCCAGCAAGGTATATAACATAAGATCTCTTCTAAAAAAGAATGTAAAGTTTGAATGGTCTGCTGACTGTGAGGCAGAATTCTCTTTAGTCAAAGCGGATTTACAAAAAGTAGCTGCTTTAAGCAGCTTTGATCCTAATTCACAGTGTTTCTTAACAACGGATGCGAGTGACAAAGGATTGGGTGCCGTTCTATCGCAAAAATGGTGTGATGGTGGTGAAAGAATAATCTTATTCGTTTCTAGAGCCTTATCCCCTACAGAGAGCAAATACCCTATTATAGAGAGGGAGGCACTTGCCTGTGCTTGGGCTTTGGAACATTTTCGTGCCTTTGTTTGGGGTAAGCCAGTCACAATTCGCACCAACCATCGACTATTGGTGAGAATTTTAACCACGGAAGGTATCGTTGGGGCCTCTGCCAGATTGGCTAGGATTTCCATGAGGATGAAAGAATATGTGTATAAGATTATCTATGTTCCTGGCAGGGACAATGTTGTGGCTGACTGTTTGTCGAGATTACCCGTACCCTTGGAGGAATGTGTGGATGATCCGTGGGGGAATTATAGTATTGCATTTATACATGATTCCGGTACACCAGCTATTACCAAGGATGAATGGTTAGAGGAGCAACGTAAGGATAAAGATTTACAAGCCATATCTGATTATATCTATAAGGGTTGGCCTAGAAAGGAATACATAACAACTAATCTAAGACCTTTTTGGGAGGTAAGAATGGAGTTATCTTCTGACAAGGAATTAATTTTGAGAGGTGAAAGGATAATTCCGCCTGTTACGTACGCAAAAAAGTGTTGCAATTGTGTCATGAAGGTCATTTTGGAGTAATAAGAACGAAATTAGTGGTCAAAAGTATTTTTTGGTGGCCTGGAGTAGACAAGGAGGTAGAGAGGTGTGTAAGAGAATGTGCTGTTTGTTGCTCTGTTGACAAATCTTTAAAGACTTTAAGACCTCCTATGAGTGAGTGTTCAATTCCCAGCCTACCTTGGGAGGTTATTGCTGTGGACATCTTTGGACCGGTGGGGAAAGACAAACAGTATGGTTTGGTTGCCATTGATTTATTTTCCAAATGGCCTGTTGTGACTATCGTGGAAAAAGTGGACACTAGTACTGTTTTGGAGTTTTTGGACAAATTGTTTATCATGGAAGGTTTACCTGTCAGCATTTTAAGTGATAATGGAGTGCAGTTTACTTCAAGGAATGCTAAAGAATATTTTGAAAAGAGTGGCATTAGGCACAGGACCACTTCGCTATATAATCCTAGTGGTAATGGTACTGTGGAGCGCTTCAACCGGGTGTTGAAAGGTGTGATTCAAGCTGCTATGAACAAACAAATGGATTGGAAGTTGGAAATACAAAAGGCTGTTTGGGCATATAGGGTGACCACTCATGCGGCTACGGGACTGTCTCCTTTTGTAATGATGAGGGGCAGGAAGCCAAGATGCAAATTTAGTCCTAATTGGCTTTTGGAGGGGAAGTTGGAGCACTGGTCTCCTGTTGAAGTTAAAAACAGTTTAGAGTTGGTACATAAAAAAGTAAAGAATACTACGATGAGCGTCAGGATACAAAAACTGTTCCTGTTGCATGGGGCGATTTGGTCCGTGTTAAAAGACCTATGAAAGTCCCCAAGGGCGAGAGTCAATTTGAAACACCGCAAGAGGTTGTGGAAGTTCTGCATAATGCGGTCAGGCTGAAGGATGGAAGGGTGTGGAATCTCAAAAGGGTGGCTTTTGACTTGGAGCATAAATCAGGTGTTCCATTAAAGGTAACTCCATCTCATGAAGGATCGGTGGATTCGGAGTGGGTGGAAGATTATTTTGATCAAAGCGCTATACAGTCTGGTTTGACTTCTGATGATGTTCATCTGAGTGAACCGAGGGAGGTTAACCAAAATGCGGAAGAGAGTAGACAACATGTCCAGGAGGATGTCTTTTCCTCAGAGGAAACTTCTTTTTGTAAGAGTGAGGAGGGGCATTTGGGCTTTGGTGAACCTGTTGAGGGAACCGTGGATACAGGTGAAATCGGTAAGAGAAAAAGAGTTCTTCCTATGTGGTTGAAAGAGTATGTAATGTAATTTTGTTTTATTTCCCATGTATCTTTTTGTGGGTTGTTATATATTGTTTTGTACTGTAAACTTTGCTATTGTTTTTTTTCTTTGCATTATATGGAGGGGGGATGTATTGTATTGATATATTATTAATTGCATTGTATTTGCCTTTAATGTTCTTTGGAGCACTTGGGCAGAGCGAGGCATGGAATGCTTCGGCTGTTCCTACTCGGATTCCACCCAGGACATCAGTTGCTACCGGTGTCCTGGAAGGAAACCGTGCTGCCTGGCTCTCGCTTGTTTCCTGCATGGATTTATTCAATAAATCATCTTGATTCAACTACGCTGTACTGTCATAACACAATGGGATTTGCAATGCCACAAGGCAAACCTTCGACTCCCTTTGCATGTTACACAATCGTCGCTGTTTCTATTCTTTAGTACTTGCACTTTCATATCCCAACAAGAAAGCCTGGAACATTGTATAAAACACTCAAACAGATATATTCCTTCATGAAGGGCGAAGGCTAGGCTTTCATGGGCAGAAAGAAGTGCTGTGGCCCGGGGACAGAGGAGTGAGTGGCAGCAGATGTACCATTTGGTAATTTTCTTTAAAGTCAGATTTAGGCTTTAGACATTACGAATGTAAACAAAGTGACTGACAGTGACAAGCCCCTTGTTGGCATCACTTTTCTCGCACAATGCTTGCACATATGAGTGCTTACATGAAACACTCGTAGTTGTTTTTAATCCATGCTTGTTAATTGTTCTAGCTACTGACCTGGTGAATCAGCTGTGAGATACCGGAGTGTGTTAGGACAAGATCTGTGTGTAGTCAGTAGGCCTCAGCTTTCAGTAGTGGTACAATAGTTCGTGTGCTGACTGTGGCCCTCCTTATAAATTGGGTTTACTCGGGTGCAAGGATACCGGGGCCCCAGAATTTCAATAGTATCCACACACTAAAATCAGTATCCCCCCACCTAAATCCTACTATTACAAGTTACAGTTACTAGGATGGGGAATAACTAAGCCACCCCCCCCAAAATACCAGGTGAAAATCTACATTTTCTTCCTGATTTCTGGGACTAGTCTTCTGATAAATATTATCTAGTCTGAACAAATGGCGAATATCTGAGGCTCAGGGGTGTTGGCCCGGTGGCTATGGCCTCTTGGGCGTAGGGCGTTGTCTGCACCCCTCATGGCGCTCGCAGAGTCAGGAGGGGGGTGTATGAAAGTGCCCTCTTATTGCATGGTTGCCCCCACGTTTTGCTAAACTGCTGATGTGCTTTGACTGAGTGTGCCCTGGGTTCCTGCCAAACAGGTACCCAGGGCCTCTGTTCTTTCCCTAAAACTGCATTGAAAGCAAAACCCAATTGGCACTCTTTGGCCACAGGTTAGTCCCTTGTAAATGGGACCACAGGTACTATGGGCACTGTGGCCAGGGAAGGCCTCTAAGTGCTGCAGCACTTTTTGTGCCACCCTTAGAGGCCCTGTACCTTTACACACACACACTGCCTTTGCAGGCTGCGTGTTTTGGTGCAGAGCAAAGTGAAGAGTCGACATGGCACACATCCCTGTGTGTCATGCCTACAACCCACTGCCCTGGCATAGGTCAGCCACCCCTCTAGCTGGGTGCACTATGCCAGTGGTGAGGGTACAGAGGCATGAGCCCTGTGCCCCTACAATGTCTAAGTCAATTCTTAGACATTGTAACTGCAGTAATGCCATTAAGAGTATATGGTGCTGAGAGTTTGTCATTACGAACTCCACAGTACCATAATGGCTTTACTGAAAACTGAGAAGTTTGGTATCAAACTTCTCAGCACATTAAACCCACACTGATGCCAGTGTGGGATGTAATTGAAAATGCACACAGAGGGCATATTAGAGATGCCCCCTGAAAAACGACCTAGCACTAGTGTCCAGGCTGAGTGGCTGCTCGCCAGCTGCCACCACCAGACATGTTTCTGGACCCCTGGGTCGAGAGCCTGCTGCTCTCGGGGGTCTGAAACAATGCACATCCTGGGATGAGGTGCCAAGCCTCTTCCCCCAGGATGGGCAGGGTCCACGAAGGGGAAGCTTCAAAGGCTTGCCGCCTTTGTGAGCTTCCCCAGGCCTATGCTGCCTCCAGCAACTGGCCCCCACCAGTTCTAACCCCCACTTTGGGTTCTAACCCCAGAATACCAACTCCCAAAACAAAGTTTGCTGTTAACCGATAACTTCATTTCTCTCCATAGGAATACATTTACTGTTTTTCCTTGAAAAAATTTCTAATTGTGGAGTTGGTTTTTGTATTGAACTTTAAGAAAACTGCAAAGAACTAAAAATTGCTTACTTACCTTTTCTGTAGGAAATGTCCCAGTGTGATATCTAGGTGTATCACACTGAGTAGAAAAAGTAATCCAGAAAGTAATCTGTAAAGTAATTCAAAGTAATCTAACAGTAATTTCCACTGTATTGAAAGCATTTACAAACCTGTAACAAAGTCATTTTCATTCAGCTCGCTTGTATTGTTTAATCTGCCTTGAAAATTATCAAATACACTTACCTGTGCCAGGCTTGCTTGGTTCTAGGAAATAAATACAACTAAATAATATTTTTAGACAAATCAAATTGGTCTGAGTTCAGTCTTTGAGTGTGTGACATCATTTGCTGATTGAGTGTGTACAACAAATGCTTAACACTACCCTCTGATAAAGCCTTACTGCTCGCCCACACTACCACAAATAGAGAGTAAGGTGCTATCTACTTTTACCTCTGCCTACCTTTGGGGTTCCACTGGACTCTGTGCACACTATTCCTCATTTTGGTATAGTATATACAAAGCCAGCTTCCGACAGGAGGTAAACTGCACCTGTGCGGAAGGTCACAGGTTTAAAGCCTAGGAGTTTGGCCAGTGGTGTCATGCATTTGTTTCAAATATCCAGGGGTAACATACTGGTCACAGGTTACTTCCCTGGAAGGACAGCTCAGTCGGTTAAGCACATGTTACAAAGACTTCCAGGTAGTGCACAGGGAAGAAGTGCTACCCCAAGCTTTCCTTATTCTGAGAACAGTAAAGCCAATAAAATGATACAAACAGCACCATTGCATTGGGGAGAAATGAACCCCTATCATTAATATTTATATATGCCATGCCACTCAAAATAAAGGGGGCCCAATAACGTGTTATTTTGAACACATACACTTATCAGCACTGATTTTCACATTTAATTCTAGAGTGCAAAATTAAAATTCAATGTTATTACCATAGTACAGCCTAACTCACATACTAGTTATTTTGATTTTATCTTACTGCATGGATTTAACCCCTTTTGCTCTGGTTAGGACAAAATACCTTTGTTTCTAATTACTGCATGTGAAAAGACAGAATGACAAAAACCATATATGCAGCAGCTCAGAGTACAATATGCCATTGATCACTATTGTAAAAAAAAGGGGGTTTTCTAAAATGGGCGCGCTTAAACACATGTACTAAATTTCGGTATTTCCCATAGTGTGCCTCCCAACAGGTATTTTGGTTCCTCACTGAGCTTTCTGTTATTGCTTCCAGATGCATAACACTGACACACACCTACAACCAGTCAGCACTATTGGCTTTGTCGATGGTTGTTAGCTGTTTGAGACAAATGATTTGTTGGAATCAATTAATACTGAAAATGTTGACTGTGAATTAAACACTACTGAGGCCTGTTGAAGGGGTAGTGGTCTTCAGAGTGTCTCAATCACTCCCGTTATGCGCACTCTATGTTAGACATGTACAACCATTTTCTGTTCACATCTGATTGTCAGCATATCTTACACCTCATCTCTTTCCTCTTCAGCGCCCTCTTTTCACTCTGTCCTGAATACACTTCTCACATTTCCTTTACATCAGCCCCCCAAAAAGTACATTGCACCCACTCACCTGTACAAACCGCATTTTCTTTTACTTTTGCCTTGTCTACCTTTTGACAACTGTGTACTCCTTCACTCACATTTCCACAGAATCAGTATTGCAACTGGAATATCTGACCATTGCTGTAGAGAGACCAAGAAATAGATTACCACGTATTCTGATCCACATTTTGACCCACCAAGAAACTCGCACTGCTTCAGCCTCCACTCCGGATATCTCAATCGTGGTCCGTGTAAGCCCCGGTTCACTGATAGAATATCGATTCCCAAAATATCCCCATACACAAATATCGATGCAAAAATATTGATGTAAAAAATATCCACATCCTATATTTAAAATTATACATACAAAAATATCGATGTAAAAAATATCGATGTACAAAATATCGATTTTTTTATTTAAATATAAATTAATGTTAAATATATTAAATAATAAAATGAACTCAAAAAAATTATTTAGATTTAATATACACTTTAACAAATATAATAAAATAAATGTAATTTAAAAAATATTTAAACATACATATATAAAATGTAATATATATATCAATTTCCTTTAAAACAATTAATAAACTATGAATTTTAATTTATTTTATAAATATATAAAAAATTACAAAAAATATATATATATATATATATATTTACATACACGTATAAAATAAAATCTAATAAAAAACATATTATAAATTAAGAAATTAAAATATTTAATAGTCTTTAAAATTAAATTTTGCACTCCAATGAGTGCAACAGTAGGGCAAGTGTTGGATAGCGGAGGGGTAAAAATTACTATTCCCACTCCAGTGAGTGCAACAGTAGGGAAAGTGTTGGATAGCGGAGGGGTAAAAATTACAATTCCCACTCCAGTGGGTGCAACAATAGGGAAAGTGTTGGATAGCGGAGGGGTAAAACTTACTATTCCCACTCCAGTGAGTGCAACAGTAGGGAAAGTGTTGGATAGCGGAGGGGTAAAACTTAATATTCCCGCTCCAGTAAGTACAATAGTAAAGAAAATGTTGGATAGCGGAGGGGTAAAAATTACTATTTCCACTCCAGTGAGTGCAACAGTAGAGAAAGTGTTGGATAGCGGAGGGGTAAAACTTAATATTCCCACTCCAATGGGTGCAACAGTAGGGAAAGTGTTGGATAGCAGAGGGGCAAAAATTACTATTCCCACTCCAGTGAGTGCAACAGTAGGGAAAATGTGGGATAGCGGAAGGGTAAAAATTACTATTCCCACTCCAGTGGGTGCAACAGTAGGGAAAGTGTTGGATAGCGGAGAGGTAAAAATTACTATTCCCACTCCAGTGGGTGCAACAGTAGGGAAAGTGTTGGATAGCGGATGGTTAAAAAGTACTATTCCCACCCAGTGGGTTCAACAGTTGGGAAAGTGTTGGATAGCGGAGAGGTAAAAATTACTATTCTCACTCCAGTGAGTGCAACAGTAGGGAAAGTGTTGGATAACGGAGGGGTAAAAATTACTATCCCACTCCAGGGGGTGCAACAGCAGGGAAAGTGTTGGATAGCGGAGGGGTAAAAATTACTATTCACACTGCAGTGAGTGCAACAGTAGGGAAAGTGTTGGAAAGCAGAGGGGTAAAAATTACCCTCTACCCCAATAAACACCACAACCCACACCTAAAAATCATTACACAATTTCCATAACTAATTTTACATTAATAAATTAATATCAATCAACAACTTATTAATTAATTTAAAAGAATTTACTTCCCACCCTTTACCACTATAAACCCTACAACTTACATCAAAAATTAATTACACAATTGCCATATTTTAATTTTAATTAATAATTAGCATTAATGAACAATTATTAATTAATTATAAATAAATTACTTCCCACCCTGTTCTCCTATAAACCCCACCACCCACTCCTAAAAAATGACACAATTAACATAATTAATTGCAGATTAATTATTAATAATTAACCAATTAATAAATATTTAATAATAAAATAACTCCCACAATTAACACTATAAAATATAAATTAAATAACTATTAATACATTTTTTTTTTATACATTTATTATAATTAAATTACTTTTCACCCTATTCCCCTATAAACCCACAACCAGCTCCTAAAAAATGACACAATTAACATAATTGCCAATTAATTAATTAACAGCCAATTAATTAATAATTAATAATAAATAAATTCCCACAATTAACACTATAAAATCTAAATTAAATAAATACTTATACATAAAAAATAATCATTTAGGGGCCCATTAGGATGGCGGGCGGAAGCACCACCGCCGTGCTGGCGGATGCAAAAAGCACCAGTTACCGTCCGCCCGCCACAGCACACACGCCCGCCCAATTAGGATGCGAAAAGACAGCCAAACACCGCCCGTACGCCAGCGACGCCGTCCGCCATCAAAGTGCGCCCGTTCACGGAGCGGCGCGGCCCAATGGAGACACAACGCCCGACGAAATCACGTACCGCCCGGCGTACAAATTACGATGCCAGAACCAAACAGTTCTCCCGGCTAAGAGACACCGCACGTGAAAGCAAGGCGGAAAACCGAACGCACAGTATGGATAGCAAAGAGGCGGACCCCCCGAGCATGAATCTAGCACTGCAGGCCCTCCCCATGCTCTACCTGATGCACCACCCAGGAGTCAACGCACCGCGGCGACGCAGGTAGGCAGACACACAACAGGGGCACGCAAACAGCGCACACAGTGCAAGGACGGGAAAACTGTATATGGCCCCCCCGACATCCCTGCGTGGATACGACACATCCACCACTGCACCCACACATGCGCACAACGCAGAGGCCAATGCCAGCGCAATGCATGCGCCGCACACAAACACAGGGTCACAACAAAACACCACACACACCAGCACCACCCAGAACGCACATGTCACGTGACAGCCCTGCCACAGTCATGTCCCCAACCGGCAATTCACTGTTGCCAACCTGACGTCACACAACTGACCCGAACATGTCAGTGACGTCACGCCACATTAGGACACACCCCTGTGTGCAAAACACGGCGAAGCACACAGCGGAGGCAACATCACCCATCAGAATATGGACCCCGTCGGGAAAAGGTATGCCAGTACCACACAGAAACACCGGTGCCACCCTGCATCCAATAACAAGACATGCAATACGTAACATCAAAGATACCGGGGACAGACAACAGGTGGGACCAATTATAACACAAGGCCCAACGTATAGCGGAAAAGCAGCCTGCTGCCCACACACGGGAGAGGAGACAGCACCGAATGACCTTCCATTCCCACTGTGAAACCACATCCCGACTAAACAAGCCGGAGACAACAGTCATTGCACCAAACAAAGCCCAACACAGGCATGCAGAGGGAAGCGGCCACAGGGCAGATAGCGCATAACACCAAAGAACATTCAGAACGGAAAGAAGAAATGATAACACTCCCCCATGTGGTTCACATGCAAGTTATTTGGAAGGAGTCAGACACCACTGACCTTGACCATTCAGAGAAGCATGTGGGATGAGGGCCCGTGTCCTCCGCACAAGCCAACATAACACAAGTCCTGCCTCCCTACGACCATTACAGAATTCCCAGCAACATCGGAGGTTGCACTCTGCAGACTGCACAGACAGCCGGAGCACACCACCACAGCGCCCTGCAGCAAAATGGCACTTGCACCACACCTACCCAACTACGCCGGACAGATCAAGCTGTACAAACATAACCTGATACAGATATTGGGATGTGACAATCTGGCCTTGCTGAACGTAAGTTACCGACTAACTTACCGCATCGCATTGTTCAGCTGCGTCATCCCCGTCTTCTACTGTCAGAGGTGTCCCTTCTACTATCCTGTGGAGTTATGTCTCTCCAACCCGGCATGTCCAAGGGCGGACCTGCTACAACTATTCAACCCCCTGGACGCCCACGACAGGGTCTGTTCAGCCTATGGGGGCATGGCGTATGTGGCGACTATCGGACCCACACTGCAATGGGACCACTGTGCCTCCACACGACGGATAATGGATTACAGTTACATCGAATGCCATCCAACATGTCCCATCATGCTCCTACAAGGGACAACTCACGACCAACACCTTGACAGCCACCATCCGCTACATTGGATGGCAACCATGTCCACCACCAATGCCATGGAAGCCCTGCTGGAAGGTATTGCATTCCTGACAACCTGTCAATTCGTCGGGCCCCGTCGCCAGACCCCCAATTGAGCAATGATGTCCCACACCGTACCCATGCTTGGCTTACGCACGGACTCGGCAGTTACCAGTACAACTACTACACCATGCAACCTGCAACTGACACCACAACAACAACTACACTGCCATGACATCTGATACTATTTGGGAAATGCACCCTGTACCTCATCACATCCAGTAACTCTGCATGAACAGGGGGAGGCAGAGGCATGGGATTTGTGTATGGCAACCACATGGACAGAACTGCACGTACAACCATGCCATGATATGGATCCTGCGCCCATGAACATATGCACCGGTCAGTGGACAGCAATCGTCCTGCTGTAGTATGTGAGAGCTGTCACCACACCTCCCTCTGAACGTCCGTGCCAGGACCTTTGCATGGACACCAAGTGCATCCACCAACAACATGAGCCCAGTGACTGTGACATGGCCAGTACCCACCACATCGCAACAACAAGTGGGATGCCTTTGCATGCACGTAAGCCCATGCCCTGATGTCACCTCCACGCACGTGTGTATGAGTAACCATAGCAGCAAACCTGTAACATGGAACTGAGATGCACTGTGCCCATGATGACAAGCGGACTGGTAGGCTAAATGTATACTGTCTGTGTCAGTCAGCAGCACCACAGTAATTAGCAAATGTACATTAGCACACCAACGGCTAAGCAGTTGTAACTCTGAAGCCCACATCCCACAGTCAACAACTAATCACTGTACCCCTACACCCTATGCTATGTGTAATCATGCTGAGTATATCCTCCACATGCACTTCGCTGCCAGTAGTGTTCACTATACTGCATCACAGAGGACATAAGTCCCAATACATGGCTTGAAGCAACAATGTGTCTCTGCTGATTCATTTCACAAGTACGAATGAGAGAGGATGAGAGTGTGTGAAGTACACGGCAGTCGTGAGATGACCATGTAGTCCACTGTCATTGGATGTCAACTTAAATGAGTAGCACAACTGTGGGAGACACACGTGTCATGTGAAGCGGGAGTTACGCATGGCTCAGGTGGGTTGGTGTGACGGGTAGGTGCGCACATGCAATGTTGAAACACGCTGTGTTGGGAGGACTCAGGACCAGTACATTGGCGCACTCCTGGGAATCTGTAAAGACCACCTGTCTGGTGACGAATGTGAACTCGTGTGTGTACAACAGGCGGGCACACGAACAATGCCGCATCAAGTGTAGACGTCAGCCCACCCTCCGTGGACATGCCGGATACTGCTGCGCATCCGCCAGGCCCTTGCCAAGGCACTCACATCCCCTGTCGACCTGGTGTATCCCCAACATTGTCCACTTGCACAGGCAATCCAGGGCACCGGATGGCAGTAGAGCATGGTGGGTGAGAGGTCATGGCGCGCTCATCCTTGTCACATCACGCAGGCAACACATCCACAATGTGTAGTATGGCACAAGTCAAATGGAAGTAGTGGGGGGACGAACACATCACAACCAGCAGTGACGACACAGAAGGTGGCTCGCACCATCCCACTCATTGACAATACACCCACACACGTTACATGCCATTGCAACAGAGAAGCCAGCGCGTGCACAAGCAGCTCCAAGCTCGCCCCAGAGAGGCCAAAGAGTGAATGTGTGGGGCCATGAGCTCCAGTTGGATGCGGACTGGCCCGCTAGGGCAGCTACAGCCTCTGTGTGTTGCAGGTGGTGTATCCAGACTGCGGAGCCTGTCATGCATTGTCAATGTTGCCCGGGTCTCGAGTCGGGGCACCACGCATGTGGACGGCGTAACGCCACTAATTATACCGTGAGACAGACCACATGTACAACTGGACCCACACATACACTCCTTGGCCTCTCTGGGGCGAGCTTGGAGCTGCTTGTGCATGCGCTAGCTTCTCATGTGCAAATGCATATTGGTGTGAGCGAGGGGAGGCCATGAGGACAGTGTAAAAGATAACTGTTTGACTTTCAGTTAGTTTAAGGAATGCCCCTGATGTGGTCAGAAAAATACATGTCTCGTGTGTATTGCAACTAGTAGATAAGCCGATGACCTACCCATGTCTTGCATGTAGCCCCGCACCAAGCCCCGCACACTCGACACAGCAAAATGAGTACCAGCACCACATACTTCCCATTCGAAGCACTGACTGGGGGTGACAACCATTGGACAGTCTTGTGTAGTCCACCCACGCGTACATGTGGGCCCTCCATGAACCATGTCACCTGCGGCAAAGTGATGTCATGGGCAATGACGGAAGTGAGCAGAGCTGTCTGCCCCACGCACAGACGGTGCATCAGCTCAACAGACCCAGCACTGAGTGCAGCAGGGGTCACATGTGCAGGGGCAGTTGTGCCTGGTGTGAATGCACATGCACATAGACAGCACATCGAGCAATGTGTAGCCTGCCCACATCTACTGTCCATTGTCAGGCTGACCTAGAAAAAGATCACAAGGCAACACATCTGTGTGGGTGTACCCACTGTGACCAACACTGCGCAACCATCATCGTACTCGCCCTGTGCATGGCCCACCCCGCAACGAAGGTCACATTCAGTGCCACTATCTCTCACACACATCCCTATCATGAGTCATGGTGTGTCCAATCGACAGTGCAGAGTAAGCGCTCATCTGGGGGGTCCTGAACAGGAGACACATGTAACCCACTAGGCAGACTGTGTCGGCACCTACTGGCATTGTGCAGTCAATGTGCAGGCCAGGCCTGCTGGGACTGAGAAGGGCAGCATGGCCCCAGCCTGACTTCCACACGACCAACAAGTGCACTGAGACCTGCATTGCCAATTGTCTGTGTCACTGGATGTCTGACATGAAGTTGCCATGTACCACCACTCGGGAGGGACAGACAGGTCAAAGCGCCCGAGAGCTCACATACCCATGCCACCTGCAGCCAGCATGGTGTGCAGTGTATGTCTGTACTCCACAGGCTCTGACTCATAGTGCTGAGGAGCAACGACATGTGTGTCCCCCACATGCACACCCACACCCACTGCAGTTGTCTCTCACACACACCTTTCGCAAGGAATAGCCATGTGCAGTGTGCGTGGAGCACGGAATCCAGGTTCTCCAGCTCCTCGCTGGTGAGTGGACCTGGACATGTCCTCAGCATCATCCACGTGTAGGTGTAGTGGTGGCAGCAGCAGCTGTCGTCGAGGGGTGCCAGGCTGCAGTGCCAGGTAGCTGTGGTTATGCCTGTCCCACTCACACACACATATTACCCCCTGGGGCCGTTTTAGTGGGTACAAGCTGCTGCGATTCGTGTACCATGTCTGGCAGCTTCAATTGCAGACGTTGGCCTGCTACCAGCTGGCCATGGACGCCTACCTCCACAGTGGAACACGCAGGGTGCAACCGCGAGGGTCATTGGAGTTGGCCGTAAGGGCCTGGCCCATGCCGGGTACAGTCCGCTGATGCCATGTGCACCACACAGTATAATGTGCGCAATGCATCTGCAGGTGTGGCCATGATTTGCGTGTGGGTGCAGGTCCACAATGGACAGGGCCACAACATGCTGTGTGCATAGGCAGGGACGGCCAGTGCTCAGCCTCCACATGTATGTAGGAACATCATCATGTACACATTGGCATGGGAGCATGGGATATGCATATGCACACACATGCCATCTTTCACTATGTACATCTGCCACTTGGCACGTGCAATGTTACGTGTCACTTGTGATGTGTAGTTGCAAGCACACAGCCGTGTCGGCATGGGGCTGTCAATGTGTACACCTGTCAATGTTTCTGGAGGTGTGATCCGTACAGTGCTGTACTTAGGGTGCAGTAGGGACATCAATGACTGTCTCATATCCCCTCGTGCCACCGGTCCCAATTGTTTTGGCCGCTCAGCCTGTGTCCATAGCGTTGTTGGTGTGTGCCCTACACACCCAGCCTTGGCAGCAGTGTGATGCACAGCAGCTAGTCATGTTGCCGTGGTGTTGCAGCTTACCGAATATGCAGTCTGTTGCCATCAGCATGCCTTACAAGTTGTTAAGGCCTAATTCCCCATGTGCATGCTCATAGCAATGGTGTGTGTCACTGCCCATTGCTATTGGTAGGGGACCTGTGTAAGTGTATTGGGGCTGTGCTGTCCCTACTTGTCAGCCGTTCTGTCATTCAATTGCCTGCTCAGTCATTTATGTTCTGTGTATGTGAATATGCCATGTGGCGTGTTGCTTTGACATGTGTTCACTTCCATCTTTCCTAGGCGGAGACCAAACATTCATCGCCCCTACCAATTGCTGTCAGACATGGTGGATGTTGAGGTCATCCGCAAATATCGTCTGGACCGACCCACCCTGCATCGTCTATGTGTCTTGTTGGAACCCCACCTCCATCCTCGCAGGGTGTATCCAACAGCATTCACCCCCACGGCTAAGGTGATGGCTGCACTGCATTTCTTCGCCACTGGGTCATTCCAGCACACAGTGGGCAGTGGAGGTGGGATGTCCCAACCCATGTTCTGCATGGTGCTCAGGGATGTACTGTCAGCCATGATGCTGTACAGGAACAGATACATCCGCTTCCCCAGGGCTCGTGAATTGGCGGCAGTGAAGGGTGCATTCTATGCTCTTGGACGAATCCCCACGTCGTTGGTGCAATAGACTGCACCCATGTTGGCCTTGTTGCACCACAGGCCACCGAGCACCTCTACCGAAACCGGAAGCACACGCACTCCCTGAATGTGCAAGTGGTGTGCCTTGCGGACATGGTGATCACACACGTGTGTGCGAAATTCCCAGGATCGGCCCATGACGCGCACATCATGCGCAACAACATCCTACCACGTCTGATGACCAATCTGCAACCGGACCGTGGCTGGATTGTTGGTGAGTATGTGGAGTAGTGTAGCGTGCTGGCTGTGCGATGCGGTCTTGTGTCCAGTTGGAATTGCAACGGTTCTCTGTGTCCCTCACACCCAGGTGACTCTGCTTACCCGAATGGACCCTGGCTGCTCAGCCCATTACGACGTCCTGGGAGCCCAGCAGATGTACGCTACAATGAGGCACATGGGAGGACCAGACGTGTGGTTGAGCGGACCTTTGGCCTCCTCATGTCCAGGTTCAGATGCCTGGACCGCACCGGGGGCGCACTGGCATACTCCCCACAGAAGGTGTGCCAGATAATTGTGGCTTGCTGCATGCTGCACAATCTGGCGATCCGCAAGCAGATCCCCCTAATTGTGGATGACGGAGATCAACCAGGGCTCCAGCCTGCAGACCTGGACAGCTCCAGTGAAGAGGACAGTGGAGAGGATGAAGCTGTGAATGTGCGTCAGCAGCTCATCGCCCGCTACTTCACTTGACGGTGAGTGACCATGTACGACGGCTGATGTAGCTGTAGTTGTGCAGATGTATGTGTGCTCTGTTACGGGGGCCTTTTGTTCACTGAGTGCTGTGTGTCAATGGTCCATGTCCAGGTTGGTATGCCACTGACAGTGGCTGTAGCATTGTGCCCTGTTGCTCTGTGAGATGTGTGTGCATTGCTTGTAGTTGGTGACAAGTACTGTGTGATGAGTGTGTGACACACTCATTGAATGTACTCTTGTTCTGTTTTTCACCCCTAGGTCCCTGCAGCCTCTCCTGTCCCATCGACATGCCACACAGCAGATGCATTTCAGGACACATTAAGCCGATTGTGATCAAGGTGTATTTATTGACAGCGGTGACATGTGATTGTGTGCAAGGTGATGACAAATGTGGTGCATGCTGTGACAATGAGTTGCGTGATGGTCAAGGTGTACCCATGGAGTTCTATGTCCACAGTAACAGACACATGCCATTCACATGGCAGTGTGGGGTAGGATCGTATTACATGTCAATGCAGTAGGTGGTCAAGGTGGCTGGCTGACTCACTGGCGTTTGGTGCGGGCGAAGTCCTCTCTGGACACCTGTTTCCTCTTCGGACGGCCCCTTCCACGTTTGGTAGGGGGTGTTGATGTTCCACTGGTGGTGGTTGAGGAGTGCTCACTCGCTGTGGACGCAGGGGAACGCGATGCTGCACGAGCCTGCGCCACAGCAGGTGGTGGCGGAGGTGGTGTTGCTGGCCTTGCTTGTGCCCTCCCCCACCACCAGCTGGCCCATGAGGGCCGCGATTTGGCCCATATGGGCGTCCATGGACCTCAACACCGCAAGGACCTCCCGCGTGTCGCTTGCCGACCTGGCCCATTCGCCTTGGGCCTCTTCATAGGCCCCAAGGACTCTGTCGATTGGTGGCAGGGCTTGGCTCCCAGGCACAGTTGGCGTTGGCCTGACCCTGCTCCTCCTACCAGTACTGCTGCCACCGACCTGCCCACTAGCCACATTGCTCAACACGGTCCTCGCTCTGGCTCCCAGGGTGGAGCCCGACGGCCGTGCCGACCCTTGCGCAGGGGCTGTGGCGAGGGATGGCGTGGTGGTGGTGGTTGCGGCGGTGGTGGTGGTTGCGGCGGTGGTGGCCGCAACGGCTGTGGCAGCAGGGGTCTGTGACTGGTCAGCAGCCCTGGGTGATGGGTTGGTAGGCAGGAGGGGCCCTGGGGAGTGGTTGTGCCCTGCCACTCCAGATGGGCCTGCTGGGTGGTCCGTGTCCGGAGAGGTGTCCAGCTCCTCTACATCCATGAGTCCGGGTCGGGGCTTGCGGACTGGCTGTGCTGGCTGCTGTCACCCTCTCCAGCATCCAGCAGTTCGGCACCTGTGGGGAGGATGAGATGGGTCATTGTGTTGCACCTAGCAAAGTATGTATTGGTTGTCTGACATTCACAGTTCGTGCACTGTCGTGCACAGGTTTCCCAGTGGCGTGTGTGTGGATGTACGATGTGTGTATGCGTGGGCTAGGCAATGGGTCTGTGTGATGTGGACATGTGGCATGGGACGGATTAGCAATGCCGATGGGTGTCTGTTGCTATGCTCCTACATTTTGTGGCTCGTGTGTATGCGTGCTCCAGGACCATCGGCGATGTTGGGTTGAACGATGGTTTAGGGGGAGGGATGGAACGCTTAGGTACGCTGATGCCAGAAGGGGGTACAGCCCCTAAACGCTCTTGGGTTGAAATATGCTTTTGGGGTACATGCTGTGGGTAATGGGTGCAGAACGTGACATGTGTTCTGGCAACGTGACAGTGCATGGACAAAGGTGTGTGTCTGTCTCACATGGCCGGAATATCTGCTGACTGTTATCATTCATGGACATCACATTGGTAGCAATGTTGTGAGTTCGTGCTTGTTGTGTGCCACACGTCGTATTGAAGATGGGCCAATTCCTTTGTGTGCGCGCTGCCCTGGTACATGTGCATCAGTGCTGTGCTCTTGGGGTGTTGACTATGTTATGTGTGTCGTTATTCGCAGTGTGACGTGCGCTTCGGTCACTGCAGGCACTTGATTTGTCATGGGCAGGTATCTTTGCATGTCTACTGTATGAGGGCCAGCTGTTCGGATGTCATACCTTTCATGACATTGTGGCTGTGAGATGAGATGGATGATATGTTGAATGTGCATTGTGTGCCTGTGTGTTTCATGGGTCCGGTTGTCTTTGTGTGCAATATTGTGGTTCCAAGCTGTTACTTCTAGTACGGTCTGTCTTATGTGGGCGTTGTTGTACGATGTGTGGGTGACAGGCAGTGAGAACTACATGGACAGGACTTCGATGATGTTGCTGATGTGTGTGATGGGTGGCACAGTGCCTGCCGTGTGGGTCTGTGCTCCAGTGGGACTTGTACATGCAGACGTGGCTCCTTAGGTGTTGCTGTATCTGTGATAGGTCATGTGGGGTTTGACTCTGTTGAACATGTCCGTGTGCACATTGGTCTCATGATTGTGACTGGGAGCAGTGCTGCGTGTTCCTCTGCTACGTGACATGTCCCATGTGTCAGTCGTAGTACAGTCCTCATGCCTACAGACGCCCCGCCCTGTACAGTTTCCCACCTACAGGTTGTTTCTGAGTGCGCAATGCAATGGATGCCACATGGTACTGGGAGGGAGGGGTGCTCCACCTTGCTGGTCTGTGGTAGTGGGGGCCTGGTGGGTGTTTTACTTCAGCTGTCCCCCTCCGACCCACTGTCTTTGTGTTCCGGCTACTTACCTGTTAATTGTCGGTCAGTGCAGCTATGGCGGACACATGGATGTGGGGTGTGCTCCACCTTGCTGGTCTGTGGTAGTGGGGGCCTGGTGGGTGTTTTACTTCAGCTGTCCCCCTCCGACCCACTGTCTTTGTGTTCCGGCTACTTACCTGTTAATTGTCGGTCAGTGCAGCTATGGCGGACACATGGATGTGGGTGTGGGGAGTGCTCATTCTGGCGCATCTGGAGTACAAGGGGACCTGGTGGTAGTTGCGGTGCTGGCTGACTGTACACATGCCCCCATGGTTTTGTTAGTTGGTAGCTTTGGGCTGAGTGTGTGTGAGTGTCTGTTGCATGTGTGGGTGATGTCTTGTGAATTGTGTACTGGACATGGGGGTGTTTGTCCCTAGGAGCTATGGCATGGTGGTAGTGCATGTGATTACATGGAGGTGTGCTGGTATACGTTTGTTTGTACTTACCAGCCTCCACTCCCCCTGGTAATCCGGTGAGGATCTCCGGATGTATGATGACTCGCACCTTCTCCTCCCACGCCTTGAAGGTCTTGAATAGCACGGGATTCCCTCCGCCAGTCCTGGCAGCCAGCTCTCGATTTTTGCTCTCCTTCTTCTTGACCACGCTTTTGAGGTCGTTCCACCTTTTGTTAATTTCTCCTCTGTTGCGTGGAACGTTCCCGACTGCATTGACCTGGTCTACGATCCTGCTCCACAACCGGTTTCTGGTGGTTAGTGGTGTCTGTTGGACCTGGTTGCCATAGATTTGTGGGTGCACCTTGACGATCTCGTCGACCATGACCGTCAGCTCGGTGGAAGTGAACTTGGGCATTCTGTGTGATGCCATGGTGTGTGTTTTGGTGTTTGTGGTGCTGGTGCGGTGTGTGGTGTGTGATGTGCAGGGGGTTTGTGGGTCAGGTGTTTGGTGGTGGTGGTGATGGGTGTGATAGGTGCGTGTCTGTGGTGTGCTGCTGTCCTTTCTGTCTCGCTGTGTTGTGTGCTTTCGTCCTCAGTTTGTAATGTTGCAGGGGGTTGTGGTCTGTGGAGGGGCTGGTTTTGTACTTACCTATGTGGGTTTGTCATGATGGTCTGTTGTTTTCAGGTGTGTTGTGGCTGGTGTTCTGGGATTTGTAGTTGATTTGTATGTCCAGGGGGGTGTTTCAGGGATGTGTACTGTGTTTGGGTTTTTGTGCGTGGGTTGCTGTGTGGACTTGTTAGCCATGTTGTGTGTGTTTGTTTTCGTCAGCGGATGGTTTCTGTGCAAGGAGGTGGCCGCCAGGGCTTCCGCCGTGTCCATTTTCGTCACTGTTGTTTGCGCTGGCGGGCGGTGTATTTGTGGATTTCCCGCGCTCATGTCGGTACGATCCTAATTTAACGGGCGGTGTCTCGGTCGTCAGGGCGGGCGGTTTTGGCTTTTCGTGCGACTTTCCGTCCGTGGCGGGCGGATGGACTTGGACTCGGACATGGGCGGGCGGTTTTTTCTGTTTATTTTCCGCCTCCGGCGGTTTTCGGTTTGCGGCATCGTAATTGCTCGGTCGGTATTCAGAGGGTGTAGGCGGACGGATTTTCGCCACTGTGGTT
Organism: Calotriton arnoldi; assembly: GCA_963921515.1. Lineage (NCBI taxonomy): Eukaryota > Metazoa > Chordata > Amphibia > Caudata > Salamandridae > Calotriton > Calotriton arnoldi. The sequence continues at coordinate 728,250 of CAWUFW010000967.1, read as the reverse complement.
GGTGGCGGATTTTTATCCGCCCGACATCGTAATGGACACCTAATTTATTATAATTAAATTACTTCCCACCCTATTTCCCTATAAACCCACAACCCGCTAAAGAACTTAAAAACACAAAATTTAATTAAGATAAAATGAATAACTACTAAAAATATAACACATATATTAAAAACCAAAACAAATTCTTATACAAAAAAATAGATCACATACTTTTAAAATACATACTAAAATACATAACACTAATTAAAACATCAACATTTTAAACAACTATATTTTTGCAAGCGATATTAACAACTTCGATATTTCCAAAAACGATATTTCTTATCTGCACGTCGATATTCTTGACGACGATATTCTTCCTGTCAATATGTCTGTATCACAATATTAAAAACTCGATATTTCTGTATGTCGACATTTTAAACTCGATATTCTGTCTGTGCACCGTAAACCCCTGGGGGCGACTCTGCTCAAAGAATGCACTATACAAGAGTAATATCCTACACTACACAAATACAGAAACACAACATTCTAGAAATAGCTGACACTCTTAGGGAATGCACGATTAAATAAGGCATGCAAAGTATAAACTAAATCGCTGCATTTACATTTTTTATATTCGTCGTTCAGATATCGTTCAATGATTTTGTTACTGAAGCTGAGGATATGACCCGTTTCAATATTTGTTTTTAACTACTACCGGGTCTGAGACCCATAGGGACCTAGCCCACTTAAAGTCCTGCATGCACCCAATTGCAATGCTCATGACCTGACTCATGATGTTAGAGATGACATCAGAAAGAACACAGATGACTGCACTGGTAATATTACATAACACCCTAACATTAACATTATCAATGACATCACTATGGATACAGTATCATGTCTTTGCTTGGATATGTTTTGTGATTTAATGATCTTGTGTTGTTAAGTTTTTTTCTTACTGGTGTAAATATTGTGAGTTCTGCATTGCATTTAGGGTACAGCCTATGGATTGCATGGTGAGGGCATGAGCTACACTTTGCCTAGGTAACCATAGCTCGACACTTTCATTTTTAGGTCGTCCAAGACCTATTGTGTTTAATACCACATACTTAAAGTGGATTTTCAGTCAGTACATTGCTTATTTGTTGGCTCGCTTGTCAATCTCATTTGATTGCTTCCTATTTAATAGCTTTCTTTCCTTTTCTTGTGTATGTCCCTCCCCTGGAGCAGAGCTTCTTTACCATCATTTTGATTGGATGACTTGGATCCTTTCCCTACCCACATCAGAGAACTATTTGTTTTTTTACCTGTGGGCACTCCTGGGGTGTGCATGTGTTTTCTTGCTCTATTGCTCCAATGTCCTCTGTCCCCTCTCACATCCCTGCCCTTCCTGCCAGGTTTGATTAAAAGGTAGGTTTTAAATGTCGGTTTCCTTTTATCTCCTGGCTTTTGCATGTTGCATTAAATCCGGCTGGCCCCTAGTGGGCCTCCACTGCCAATACCCTCACCCTCCACCCACGAGGCCACTGACCATTGCCTCCACCTTGCCCGAGTATGGAGGAACATGCAGCAGGGCAGCACACTTACTAATGAGTGTGCTGTGATGGGCATTCATGCCATAATATTATGGAACTTCATGAAACTATTGGAAGATCTTGCAAGTCTGTGTAAAAGCCATGCCCAGGCAACAGCAAGTCACTAGTTCTTCGAGGAATCAAGAAAACCATCATTGCTTCTTGGTGCCTGACCAGGAACATCTGTAGGAAAGAAAAATGTAGGCGGTACACTCAGCAGAAGGCTGCTGCAGTCTAGTTGCCATCCGAACTTCAGTCCTTGGAGATTCAACGCCTTACTTTTCAAGGAATACCCAGGCACCCCTGGTAAAACAAAACAGGAACAAATGAGAAAAGAATCGACATTCAGGTATGAACAAATATTCTTCCAATTAAGGAAAGAAAGCAAATGCACTTATCTGATGTCTGAAAATGTGGTGACCCGAAGCTCGTTATTTCATGTTCTCCAAGAGTTTGATAATCCATCTAAGGGACAAGGAAACTGTAAGATAAAGAGGAAGACTATTGAAAGGATTATAATTTCTATTTGTAGAGCATGAACATATCACCAGTTAAGGGTTTCAAGGCGCTGGGGGCCGTCGAGGAGATTAAGTGAGCCCTGTGAAAATTTGGGCAATGTAAAATTACATCAGTAGGAGAAGGGTAAAGTCTGCCCGAAGCAGCAGCAGAAGAGAGCTTCGCTGGACCGCCCTAGAGCTGCACCTAGTGCAGTGGACCCCTCAAAGGGTCTGTGTGCTGCAGAAGAGAGGGTTGGGAAAGTGTCCAAGGTGCAAGGATTTGTTTCTTTCCTGGCAACATTTGAATTTGTGGCACTGGGTTATCTGGGACGTTCAAAGGTAGACATCCGTTATGGTCGTTGTTGTGGGATTGACTGACAGAAGAGGGAGGTGACTGAATAACCTAATAGAATGCCCTCAATCATAAACTGGAGAGAGAGCAGATATTGAAACTTTTTAAAGAAACGGCAGCAGCTGGACATAGTTGGTCACTGGGCTACAAGGCCTCTGTCCATTGGAGGGGGCTGGGGACTTGGAGCCATGTTAGAGGGGGAGTGAGTGTAAAAGGACTGTGCTGTGTGTTCTGCAGGCAGATCTTTCAGCTGTCTTACAAGGCGTGCTTAATACTGTAAAATAGGGCGCTGATTCTAGTGAACGAACACAGAAAGATCACCAAGGCCACGTTTCAATTGCAGTTTGTGTATGTCCCAGAGTAATTATTAGAGGTGAAAGGCGCTTCTGTCACTCGGGGAGGCCTGAATAAATTTTTCATTACTCAAGGGCCATTGGCATACAAAAAACAAGTTCAAAATCACTGCCCAGGTCCAACTCCTGCTCATCAATTCCACCTCACTCTACCTCATGCTCACACTTTGGTCCAAGGCCTGGATGCCACCTTTGCAGCACTCTGATCTGGTGTGCCGCTAACTCTACTCCTGCAAACAGTGCATGCCATTTTGGGTTCAGGTACAGAAGTCCATGCGGACAACCACCTCTCCACCAATACACCACTGATTGTTCTCACAAACACCTAGAAAGGCCTTCACTTGCAGATGGCCATAAGGATCAGAAAGCATTGCCAGAAGAAAGTCCTGGCAATCACTTTGTTAAGAACAAAGTATGCAACTCACTGTTGCACTAAAGTTATAGCAGGCATTATTGTGAGGGCAGAGTACATAATTCATTCTGTCACATTCTGTACAGAATTGTTGAACACTTGTCAAGTCTATTCGATTCCAGAGTTGACATATTTCTGGAAACTAACATTGTATTGAGGGAGGAGCCTGTTGTTTGCAGTGTCACTTGCGTATTAAACATATCAGGACATAGCATCCTCCAGATCCACCCTAAAAGAAATGGATGCCATGTTAAGAGCTACAATAATATAACGTATGATAACTTCCTTACAAATTTATCATATCCGCTAATTTTGCCAAAAATTCCTTGTGTGAATTATTCTCCAAATGTAACCAATTTTGGCTAATGTTACTGGCCTGGGCCACTTAAAAATGCAAGTTGTGCCACTAAATTTCCTCCAAATGTTTTAGTCGACACCCCAACACCCCTGTTCCCAGACCTTATGTGATCAAACAAAGATCTTTCATGACTGCTGCAGAGGGGAACTTTGGTTTTATCCGAGTACAGATTTTGGTTTGTCAAAAACAGTATGCCACCATAGAAAGAAGGCCTTCTCTGTTAAACAGCTTTTATCATTTGTTTATCCAGCTGCCTGTCAAGCAAAGTCACTGTGGTTAATCTGTCGGTCCCACACAGGCTACTGTGATGGTTGGAGCCGGCCCTTTAGGGTCACACAAATGCAACTGCTGTGTTGTTAAACAACTTCTTAATTATAAGCAAATTATGGTGTTTGTTCTTCTCTAGTTGCCATGTGTGAATGCTTATGCTCAATACAGCAAGGCTTTTTGGTTATGGCGGTAAGCAAATGGCCAAGACAATGAGCTAGATTGATTTATATGGAATGCTACGATAAAGTCAGTGGGCCTGACTTTTTTATTATAAAATCTGTAGACAGGTATTTTGTAACATGGAATCACACAATTTACCGTAGTTGGCAAGCGTTTTAGTGTAGTTTCCCACTATGACAAACCACAGGGATTTGAGATTTCGCTGTGATAATCCTTGTTAGGTCCTCTTAGGGGACCTAGTATGTTGCTTTGTCAACTATAATGTCATTTACATTTCTAATTGTGTGACTGTATGCCTGATGGTTGCCTTTTTTTTTTTTTTGAGTTTTATATAGCGCGAACTAGACCCGAGACATCGGGTATCAGAGCGCTTTACATGAGCACCAATTTCGTTACATGAGGACACATTCATTTTTTTAGGCACGGGAGATTAAGTGATTTGCCCAGAATCACAGGATGTTGAGCGTCGTTGCCGAGACTCGAACCTGGTTCCCCAGCTTCGAGGTCGACCAGTCTAGCCGTAAGGCTACATCCTCTCCCCCTTGTTGAAAAGCTTATGCTCAATACAGTTCACCTGAGTTGGCTATGGTGACAAGCCTATGACAAACGGTACAGGTCTGATTGGTTCACTGGTAGAACTTACATCAAGTGCTGTAGGTCTGACCCCTTTATTATAAAACATCACAAAAAAGGAGGTAGGCTCTGTTTACTTATTGTGACAAGAATTTGTTAGAGCCAGTAGGCCTTTAATGGTTGGTCATTATCACGCTGCGCTACAGGCTGTAAAGAGGCATTTTGTTACATACACAGATTACCACAGTAGGTAAGGGTTCTGGTGTCCATCAACCCCTGAGTGTTAAATGCAATAGGCTTTTTGGGTGTAATGTTACTACACTGTGCTAAAGACTTTAAGCATGTACTTTGTTAAACATTTTCTTGTAAATTACCGTAGTATTGGTGACACACCAGAACAAACCATAGGGATAGAAGATTTGCTCTATTAGGAGGAATTTTATATTGATAATTGTAACTTTGCACATATTTGTCATTTTGTTATGGCATGCCTCATGAGTGTCTTGTATGAAAGCTTATGCCCAACACAGTAGGTTGGAGTTGGTTAAGTCAACGCTAAAGGTTGTAGGCCTAATTACTTGTTATGAAAAGTTACAATGAAGAGAATAGGCCTTGCTTATTTACTTTGAAATTATCTGTAAAAGCCAATAGGCCTCTAACAGTGGATTGTTATCACAGATTGCTATAGGCAGTAGACCGGTATTTTGTTACATGTAATTTTACAGATTACCAGAGTAGGTAAGGGTTTTGGTGTTCGGGGGCGTGGGTTCAGATCACACCGCTGCCACCAATATAAGAAATTGGGTTGTTGGTTGACTAGGGTGTGAGCCTTGGTGAAGCAGCAACAACAATCCTTGTTAGGGTAAGGCACAAGCAAACCCAAAATTAACCTGTGCTCAACTCCCTGGTAGCTTAGCACAGAGCAGTCAGGCTTAAATTAGAGGCAATGTGTAAAGTATTTGTGCAACACTTCAAATAGTGACACAGTGCGAACACCACACAAGAAGGATCCCACACCAAGTTAGAAAAATAGAGCAACATTTAATACATAAAACAAGACCAAAGCAGCAAAAATCTATTTAGTAGAACTGGAGTAATGAATATGTAAAGATTAAAATAAAAATAGCGGATAAAAGCACAAAGTGCCAACTGTGGTAATCTGGTTGTACTGGAATAAGGTAACAAGTTCAGGCCGACTGCGAAAGAGCGAGGGCCAGCTATAGGGACCCACTTCGGAACGCTGAACACAGTACATTAAATCCTAGAGCATGGCGTTGCTTTGCGAGACTTCGCATCGTCCGGCATCAGTTCCAGGGAACTGTGCAGCGAGGCTTGGTGTCACTTTGCATTGGTCCAGGAGAGCTGTGTGGCAAGTCTTTGTGGGGCTTGGCATCTGTTGCATTGGCTCCTGTGAGCTGGCATGTGTGCGGTAAGGCATTGCGGTGTGCGGTGCTTTGAGCCACTCAGTGTCAGTTCCGATGTGGCTGGCAGCTGTGTGGTGAGGCTTTGCAGGGCTTTGATTTCGTTCCGATGAGATCCACAGCTGAGCTTGGCAGAAGCACTTTCAAAACACTTTCAAGGGCCCAAGACTGAGGTGGTAGCACTTGCGAGGGCACGACTCACAGATAGCAGAGTCCAGGTGCTGGGTTCAAGGTTTTTGGAAGCCTGTTATGTCCCTGAGGCTTCTGATCAGGAGACCAGCCACCTAGATCTTGGAGTCACTCTGGGTTCTGGGTTCAAGAGATGCAGGTCCAGTCCTTCTCACCCAGGCAAGGGAGCAGCAGGTCAGCAAAGCAGGGCAACATTTTAGCAGAGTGGCTGTCCTATCAGCAGCACAGCAGTCCTTCTTCCTGGCAGAGTATCCACAGGTCCAGAAGTGTACTGAAAATTTGGTGTCTGGGGTCCTTCTTTTATACACTGTTGTGCCTTTGAAGTGGGGAGAAGCTTCTTGGTGCTTACCTCCATAGTGCACAGATGCCCTGCCTTCCTGACCCTAGCTCCAGACTAACTACAGGTGGTATGCAGCCCTTTGTGTGGAGGCAGGACACAGCCTATTCAAGAGTAAGTAGGGCTGTGCCCAGCTCTTCCCTCCCGTCCTGCCAGTGGTGGCCCTTCCAGGTACACCTAAGCTCTCTATTGTGTGTGGTTGTCTAGGAGGAACAAACAAAGCCCATCTGTCAACTACACCCAGTCATGTGACCCAGAGAGGGGCTACAGCCACTAAATGGCTAAGGCAGGAAAATGCCAATTTTCTAAAAGTGGTATTTTCAGAATTGTAATTTTAAATCCGACTTCACCATAAGTTAGGATTTTAAATTAGGATTCCAGTGACACCAAACATGAACTGGTCATCTCTTCCCATTTGGAAATTACACTTATAAAATATAATAAGGCAACTCCAATGTTATCCTATAGGAGATAGGCCTTGCAGTAGTGAAAAACAAATGTAAGAGTTTTTCACTACCAGAACACGTAAAACTTAAAAGTACATGTCCTACTTTTTAAACACACTGCACTGTGTCCTCTGGTTTGTCCAGGGCCTACCCTAGGAGTGACCTATATATATTAAAAAGGAAGGCTTGGGCCTGGCAAAAGGTTTATTTTGCCAGGGCAAAATGGCAGTTTGAAACTGCACACAGGCTCTGCAATGACATGTATATAAGGCTACTTATGTGGGTGGCACAATCAGTGCTGCAGACCCACTAGTAGCATTTTGTTGCAATACAATGTCCATTAGCCGAGGTGTATAATCTATAGATGATTTATTTAAGCTTAGTTACAAAGTAAGTTTCAGGTAAGTAGGTAGATGATAACAGATAGCCCCACCGGGAGCAGCCTGCCTGCTGCTCAGCCTGCACACTCCAACAGACACTCAGCACATCACCAGGCACCCATGCATTCTATGACATCAACAAGCATTCAGCATTTCATTCGTCACCAAGCACTCCAGCACTCATCCTGGCTGAGCAGTAGGGAAGATGTAGCTAAGGAAAAGGAATAGCAACAGTTAAGCCACAACATATCCCCTTTCCTTAGGGAAACTATAAACAGAAAGCATGCAAAGAAATGAAACATGCATATAACCCAAAAGGAAGAAAATAGAAGAGAAAGTTACATTGCCAAATCATTAAAAACATTAAATTCACAAATGATTGATGGAACATTCCTAAAGTTTACATGCATTAAAATCACGGAAAAGAATTTGATAACTCCTAAAGCAATCAACACTTCTTGAATCAATTAAATACATTAAGATCTACCCTCATACTTCTTCCTTAGGGAACATAAATACACAAGCATACCGAGACCAAAGGGGACGAGATGTATCACGCAACACACCCTGTCCCTCTGACCCAACAAGAATCTAATGCAAACATACTTCACGCAGTAATCAAATACGCACACCTGCAACACAACACACAAGTAGACTCACTCAGCACTGAGGTACATCCAACCCCACAACTCAGAACTAGGGGCCTCATTTACAAGAAAGTGCCGCAGTGCGGACCCGCAAGCCCTTTGGCTGCGCCACGCTGCGGCACTTTCAAAGCACAGGGATGCGTCATAGCTACAATGATATGACGGATCCCTTTGCTCTCCCCTGGCACACAATTAGCTGCCATGCGTCGACGCAGGCACCCTTGCACCATGGTACAAGGATGCCTGCGTCACGGGGATGACTGTTTATGTGCAGGAAGGTGTCCCTTCCTGCACATAAACAATCTGAAATGGCGTTTTACAAGTTCTATGTGTGCATTGCACACATAGAGCTTGTAAAGCGTAAATTTTTAAAATAATTGTTTATGTGCAGGAAGGGACACCTTCCTGTATATAAACAATTATAAGAGGTGATTTCCTCGTTCTATGTGTGCTGCAGAATGCAGCACGCATAGAAAGAGAAAAAAAAAACGAGAAGAAATTAATACATCTCTCGTTGTTGGGCCTCTCTACGCCTCCCCTGGGGAGGCGTGGCATTAAGACGCATTTCCAGGTTTACAATTTCTCCTAAATATGGAAATGTGACAGATTCCATGGGTTTTGCATGTGAACACCCACAACAACGCCCATGGAACGCCCCTTTCACAGAAAGTGCTGCGTGTTAAGGGGCCGTATTTACATGGACAGGAAAAGCCACACAGGGTGGCTTTTCGTGCCCTTGTAAATATGGGGCAGCAAAATGCGCTGCTGGTGCGTCACAAAAGGTGACGCACCGGTGGCGCAAAGGGCTACGGCTCTGTACTAAGGTACTCAGGTACTCACCACCTCACAACTCTGCACTAGGGTACTCCCCACCCTACAACTCTGCACTAGGGTACTCACCACCCTACAACTCTGCACTAGGGTACTCACCACCCTACAACTCTGCACTAGGGTACTCACCACCCTATAACTCTGCACTAGGGTACTCACCACCCTACAACTCTGTGCTAGGGTACTCACCACCTTACAACTCAGTACTAGGGTACTCACAACCCTACAACGCTGTACTATGGTACTCAACACCCTACAACTCTATACTATGCAATCCCAGCAAACAGCACATCAGTAAATTCAAACCCGCATTTAACATACACTTAGGCAGGACAAACAGAATAGCATACCCCCCCTTACATAACCATTGAGTAAGCAATGAACATGCACACCAAATAATAAGACTAGCACACATCAACATGAACAGAAAACTGCTTATGGCATCATGCAACATAATGACCACAGAAATTAAAATAAACATAATAAACCACCATCAGCAAACTAGGGATGGCAACTATAGGTAACCACCAAAAGAAAAAATATTTCAAGTTCCCCTGGTGAGCGATCCCTCACCCGACATTCCTTTACAATCCCCAGCAACAGGAGAGACAACATGGCATGACCATAACTTTCCACTGTAGAGCATACCAGTCTCAACTTCCACGAGGCTTGAGTTGTATGAATAGAAACAAAACTGGTCTGGTCTTACCAGCATCCCAAAGTAGTAAGGTATGTGTGCTGGACAACTTCATTGCGTTCAGCTGAATAACTCAATTTCACTTTACTGTTCACTGAAGGGGAAACCGTCACGTCAAACGGTCTGAGATTCCAACATAGCAAACCACTGATTCCCGGACCTCAATTCAGGATGGCGCCTTCTGTTCGGCGCAATGATGTGAAAAGAAAAACCCACAAGTCGGTGCTCCAGCTTTCTCAGAATGCCTGTGCCTCGCAACAGAGCGCACACGTCAGTTCACACAGGACGCAGGAAATGTTGCATCATGGACGCGCGCTCCCACCAAGGGACACGCGCACCACCACAAGAAATTGCACATCAATCCGGTAAGTGGACACGTGCCCCTCAGCATTCCACAGCAGCCCGAGGAACAGATGCACCACAGCAAGTGGTCTCGCGGCCCATTGAAGTGCCACACAACAGTAACGGCACCACCACGCGGCCCGTACAAATGCCTCCCAATGGTACTGGCAATGGCCTCCTGAGCACTAACTGAGCAAAGCAGGCGCACAATATGGCTTACCATCTAAACACCACTGATCTCAAAATAAATTTCCAAAGTCCCCAGTACCTGGCAGTTTCACTTGAACAATCCACACAATCTTTAACTCTTGATGGTGCCATCCATGCACTGACAGTGTCCTTGAAACCACAGTGTTGCTGGGAATCCTCAAAACACTGTAGGTGGTCTTCATCCAGATGAATAATAGATCATGTGCCAAACAGGTGCACGCAGTCAAGAAAGCTTGTTTGTATCAGTAGATAAACTTCACTGATCTCAATAAGGTCAAACGCCCCAGGCTGTCCTGGTGATGGGGGACACTGGTGGGGCTGACCAGGGCGTTGCTTTACCTTCAAGCTTGAAGTTCCTTTGTTCCAGTTTCTTCGGTAGATTGCTTAGTTCCAGTTTCTTCAGTCGGTTCCTTACATTACATAGTCCACAACATGTAGGTTCTGTGTTCAAATTGTCGCCAAAGTGTTGAAATACAATGTCCATTAGCCGAGGTGTCTAATCTATGGATGGTTTATTTAAGCTAAGTTACAAGGTAAGTTCCAGGTAAGTAGGGAGATGATAACAGATAGCCCCACCAGGAGCAGCCTCCGTGCTGTTCAGCCTGCACATTCCAACTGATACTCAGCACATCATCAGGCACCCATACATTCTATGACATCAACAATCATTAAGCATGGCATTCATCACCAAGTACTCCAGCACTCATCCTGGCTGAGCAGTAGGGAAGATTTAGCTTAGGAAAAGGAATAGCAACAGTTGATTCACAACACATTTAATTTACAGGCCCTCGGCACATGTAGTGTAAATTAAATAAACCAATTGGGTATAAGCAAATCTAACATGTTTTAAGGAGAGAGCACAAACACTTTAGCACAGGTTAGCAGTGGTAAAGTGCAGAGTCCTAAGTACAACAAAAATGAATGCAGCAAAAAAAAAATGGAGGAGTGAAGGCAAAATGTCTGGGAATGACCCAGCAGAAAGGGCCAACTTCAACAGTAACCTACTCTAACAAATCCTGGGAGTAGAAGATTTTCACTGTGCTGATTCTTGTTAGGCCCTATTGAGAGGGGTTGTATATTGTTTTGTCAACAGTAATTTTGTGTATATTTGTAATTTTATAACTGTATGCATGGTGGTAGCCATCTTATGCACACTTCAGTATGACTGGGTTGGTTATAGTGTCAAGCCAGAGGTAAAGGCAATAGTCCTTATCTCTTCATTTGGAAAAGTTATGTCAGATTCCTTGGGTGTGATCTGTTTATAATTACAATTTATGACGAAGCAAGTAGGCCTAATAGCTGCCAGATCCAGCAGCCAAGCTGAAAAGCATATCAGGTCACAGAGTCTAGCTTACAATGACAAGCAGAGAGAACATGTTTATTTTTTGCACTCTTTAGATAGTTATATAAAAGCTAGAATCTTTCTGTATGCTTCTACACATGCCGAGCTACTGCAGCTTTTTTTTTTTTTAAACAAAACTGACTTATATTGAACTGTTTCTAATATCTATTTGCTACAAATATCTAACAGGGTTTTAATGTGTTTAATTGTGCACTAGAGGTTTTATTTTTATTCTTCATGTTTGCAAACATTTTTTTAAGTGCTTTGTGGGAAAGGTGATGGTGTGACCATATATTATATGGGATAAAATACCCTGTGGCGTACATGATAAAGATATTGCAAGTCACCTTAGTGTTCCATAACCTTATAAAGGAACTCGGCCTTCAGCCTCATTCTTCCATATGGTTATTGAACTCCTCTGTTATAGTTATAGTTAGTTATCTGAAGAAACTATAACTCCTGCCTTAAGCTAACTATAACTTGCGCCCCGCCAGGCACAGTTTTCTCATCAATAATTTTACATCAAATGTTGCAGCTATATTATCAATGATGCCATAGAAGATGTCATGAGTGATGTATTATGTGGGGTAATTAGCAGTGCATGGCGAGGGTGCAAGTTATAGTTGCCTTTGGTTTTTTCAGTGAATTTCTAGGTTTTTTTTAACGTTAAGTAAGCCTTTGGCCATGCTGTCTGCAGGGCAGACAGGGAAACAGATTTTACATGCTCCCACCCGCTACGAGCAGACTTACTGTTTGCTCTCGCTTGGCGGGAGGTTTAAATTGCTCCCGCCAAGTGAAAGCAAACAGAGGTTTCCCTGCCCACACCAGTGCAGGCAGGGAAGCTGCTATATCCTGGGGTTGGGCACTTCAGGGCATAGCTGAACCCGGCCCTGAGGATGGGGTCCTCAGGGCCATTAATGGCTCCAGGAGGGGGCCTCACAGACCCCCTCCCTTTCAATTGCACAGCCGGGCCCCCTTAATTTATTCGGCAATGCCCTGGGGTGGTGGTACCCAGGGCCAAAATTGGCCTGGGGAGGGAGGCAAGGTGCACCCCCTTCCCCTTTCTATAATATAAACTGCACTCCCCCCCAGACCTGGCCCACCTGGGGCATTTAGAAAACAAGCGCGGGAGAACGCGCTTGTTTTTTTTAAAACACATTTGCCGCTAATTCATGGATCCACTACGATTTTGCGGCAAAATTAAAAAAAATGTTTTGGCCCCGGAGGTCCCTGTGGGACCCCACCACCAGGCTTAGGGGGTCAGGGTATTTCTACCCTGCCCCCTTATGCTTTTCTTCACCTTTTTCCTTGGTACTCGGACAAGTCTGAGTCCCAAGATGGCTGCCAACACTTCCTAATTGAAATGTTGGCACCCAATCAGATCTCACCATGAGATCTGTCGTATCCACGGAGGATTTGTGTCCCTAGATATCTATAAATCTTTTTCCTTTAATAACTCCAAAACTACTGAACAAATTTACACAAATTGCAAAAAGGCTGCTTTCTGGACCAAGATCTACCTTTCTGCCAAATTTGGGGTAATTCCGTTCAGAGGTTCGGGCTATAGTCATGCCTAAAATCTCCATGGGAAATTGCATGGGGAAAATGTGTTTTGGGGCCCCCCTTTTTCTCAGCCCCCACTTTACGAATCACCCTGAAACTTTCCAGACAGCAGCTGAAGTGAGTGGAAAACTAGTTTTGAAAATCTCAAATGTCCTCAAATGACATCAAAGTTATTAGCAAAACAAAAACGCTTTGTCTATGGCAATTTGGACTTTACTATAACTACCTACTGGTGACCGCCAGTAGGTAAAATATATATATATATATATATATATGAAGCATGTGTTAAATGCAGTGGGGTTCCATGGGTAGATTGTTATCACACTGTGCTAAAGACTGTATGCAGGTATTTTGTTACACCGACTGTACACAGAACCTAGCAGATTAGCTTTGGCCGCCAGCATTTAGGTTATTCTTTTTTTGTTTTGTCATGGTTTTGCCAAATCTTTATTGTTTGGGAATTTGCCAGGCCCTGATCAATCTAAAAAAAAATATCTTGCTACAAGCAAAACTATTTTTGTAAGTGTTAAAAACACCACATTACCATATTATTCCCTGGCGCTGCGGAGAACTACTTTGTGTGCGGATGTTTTCTTTGTGAAAGGGCCGCAGCATGCCATAACTCTTAGTGAAGTCAGGCAATGACTGACGTGGGCTGATATAGTGCCCTTCAATCCATGCTGGAGTGGGTGGAAGAAAAGTATGAATGACAACAACCACGTACTAATGGATAAAGTCTGGTTGAAACCCCTATAAGTAACTATGTTATACACATATGTTTAGTAAAATTAAAAGGTCTTGGCTAACACAAAGCTAAAAATGTCAGTCAGTCTGGCATTGGCTGAAAGCCTCTTGCCTTTAAGAAAGAAAGACACAAACAAACAAATTAAGAAGGAAAGAGAAGGGAAGGGAAAGAAAGAAAGATAGAAGGAAAGAAAGAAAGAGAGAGAAATAGAGCGAGAGAGAGAAAGAAAGAGAAGGAAGGAAGGAAGGAAAGAATGAAAGAAAGAAGGCAAGAAAGAAAGACAAGATAAAGACAGAGAGAAAAAAGGAAAGAAAAAGAGAGAAAGAGAGGGAAAGAAAAAAGAAAGAAAGAGAGCAGGAAAGAGAAAGAAAACAGAAGGAAAGAATGAAAGCAGGTCAGAATGAAAGAAAAAGAAAGAAGGAAGGAAAGAAAAAAGGGAAGAGAAAGAAAGAAAGAAAGAAGGAAAGACAGAATGAAGGAAGGAAGAAAAGAGATTAGGAAAGAAAGAAAGAAGGAAAGATCGAAACAAACAAAGAAAAAACTGAAATAAATAAAAAAGGAATTAAACAGTAAAAAGAGGATGGATTAATAAAGAATAATTTCAAACGGACAGAAACTGGTATGCTGTGAAATAGCAGCAGTCAGAAAAGCAAAACACTCCAAAAGGAATTTACAACAACACTCGCAGGAGACAGTTAGAATGTGCTTCAGAGGCCTCCTGCTATCGCATAAACACAAAGACAACACTAAAATAATTATAAAGTAAAAACAAAAACACTGGTACTGACGGGAACTAGTCTGTGTGCGGATGTGCACCATGTGAGACAGCAAAATACAGTCAATCAAAGTGAAGTTAAGCAATGGCTTAAGTAGGCTGACCCATTACCCCATGCTATATGCTGTAGTGGGTGGAAGCAAACTGTGAATGACACAACAACAGACCAATGATGAAGAGAGGTGGCTGGAAACCCCTAAATGTAAGTATATTATACATATTTTAGTTAAATCAAAAGGTCTTGGCTAAGGCCAGACCTAAAAAGGAAAGTTTAAGCTTTGCCATTAGTTTAAATGGCAAGGTCGAGTTAGCAATTTAAAACTGTGTTACCAGTCTGCAGTGGCAGGCTGGGAGACATGTTTTTCCGTTGTCACATCCAGGGTGGCCCAATAAATGCAACAACCCTGGTGGGACATTTCAACTTATAGGCCCTGGGTACCGCTGGTACCATTTACTAGGGATTTACAAGTAAGTAGAGTTATACCAATTGAGTATGAGCCAATCCAATACATACTTTGTGAGGGTCAGAGCACTGGCACTGAGGGTTGGTTAGCAGGCCTCAGTGCACTTTCAGAGTCGAAAAACCAGCAGCATCAGTCCAAAACATTGGGGGTGAGTGTACAAAAAGAGGCGCTTCCTTACACATGCGCCATCTTGTGGTATTCCACAAGTTATCTTGAACTTAATCCTGCTAAGAATGAGTTCCACACATCTCCATGGAATCCTTCCATGAAGCCTCCTGGTGATTAGTCCACTACCAGCATCGTGGGTACCTATATTGATGCCAATCTATCCTTGGACGTTCAGATGTATCCAGCACTTGCTTCATGCAAATCAAGACTCTTAGATGAGTCCTGACCTACATTGAGCTGCAGTTCCTTCTACTAATTGTGAATGCCGTGGGGCAGTCCCTGCTTATAAGAATGTGATTTATTTAGCCGCACCAGAAAGGTTATTCCATAAGCTCCAATTTCTACAAAAGTCAGCTGTGCTCTGGATCACTGGTCCCACCGTGACCATGTCTCTCTTATTATCTACACCCTACATTGGCTCCCTTGCAGGGCAGAGTCTCAGAGCCTACAGGACTCAAAAACGAAACGGGACTTAGACCAAAGTCTACTTTCCTCCCGCCGCCTTCATGTATCCCGGTTGAAGTAGCAACTTTCGAACAAGCGGTATTCAATCAAATTGAGGAACTCAGCCAACCTAAACCCTTCAACAACTTCACCAACAGAGAAAGGGAAGCTGTACGCAGCCTCCAAGACAATTCCCGTATTGTCATTAAACCAGCTGACAAGGGGGGAGGCATAGTCATCCAGATTAATACTGACTACACCAATGAATGCAGACGATTACTGAGTGATGTACGAAATTACAGACGCCTCCAGGAGGACCCTACCACCGCACTCCGGAACACCATTACCTCGTTGGTTGAAACAGCAGAGACCCTTAATAAGATCTCCAAGCAAGAAGCAGACTATCTCTGCACTAAGAAACCTAAAACACCGTACTTTTACACGGTACCGAAAATCCACAAGGATACAAGACCACCCCCAGGACGCCCAATTGTGTCAGGAATCAATTCCCTCCTGGAGCCACTATCACGATACTGTGACTTTTTCCTAAACCCCATGGTGCAGAAGTCCTCCACCTATATCAAGGATACTAAACATCTATTAAACCTGATTAAGGACATCAACTTTGATCCCATGTCCCAACTTCTAGTGGGATTAGACATCGAGAGCTTATACACAAGCCTCCCACAGGACGACACCCTTAGGGTTCTCAGAACAATGCTACAAGAAACTACCTGGGAACACACCACACCTAAAGAATTCATACTGCAGTGTGCAACCTTAGCACTGAAGGAGAACTATTTTGAATTTGAAGGTGAATTCTACTTACAGACGAATGGAACATCCATGGGTAGCATTTTCGCCCCCAGTGTGGCTGGCCTCTACGTCTACCATTTTGAGAAGGAACATATCCTACCAGCCACCAACCCATACAAAACCAACATCCAATTCTGGCGTCGATACATAGATGACATCCTCATGATCTAGACAGGATCAATAGATTCCCTTACTATCTTCCTGACATGGCTTAATGAGCAGGACCCATTCCTGCGCTTCACCAGCAGTGCCAGCAATTCCAAGATTGCATTCCTGGACCTCAATATTGAGGCCATGGAGGGGAAACTCCAGACGACCACTTACCATAAACCCACGTCCAGAAACTCCTTACTACAATTTGGGAGCTTCCACCCCAGGCCCCTTAGGGAAAACCTCCCCTATGGCCAATTTTTACGTATACGCCGCAACTGTAGCAACCTACAGGACTACAAAACACAGTCAACTGCACTGGCATAAAAACTAGGGGACCGAGGATATCCCGACAAAATTATCCGTACCACAAAAAAATGGGCACGCAACCAGCCGAGAGACGCCCTCTTGGAAGACACCATACGGGCAAACACGACCATCCCCGTAACCTGCGTCACCACATACAACGCAGCCTCCAATCAGGTGGCCAAAATTATCAAGAGAAATTGGCGTATACTTAACACTGGCACTCTCACATGGGACCCCCCTCTCGTCTCTTACAAAAAAGCAGGCAACCTACGAGACCGCCTTGTCTCTACACGACCAAAGAAAAAGCCCATCCCCATGACCAACACCATACTCCATGCATGGGGCCTCCCTGGGATAGTGGGTCACCACCCGTGCGGTGATTGCAGCGTCTGTCACCTCACCAAGACCACCAAAACCCTGGATCTCGAGACTGGCAAAACCTGGCACCAGACAAAACATACAAACTGTAACTCTACAAATGTTATCTACCTCATCGAATGCCCCTGTAAACTGCGCTACGTAGGTATGACCAGCCGCAAAGTAAGGACCCGGATCGTGGAACACCGTAGCACTATACGCTGCAAAAAGAATCTTAGCAGACTAACAGACCATTTTATCTCGATAGGTCATACACCTAACGACATTGGTGGGTTGAACGACAATATCCCGTGGAATAGCCTTAACTGAGAGCCAAACAACTCAACAGCCTGTTCACCTATTCAGCTCCCATCACCTACATGTGATGTTATATGAGCTTCGCAGTCTTTGAAGTCATCTTTCCCAACAGAACCATCTGCCATTGACAATTGAGTGTTCTCAATTCCAAGACAAAGGGACATACAACTGTTTGACTTTTCTTCCCCTCCACGGTGCTCCCCACTAGGACCTAACACGTGCCCAGCCCGATCCCAAGGCTCAGGGACATACATGTGCCACGGGCGCTCACTTGGTTCCTTCATCCATGGTGCATAATACGCGCTGTTACATGCCCCCAGCTCTCACAATCTGGCGTGGGAACCTATAACTGATAGTGTCTTTCCCTCAGTGTCTTCTTAATATACGCACACTGATCTTTGTGCCCATCACGAGAGACCAACACATGCACGATCCCTAGGCTTAGGGGTACTCATGTGCAAATGGTACATGACATCTATGGTGCACAATACTCGCAGTTACACGCCAGCTGCCCTCACATTCTAATGCAGCCCCAGGAGATGCTTCCGATAAACCCACGCTTATTTTTAGTTTTACTTTTCTCTGCACACAGCCATCCCGCAAAACCCTAAATTAATTTTAAAACTGCCCCGTACACCACAGGGTATTACTATGAGAACATTTCTCTCACGCAAAAAACGTTATTGACACTCAGCGTAGCACACAAACGCGTGCGGTCGATTTCTTCTCTGTCTATTCCCACAGGTGCCAGGCTTGGACCAGACCACGCGCACCTGGAGCTCGTGACAGAAATTCAGCTCACCTGGACCAATTCCCAAGGTACTTTAAACTCCCGCTCCGCTCCAGTCACACATCGACGGAGTTCCGATGCGGCCAGACTAGGTACGGAGGCGGGTCCCTGATCTTGAAGAAGTAAGTGGGGTGTGTACTGGGGGTCCCAGCCCATGTCGGACACGAAGTCCTATGGTTTCAGGGCACGCAAGCTAATTACTCTGTATGTACCTTTCTCTCTCATTCTCTTTTTTGCACAGAGTGTGACAATAGGTCGGGCCCCCACACGGAACTCATGGGGCATTTTCCCGAGAATCTCTGAGTAAGGAGTACAGGGTTTTTTTAATCCTTTATCAATCCCCACTATCATGCATTACCGCATATTGATTAACACACGGTAACGCATATAAATGAGGCGTATACATTGTTTCTACTGCAGCACAATGCACAATTACGCCACAGTCCGTCTCTCACTCCGCTATTTATCCGCATAGAGCACGGACACTACGCTTCTGAGTCACAATTTTAGATGTGCCTTATGACACCTTCTAAATGTATTGTGTGTATGTTTGTCTGTTGTTTTTACCCCCTAACAGGAATGCACCGCTAGAGGAAACCATCCTCTATCACATAACGCACTTTAGCGAGTGCGCCACATAGATGGTCTCTAATACACCCAGTTTTAGACCACCCTTTTAATTATCACACACATAAGGTCCTGAAGAAAGCCAGCCCAGTAGTGAGAGTCTGGCTGAAACATGTTGACCATAGAAGATATTGGAGCCTAATTACCTCCACACATATCCACCTCTCGTTTTTAACTACTGCCGAGGGCCCATACATTAAAATAGCCTTTTGTTGTAAATTGGGACCCTACGGACAGCGTTTTAAATCACATTCATTTCACTTTCACTGCACACTCACTGCACAAAACCAGCTCCGCTGTATCCAGGCGTTGAAGCACACCCAAGGTGCACTCGGTACCTTGGGTGGAACCCGATGATGAAGCATGTCACCAACTAGGTTGGTGAGTGAGGGTCTTCTTAAACAACAAATGTGTTGTCTCGCAAACACACACTAGGAGCTTCTACATGGTAGCTAGTTCCCTTTGATATATGCATATAATCCCAGGGGAAGTGAACTGGCTCCAACCTTTTCCTCTCTCCATTTTGATTTTGATCACTGAGGGTTGGTTAGCAGGCCTCAGTGCACGTTCAGAGTCGAAAAACCAGCAGCATCAGTCCAAAACATTGGGGGTGAATGTACAAAAAGAGGCGCTTCCTTACACGTGTGCCATCTTGTGGTATTCCACAAGTTATCTTGAACTTAATCCTGCTAAGAATGAGTTCCACACATCTCCATGGAATCCTTCCATGAAGCCTCCTGGTGATGAGTCACTACCAGCATCGTGGGTACCTATATTGATGCCAAGGGGAGCAGTCAAAATATCGAAATTTTAATGTCCATATACCAAAATATCGATTGTAAAATATCGATGGTATAAAATATCGATGTTTTGCATATCGACATCAAAAATTTCGATATTGGTATGTGTAGTAAAATATCGAAGTACAATATATCGAATGTCATAATATCGTTGTGTTAAAATATCGATAAAGTGTAGTATTGTGTTATTTTTTGTATATTTTGTAATATTTTGTATATAAGTGTTTTAACAGGAGCGGGATGTTGGGTTTATAGGGGATAAGGGTGGGGAGTGTTTTAAAAATATATATTTTAAATTAAATATTATTAAATTTTTAATTTTTTTAAAATTTTATTTGTAAAAAAAGAAAAATAATATTTAAATTTAAATTTGAAAATTTATTTTAAGAGCGGGATGTTGGGTTTATAGGGGATAATGTTTGGGAGTGTTTAAAAAATATTTATTTAAAAAAAATATTATTAATAATTTTTACAAATTTAGAATTTATTTAAAAAACAAAAGAAAATTTATATTTAAATTTAAATTTGATAATTAATTTTAGGAGCGGGATGTTGGGTTTATAGGGGATAAGGGTGGGGAGTTTTTTATAAATATATATTTTATATTAAATATTATAAAAAAAATTAAAATAATTGAGAATTTATTTATTATAAAAAATATTTATATTTAAATTTTAAATTGAAAATTATTTTTAGGAGTGACTTGTTAGTTTTATAGGGGATAAGGGTGGGTGGTGTTTTAAAAATATATATTTAAAATTAAATATTATGAAAATTTTTAATAAATTTAGAATTCATAAAATAAAAAAAATATTGAAATGTAAATTAAAAAATATTTTTAGGATTGGGATGTTGGGTTTATAGGTGATGATGGTGGGGAGTGTGTTAAAAATATATATTTAAAATTAAGTATTATTAATATTTTAAAACATTTATAAATTATTTTCAAAAAATAAAAATATATGGAAATTTAGGGGCCCATTAGGATGGCGGGCGGTAGCACCACCGCCGTGCTGGCGGATGCAAAAACCACCAGTTACCGCCCGCATGCCGCAGCCCACACGCCCGCCAAATTACGATGTGAAAAGGCAGCCAAACACCGCCGGCAAGCCAGCGACGCCGTCCGCCATCAAAGTGCGCCCACTCACGTAGCGGCGCAGCCCAATGGAGACAGACCACCAGACGAAACCACGTACCGCCCGGCGTACAAATTACGATGCCGCAAACAAACAGCTCCCACGGCTAAGAGACACCGCACGTGAAAGTGAGGCGGAAACCCGAACGCCGAGCACAGACACCGAAGAGGCGACCCCCGAGCATGAATCCAGCACTGCAGGCCCTCCCCATGCTCTACCTGATGCAGCACCCAGGAGTCAACGCACCGCGGCGACGCAGGTAGGCAGACACACAACAGGGGCACGCAA
The DNA here is from genome assembly GCA_963921515.1 of Calotriton arnoldi. NCBI lineage: Eukaryota > Metazoa > Chordata > Amphibia > Caudata > Salamandridae > Calotriton > Calotriton arnoldi. The sequence goes on along the minus strand of CAWUFW010000967.1, from coordinate 707,107 downwards.
ACAGCGCACACAGTGCAAGGGCGGAAAAGGAGGACATGGCACCCCCCAACACCCCTGCGTGGACAAGACACATCCACCACTGCACCCACAAATGTAACACAGGGCAAAGTGCAACATCTCGCAACTATCATAGGCACACCACCTGGGACCAGGAACTAACGACCCCGTCACGGCACCGCAGCACAGCGGCGATGACGCAGCCACACATGCGCACAACTCAGCGCCCAACCATAACGCCATGTATGCGTCGCACACAACACAGGGACACAACCAAGCACCACACACACCAGCCACACCCAGAACGCACATGACACGTGACAGGCCTGCCACAGTCATGTCCTCAACGCCCAATTCACGGACAACACCCAACGTCACACAACCGACGCCCACATGTCAGTGAAGTCACGCAACATCAGGACACACCCCTGTGTGACAAACATGGCGAAGCACACAGCGGCGGCAACACCACCCAGTAGAACATGGGCCCCGTCGGGAAGAGGTACGCCAGTACCACACAGAAACACCCATACCACCCTGCACCCATGAACCAGACATACAAAACGGAACACCAAAGAGCCCGGGGACCGACAACAGGTGGACTCAAGAATGACACCCACACACAAGGCCCAACGCATAGCGGAAACACAGCCTGCCGCCCACACACGGGAGAGCAGACAGCACTGAATGACCTTCCATTCCAACTCCGAAACCACATCCCGACTAAACAAGCCGGAGAATACAGCCATTGTCCCAAAAAAGACCAACACAGGCATGCAGAGGAAACCGACCACAGGGCAGATAGCGCATATCACCTAAGAACATACCGAACGGGAAAGAAGAAAGTATAAAACTCCCCCATGCCGTTCCCATGCAAGTTATCTGGAAGGAGTCACACACCACTGACCTTGAACATTCAGAGAAGCACGTGGGATGAGGGCCCGTGTCCTCCGCACAAGCTAACAGAACACAAGTCCTGCCCCCTACGACCATCACAGACCTCACAGCAACCTCGGAGCTTGCACACTGCAGACTGCACACACAGCCGGAGCACGCCACCACATCGCCCCGCAGCAAAATGGCACCTACAACACACCTACCCAACTACGCCAGACAGGTCAAGCTGTACAAACACAACCTGATACAGCTACTGGGATGCGAACCCCTATCCCTGCTGAACGTAAGTTACCGACTGACTTACCGCATCGCATTGTTCAGCTGCGTCATACCCGTCTTCTACTGTCGGAGGTGTCCCTTCCACCATCCTGTGGAGTTGTGCCTCTCCAACCCGGCATGTCCAAGGGCGGACCTGCTACCACTATTCCACCCTCTGGACGCACACGACAGGGTCTGTTCAGCCTATGGGGGCATGGCGTATGTGGCGTACATCGGACCCACACTGCAATGGGACCACTGTGCCTCCACACGACGGATCATGGATCACAGCTACATCGAATGTCACCCAGCATGCCCCATCATGCTCCTACAAGGGACAACTTACGGACAACACCGTGACAGCCACCATCCACTACATTGGCTGGCAAACATGTATACCACCAATGAAATGGAAGCCCTGCAGGAAGCCATCGCATACCTGTCAACCTGTCAATTCGTAGGACCCCGACGCAATCCCCCAATTGACCCATGATGTCCGAAACTGTACCCATGCTTAGCTTCCGCACGGACTGGCCAGTAACCACCACAACAGCCATACCAAACGACCTGCAACTGATACCACACCATCAACGACACTGCCATGACATCGGATGTGTCCGGGAAATGCACTCCGTTCCCCATCACATCCAGGAACTCTGCATGTATCCGGGGAGGCAGTGGCATGGGATATGTGTATCGCACCCACATGGACAGAACTGCACGTACAACTATGCCATGACATGGATCCTGCGCCCATGGACATATGCACCGCACAGTGGACAGGAATCGCCCGGCTGGAGTATGTGAGAGCTGCACCCCTTCTCCCCTCCCTGGAATTCCCGTAACAGGACCTTTGCATGGACGACAAGTGCATACAACAACAACACGACCCCAGTGACTGTGACATGTCCAGTATCCACCATATGGCAACAACAAGTGGGACGCCGTTGCATGCACGTAAGCCCATGCCCTGATATCAACTCACACGCACGCGTGCATGAGCAACAACAGCAGCACACCTGTCACATGGAACTGAGATGGACTGTGCCCATGATGCCAAGCGGTCTGGTAGGCTAAATGTAGACCGTCTGTGTCAAAGTCCGCAGCACCGCAGCTACTTGCAAATGAACATTAGCACAGCAACGGCCAAGCAGATGTAACTCTGAAGCCCACATCCCACATGCAACAGCTAATCACATGTACCCCTACACCCTTAGCTATGTGTAATCATGCTCAGTATATCCTCCACATGCATACCGCTGCCAGTAGTGTCCACTATACTGCATCACAGAGGACATAAGTCACAATACATGGTTTGAAGAAAGAAACTGTCTCTGCTGATTCCTTTCACAAGTACGAATGTGAGATGATGAGAGTGTGTGATGTATACGGCAGTCGTGACATGACTATGTAGTCCACTGTCATTCGATGTCAACGCAAATGAGTAGCACAACTGTGGAAGACACACATGTGTCGTGTGAAGCGGGAGTGACGCTTCGCTCAGGTGGGTGGGTGTGATGGGTAGATGCGCACATGCACAGTTGAAACACGCTGTGTCCGTAGGGGTCCGGAACTGCACATTACCGCTTCCATGGCCAATGTTAAAGGCCACCCGTCGGGGGGGGGATGTGAACACGTGTGTGCACAGCAGCCGGGCACACGAACAATGCGGTATCAGGCGTACACGTCAGCCCACCCTCTGTGGACAAGCTGGATCCTGTTGTGCGCCCGCCAGGCCCTTGACAAGGCACACACAGCCCCTGCCGACCAGGTGTATCCCCAACATTGTCAACCTGCACAGGCAATCCAGGGCACGGGATGGCAGTGGAGCATGGTGGGGAGAGGACTCGGCGCGCTTCTCCGGGACACATCACGCAGGCAAAACATCCTCAATGTGCAGCATGGCTCAAGTCACATGGAAGTATTGGAGGACGCACACATCACGAGCAGGAGTGACGTCACGGAAGGTGGCTCGCACCATCCCACCCATTGCCTACATCCCGACACACGTCACATGCCATTGCAACAGAGAAGCCAGCGCGTGCGCAAGCACCTCCGAGCCCGCCCCAGTGAGGCAAAAGAGTGAATGTGTGGGTCTATCAGCCCCAGATGGACGCGGCATGGGCCGCTAGGGCAGCTACAGCCTCTGTGTGTCGCAGGTGGTGTATCCGGACTGCGGAGACTGCAATGCATTGTCTAGGTTGCCCGGGTCTCGAGTCGGGGCACCACGCATGTGGACGGCGTAACGCCACTAATCATACCGTGAGACAGACCACATGTACAACTGGACCCACACATACACTCCTTGGCCTCTCTGGGGCGAGCTTGGAGCTGCTTGTGCATGCGCTAGCTTCTCATGTGCAAATGCATATAGGTGTGAGCGAGGGGAGGCCATGAGGACAGTGCAAAAGATAACTGTTTGACTTTCAGTTAGTTTAAGGAATGCCCCTGATGTGGTCAGAAAAAGACATGTCTCGTGTGCATTGCAACCAGCAGATAAGCCGATGACCTACCCATGTCTTGCATGTAGCCCCGCACCTAGCCCCGCACACTCGACACAGCGAAATGAGTACCAGCACCACATACTTCCCATTCGAAGCACTGACTGGGGGTGATAACCATTGGACAGTCTTGTGTAGTCCACCCACGCGTACATGTGGGCCCTCCATGAACCATGTCACCTGCGGCAAAGTGATGTCATGGGCAATGACGGAACTGAGCAGAGCTGTCTGCCCCACGCACAGACGGTGCATCAGCTCAACAGGCCCAGCACAGAGTGCAGCAGGGGTCACATGTGCAGGGGCAGTTGTGCCTGGTGTGAATGCACATGCACATAGACAGCACCTCGAGCAATGTGTAGCCTGCCCACATCTACTGTCCATTGTCAGGCTGACCTAGAAGAAGATCACAAGGCAACACATCTGTGTGGGTGTACCCACTGTGACCAACACTGCGCAACCATCAGCGTACTCGCCCTGTGCATGGCCCACCCCGCAATGAAGGTCACATTCAGTGCCACTATCTCTCACACACATCCCTATCACGAGTCATGGTGTGTCCAATTGACAGTGCAGAGTAAGCGCTCATCCGGGGTGTCCTGAACAGGAGACACATGTAACCCAGTAGGCAGTCGGTGCTGTCACCTACTGGCATTGTGCAGTCAATGTGCAGGCCAGGCTTGCTGGGACTGAGAGGGGCAGCATGGCGCAGCCTGACATTCACACGAGCAACAAGTGCACTGAGACCTGCACTGGCAATTGCAGACGTTGGCCTGCACCCAGCTGGCCCGGGACGCCTACCTCCATAGTGGAACACGCAGGGTGCAACCGCGAGGGTCATCGGAGTTGGCCGTAATGGCCTGGCCCATGTTGGTGACAGTCCGCTGATGCCATGTGCACCACACAGTATGATGTGCGCACTGCAACTGCAGGTGTGGCCATGATGTGCGTGTGGGTGCAGGTGCACAATGGACGAGCCACAACATGCCGTGTGCATAGGCAGGGACGGCCAGTGGCCGGCCCCCACATGTCTGTTGGCATGTCATCATCTGCACATTGGCATGGGTGCATGGTATATGCATATGCACACGCATGTCATCTCTCACTATGTACATCTGCCACTTGGCACGTGCAAGGTTACGTGTCACATGTGATGTGTATTTGCAAGCACACAGCCGTGTTGGCATGGGGCTGTCAATGTGTACACCTGACAATGCTTCTGGAGGTGTGATCCGTACAGTGCTGCACATAGGGTGCAGTGGTGACACCAATGACTGTCTCATATCCCCTCGTGCCACAGGTCCCACTTGTCTTGGCCGCTCAGCCTGTGCCCACATCGTCGTTGGTGTGTGCCATACTCATCCAGCCTCGGAAGCAGTGTGATGCACAGCAGCCAGTCATGTTGCCGTGGTGTTGTCGCTTGCCGGATATGCAGTCAGTCCCCATCAGCACGCCTCACAGGTCATTGAGGCCTGGATCCCCATGTGCATGCACATAGCAATGGTTTGTGTCACTGCCCATTGCTATTGGTGGGAGACCTGTGTAAGTGTATTGTGGCTGTGCTGTCCCTGCATGACAGCTGTTCTGTGACTCATGTTCTTGCTCTGTCATATCAGTGATGCGTATGTGAAAATGCCATGTGGCGTGTTGCTTTGACATGTGTCCACTTCCATCTTTCCTAGGCGGAGACCAAACATTTACCGCCCTTACCAATTGTTGGCGGACATGGAGGATTCTGAGCTCATCCGGAAATTTCGTCTGGATCGACCAACCCTGCATCGACTATGTGCCATGTTGGAACCCCACCTCCGTCCTCGCAGGGTGTATCCGACAGCATTCACCCCCACGGCTAAGGTGATGGCTGCACTGCATTTTTTCGCCACTGGGTCATTCCAAACACACAGTGGGCAGTGGAGGTGGGATGTCCCAGCCCATGTTCAGCATGGTGCTGAGGGATGTACTGGCAGCCATGATGCTGTACAGGAACAGGTACATCAGATTCCCCAGGGCACGTGAGTTGGCGGCAGTGAAGGGTGCATTCTATGCCCTTGGACGGATCACACACGTCGTTGGTGCCATTGACTGCACCCATGTTGGCCTTGTCCCACCACAGGCCACTGAGCAGCTCTTCCGCAACCGAAAGCACACGCACTCCCTGAATGTGCAAGTGGTGTGCCTTGCGGAAATGGTCATCTCCCACGTGTGTGCAAAGTTCCCAGGCTCGGCCCATGACGCGCACATCATGCGAAACAGCATATTACCACGACTGATGACCAATCTGCAACAGGACCGTGGCTGGATTGTCGGTGAGTATGTGGAGTTGTGTAGCGTGCTGGCTTAAGGATGCTGTCTACTGTCCTGTTTGAATTGCAACGGTTCTCTGTGTCCCCCACGCCCAGGTGACTCGGCTTACCCGAATGGGCCCTGGCTGCTCAGTCCATTACGAAATCCTCGGACCCCAGCAGATGACCGCTACAATGAGGCACATGGGAGGACCAGACGTGTGGTCGAGCGTACCTTTGGCCTCCTCAAGTCCAGGTTCAGATGCCTGGACCGCACCGGGGGTGCGCTGGCGTACTCCCCACAGAAGGTGTGCCAGATAGTGGTGGCTTGCTGCATGCTGCACAATCTGGCCATTCGAAAGCAGATCCCCCTAATTGTGGATGACGGAGATCAACCAGGGCCCCAGCCTGCAGACCAGGACAGCTCGAGTGAGGAAAGCGATACCAAAGGGGATGATGGATGGAGCGTTAGAGCAAATCAAACACTCACCCCCAGTCAACTGATCTGGGTTTAATCCATCATCATTCTTTAGCTCACTCCACCACCCCAGTTCAGACATGGCCATATGCAAATCAGTCTGACCCTGTGCCTCATGGGAACAGTCCAGCCCGAACTGCCAAGCCATGTCTTCCCTGGACCGGAAACAAGCATCCTGGGACCGGTTTCGGGTTCAAAACCCTCATCAGCCAGGCTATCTTGAATCCAGTGGCAAAGTGAGCAAGGGACCCACGTCTGGGCATACCCTGCCAACTTAGGGCGAACAAAGCGATACCAAAGGGGATGATGGACGGAGCGTTAGAGCAAATCAAACACTCACCCCCAGTCAACTGATCTGGGTTTAATCCATCATCATTCTTTAGCTCACTCCACCACCCCAGTTCAGACATGGCCATATGCAAATCAGTCTGACCCTGTGCCTCATGGGAACAGTCCAGCCCGAACTGCCAAGCCATGTCTTCCCTGGACCGGAAACAAGCATCCTGGGACCGGTTTCGGGTTCAAAACCCTCATCAGCCAGGCTATCTTGAATCCAGTGGCAAAGTGAGCAAGGGACCCACGTCTGGGCATACCCTGCCAACTTAGGGGCGAACAAAGCGATACCAAAGGGGATGATGGACGGAGCGTTAGAGCAAATCAAACACTCACTCCCAGTCAACTGATCTGGGTTTAATCCATCATCATTCTTTAGCTCACTCCACCACCCCAGTTCAGACATGGCCATATGCAAATCAGTCTGACCATGTGCCTCATGGGAACAGTCCAGCCCGAACTGCCAAGCCATGTCTTCCCTGGACCGGAAACAAGCATCCTGGGACCGGTTTCGGGTTCAAAACCCTCATCAGCCAGGCTATCTTGAATCCAGTGGCAAAGTGAGCAAGGGACCCACGTCTGGGCATACCCTGCCAACTTAGGGCGAACAAAGCGATACCAAAGGGGATGATGGACGGAGCGTTAGAGCAAATCAAACACTCACCCCCAGTCAACTGATCTGGGTTTAATCCATCATCATTCTTTAGCTCACTCCACCACCCCAGTTCAGACATGGCCATATGCAAATCAGTCTGACCCTGTGCCTCATGGGAACAGTCCAGCCCGAACTGCCAAGCCATGTCTTCCCTGGACCGGAAACAAGCATCCTGGGACCGGTTTCGGGTTCAAAACCCTCATCAGCCAGGCTATTTTGAATCCAGTAGCAAAGTGAGCAAGGGACCCACGTCTGGGCATACCCTGCCAACTTAGGGCGAACAAAGCGATACCAAAGGGGATGATGGACGGAGCGTTAGAGCAAATCAAACACTCACCCCCAGTCAACTGATCTGGGTTTAATCCATCATCATTCTTTAGCTCACTCCACCACCCCAGTTCAGACATGGCCATATGCAGATCAGTCTGACCCTGTGCCTCATGGTAACAGTCCAGCCCGAACTGCCAAGCCATGTCTTCCTGGACCGGAAACAAGCATCCTGGGACCGGTTTCGGGTTCAAAACCCTCATCAGCCAGGCTATCTTGAATCCAGTGGCAAAGTGAGCAAGGGACCCACGTCTGGGCATACCCTGCCAACTTAGGGCGAACAAAGCGATACCAAAGGGGATGATGGACGGAGCGTTAGAGCAAATCAAACACTCACCCCCAGTCAACTGATCTGGGTTTAATCCATCATCATTCTTTAGCTCACTCCACCACCCCAGTTCAGACATGGCCATATGCAAATCAGTCTGACCCTGTGCCTCATGGGAACAGTCCAGCCCGAACTGCCAAGCCATGTCTTCCCTGGACCGGAAACAAGCATCCTGGGACCGGTTTCGGGTTCAAAACCCTCATCAGCCAGGCTATCTTGAATCCAGTAGCAAAGTGAGCAAGGGACCCACGTCTGGGCATACCCTGCCAACTTAGGGCGAACAAAGCGATACCAAAGGGGATGATGGACGGAGCGTTAGAGCAAATCAAACACTCACCCCCAGTCAACTGATCTGGGTTTAATCCATCATCATTCTTTAGCTCACTCCACCACCCCAGTTCAGACATGGCCATATTCAAATCAGTCTGACCCTGTGCCTCATGGGAACAGTCCAGCCCGAACTGCCAAGCCATGTCTTCCTGGACCGGAAACAAGCATCCTGGGACCGGTTTCGGGTTCAAAACCCTCATCAGCCAGGCTATCTTGAATCCAGTGGCAAAGTGAGCAAGGGACCCACGTCTGCCAACTTAGGGCGAACAAAGCGATACCAAAGGGGATGATGGACGGAGCGTTAGAGCAAATCAAACACTCACCCCCAGTCAACTGATCTGGGTTTAATCCATCATCATTCTTTAGCTCACTCCACCACCCCAGTTCAGACATGGCCATATGCAAATCAGTCTGACCCTGTGCCTCATGGGAACAGTCCAGCCCGAACTGCCAAGCCATGTCTTCCCTGGACCGGAAACAAGCATCCTGGGACCGGTTTCGGGTTCAAAACCCTCATCAGCCAGGCTATCTTGAATCCAGTGGCAAAGTGAGCAAGGGACCCACGTCTGGGCATACCCTGCCAACTTAGGGCGAACAAAGCGATACCAAAGGGGATGATGGACGGACCGTTAGAGCAAATCAAACACTCACCCCCAGTCAACTGATCTGGGTTTAATCCATCATCATTCTTTAGCTCACTCCACCACCCCAGTTCAGACATGGCCATATGCAAATCAGTCTGACCCTGTGCCTCATGGGAACAGTCCAGCCCGAACTGCCAAGCCATGTCTTCCCTGGACCGGAAACAAGCATCCTGGGACCGGTTTCGGGTTCAAAACCCTCATCAGCCAGGCTATCTTGAATCCAGTAGCAAAGTGAGCAAGGGACCCACGTCTGGGCATACCCTGCCAACTTAGGGCGAACAAAGCGATACCAAAGGGGATGATGGACGGAGCGTTAGAGCAAATCAAACACTCACCCCCAGTCAACTGATCTGGGTTTAATCCATCATCATTCTTTAGCTCACTCCACCACCCCAGTTCAGACATGGCCATATGCAAATCAGTCTGACCCTGTGCCTCATGGGAACAGTCCAGCCCGAACTGCCAAGCCATGTCTTCCCTGGACCGGAAACAAGCATCCTGGGACCGGTTTCGGGTTCAAAACCCTCATCAGCCAGGCTATCTTGAATCCAGTGGCAAAGTGAGCAAGGGACCCACGTCTGCCAACTTAGGGCGAACAAAGCGATACCAAAGGGGATGATGGACGGAGCGTTAGAGCAAATCAAACACTCACCCCCAGTCAACTGATCTGGGTTTAATCCATCATCATTCTTTAGCTCACTCCACCACCCCAGTTCAGACATGGCCATATGCAAATCAGTCTGACCCTGTGCCTCATGGGAACAGTCCAGCCCGAACTGCCAAGCCATGTCTTCCCTGGACCGGAAACAAGCATCCTGGGACCGGTTTCGGGTTCAAAACCCTCATCAGCCAGGCTATCTTGAATCCAGTGGCAAAGTGAGCAAGGGACCCACGTCTGGGCATACCCTGCCAACTAGGGCGAACAAAGCGATACCAAAGGGGATGATGGACGGAGCGTTAGAGTAAATCAAACACTCACCCCCAGTCAACTGATCTGGGTTTAATCCATCATCATTCTTTAGCTCACTCCACCACCCCAGTTCAGACATGGCCATATGCAAATCAGTCTGACCCTGTGCCTCATGGGAACAGTCCAGCCCGAACTGCCAAGCCATGTCTTCCCTGGACCGGAAACAAGCATCCTGGGACCGGTTTCGGGTTCAAAACCCTCATCAGCCAGGCTATCTTGAATCCAGTGGCAAAGTGAGCAAGGGACCCACGTCTGGGCATACCCTGCCAACTAGGGCGAACAAAGCGATACCAAAGGGATGATGGATGGAGCGTTAGAGCAAATCAAACACTCACCCCCAGTCAACTGATCTGGGTTTAATCCATCATCATTCTTTAGCTCACTCCACCACCCCAGTTCAGACATGGCCATATGCAAATCAGTCTGACCCTGTGCCTCATGGGAACAGTCCAGCCCGAACTGCCAAGGCATGTCTTCCCTGGACCGGAAACAAGCATCCTGGGACCGGTTTCGGGTTCAAAACCCTCATCAGCCAGGCTATCTTGAATCCAGTGGCAACGTGAGCAAGGGACCCACGTCTGGGCATACCCTGCCAACTTAGGGCGAACAAAGCGATACCAAAGGGGATGATGGACGGAGCGTTAGAGCAAATCAAACACTCACCCCAGTCAACTGATCTGGGTTTAATCCATCATCATTCTTTAGCTCACTCCACCACCCCAGTTCAGACATGGCCATATGCAAATCAGTCTGACCCTGTGCCTCATGGGAACAGTCCAGCCCGAACTGCCAAGCCATGTCTTCCCTGGACCGGAAACAAGCATCCTGGGACCGGTTTCGGGTTCAAAACCCTCATCAGCCAGGCTATCTTGAATCCAGTGGCAAAGTGAGCAAGGGACCCACGTCTGGGCATACCCTGCCAACTAGGGCGAACAAAGCGATACCAAAGGGGATGATGGACGGAGCGTTAGATGGCGGGGGTATGCCCAGACGTGGGTCCCTTGCTCACTTTGCCACTGGATTCAAGCAAGCCTGGCTGATGACGGCTGGAATGCCAGAAACCGGTCCTAGGATGCTTGTTTCCGGTCCAGGGAAGACATGGCTTGGCAGTTCGGGCTGGACTGTTCCCATGAGGCACAGGGTCAGACTGATTTGCATATGGCCATGTCTGAACTGGGGTGGTGGAGTGAGCTAAAGAATGATGATGGATTAAACCCAGATCAGTTGACTGGGGGTGAGTGTTTGATTGGCTCAAACGTTCCGTCCATCATCCCCTTTGTATCGCTTTGTTCGCCCTAAGTTGGCGGGGGTATGCCCAGACGTGGGTCCCTTGCTCACTTTGCCACTGGATTCAAGCAAGCCTGGCTGATGGCGGCTGGAATGCCAGAAACCGGTCCTAGGATGCTTGTTTCCGGTCCAGGAAGACATGGCTTGGCAGTTCGGGCTGGACTGTTCCCATGAGGCACAGGGTCAGACTGATTTGCATATGGCCATGTCTGAACTGGGGTGGTGGAGTGAGCTAAAGAATGATGATGGATTAAACCCAGATCAGTTGACTGGGGGTGAGTGTTTGATTGGCTCAAACGTTCCGTCCATCATCCCCTTTGTATCGCTTTGTTCGCCCTAAGTTGGCGGGGGTATGCCCAGACGTGGGTCCCTTGCTCACTTTGCCACTGGATTCAAGCAAGCCTGGCTGATGACGGCTGGAATGCCAGAAACCGGTCCTAGGATGCTTGTTTCCGGTCCAGGAAGACATGGCTTGGCAGTTCGGGCTGGACTGTTCCCATGAGGCACAGGGTCAGACTGATTTGCATATGGCCATGTCTGAACTGGGGTGGTGGAGTGAGCTAAAGAATGATGATGGATTAAACCCAGATCAGTTGACTGGGGGTGAGTGTTTGATTGGCTCAAACGTTCCGTCCATCATCCCCTTTTGTATCAGCTCGAGTGAGGAAGACAGCGGAGAGGAGGAAGCTGTGAATGTCCGTCAGCAGCTCATCGCCCGCTACTTCACTTGACGGTGAGTGTCCATGTACGACGGCTGATGTGGCTGTAGTTGTGCAGGTGTCTGTGTGCTGTGTCACGGAGGCCTTTTGTTCACTGTGTGCTGTGTGTCAATGGTCCATGTCCGTATGCCACTGACGGTGGCTGTGGCATTGTGCCCTGTTGCTCTGTGCGATGTGTGTACATTGCTTGTAGTTGTTGACATGTACTGTGTGATGGGTGTGTGACACACTCATTGAATGTGCTCCTGTTCTGTCTTCCCCCTAGGTCCCTACAGCCCCTCCTGTCCCATCGCCATGCCACACATCCGATGCTTTTCTGCTCAAGGTGGCGGTTGATCATCGTTCAATAAACACAGTGCACAGACAGCAGTTTGTGTAAAAGGTGCATTTATTTTCAACTGTGACATGTCATTGTGTGCAAGGTGATGACATGAGTGTTGCGTGCAGTGACAATGAGCTGTCGGCCATGGCTGTGTGATGCTCAGGGTGTACCCACTAGTTCTATGTCCCTAGTCCAACAGACACATGCCATTCTGATGGCTGTGTGGGGTGGGATCGTAGTCCAAGTCAATGCAGTGGGTGGTCAAGGATGGCTGGCTGCCTCACTTGCGTCTGGAGCGTGCGAAGTCCTCCCGGGACATCTGTTTCCACTTCGGACGGCCCCTTCCACGTTTGGGAGGGGGTGTGGTGGCGACCTGCTGGTGGTGGGTGAGGTGTGCTCACTGGCTGTGGACGCAGGGGAACTGGACACTGCTGGCCGACCCTGCGCCCTAGCAGGTGGTGGCGGAGGTGGTGTTGCTGGCCTTGCCAGTGACCTCACCGCCACCACCAGCTGGCCCATGAGGTCCACGAGTTGGTCCATATGGGACACGAATTGGCCCATATGGGCGTCCATGGACCTCAACAACCCCAGGACCTCCCGCGTGTCGGAAGCAGACCTGGCCCATTGTCCTTGGGCCTCTTCATAGGCCCCAAGGACTCTGGCCATTTGAGGCAGGGCATGGCTCCCAGGGGAGGCTGGCGTTGGCCTGCGCCTGCTCTTCCCACCAGTATTGCTGCCACCGGCCTGCCCACTAGCCACATTGCTCACCACGGTCCTCGCTGTGGCTCCCAGGGTGGACCCAGTCGGCCGGACCACCACTTGCGCTGGTGCTGGGGCCAGTGATGACGTGGTGGTGGTCGCGGCGGTGGTGGTTGTTGCGGCGATGGTGGTGGTTGCGGCAGTGGGAGTGGCTGCCACAACAGTGGGAGTGGCCGCAACGACAGTGGCAGCAGGGGGCTGTGAGTGGTCATCAGCCCTGGATGATGGGTTGGTGGGTAGGAGGGTGCCTGGGGTGCGGTTGGGCCCTGCCACACCAGATGGGCCTGCTGGGTGGTCCGTGTCCGAATCAGAGGACAGATCCTCCACATCCGTGAGTCCTTGTTGGGGGCTTGCAGGCTGGCTGTGCTGGCTGCTGTCTCCATCTCCAGCATCCAGCAGTTCGTCACCTGTGGGGGAATGAGATATGTTATTGTGTTGCACATGACAAAGTATGTATAGGTTGTCTGACATCCACAGTTCGTGCACAGTCGTGCACAGGTTTCCTGGAGCCGTGTGTGTGGCTGTGCTATTTGTTGTTGTGTGGGCATGCCAATGGGACTGTGTGCTGTGGACATGTGGCATGGGACGGATTGGCAATGCCGATGGGTGTGTTGCTGTGCTCCTGCTTTTTGTGGCTCTGGTGTATGCGGACTCCAGACCCATCGTGGAGGTTGGTTTGTACTATGCTCTTGGGGTACATATGGAACGCTTAGAAGCGCAGATGGCATAATGGGGGTCAGCGCCCTGAAACGCATTTGAGATGAACTATGCTTTGGGGGTTCATATGGAACGCTTAGAAACGCAGATGGCATAATGGGGGTCAGCCCCCTGAAACGCATTTGAGATGAACTATGCTTTGGGGGTTCATATGGAACGCTTAGAAACGCAGATGGCATAATGGGGGTCAGCCCCTGAAACGCATTTGAGATGAACTATGCTTTGGGGGTTCATATGGAACGCTTAGAAACGCAGATGGCATAATGGGGGTCAGCCCCTGAAACGCATTTGAGATGAACTATGCTTTGGGGGTTCATATGGAACGCTTAGAAACGCAGATGGCATAATGGGGTCAGCCCCTGAAACGCATTTGAGATGTACTATGCTTTTGGGGTACATACTGTGTGCCATGGGTGCAGAACGTGACATGTGTTGTGGCAACATGACAGTGCATGGTCTGAGGTGTGTGTATGTCTGACATACCCTGCATATTTGCTGTCTGTTGTGATTTCTGGCCATGTAATTGGACGCATTGTTATGAGTGAGTGATGGTTGTGTGCCACACGACGTATTGCAGATGGTCCAATTCCTTGGTGTGCGTGCTGCCCTGTGCCATGTGCATCACTGCAGTGCTCGGGGGTGTGTGGCCCATGTTATGTGTGTAGTTGCTCTCAATGTGACGTGCGCTTCATTCACTTCTGGCACATGAGTTATCATGGGCATGTTTCTTTGCGTGACTACTGTATGTGGACCAGCTGTTCGGATGACATACCTTTCATGTGACTGGGGCTGATGGATGAGATGGATGGTATGTTGTATGTGCATTGTGTGTCTGTGTGTTTGATGGGTCCAGTGGTGTTCGTGTGCATTTCTGTTGTTCCACGCTGTTGCGTCTAGTGTGGTATGTCTTACATGGGCATAGTTGTGGGATGTGTGGTTGACAGGCAGTGGGGGCTACATGGACAGGACTTAGATGGTTTTGCAGTTGTGTGTGATGGGTTGCACTGTGCCTGCCGTGTGGTTCTGTTATCAGTGTGACTTGTGCATGCAGACGTGGCTCCTTGGGTGTTGCTGTGTCTGTGATGGGTCATGTGGGGTGTGACTCTGTGGTTCATGTCCGTGTGCACATTGTTCACATGGTTGTGGCAGGGAGCAGTGCTGCGTGTTCCTCTGCTACTTTGCATGTCCCATGTGTTAGTCGTAATTCAGTCCTCATGCCTCCAGTCACCCCGCCCTGTCCAGTTACCCACCTGCAGGTTGTTTTTGAGCGTGCACTGGACTGGATGCAACATGGTTATGGGCGGGGGGTGCTCCATGTTGCAGGTCTGTGGGGGTGGGGGCGGTGTCATGGGTCGTGGTGATGGCTGGACACCCACTGACACCGTTTGTCCTGGGGCGGGATGTCTACCTGTCGGCTGCCGGTGTGCACTGCAGTGGCTGCTACGTGGGTGTGGGGTGTGGGCTGTGCTCCTCCTTGCTGTGCTGTGGGACTAGGGGCCTGGTGGGTGTTGTACTTCAGCTGTCCCCCTCCCACCCACTGCGCTTTGTGTTGCTACTACTTACCTGTTACTTGTCGGTTTGTGCAGCTACGGCTGCCACATGGGTGTGGGGGTGCTCCGCCTTGCTGTGCTGTAGGACTAGGGGCCTGGTGGGTGTTGTACTTCAGCTGTCCCCCTCCCACCCACTGCGCTTTGTGTTGCTGCTACTTACCTGTTACTTGTCGGTTTGTGCAGCTACGGCTGCCACATGGGTGTGGGGGTGCTCCGCCTTGCTGTGCTGTAGGACTAGGGGCCTGGTGGGTGTTGTACTTCAGCTGTCCCCCTCCCACCCACTGCGCTTTGTGTTGCTGCTACTTACCTGTTACTTGTCGGTTTGTGCAGCTACGGCTGCCACATGGGTGTGGGGGTGCTCCGCCTTGCTGTGCTGTAGGACTAGGGGCCTGGTGGGTGTTGTACTTCAGCTGTCCCCCTCCCACCCACTGCGCTTTGTGTTGCTGCTACTTACCTGTTACTTGTCGGTTTGTGCAGCTACGGCTGCCACATGGGTGTGGGGGTGCTCCGCCTTGCTGTGCTGTAGGACTAGGGGCCTGGTGGGTGTTGTACTTCAGCTGTCCCCCTCCCACCCACTGCGCTTTGTGTTGCTGCTACTTACCTGTTACTTGTCGGTTAGTGCAGCTACGGCTGCCACATGGGGGGGGGGGGCTCGTTGTGGCGCTTCTGGAGTACTAGGGGACCTGTTGGTAGTTACGTGGCTGGCTGGGTGTACACATGCCCCCATGGTTTTGTTAGTTGATATGTTTGGGCTGTGTGTGTGGTGGTGCCTGTTGCGTGTGTGAGTAATGTGTTGTGTATTGTGTACTGGACATGGGGGTGTTTGTCCCTCGGAGCTATGGCATGGTGGTAGTGCATGTGAGTACATTGCGGTGTGCTTGTATACATTTGTTTGTACTTACCGGCCTCCACTCCCCCTGGTAATCCGGTGAGGATCTCCGGATGGATGATGACTCGCACCTTCTCCTCCCACGCTTTGAAGGTCTTGTAATGCGCGGGATTCCCTCCGCCAGTCGTGGCAGCCAGCTCTCGGTTTTTGCTCTCCTTCTTCTTGACCAGGCTTTTGATGTCGTTCCACCGTTTGTTTATCTTTCCTCTGTTTCTGGGTACGGTCCCGACTGCATTGACCTGGTCTACAATTCTGTTCCACATTCTGTTTCTGGTGGCTAGTGGTGTGTGCTGGACCTGGTTGCCATAGATTTGTGTGTGCACCTTGATGATCTCGTCGACCATGACCGTCAGCTCAGTGGAAGTGAACTTGGGCATTCTGTGTGATGCCATGGTGTTTGTGGTGCTGGTGCGGTGTGTGATGTGTGATGTGCAGGGGTTTGTGGTGCCAGTGTTTGGTGGTGGTGGTGGTGGTGGTGGGTGTGATGTGTGCGTATCTGTGGTGTGCTGCTGTCCTTGCTGTGTCACTGTGTCCTCTCCTCTCCTCTCTGCTTTGCAATGTTGCAAGGGGTTGTGGTCTGTGGAGGGGCTGCTTTTGTACTTACCTGTTTGGGTGTGTCCTGATGGTCTGTTGTTTTCAGGTGTGTTGTGGCCGGTGTTCTGGGCTTTGTGTTTATTTGTTTGTCCAGGGGTGGTGTGTTTTCGGGATGTGTACTTTGTCTGTGTATTTGTGCGTGGATTGCTGTGTGGACTTGTTTGCCTTGTTGTGTGTGTTTGTTTGAGTCCGGGGCTGTTTCTGTGCAGGGACGTGGCCGCCATGGCTTCTGCCGTGTCCATTTTCTTCAGTGTTGTTTCCGCTGGCGGGCGGTGTATTTGTTGTTTTCCGCGCTCATGTCGGTGCGATCGTAATTTCACGTGCGGTGTCTCGACCGTGAGGGCGGGCGGTTTTGTGTTGTCGTGCGTCTTTCCGTCCGTGGCGGGCGGTTTGACTCCGACTCGGGCATGGGCGGGCGGTATTTTGTGTGTTATTTCCGCCGCTGGCAGTTTTCGGTTCGAGGCATCATAATTGCTGGGTCGGTATTCAGAAGGTGTAGGCGGGCGGATTTTTGCCGCTTTCATGGGTGGCGGATTTTTTTACGCCCGGTATCGTAATGGGCCTTTTAAATTTGAAATTTATTTTTAGGAGTGGCTTGTTGGGTTTATATGGGATAAAGTTGGGTAGTGTTTTAAAAATAAATATTTAAAATTAAATATTATCAAATGTTTAAATAAATTTAGAATTAATTTTTAAAATAAAATATAATATTGAAATCTGAATTAGATAAATATGTTTAGGAGTGGGATGTTGGGTTTTTAGGGGATAAGGGTGGGGAGTGTATTAAAAATATATATTTTTAATTAAATATTATTAAAAAAATTGACAAATTTAGATTTTATTGAAAAATAAATAAGTTTATAGAATTATAAATTTGGAATTTATTTTTAGTAGTGGGTTTTTGTGTTTTTGTGTTTATAGGGCATAATGTTTGGGAGTTATTATAAAAAAAAATTTGGGGGGGATGTAATTGATAATGTTTAGTGATCAGTATATAGTTTATTTAAATTTATATTGGAGTGTGAATAGTTAATTATTTATGTTTACTGTCCAGCACCTACCCCAATTTATTATAGACTGTAGCGGGAATAGTATATTATTTATGTTACTGTCCAGCATCTACCCCAATTTTAGATAGAATGCAGTGGGAATAGTCAATTATTTAGGTTTAGTGTCCAGCACCTACTATAATTTATTATATATTGTAGTGGGAATAGTAATTTGTTCATGTTACTGTCCAGCACCTACCCCAATTTAATATAGACTGGAGTGGGAATAGTAAATTATTTATGTTTAGTGTCCAGCACCTACCCTAATTTAATATAGACTGGAGTGGGAATAGTAAATTATTTATGTTTACTGTCCAGCACCTACCACAATTTAATATATATTGGAGTGGGAATAGTAAATTAATTTTGTTTAGTGTCCAGCACCTACCCCAATTTTATATAGACTGGAGTTGGAATAGTAAATTATTTATGTTTAGTGTCCAGCACCTACCCTAATTTATTAGACACTGGAGAGGGAATAGTAATTTGTTCATGTTACTGTCCAGCACCTACTTCAATTTAATATAGACTGGAGCGGGAATAGTAAATTATTTATGTTAGTGTCCATCACCTACCCTAATTTAATATCGACTGCAGTGGGAGTAGTAAATTATTTATGTTAAGGGCCTGATTCTGATGCGGGTTGGAAAGCTTCCCGACCGAGGGGCCGATTCCGATGTCGGACGGACTCAGGTCCGTCCGACATCGTCCAGGAGCCGTAACCGACCGACCTGCTGTCGTCGGTTACGGCCCTGCAAGTACGATGCGACCGAACCCTGTTCGGTCGCACTCGTATACTTCACAATGGGAGCATGCATTCCGAGCGGAATGCATGCTTGCATTGTGAAAAGCAGGGGTGTAGTTTATCCCTGCACCCTGTGGCCGGCACCCCAAGGTGCCTGCCACTGGGTGCAGGGATCAACAGAGGGGCACCTATGGTGCTCCCAGGCCACCATTCGGCGGGCTCGCACCCAAGGGGGCCCTACTGGGGGCCCCAAAGACAGTTACCGACTGCCTTTTCGTGCCGGAAAGACCGGCACGAAAAAGCAGTGAAATACTGCCATCGTACTCCCTCGGTCGTGAAGAGGCGGCCGGGGGAGCCCGTCGTAAGCCATCCGGAAATCCGAGTCGGATTCCTTTCCGACCGAGCCCATCGGAATGGCTCGGTCGGAAAGGAATCCGACCATCGTTCGGTTCCCTTCCGGCCGAAATCGGAATCGGCCCCCGAATCGGTTTGGAAATGGTTTCCGACCCACTCGGATCGGGAGAGTCCGACCGACGGAGTACGATGCATCCGGATGCTTCCAGATACGATTTGGTTGGACTCCCATTGACTTCAATGGGAGCATATGTTCCTAACCGCATCATAATTGGGCCCTGGGTCGGGAAAACACGTTCCCGATCCGATTTGGAAGGAGCAAATGCCATTAGGAGGCCTTCCTAACCGCATCAGAATCAGGCCCTAGGTGGGAATGCTTTCCTAACCGCATCAGAATCAGGCCCTTAGTGTCCAGCACCTGCCCCAATTTAGGGGCCGATTCCGATTCGGGCCGGAAATCTCTCCGACCGAGCCGGACTCGGAGAGATTTCCGACCGAATCGGACCCTAGCAGTCCGACCGAACGAGTACGATGCGCAAGTATGCTATCGGACTCGATTCGGTCGGACTCCCATTGAAGTCAATGGGAGCCAGTCGTACGCCGCGTACACGGGCTCACATTGACTCAATGGGCACGACGCGAACAAGGGCGCCCCCTACAGCGTGTTCGCGTCGATGCGGGTCGCACCATACACGCACGTGTAGGGGGGACCCATGGCTCCCCCCTGTGTGCGACTCGCGTGCCTACGCTTGCAGGGGGGTCTGACACGGACCCCCAAAGTGCGGCTCCGACAGCTCCTTGGAGCCGGACTGCGCGAGTCGGTCGGAGCGGTCGTGATGCGCATCGTACTTACCCGGCCGGGGAACGTCTCCATTGCGCGGTGCGAGTCGTCCCCGTGCGAGTCGGTCGGGTCCTGCGAACGAGTCGGTCGGAGATTTCGCGAGCGCACGCATCGTACTCGCTCGCCCGGACGCACGTACGATTCGGTCGGGAAATAGGGCTCTGAATCGGATCCAGTAAAGCCGAATCCGATTCGGAGCCCTACCGGCCGAGATCGGAATCGGCCCCTTAATATAGACTGCAGTGGGAATAGTAAATTTTTTATGTTTACTGTCAAGCACCTACCCCAATTTAATATATACTGGAGTGGGAATAGTACATTATTTATGTTAGTGTCCAGCATCTACCCCAATTTAATATAGACTGTAATGGGAATAGTAAATTATTTATGTTAGTGTCCAGCACCTACCCCAATTTATTATAGACTGGAGTGAGAATAGTAAATTATTTATGTTAGTGTCCAGCACTTACCCTAATTAATTTACATTGAATTGGGAAGCAGTCGGACCCCCAAAGTGCGGCTCCGACTGCTCTTTCGAGCCGGACGGCGCGAGTCGGTCGGACTGCTTGCGGCGCGCATCGTACTTACCCGGCCGGGGAACGTCTCCAATGCGCGGTGCGAGTCGTGTCCATGCGAGTCGGTCGGACGGTTGGGTCCCGCGAACGAGTCGGTCAGCGATTTCACGTTCGTTCGCATCGTACTCGTTCGCCCGGACGCACGTCCGACTCGGTCGGAAACAGGGCGTCCGAATCGGATCCGGTAAAGCCGAATCCGTTTCGGAGCCCTACCGGCCGAGATCGGAATCGGCCCCTTAATGTGCATTGGAGTTGTTATAGTAAATTAATTATGTTCACTGTGCAACATTTGCTGAAATTATTTTATATTGGGGTAGGAATAGTATATAAAAATATGTTAGTGTATAGTAACTGTATTTAATTATTATATATTGTAGTTGTAATAGTTTATTAATTAAGTATAGTGTAGGATAATAAATAATATTCAATTTTTATGTAATATGTTTATTAATATATGAAAATTTAGTACTAGAAAAATATATAAGATAATTTTGCATAAAAAAATGGGTAATGGTAGTTAATAAATTGACAGTATTTCTTTATTATAATGTTTGTCAAAAAAATTGTATTTTATATATGTAAAATATAGATAATATAAGTAAAATCAAAATAATTAGAAACAACACCATTTTTATTGTAGTTCTTATAATTTTTATTGTTTATTAATTTGAGTAGGATAATACAGTAAAACATTTTATTACATTATAATTCAATAGAAACATATTAGTGAATATATTTCAGAAAATATGTTATGTTTATTTACAATATTTTTTACATTTTTTTAAGTACATATTAATTATCAACAAAACAGTAGAATTTTGTGTTTTAAATTATATTTAATACAGTAATAGGTATTGTATATATTTATACAAAGAAAGTGCAAACTGTTTACATATAATATAAATGTTTAACATTTTTCTATTTTTGTTACATACATATTACATTTTTAATTAATATTAATATTAAAAATATTAATATTAATTAATTTTTACAATGTTTTTAATTTAAACAAGTTTTTAATAGAAATGTATTTGTATAATGCATGAAAAACATTTATAACAATTGTTTATAAATTGTTTTATTGTATTTATTTTTTTCTGTAATTATAATAATAAATATTATATTTATTATAATATTTATTTTTATAATTTTACAAATTAGGTACATTATGTCACAATTTTTTATTAAATCAAAATAAATTTTACTATTTTATTTAAATAGTTGTACATTTTTTCCATGTAAAGTAACATTTTACTGCATTAAATGAGTTACATTTTCTATGGTTAAACTTTTTATTAGGTTTTGGGCGTTTTATTTTGTAACCGGGTTATGTCGTTTTGTGTCATTTTGGTTGAAGAGAAGCTCGCGGTTGGGAGACACTTCACGTCGCTAAAGGTAAGGTTTGTTTTCTTTGTTTTAACTAAGTCTTAAATATATTTTGAACCTAGTTAGATACTGTTTAGTGTAGTTAGATGTTTATTAGTTATATTTGGATATGTTATAGTTACGTGTGGTGTATTTACGTATTGTTAACGTTGTGTAGGCCTGTTTAGAGAGTTAGGATTACGGTGTTCAATGTATATTTTTATCAAATTTAAAGCTAGTAGTATTGTTAGTAAGTGTTTATGTGTTGTTTTATGTGGGTGGGAATGTATGTGCTTTTGTTTTGACACTTTTTATTTTCAGAAGTTCTTCGTATCGGAAGGAGTTGTTTTTTTTTTTTTAAAGAAGTGTTTGTTAGTTTTATTGACTAATATATTTGTTACACTTCTTTAAATTTTTCGGTTTTCCTGGAGCGTTTTTTACTATTTTATACATTTTCGGGTTTTTATGGTTTTCCTATGGACCTTTGCTACATGGATTATTAATTTTTGCTACAGTTGTATTTTTCCGTTTTTTTGGGAAACTGTTTTTTTATATTTGGATTGTGTTAGCAGAAAATGGATTTTACAGCATTTGGAATAAACCTGGTAAGTTTATTTATTATTATTTATTGTGGGTGGGTAATGTTTTTTATTATTATTGTTTTATTTTATTTTATTATAAATATTAATGTGTGTTAATATATTTTATTAAAAAATTTAAAATATGTTACACAGTAATTATTTTTGTGATAAAATAAATAAATGTTACTTTTATGGTATGTTTGAAAGATGAGTAATTTGTAATTTATATGTATTAATGCTTTAAAGAAGAGTTTTGGATATTATGTTTAGGTATTCCAGGCCCTTTGTACTAGGGTACAATTTTTCTTGTTGTTCTAGATATTTATGCATTTGTTTAGTTTGTTTTGATGTTTTTGGAGTTAATTGCGTTATGGATTGTTCCATTCGGAACTCCTGATAACTCTGTTCTTTTTGTAGGCATGATATACATTTTTCTAGTGTTGGTTTTGTTCTGCCTGTTGATTGAAGGAAGGCATTATGCCATCCTTCGACTGCATTATTAGTTTTGGATTCCCCGTTTAATGTGCTTCTGTATACGTTCCACCAGGGTATTAAGAATTTAGGGTTTCTTCTGTGGCCAGATCTGTGTAGTCTGCCGACCCATGTATCCTCAAAATAGTCTAATAGTGGACTAAGGGGTCGATTCCGATCCCGGTCGGAGGCGCACCTAATACCATTCGGCCGGGAAAAAAGCCAGGCAAATGCCTGTTTCCCGACCGATTCGCACATACGTCTGAACGAGCAAGTACGATGCGCATAACTGCCCAAATCCCGACCCAGTCGTACTCACCCAATACAGGTCCAGTTCTCCGACCGATGCGGATTCGGAAACGCAGAATCGAGTCGCACAGAAGCCAGAATGCAGCCCCGTCCGGCCGGACAAGTACGATGCGCTTTCCGTACGCGCCAAACCCGTAGCTACGCACGGCACGTCAAAGCATCCGGGAGAGGCGTACATAAGCTCCGATTCGCGTCACAAGACGATCCACGGCTACGAGACGAACACGCCAGCGACGAGGACGAGGCGAAGCAAATAGAAAGACGAACGAGACGAACCAACCATGAATCCCATCGAGCAGGTCCTACCAATACTCTACATCTATTACCGGAACAGGCACGGACGCGTACGGCGCAGAAGGTAAGTCAGACACCAACCACAAAAACAAACTACACGTACCCGACATATCACACACACACACACACACACAGAGGGATGCAGAAATTACTTACACCAGCAACAGCAGCACCATAGGGGTGGGATGGCCATCACCAATGCCACATATACACATAGGGTCCTGGATGCCAACTACTAACACCACCCCTACCCAGGGGGTGCTAGATGCCTGTCACTCCTACCACCTCTACCCATGGGGGGCTGGATGCCCACCAGCACTACCACCCCTACTCAGGGGGTGCCAGATGCCTACCACCACTACCACCTCTACCCATGGGGGGCAGGATGCCTGTCACTACTACCACCTCTACCCATGGGGGGCTAGATGCCTGTCACTACTACCACCTCTACCCATGGGGGGCAGGATGCCTACCACCACTACCACCCCTACTCAGGGGGTGCCAGATGCCTACCACTACTACCACCTCTACCCATGGGGGGCAGGATGCCTGTCACTACTACCACCTCTACCCATGGGGGGCTGGATGCCTGTCACTACTACCACCTCTACCCATGGGGGGCAGGATGCCTACCACCACTACCACCCCTACTCAGGGCGTTCCAGATGCCTACCACTACTACCACCTCTACCCATGGGGGGCTGGATGCCTGTTACTACTACCACCTCTACCCATGGGGGCTGGATGCCCACCACCACTACCACCCCTACTCAGGGGGTGCCAGATGCCTACCACTACTACCACCTCTACCCATGGGGGCAGGATGCCTGTCACTACTACCACCTCTACCCATGGGGGCTGGATGCCTGTCACTACCCATGGGGGGCTGGATGCCTGTCACTACTACCACCTCTACCCATGGGGGGCAGGATGCCTACCACCACTACCACCCCTACTCAGGGCGTGCCAGATGCCTACCACTACTACCACCTCTACCCATGGGGGGCTGGATGGCTGTCGCTACTACCACCTCTACCCATGGGTGCCAGATGCCTACCACTACTACCACCTCTACCCATGGGGGGCTGGATGCCCACCACCACTACCACCCCTACTCAGTGGGTGCCAGATGCCTACCACTACTACCACCTCTACCCATGGGGGGCTGGATGGCTGTCGCTACTACCACCTCTACCCATGGGTGCCAGATGCCTACCACTACTACCACCTCTACCCATGGGGGGCTGGATGCCCACCACCACTACCACCCCTACTCAGTGGGTGCCAGATGCCTACCACTACCTCTACCCATGGGGGGCAGGATGCCTGTCACTACTATCACCTCTACCCATGGGGGGGCTGGATGCCTGTCACTACTACCACCTCTACCCATGGGGGGCAGGATGCCTACCACCACTACCACCCCTACTCAGGGTGTGCCAGATGCCTACCACTACTACCACCTCTACCCATGGGGGGCAGGATGCCTGTCACTACTACCACCTCTACCCATGGGGGGCTTGATGCCTGTCACTACTACCACCTCTACCCATGGGGGCAGGATGCCTACCACCACTACCACCCCTACTCAGGGCGTGCCAGATGCCTACCACTAATACCACCTCTACCCATGGGTGCCAGATGCCTACCACTACTACCACCTCTACCCATGGGGGGCAGGATGCCTACCACCAACAACACCCCCACTCACAGGATGGCTAATGCATGACACAACAAGCACACACCAACATAAGGAATGCAACAAAAAGACATCCCCCCCAACACCATGACAAGCGTGTGTAGACTGTGTCAAATGCCTACAATACTGAACATGACTTTGAACATACAATGTGACCCCCTATCACATGTGTCACACATAAATGTGTGTGGCCCCCACAATGCAAGCAGACCATGACCACTGTGGCAATGGGGTCCAACCCCCATCATCACAGTGACCAAAAGGTAAGTGTGGGGTCCATAGCTGAAGCACATTTAGCACATTGTGGCAATGGGGTATAAACCCCCATCATCACAGTGACCATAAGGTAAGTGTGGGGTCCATAGCTGAATCACATTTTGAACATTGTGGCAATGGGGTCCAACCCCCATCATCACAGTGACCAAAAGGTAAGTGTGGGGTCCATAGCTGAAGCACATTTTGAACATTGTGGCAATGGGGTCTAAACCCCCATCATCACAGTGACCAAAAGGTAAGTGTGGGGTCCATAGCTGAAGCACATTTTGAACATTGTGGCAATGGGGTCTAAACGCCCATCATCATAGTGACCAAAAGATAAGTGTGGGGTCCATAGCTGAAGCACATTTTGCACATTGTGGCAATGGGGTCTAAACCCCCATCATCACAGTGACCAAAATGTAAGTGTTGACATTGAAAAAGCTGCAATTGCCAAACTGCATGGATGATTCCTGGTCACAGAACAACAAACACATCAGTGGCAAAGTAGTGCTTGTGTCCCATAGCAACATAGATTGGGGGAGGCAAACAGTGCAGTGCAAATAAGACATACCTTTGGCCATGTGCAGACAAACAACACCCATGGGGGCTGACACTGTCAACATTCATCAATGACACAATAACAGAAGTGACCATCATAATGCAGACCCACATATTTGCACCAATGGGCACACTAATGTAGATACCCTGTGGAGACTGTAGATGTGAGGTGAACAAATAACATACCATGGCAGCAATGGGACACACAAACAATGATCATTGTGCTGACTGATGACCTAGGAGTCCCAGGGACAGCAGGTGAAACCCACCAGACAACATACAGCCAATAGCACACTAAAGATATGCCAATGCAGTGGTGCAGATGCACAAACAGGCAGACCCACACTGTACATCAAACACAACAGGTGAGGGGGGGTGCCAGTGTCCCCAGGCAACCACACAACACATGATGAGGCCTCAATACCAATTACACAGATGCACATACAGTGCCACACAAAAGTAACTCATGGATCCAAATCCCCTATGTGGGCAATCAGGCATTGTTAGATGAGAGGGAGCACAAATTACACATGTCACACAAGCTTGTAGGAACAGCAACTAACACAGCAAGAGACAGACCCACCACAGCACTACCCCCAGGGACCCCATATTGTGCTGACACTAGCCTGCATGACAATCCCACTGTGATGACAATGTTAGATGTCGTTCACACTGTGAACCCCAGCCATGTGTCCTGAGCAACTAACTACCATCACACCTACACAAGCTCCAATCAATCAGCACGGCCTGCCAGCCAAGGCCAATATGGAGGTAGGGGTCTGGCCGTGCAACAACTCACTTTTGCACACACTCAACACCACACACCCTGATCTCCACCAATGTGCAGCAGTGAAGCTCACATGGACTGGTGACATTGCACATGCACCCATGACAATACCAGGGGTGGTGGTGGGAACCAAGGTGCAGAAACCCATCACACATGGCCAGTCAACAAGACTTGTCAATGTCTGACACACAGCACAGTATGCTGTACATGGGCATGATGTGAAATCCACCACAATCAATGGGATCCTGGCCATAGTCACACACCAATGAAGAAGCCAAGGTGACACACGAAGAACACACGTACACAACTACCAACATTGCAGCTCTGACCCTGAGGAGTGGCAGCTGTCACACACACAACGTGTCACAATCACTGTAAGCTAACACAAACTGTAAATCACATTACTCGTGTAAACAACAAGTGCCAAGGGGAATCCTGAATGTGTCCCATCTGCGTTTGCCCGCATCCCCAGCACTGACAACAAAGACAACCTGGGATGACAACCTCATGCACATTAGTTTGCCATGCACCCACATCACAGAGAAACCAGGTCCAAGAAGCTGGATGAACACAGAACAACTCAGCAAGCATCACAAACAGGAACATCCCTAGGGACACAGCCTGTGTAGGAAAAGGGAAGGGAACACGCACAGACATGCTTACACAACACAGGCCCACGCAATGTCTCCAGATTACACACTGCCATGAGGGTACACCACTCCTGTGGAAGGTCCGCTGTGCCAAACCTTGTCTGTGCACGACCCAAACATGTCAGCAGAACACTCCGTCAGTGAGTCAACAACCACAACACACAGAAGGCTCTGCTCACATCAGCCTGGGTACGGGGGTGTCACGTCAGTCATCTGCACACACACCAAACACGTGTCAAGCAAGTTGCACTGTATACACAGATGAGTCCTTCGACATTGATGTGCAAAACTGCATGTCCAGTGGAGCTGGGCACACAGTCATGGAAATCGGAACATTGAACAGTGGTAAGCCCACCAGATGTGCATCAGTGTAAGACAAAGATGTTCATTTACAAATGCAAAAAGGACATCCCTGTGTCAAATGCTGAACATTACACCCTCAGACTGTAGCAAAGGATGCCATAGATCCAGAATACAACAGGACACATATCCCATGGACCACATGGAGTACATCACTGCAACACTTCATCGTCCTGATGTGAACACTATTACAACTGCAAATGCAGGATGCTACTAATCCACATCATGTACATCAAAAGAAAACCCAAAAGTAAACAAAAAGAGGCTTTATTCAGCAAATGTCAGGGTAAAAACGGAAGTCCAAAAGAAACTAAGGCCAATGGCCAGTCCAAAATCACAGTACCAACGGGGTAAGAAGTGACAACTGGTCACACATTGCTTGCCTGCACTGGTACGTTTGGGGGACATCACCCTTGGAGGGGCATACAAGGGGCAGGCCAGGCACCGCAGGGACAGGATCAGGGGATGGCAGAGTGAGGCAGTGAATGGGTGGTGGGTGCAGGAGTGTCACCGGCAACTGCAGTGGAGGTGTCTGACACAGGGGGGGCCGGCACCACCGTGGTACACAAGTCAGTTGGTGTGGGTGCCGCAACCACTGCAGTGGGCTGGACTGATGTAGTGGACTGGGTACCCACTGCAGTGCCAGAGTCAGACGTGGTGGTTGTGGACTCCACTGCAGTGCATGACTCCAAGGGAGTGGAAGGGTGGGCAGATGAGGTGGGCAGGACAGGGGGGGGGACCCGGTCCCCACAACAGTGCCACTAACAGGCAGGGGGTGGAAGAGCAAGTGGCAGGGGGAGGGCCTAAGCAGTCTGGGGATGCGGTATCGGTGTGTGGGGAACCTGGGGCAGGGTGTGGCGGGGGAACCTGTGCAGTGGTGGCCTGGGGGATGGAGGAGAGAGACTGGGCGCTGGAGCTGCGTGGTGGTGGTGGTGGGGTCTTGCTCTTCCTGTTCCGGGGGACTTCCGAATGGGCTCCTGTGTCTGCCTGCGCCTGGGGGAGGGTGTCCGGGGGCGAGGGGCACTCCTCTCTGTGTGGGTGGACTTCCTCTTCCCCTGGTGTGCTGGGTTAGCAGGAATGGTGGGGAAGAGGCCGAGGTCACACAGGAAGACCTGCTGTGTATGTGGGGTAGCAGGCGAGGCAAGGGAAGGGGTCTTGGAGGGAGAGGATTTGGAGGACTGCGGAGTGAATGTGGATGCCTGTGTGTGTGTGTGTGTTCCCCATCCCCTGTGTCTGTGGTATCAGTTCCCTGAGGATGCTTGTGTGCACGTCTTGCCTTACTCTTGGGTGTGTCTGTGCTGCTCGTGTCTGTGTGTGTGGATGACTGTGCAGGTGTGCATGTGCTTTGGACAGGTAGGGGGCAGGAAGTGTGGATGGGGCAGAGGTGGGAGGGGTGAGGGACTGTTGGAGGAGGGACACAGCTGCCGTCAGGGAGGAGTCCATGGACCTATTGCTCCTCTGTAGGGCAGACATACCCGTCGAGATGCCCTCCATGAACGACACCAGCTGTGTCAACAGAGTGGTGTGTGCATGGAGGACACTCAGCATTGCTGTCTGCCCTACATGGAGCTGCCAAAGGAGGTACACAGACTCCTCACTCAGGGCAGCAGGGGACACAGGGGCAGAGGCTGCGGTGCCTGGCACGAAGGAGACACGCTCCCGAGCACGGGAGCCTCCACGGAGCTCAGGAATGGGAGCCGATGGGAGGGCGGTGGTGGCGGGGCCAGACAGACTAGCTGGCCTTTGGTGGCTGCCGAGACCCGCCTCCACAAGGGAGTCATCCTCCGAACTGCTGTGGTCCCCAGCTGAGGTGGATGGTGCTGAGGACTCCTCGGTGTGGCTCCCCTCGCCCTCCGTGCCACTGGGTCCCTCTGACCACTCGTCCAATGCTGACCCAGTCTGGCTCCGCTGCTCCTCCTGGTCCGTGGAGCTGTCCCCTCCTGTGGCCGTGGATGTATCTGCAAACAATTAGGGAAACAGACAAACATCAGTCACCTGCACTGACCGCACACACCACAGTAAGTACAGCACATTACAGAGCAAGCCCTGGCATCCTTAGTTGAACATTGCCTAAAGACCTCACACAGATTCGGGGAAGCCAATTGTCAGTCTGATGGTCAACCATGGGACTCACACCCCTCCTGCCCTTGCACCCATCTGTCTGGTGCCTGTCTGATGGTAAGACCCCAGTGTGGACAGATGCACCACCTACACAGTTGTTGGACATCGCAGGGAACACGGTGAAGCATGTGAACATACACACATCACATCTCTTGCCACTGAGTCAGTGCAGGTGTCCGGATGAAGGGATGGCCAGATTCTAATTAGGAATGCATGTGATGCATACCAGCACCAGACACCATGATGCACCCATATCCGGATAGTCAATGCCACAATGGGGTGCAAGTTGCACATGTCACTCCCCTGCAGGATCAGTCCCAGGAAGTTGAATGCCATGACACAGGAATGCGTGCAAAGTCATACATAACTGTCTCAAGTCACATGGCCATGGCAGCCAGACAACAACAGTCTGCACTGTGTCACAATCCGAGGGCATGGGGAATGCAAGATATGTGACTGACAAGTGCACATGTCCATCCCCCAAAAACCACATCATCTGTACTACTATTTGTCCACGTCATACCAACTGGACATATGGGGGACATGAAACACAACTCTCTGAACATGAGCACCTCACAGTGTGCTGTGAATGAAAATACAGCTGCTTGAAAGTCACAGTCGCAAACACCTGTGTGCACAGTCAAGTGATCAGACACCTATAAGTCACAGAAGTATCGTCTATCATGGTCACATCTCAGATGGCATGCTGATCCCCAAACGATGAACATACCAGTAGTCCTGACAACGAAGACACAGCACAATGAGACAGAGGCAGACACCTGAGGGTACATTTCACTGACCACAACATGCCAGATGATACACGGGAGTGGGAGTACAGAGTGTATTGTATGCACTGGAGTAGGCATGACTGTCCAGCTCCACCTGTATGAGGGATGAGTCCTGGACAGTAGGCAGGTGGCTAAGCATGTGTGACACACTGGATACACATACTCCTGAGGCCCAAATATTGTTCCCACCAGCAGCATGGGTGTGTGCCACATTCCCCAGGGACATGTGGTGAGTCAGAGCAGCAAGAGGACCACATATCAAAGTTACACGCAGATCACATGTCAGAACTTAGGCATTGTGTAAGCAATTGACCCACCCATGAATTGCACAACATAGTCACAGGAACAAATGCTGTCCCCCACCTTGAGCAAAGCAAAATGCAATGACACAGTCCCCAAATTAGACAATTTCCTGACTATAAGGGCCACACATATGCGTATCAGAGGAGAAGTGGGCATGTAACAAATGAGGGACATGGGTCCTGGACCACATGACTGATGTACTGTGGAAGTTTAACCAGGCCAGAGGAGGGCACATAGCATGGCAGAAAAAGTGCACAGTGCAGTCATGGACTCACCCCCTCCTTGCTGCTGTCTGTCCTTCAGCTGCCCATCCAGGTCAGGGAAGACCACCGCCAGGATCCTGAGCATGTGGGGGTCAGGGTCCGGTGTCCGCCCCTCCTGCGAGGAGGCGACAGCTTCAGCTGGACCCTTGCGATCCTCCGGGTCCAGCCACGAAGGTCCTGCCACCTCTTTTGGCAGTTGCGGATCCTGCGCCTGTAGACCCCCACGGATCTTACTTTCCGGGCGATGGTCAGCCAGATTTCCTGCTTCTGGTGGGCATCAACCTGTGAGGATGACAAAGTGAAAAGGCCATTACTACACATGCAACATATACGTGCATCACACAGTTGGATATACATGTCTCAATCACAGGGGCATATGATGTACACAGGCAGTGCAACAATGGCTATGAACAGTTTGCCAGCAGTCACTACATGGTATCATTGCATGGGAAGTAAACCTAGTTGGAATGCACTGTTACTGCACTGTACCAGTTCTGTGCATGTGACTACACACTTTGGGGTGTGACAACTACTCAGTGGGCATGCTAGCCAGTGGTGTGCACACTGAAAGCCCTGCTAGTCAGACAACATGCACAATTAGTGAGGCAGTGGACAGCACACTCACCTGCTCCCCTGGTGTCCCATACAGCTTGCTGTACTGTGGAAGGAGACTGTCCAGCAGGGCCTGGTTCTCCTCAAGGCTGAAGGCTGGGGCTCTCTCCACAGTACGTGCCATTGCAGGAGCCAGAGGATGCATAAACAGCAGCAGTGTTTGTGGCAGATGTCGTCCTGGAGCATGTAGTGCAGGCAAGTGAGCTCTCAGGGGAACAGCCAGCATTATATGTGTGCTGCAGAGGCAGATACTGTTCCATGTGTGCAAAGTGATAGGTCCAAGTCGTTTGCATCTTCTGAATTTGACCTATCAATGGAATTGCAGCACTAATACACGCCCACAGCATCCTTCAAATCTTCAACTTCATGACACCCATGATTTTGCAACATTGTTGTGGCTGGCCAACTGAATTCACTGCATCAGACTCGTTGGAGCTTCGAAAACACGTCCGTTGCCATGCCAGGCCCCAGCCAATGTGTGCGCACCGTTCGGTCCATTGCTGTACAATGCGTACCAGGCATACAACGCGTACCCGCTCACATACAATGCAATGGGCCGGCCGGGCACACCGATCGGTCCATTGCTGTGCAACGCGTACCAGGCATACAACGCGTACCCGCTCACATACAATGCAATGGGCCGGCCGGGCACACCGATCGGTCCATTGCTGTACAACGCGTACCAGGCATACAACGCGTACCCGCTCACATACAATGCAATGGGCCGGCCGGGCACACCGATCGGTCCATTGCTGTACAACGCGTACCAGGCATACAACACGTACCCGCTCACATACAATGCAATGGGCCGGCCGGGCACACCGATCGGTCCATTGCTCTACAACGCATACCCGCTCACATACGATGCAATGGGCCGGCCGGGCACACCGATCGGTCCATTGCTGTACAATGCGTACCAGGCATACAACGCGTACCTGCTCACATACGATGCAATGGGCCGGCCGGGCACACCGATCGGTCCATTGCTGTACAAGGCGTACCAGGCATACAACGCGTACCCGCTCACATACGATGCAATGGGCCGGCCGGGCACACCGATCGGTCCATTGCTGTGCAACGCGTACCAGGCATACAACGCGTACCCGCTCACATACAATGCAATGGGCCGGCCGGGCACACCGATCGGTCCATTGCTGTGCAACGCGTACCAGGCATACAACGCGTACCCGCTCACATACAATGCAATGGGCCGGCCGGGCACACCGATCGGTCCATTGCTGTACAATGCGTACCAGGCATACAACGCGTACCCGCTCACATACAATGCAATGGGCCGGCCGGGCACACCGATCGGTCCATTGCTGTACAATGCGTACCAGGCATACAACGCGTACCCGCTCACATGCAATGCAATGGGCCGGCCGGGCACACCGATCGGTCCATTGCTGTACAACACGTCACTGGACAGGTCACACGCATATGTCACCATGCTGGTCACTGGTGAACCTATGCCAGCCACATTTACTTTCCAGGGACTCAGGGGCACACCTACAACACCACACCCAGTCCACACTGTCTATGAGGCATGTGTGGCAGCATAACCTTATCTGTGTATGGGGGTGAACATGTGGATTTTGGGGTGGCACTTGGGGGCAGACACACCCAGGCTGTGCACGTGTTAATGGGGACAGGGTCCTTTGTGTGTTGTGCACCTGACCACTGTGGTGTGCAACTTTTCATTTCTGAGCATGTGTCATGGTCACATTTCCAGGTTGTGTATGTGTATGACATGTCACATACACCCAGGCTCACATGTGGGAAGGCATGTACGTCACAGGGTGGCCCATTCCAACAATAGTGATGTCCCTCCACAGTCTGTGTGCATGTTGTGTATCACATGTCTCTGACTCCATGTGCACAATGGGAGACAGTCTCCACATCCACGTGGTTTGTGCATGAACTTTGATGGTGTGTGTGTGTGTGTCACAGACGTCCATGTCTGTCCTGCAGAGGCTACAGGGGCCACTACCTGTGGTTGTCATGTTTGTTTTTCTGACGTGTACATGATACGCCATGTCATGCCAGTGTCCATGTGGCAAGACATGCTCCCTGGGAATCTACCTGTCAATGAGCTGTGATGCCTGTGGAGCATCTGTCCAGACATGTCACTGTGGTATGTGTGTGGAACGTGAGAGCAGTTAATGGGTACTGTGACACAGCCTAATGGTGTCCCATAGCACACCCTGGAACCTGTTATCAACACTTGTTGAACAGAGATGTTAGATGATGTCCATGTAGGTGCCATATATGTCCAAACGGGACGACACACACATCAAGTACTTGTGTATGTTGATGATGTATCATGTGAAATTGAGTATGGTGAACGGCACATAGGTGGGGTGACTGACAATCTTGCTTTCTTCACCTATGCACTGCAGGGCTCCTGCTGTCCATCGACCAGTCCCAGACCTGGCAACGATGGTGGAACGTGACAGCATCCGACGGTACCGCTTCACCAGGCAGCTGATTGAGGATTTGGCAGTGCGGTTGGCCCCACATTTGCAGCCTGGCCGGCCATATCCTACAGCGCTGACCCCCAAGGTGAAGGTGATGGCAGCCCTACACTTCTTTGCCACCGGTACCTTTCAACACACTGTGGCAACTACTGGTGGGATGTCACAGACTATGTTCAGCCGTGTGCTACGCGATGTTTTGGGGGCAATGTTGAGATACCTCAACCAGTACATCTATTTCCCAACACGTCAACGACTCACTGACGTCAAGAGTGACTTCTATGCCCTGGGGAGGATGCCACATGTAATTGGCTCCATTGATGGGACACATGTGTCTTTGATACCACCACAGGCACATGAGCAGGCATACCGCAACCGTAAACATTACCATTCGATCTATGCTCTGGTGGTATGTCTTGCAGATATGACCATCTCACATGTGTGTGCCCGTTTCCCCGGTTCTGCACACGATGCCTACGTGATGAGGAGTAGTCGCATCCCGAGGATGATGTCACAGATGCTGAACCAGCGTGCCTGGCTTGTTGGTGTGTACTGACTTTGTACCATTGTGTGTGTTCTGCTATGTTGTTTTCCGCACACATTTTCAAATCGGCTAATGTGCAATTGTCTGTCTGTAGGTGACTCTGGATACCCCAACATGCCGTGGTTGCTGACACCCTCAGGAACCCTGTGACACCAGCCCAGATGCGCTACAATGAGGCACATGGTCGGACGAGGAGGGTGATTGAGCGGACCTTTGGTCTCCTGAAGAGCCGCTTCCGCTGCCTGGACAAGACAGGAGGGGCCCTACCATATGCCCCAGCAAAGGTGTGCAAGATTGTCATCGTCTGCTGCATGCTACACAACCTGGCAGTGCGGAAGGAGTTGCCTCTCATCCTGGATGACGATGACCAACGTCCGCCACCTGTGGAAGATCCTGGCCTGGGTCACGATGCCAGTGAAGATGATGATGATGGTGATGTCCGCACACAGCTCATCACCAACTTCTTCAGCTGAATGTGAGTCTCCAGAGGGTTGTAATGTCAATGATTTGAGTTTGCATGATATGTGTGTGTGGTGCTCTGGTGCTGTTTGAGTGTGGCCATGTGCTACTTGACTGCATGCGTGCAGCGATGTGTCCTTGCAGGTGGTCTGTACTGCCCAACAGTGTTGACATGCTAACTTGGTTTTGTGTAGTTATCTCGTGACATGTATTAGACATGAGTATTGCCGTTCTGTGCTGTTCTTCAGTGGTTTTGACTGTGTGTCATGTCTGTCCTTCACAGGGTGCTGCTGGAGTTGTCTGATCAACTTGGATCCCCCGAATCCATGATTCAACTTCCAAGGTGGAAGCAGTCGTTTCCCTACAGGCGATGTGCCACACACCCCTGGACTTTCTATCTTCTGCACTTTTTGACTTTGTGGCCACAGCCAGGTTGGATTAGCTTGCATTTGTAGTGGAAACTACATGTTGGAAATGTGTAATAAACCTGTGCTTCACTTTGGGATGTGCGTTGTCTGTAGTCACACATCTGACTGACATTTGCTTACTGCACCTGTAGTCTAGTTGACAGTGACTGTGAATAGGTGGCGTGTCTGTACATTCCACTGTATTCCGTTGCAACATCAGTATAGGTGATGAGTCAGATGGCCCTGGTGTGCATGTGTTTTGTGGCCCTAGTGGTGTGTCTCCCTCATATGTGTCACGTCGCCATGACTGACATGACAGTGTTGGACTTGCTGTAGCAGTTAGCATGCACATTGTAATTTAGCAGATCAACATCTACATGACAAAAACCACGTTTGAATCACAACAGAGGCAGATATGGTGTATTGGTGAGTTTATTTACATACAGGTGTGAGGATGGTGCACAGGATGGTGTGTGCTGTACATAGAAATTTGGATCCAAAGTTCCCATGTGAACTGGAAGTCTTGGTAGCTGAAATGTCCAGAGTAAAGTCCACAGTCATCTGATACATTTGGTCAACTAGAGCTCCCCATGTCATGTGGGAGAGTTGGGTTGGCTTCGACAGGGCGTGCAGTTTGCACACAGAGGAAAATTTCCAGAACAGGTGTTGGCTTCCTGGGGGATGTAGATGGCCATCGGCCTCTCAGTTTGGCCTCCTCGGACGGCCCCTCTTCTTGGGGGGACCCTCAGGTGCAGGCTGCGGCGGTGCAGGGGACTCTCTGCCAGAGTCCTCCTCCCTCCCTGTGGCATTTGCAGTTGTTTCAGCAGCAGATGTTGTGGGCACACAGGGAGGTGAGGCCATGTTGGTGCTGATCTGGCGGAGGCATGTCAGTATGTCCCTATGCACCGCTGTCAGTTGTTCCAATGTGTCCCACTTGGACTCCATGCCACACATGTGTGTCTCGACACGTGACATGTGTGTCTCGACACGGGACATGTGGGAGTCCAAGCGGGCATGATGGGCAGCCTGCTGCTGTTGTATGTCCTTGAGGATCCCCACTACCTGGCTGACCTCTCCGGTGCTAGTCTGGTACGCATCCGCGATGCGTGCCAGTTGTGGGTCATCATGCAGTCCAGACCCCTCTGCAAGGAGTGACCTATGTCTAGCACCCCTCCCACCACCCCTGGTGACACGTGCAGGACCTGCAGTGGCACGCACAGGTGACCGTGGGCCCACTTGGGTGTTGTTCCTGGGCTCGTTGTCACCAGCTCCAGTTTGGGTTTGGGTCCCTGTGCTGTTGTCATCTGTGGTCCTTGGTGTGTCCGTGTTGGCAGGGGTGGCCTGTGTGTTGGCAGTTGTTGGAGGGGTGGGTGCAGGGGGTGCAGGTGTTGGTCCTGCTGGTCTGCATGATGACTCACACCGGAGGGTCCAGCTTGTTCTTCGCCATCCGAGGAGGGCAGAGGCTGATCCACACCAGTGAGCTCAGTGTCCCCCGGGGCCTGGGACAGGGACTCCTCCTGGTCTGCTGCTGTGTCCCCATCATCACCTGTTTTGGGGAGAGACACAGATTGTATGTTATGTTTCTACTGGCATCAATTGTTCAAACACCTGACAGTTGTGACTGTACCTCTGGATGTGGGCCAGGACATTGCATTCTCCTAAATAGTGACAGTCAGAGAGTGATATTGGTGTAGCACATTGTCCTGCCAACCTGTGGCATGTCAATGTGAATGTTGAGGTGTGTGCATGACCAGCATTGGTGGTATTTGGTTATCATCCAGGCCTCCTTCTCCCCCCAGCCCAGTTATCCCACCATGGAACGTGCTTCCATTGCAGGGAGTGCAAGTTGGCTTTCAGGATGTCAGGCAGTGGTGTTCTGCTGTTTGTTGTTGATCAGTTCCCAGCAGGGCCTTGTGCTCCCCACAGCAGTACCCAGTGTCAGCCATCTTGTGAGTCCTTATCCACTCCCTGTGATGTGAGCATGGTTGATGGGCCAATTGTGAGGGTGAGCAATATCTGTGCCTACAACTCCCATCATGCTATTGCCTCCACCCCCCTTCCCACCATGCCCATCCTTCCTTCCTTTTGACTCTGCTTCCCTGTGGGGTGGGGTGCCTGTGCTGACAGGATGGCTGGGAGTGTTGTCCAGGCAGTTATTTGGCTACAAGTCCCAAGAGTGTCCCTGTGCTTCACACAGCATAACCCAGGATGGTGGTTCTTTGTGGGATCTTCAGTTAGGCTGTGAGGCATTGCATTCTCCCAGGTGGGTTATGTGGAGTTTGTGTTGAGGGTGTGTGTGAGGAGAGCTGCTTGTAACTATGGTCAGTGCTGTGAGTCCTCCTTCCCACCCAGCCAGATATCCCACCATGCAACGTGCTTGCATTGCAGGGAGTGCAAGTTGGCTTTCAGGATGTCAGGCAGTGGTGTTGTGCTGTTTGTTGGTGCACAGTTCCCAGCAGGGCCTTGTGCTCCCCACAGCAGTAGCCAGTGTCAGCCATCTTGTCAGTTGTTTTCCACTCCCTGTGATGTGAGCATGGTTCAGAGTGGTGTTGATGGGCCAATTGTGGGTGTGACCAATATCTGTGACTACCACTCCCATCATGCTATTGGCTACACTGACTTGACCAGCATACACAGAATTCCTTCCTTTGAGTGAGCTTCCCTGTGAGGTGGTGTTCTAGTGGTGGGTAAATATCTGGGAGTGTTTGTTGGGTCTATTTGTGCCACTGCCTTGCTGTATTTGTTGTTAGGTTTGTAGATCTCATGACACAGTTACATATCACTATGAGATGGCAGGTATTGTGTTTATCTGACTAGCATTCACATCTTGGGATGGATATCTTTTGGTTGCTGTGTATTTGCTAAGTGTGAATGGTTTGCCTATCCCCTTGACTGTGATGTGTGTGTGTTGTCACACCATATTGTATATATTAGTTGTGTACTCACCAGGCTCTGGGATGTCTGTTAGTCCGTATACGCTCACTGGTGGTAGGATGGCCCGCACCTTCTCCTCCCAGGGCCTCAGGTATACTGGTTTTGCAGGAGGGCCACTGCCGGTGTGCTGGCTGAGGAGGTAGCCCTTTTTGAGTAGCTCCCGGACCCTCCTGCGCACATCATACCACCTGTTCTGGATGTCTTCCTTTGTGCGCAAACATGGTGATTGTGCGTTCACCCTGTCGACAATCCTCGCCCACATCTTGGTTTTCTGCGACATGGGGGTCTGTTGTATCAATGTACCAAACAACTGTGGCTCTACCCTGAGTATCTCGTCTACCAGGACTTCCAATTCACAATCTAGGAACTTATGGTTCTTCTTTGGGGGCATGGTGATGGGTGGTGGTGGTGATTGATGTGTGTGTGTGTGTGCAAGTGGGGTGTGTGAGTGTAGGTTTAGCTGGGTGTGTGTGAGGGTGCTATTTGTAGGTGTGGTAATGGTGTGTGGCTTGTGTGATGTATGAGCTGTGAGTGTGTCTGTGGTTGCTGTGTGATGGTGTTCTGTCTGGCAGGTCAGTGGAATTTGCAAAGGATCATGGTAGGGATTTGTGGCCTTTATGTAGGTGGAGTTGGAGGTGTGTCCTTGTTCCATTTTTTTCCCTCCCTGTATTTATTGGCTTAGTGGTTGCTTGTTTGGCCCTTTTTTTTCAAATTTTTCCTTGGTGTTTTTGGTGCATGTACGAGTCGTTCTTGTGTCCGAGTAGGACGCTGCAGTTGTCTGGTGCGATCTTGTCCGACTCGTTCCCGCTGTGTGTCAGCTAGGTTTCATATGCGGCGTACGAGTCGGTCGCGGAGTATTGGGTTGCTTCGGCTGGGTTTTTTATGCGTGTCGGTCGTACGGCTTGTGCTCCGGGCGAGTCGGTTGTGTTTTGCACGCACAGCATCGTACTACGCGGGTCGGAGTTCGCGGGTACGTTTCGTTCGGGTTCAATCCGAGTGCGTGTTGGTCGGTTCGTTTCGCGTGATTTTCCGGCCGGATGGCTTGTTTCCGTCCGGCTCGGTCGGTCGTTTTGTATTCCGTCCGAGTCTGTCGGATTTCACATGCATTTCATCGTACTACCCGGGTTGTGCGGCGCCGGTCCGAGTCGGTCGGACTAAATTCCCGTACCGAGTCGGTCGGTACGTTTTCCGGCCCGAATCGGAATCGGCCCCTTTGTTTTGCTTCATTGTGTTTGTAGAAGGTGCTGTCTATTAAGATGTTGTAATGTTCTGTGACGTCTGTCTCAGGTACATAAGCTAGGGCTGTTAATTTTTTTATTTGATATGCAAAAGAAGAATTAGTTGCATATTCAATGCTTAGTGCTGATTTTTGCATGTGTCTCCATAAGCACTGATTAAAATGATAGTAACAGACTTGGATGCAGGTATGGGGGTGTGTTTTTAATATAGTATAATCATTGACTGTTCAAAATCTAGGATTATTTTTGGTGGAGAAAAGTCATTAGTTTTTTGTTTTATTTTATTTAATAGTTCCATGTATGTGGAGTTCTGTTTGTTTGGTAATAATGCGTAAATTAATGGTATATTGCAATTCTGATGTAGCCCATGTATTGTATACAGTTGGAAAAAGGGCTTGGGACATATAGTAAAAGTCCCATCCATCATCCAGTATTGACATTCTTGTAGTTTTAATAGATTAGTTGCAGTTCCAAAAATTATTAATCTTTTGTCATTGCTTTTATTATCAAAAATGACAAATGGTTCTTTGTTTAAAGTGATACTTTGTTCAGGACTTATAATAACTTCACTATATGTTCTAGGAATTGGGGTGGAAGTAGTAGTAATTTTTTTAGTACGTGCTATAGTTCTCTTTAGTGAAGCTACAGATGGCATTTGTGTAGTAGCAGTTTTAGGAATTTTGGGAAGCTGCTCTTTTAAAATTACACTTGTAGGTTTTTGAGAACTTGTACTAGCTTCTTTTATTGTTTCTAATGCAGATCTGACTTCTATTTCTGTTACGTTTGGTGGGTGGTTATGTTCTCTAGTATACAGTACTGTTGTTTCCCTAGTTGTAGCACGCCCGTAACATTTATCAGAGTAGTATTTACAGCATTTCCAGTTAACTTTTAATCCAAATTGTTTTTCTTGTGTGTAAGTGTATCCCATATAGCATAGTAACATTTTCCCTTTCTGGCCTCTTATAAATTCGGCTCCTTCAGTCATTTTGATGTAGGTTAATCTATGAAA
The DNA here is from genome assembly GCA_963921515.1 of Calotriton arnoldi. Taxonomy (NCBI): domain Eukaryota; kingdom Metazoa; phylum Chordata; class Amphibia; order Caudata; family Salamandridae; genus Calotriton; species Calotriton arnoldi. The sequence continues at coordinate 666,225 of CAWUFW010000967.1, read as the reverse complement.
AATATATATTATTGTTATTAACTATGTTGTTCTATGTATTTTAATTTAAGCAAATAAACATTTATTTACAATATACTTACAAAGTTGGTCTTTATGTATTTCAGTTTGACGACGTTTATTCTTTAGTTGTGGAATGTTCTTTCTGTATTTTGTTTGTCTGAAAAAAAAAATACATTTGTTTTATTATTTGTTTATATATTTTGTATAGGGGGTGGGTAGGGGATTGGGGATTGGTTTTGACTTTGCGTTGTTGTTTAACCCCTTGGCCGCGGCGGTAATTCCGCCACGGCACTGGGGGGGTGGGGGGTGAGCGCGGCGCCGCCATGCTTATGACGGAACCACGCCGTCATGAGCCACGGGCGGCGTGTGCTCATGACGGCGTGGTTCCGTCACGGCCCCGCGCGCTCATTAATTCGCCCGCACAGGCGGGGAATTAATGCCACGTGGGAGGAGCGGCAGCCGCATGACGGAACCACGCCGTCATGAGCACACGGCGCCCGTGGCTCATGACGGCGTGGTTCCGTCATAAGCATGGAAAGGGTTAATCTATTTGTTTAAGATTTGTTGGTAAATACTTACTTTGTTAGTTGTATATTTTTTTGGGGCTTTTCTGTAGTTTGTTAGTTTCCTCTAGAGTTTCCTGTAGTGGTAATATAAAATAGAAAGAAGACATTGATTAATTTATAGGTTATGTATATTATTGATTAAAGTTTTTTACTTTTAGTATTATTTCTTTTAATTTAGTTTACTTACTTTTGATAGAGTTAATTATTGGGTATATGTTGATCTTCTTATATCTGTAGTTGAATTCCTGTAGAGTTTCTCCTTCTTTAGTTTTCTTTCTTTTTGGTGTGGAATAGGAATGAAGTTTAACTGTTTATATAGTGTGTTGGATGTTGTAATTTCGATTTTATTGGTTAGTTTGAATTTGCAGTTTTTCTATTGGTTAATTTGTATTTTTTTAAAAATGTTTTGGTAGTTAGTTTCCAAATAAGGAAAACGCTAATTAGTAGTAAGTTATGTATAATTTTGTATATATTTTTAAATAGCTTTTGTTATGTATTATATTATATAATTGAATTGTAATAGTAATATTTAATATTATTAATGTTTAATGTAGTAATGTTGTTAATAATATGTTAGTAATTTTATTGCTGTGTTAATTAATTTTTTAGTGTAGTAAAATAGTTAGTCATTTATTAATTTACTATTGTGTTTTTAGTAATTTAATTATTTTTGTCGTTTTATTTTTATATTTATTATAGTTTTATATAGTCGATATATTTAATTTTACGATATTAGTGTTGTCGATATTTTTGTGTACGATATTTTTTACCTAGTTAATGTATTTTAATGAAGGTCGATATTTTAGAATTTCGATAAGTATGTTAGCGATATTTGTGAAATAGATATTTATGTACTTCAATATTGTATCCTCGATATTTTTGTAATTATTTAAATAGGTATATGATGTCGATATTAATGTTATCGATAATTTTGTATCGATATAATTGTAGCTCGATAATATGTCTTTCGATATTTTGTCAGTGATTCTGCACATCTATCCTTGGACGTTCAGATGTATCCAGCCCTTGCTTCATGCAAATCAAGACTCTTATATGAGTCCTGACCTACATTGAGCTGCAATTCCTTCTCCTAATTGTGAGTGCCGTGGGGCAGTCCCTGCTTATAAGAATGTGATTTATTTAGCCGCACCAGAAAGGTTATTCCATAAGCTCCAATTTCTACAAAAGTCAACTGTGCTCTGGATCACTGGTCCCACCGTGACCATTTTTCTCTTATTATTATCAGAGTCTTCTTCATGGCCATGATAATAATCACCCACAGAATCACCTGGCAAAAAAACTCAGATGTCCCTGCTGCTAAATTTAGATGGCATAACCCCAGAAGAATGTGTCACTCTGCCCGTTCTGCCTGCCTTTGTGTACCTACAACTAACACAGCCATTTTTAGGTCTCGCCTGGCGTTGCAGCGCGCATGCGCTCCTCGCCTGCGAGAGCTATAGTAAACTAGTCAGTTTCGAGAAGGGGACATGAGCCCCGCCCCTAATTTCCATTGGGTAGCGTCAGCGTTTATAGTAAACGCTGGCTTCCCATTGGAAAGGAGGGTTTTGCGTTGCCTCCCTTTGGCTTTTTGGTGGACTGGCTCCCCTGCTTTACGTGTGTCGTGATGACTTTTCTTATCAGTCACGCGTGAAGCATGCAGCAGTAGGCTCTCTGATTGGTTGTCACGGTTCACAGGTCATGTTTCCTTTTATAACTTTGTTTACTCCAGGCAGGCATGGAGCTCAGAGGCGCAAGGGGTCACAGGGAGGACAGGGGGATCCCGGCAGACTGTGGGTGCTTGGCAGCAGCGTGTTAATTTTTTTTGCATCGCCCTCTCTTGTCTCATGCTACCCTCTCTTGTCTGATGCTACCCTCTCTTGTCTGATGCTACCCTCTCTTGTATGATGCTACCCTCTTGTCTAATGCTACCCTGTCCGATGCTACCCTCTCTTGTCTGATGCTACCCTCTCTTGTCTAATGCTACCCTCTCTTGTATGATGCTACCCTCTCTTGTCTGATGCTACCCTCTCTTGTCTGATGCTACCCTCTCTTGTCTGATGCTACCCTCTCTTGTCTGATGCTACCCTCTTGTCTGATGCTACCCTGTCCGATGCTACCCTCTCTTGTCTGATGCTACCCTGTCCGATGCTACCCTCTCTTGTCTGATGCTACCCTCTCTTGTCTGATGGTACCCTCTCTTGTATGATGCTACCCTCTCTAGTCTGACACTACCCTCTCTTGTATGATGCTACCCTTTTGTCTAATGCTACCCTGTACAATGCTACCCTCTCTTGTCTGATGCTACCCTCTCTTGTCTAATGCTACCCTCTCTTGTCTGATGCTACCCTGTCCGATGCTACCCTCTCTTGTCTGATGCTACACTCTCATCTGATGCTACCCTCTCTTGTCTGATGCTACCCTCTCTTGTCTGATGCTACCCTCTCTTGTCTGATGCTACCCTGTTGTCTGATGCTACCCTGTCTGCTGCTACCCTCTCTTGTCTGATGCTACCCTGTCCGATGCTACCATCTCTTGTCTGATGCTACCCTCTCTTGTATGATGCTACCCTCTCTTGTATGATGCTACCCTGTCCGATGCTACCCACTCGTCTGATGCTACCCTCTCTTGTCTGATGCTACCCTCTATTGTCTGATGCTACCCTCTCTTGTATGATGCTACCCTCTTGTCTGATGCTACCCTGTCTGCTGCTACCCTCTCTTGTCTGATGCTACCCTGTCCGATGCTACCATCTCTTGTCTAATGCTACCCTCTCTTGTAATATGCTACCCTGTCTTGTCTGGTGCTACCCTGTCCGATGCTACCCTGTATTGTCTGATACTACCCTCTCTTGTATGATGCTACCCTCTTGTCTAATGCTACCCTGTCCGATGCTACCCTCTCTTGTCTGATGCTACCCTCTCTTGTCTGATGCTACCCTCGCTTGTCTGATGCTACCCTGTCCGATGCTACCCTCTCTTGTCTGATGCTACCCTGTCCGATGCTACCCTCTCTTGTCTGATGCTACCCTCTCTTGTCTGATGCTACCCTCTCTTATCTGATGCTACCCTCTCTTGTTTGATGCTACCCTCTCTTGTTTGATGCTACCCTCTCTTGTCCAATGCTACCCTCTCTTGTCCGATACTACCCTCTCTTGTATGAAGCTACCCTCTCTTGTATGAAGCTACCCTCTCTAGTCTGATGCTACCCTGTCCGATACTACCCTCTCTTGTCTAATGCTACCCTCTCTTGTCTGATGCTACCCTCTCTTGTCTGATGCTACCCTCTCTTGTCTGATGCTACCCTCTCTTGTCTGATGCTACCCTCTTGTCTGATGCTACCCTGTCCGATGCTACCCTCTCTTGTCTGATGCTACCCTCTCTTGTCTGATGCTACCCTCTCTTGTCTGATGCTACCCTCTCTTGTCTAATGCTACCCTCTCGTCTGATGCTACCCTCTCTTGTCTGATGCTACCCTCTCGTCTGATGCTACCCTCTTGTCTGATGCTACCCTGTCCGATGCTACCCTCTCTCGTCTGATGCTACCCTCTCTTGTCTGATGCTACCCTCTCTTGTATGATGCTACCCTCTCTTGTATGATGCTACCCTCTTGTCTAATGCGACCCTCTCTTGTCTAATGCTACCCTCTCTTGTATGATGCTACCCTCTCTTGTCTCATGCTACCCTGTCCGATGCTACCCTCTCTTGTCTGATGCTACCCTCTCTTGTCTGATGCTATCCTCTCTTGTCTGATGCTACCCTCTTGTCTGATGCAACCCTGTCTGATGCTACCCTCTCTTGTCTGATGCTACCCTGTCCGATGCTACCCTCTCTTGTCTGATGCTACCCTCTTGTCTAATGCGACCCTGTCCGATGCTACCCTCTCTTGTCTGATGCTACCCTCTTGTCTAATGCGACCCTGTCCGATGCTACCCTCTCTTGTCTAATGCTACCCTCTCTTGTATGATGCTACCCTCTCTTGTCTGATGCTACCCTGTCTGATGCTACCCTCTCTTGTCTGATGCTACCCTCTCTTGTCTGATGCTACCCTCTCTTGTCTCATGCTACCGTCCCTTGTCTGATGCTACCCTCTCTTGTCTGATGCTACCCTCCCTTGTCTGATGCTATCCTCTCTTGTCTGATGCTACCCTCTCTTGTCTGATGCTACCTTCTCTTGTCTGATGCTACCCTCTCTTGTATGATGCTACCCTCTCTTGTCTAATGCTACCCTCTCTTGTATGATGCTACCCTCTCTTGTCTGATGCTACCCTGTCCGATACTACCCTCTCTTGTCTGATGCTACCCTGTCTTGTCTGATGCTACCCTCTCTTGTATGATGCTACCCTCTTGTCTAATGCTACCCTGTCCGATGCTACCCTCTCTTGTCTGATGCTACCCTCTCTTGTCTAATGCTACCCTCTCTTGTATGATGCTACCCTCTCTTGTCTGATGCTACCCTCTCTTGTCTGATGCTACCCTCTCTTGTCTGATGGTACCCTCTTGTCCGATGCTACCCTGTCTGATGCTACCCTCTCTTGTCTGATGCTACCCTGTCCGATGCTACCCTCTCTTGTCTGATGCTACCCTCTCTTGTCTGATGGTACCCTCTCTTGTATGATGCTACCCTCTCTAGTCTGACACTACCCTCTCTTGTATGATGCTACCCTTTTGTCTAATGCTACCCTGTACAATGCTACCCTCTCTTGTCTGATGCTACCCTCTCTTGTCTAATGCTACCCTCTCTTGTCTGATAATACCCTGTCCGATGCTACCCTCTCTTGTCTGATGCTACACTCTCATCTGATGCTACCCTCTCTTGTCTGATGCTACCCTCTCTTGTCTGATGCTACCCTCTTGTCTGATGCTACCCTGTCTGCTGCTACCCTCTCTTGTCTGATGCTACCCTCTCTTGTCTGATGCTACCCTGTCCGATGCTACCATCTCTTGTCTGATGCTACCCTCTCTTGTATGATGCTACCCTCTCTTGTCTGATGCTACCCTGTCCGATGCTACCCACTCGTCTGATGCTACCCTCTCTTGTCTGATGCTACCCTCTCTTGTCTGATGCTACCCTCTCTTGTATGATGCTACCCTCTTGTCTGATGCTACCCTGTCTGCTGCTACCCTCTCTTGTCTGATGCTACCCTGTCCGATGCTACCATCTCTTGTCTAATGCTACCCTCTCTTGTATTATGCTACCCTGTCTTGTCTGGTGCTACCCTGTCCGATGCTACCGTGTCTTGTCTGATACTACCCTCTCTTGTATGATGCTACCCTCTTGTCTAATGCTACACTGTCCGATGCTACCCTCTCTTGTCTGATGCTACCCTCACTTGTCTGATGCTACCCTCACTTGTCTGATGCTACCCTGTCCGATGCTACCCTCTCTTGTCTGATGCTACCCTGTCCGATGCTACCCTCTCTTGTCTGATGCTACCCTCTCTTGTCTGATGCTACCCTCTCTTATCTGATGCTACCCTCTCTTGTTTGATGCTACCCTCTCTTGTCCAATGCTACCCTCTCTTGTCGGATACTACCCTCTCTTGTCCGATGCTACCCTCTCTTGTATGAAGCTACCCTCTCTAGTCTGATGCTACCTTGTCCGATACTACCCTCTCTTGTCTAATGCTACCCTCTCTTGTCTGATGCTACCCTCTCTTGTCTGATGCTACCCTCTCTTGTCTGATGCTACCCTCTTGTCTGATGCTACCCTCTTGTCTGATGCTACCCTGTCCGATGCTACCCTCTCTTGTCTGATGCTACCCTCTCGTCTGATGCTACCCTCTCGTCTGATGCTACCCTCTTGTCTAATGCTACACTCTTGTTTAATGCTACCCTGTCCGATGCTACCCTCTCGTCTGATGCTACCCTGTCCGATGCTACCCACTCTCATCTGATGCTACCCTCTCTTGTATGATGCTACCCTCTCTTGTATGATGCTACCCTCTTGTCTAATGCGACCCTCTCTTGTCTAATGCTACCCTCTCTTGTATGATGCTACCCTCTCTTGTCTCATGCTACCCTGTCCGATGCTACCCTCTCTTGTCTGATGCTACCCTCTCTTGTCTGATGCTACCCTCTCTTGTCTGATGCTACCCTCTTGTCTGATGCAACCCTGTCTGATGCTACCCTCTCTTGTCTGATGCTACCCTGTCCGATGCTACCCTCTCTTGTCTGATGCTACCCTCTTGTCTAATGCGACCCTGTTCGATGCTACCCTCTCTTGTCTGATTCTACCCTATCTTGTCTAATGCTACCCTCTCTTGTATGATGCTACCCTCTCTTGTCTGATGCTACCCTGTCTGATGCTACCCTCTCTTGTCTGATGCTACCCTCTCTTGTCTGATGCTACCCTCTCTTGTCTGATGCTACCCTCTCTTGTCTGATGCTACCCTCTCTTGTCTCATGCTACCCTCCCTTGTCTGATGCTACCCTCTCTTGTCTGATGCTACCCTCCCTTGTCTGATGCTACCCTCTCTTGTCTGATGCTACCCTCTCTTGTCTGATGCTACCCTCTCTTGTATGATGCTACCCTCTCTTGTCTAATGCTACCCTCTCTTGTATGATGCTACCCTCTCTTGTCTGATGCTACCCTGTCCGATACTACCCTCTCTTGTCTGATGCTACCCTGTCTTGTCTGATGCTACCCTCTCTTGTATGATGCTACCCTCTTGTCTAATGCTACCCTGTCCGATGCTACCCTCTCTTGTCTGATGCTACACTCTCTTGTCTGATGCTACCCTCTCTTGTATGATGCTACCCTCTCTTGTCTGATGCTACCCTCTTGTCTGATACTACCCTGTCCGATGCTAACCTCTCTTGTATGATGCTACCCTGTCCGATGCTACCCTCTCTTGTCCGATGCTACCCTCTCTTGTCTGATGCTACCCTCTCTTGTCTGATGCTACCCTCTCTTGTATGATGCTACCCTCTCTTGTTTGATGCTACCCTCTCTTGTCCGATGCAACCCTCTCTTGTCCGATGCTACCCTCTCTTGTCTGATGCTACCCTGTCCGATGCTACCCTCTCCTGTCTGATGCTACCCTCTCTTGTCCGATGCTACCCTCTCTTGTCCGATGCTACCCTCTCGTCCGATGCTACCCTCTCCGATGCTACCCTCTCTTGTCTGATGCTACCCTCTCTTGTCTGATGCTACCCTGTCTGATGCTACCCTCTCTTGTCTGATGCTACCCTGTCTGATGCTACCCTCTCTTGTCTGATGCCACGCTCTCTTGTCTGATGCTACCCTCTCTTGTCTGATGCTACCCTCTCTTGTCTGATGCTACCCTCTCTTGTTTGATGCTACCCACTCTTGTCCGATGCTACCCTCTCTTGTCCGATGCTACCCTCTCCTGTCTGAGGCTACCCTCTCTTGTCTGATGCTACCCTCTTGTCTTATGCTATCCTCTCTTGTCTGACGCTACCCTCTCCGATGCTACCCTCTCTTGTCCGATGTTACCCTCTCTTGTCCAATGCTACCCTCTCTTTTCCAATGCTACCCTCTCGTCTGATGCTACCCTCTCGTCTGATGCTACCCTCTCTTGTCCGATGCTACCCTCTCTTGTCCGATGCTACCCTCTCTTGTCCGATGCTACCCTCTCTTGTCCGATGCTACCCTCTCGTCTGATGCTACCCTGTCCGATGCTACCCTCTCTTGTCTGATGCTACCCTGTCTGATGCTACCCTCTCTTGTCTGATGCTACCCTGTCTGATGCTACCCTCTCTTGGCTGATGCTACCCTCTCTTGTCTGATGCTACCCTCTCTCGTCTGATGCTACCCTCTCTTGTCTGATGCTGCCCTCTCTTGTATGATGCTACCCTCTCTTGTATGATGCTACCCTCTTGTCTAATGCGACCCTGTCCGATGCTACCCTCTCGTCTGATGCTACCTTCTCGTCTAATGCTACCCTCTCTTGTATGATGCTACCCTCTCTTGTCTGATGGTACCCTGTCCGATGCTACCCTCTCTTGTCTGATGCTACCCTCTCTTGTCTGATGCTACCCTCTCTTGTCTGATGCTAACCTCTCTTGTCTGATGCTACCCTCTTGTCTGATGCAACCCTGTCCGATGCTACCCTCTCTTGTCTGATGCTACCCTGTCCGATGCTACCCTCTCTTGTCTGATGCTACCCTCTTGTTTAATGCGACCCTGTCCGATGCTACCCTCTCTTGTCTGATGCTACCCTCTCTTGTCTAATGCTACCCTCTCTTGTATGATGCTACCCTCTCTTGTCTGATGCTACCCTGTCCAATGCTACCCTCTCTTGTCTGATGCTACCCTCTCTTGTCTGATGCTACCCTCTCTTGTCTGATGCTACCCTCCCTTGTCTGATGCTACCCTCTCTTGGCTGATGCTACCCTCTCTTGTATGATGCTACCCTCTCTTGTATGATGCTACCCTCTCTTGTCTAATGCTACCCTCTCTTGTATGATGCTACCCTCTCTTGTCTGATGCTACCCTGTCCGATGCTACCCTCTCTTGTCTGATGCTACCCTGTCTTGTCTGATGCTACCCTCTCTTGTATGATGCTACCCTCTTGTCTAATGCTACCCTGTCTGATGCTACCCTCTCTTGTCTGATGCTACCCTCTCTTGTCTGATGCTACCCTCTCTTGTATGATGCTACCCTCTCTTGTCTGATGCTACCCTCTTGTCTGATGCTACCCTGTCCAATGCTACCCTCTCTTGTATGATGCTCCCCTGTCCGATGCTACCCTCTCTTGTCCGATGCTACCCTCTCTTGTCTAATGCTACCCTCTCTTGTCTGATGCTACCCTCTCTTGTCTGATGCTACCCTCTCTTGTCTGATGCTACCGTCTCCGATGCTACCCTCTCTTGTCCGATTCTACCCTCTCTTGTCCGATGCTACTCTCTCTTGTCCGATCCTACCCTCTCTTGTCCTATGCTGCTCTCTCTTGTCTGATGCTGGCCTCTCTTGTCTGATGCTGGCCTCTCTTGTCCGATGCTGCCCTCTCTTGTCCGATGCTACCCTCTCTTGTCCGATGCTACCCTCTCTTGTCCGATGCTACCCTCTCGTCTGATGCTACCCTCTTGTCTTATGCAACCCTCTGTTGCCTGATGCTACCCTCACTTGCCTGATGCTACCCTCTCTGATGCTACCCTCTCTTTTCCGATGCTACCCTCTCTTGTCCGATGCTACCCTCTCGTCTGATGCTACCCTCTCTTGTCTGATGCTACCCTCTCTTGTATGATGCTACCCTCTCCTGTTTGATGCTACCCTCTCCTGTCCGATGCTACCCTCTCCTGTCCGATGCTACCCTCTCTTGTCTGATGCTACCCTGTCCGATGCTACCTTCTCCTGTCTGATGCTACCCTCTCTTGTCCGATGCTACCCTCTCTTGTCCGATGCTACCCTCTCGTCCGATGCTACCCTCTCTTGTCTGATGCTACCCTCTCTTGTCTGATGCTACCCGGTCTGATGCTACCCTCTCTTGTCTGATGCTACCCTGTCTGATGCTACCCTCTCTTGTCTGATGCCACGCTCTCTTGTCTGATGCTACCCTCTCTTGTCTGATGCTACCCTCTCTTGTCTGATGCTACCCTCTCTTGTCTGATGCTACCCTCTCTTGTTTGATGCTACCCTCTCTTGTCCGATGCTACCCTCTCCTGTCCGATGCTACCCTCTCCTGTCTGATGCTACCCTCTCTTGTCTGATGCTACCCTCTTGTCTTATGCTACCCTCTCTTGTCTGATGCTACCCTCTCTTGTCCGATGCTACCCTCTCTTGTCCGATGCTACCCTCTCGTCTGATGCTACCCTCTCTTGTCTGATGCTACCCTCTCTTGTCCAATGCTACCCTCTCTTGTCCGATGCTACCCTCTCTTGTCTGATGCTACCCTGTCCGATGCTACCCTCTCTTGTCTGATGCTACCCTGTCCAATGCTACCCTCTCTTGTCTGATGCTACCCTCTCTTGTCTGATGCTACCCTCTCTTGTCTGATGCTACCCTCTCTTGTCTGATGCTACCCTGTCTGATGCTACCCTCTCTTGTCTGATGCTACCCTCTCTTATCTGATGCTACCCTCTCTTGTCTGATGCTACCCTCTTGTCTAATGCTACCCTGTCCGATGCTACCCTCTCTTGTCTGATGCTACCCTCTCTTGTCTACTGCTACCCTCTCTTGTCTGATGCTACTCTCTCTTGTCTGATGCTACCCTCTCTTGCCTGATGCTACCCTGTCCGATGCTACCCTCTCTTGTCTGATGCTACCCTCTTGTCTAATGCTACCCTGTCTGATGCTAACCTCTCTTGTCTGATGCTACCCTCCCTTGTCTGATGCTACCCTCTCTTGTCTGATGCTACCCTCTCATCTGATGCTACCCTCTCGTCTGATGCTACCCTCTCGTGTATGATGCTACCCTCTCTTGTCTAATGCTACCCTCTCTTGTCTAATGCTACCCTCTCTTGTATGATGCTACCCTCTCTTGTATGATGCTACCCTCTCTGGTCTAATGCTACCCTGTCCGATGCTACCCTCTCTTGTCTGATGCTACCCTCTCTTGTCTGGTGCTACCCTCTCTTGTCCGATGCTCTCCTCTCTTGTATGATGCTACCCTCTCTTGTCTAATGCTACCCTCTCTTGTATGATGCTACCCTCTCTTGTCTAATGCTACCCTGTCTTGTATGATGCTACCCTCTCTTGTCTGGGGCTCCTGCTGGCTCCACCCCAACCTCTCCCTCTTTCCTGTGTGTCTCGCTCTTCATTCTCCCCACCACCTTCCTTCCTTTCATCTATGTTGTAGAAACTAAACAAGGGCTATACTGAAGGCTCCCTGTCATTCTAACTTTATTTAACATAGAAACAAAAACAGGACTGCAGCCAAGTGAAAGGAGCCTTTTGCTTCTTTGTCTGGCTTGAATGTGCTTGCAACGCATGCACGTGCATTAACACATTAAACTCGAACCTACCGGCTTTGTCAACCCTTGTTCTATCTCAGTCCAGAGGTACATGCGCACTCTTGCTTATGATTTTGTGCTTGTACAACTGTAGTTTTGCATCATTGCGTAGAGGGGAGAAGTCTGGATAATTTAAGTGGAAACATCACTTGCAATTTTGCAAGTATGCACGATTCACTGTCCCTGAGTTCTTGTGTAATGTGCATATTAGAGACACATCTGCTACCTTCACTCAAACAGAACTTCTGTTTGTCACTCACACGCATTTAGCCCGTGCATACCACACAACAGGACAAAAAGAGAAAAAACACAGGCAGAAAACGCAGCCGTTAAAAATAACAAGCATTGAAAATGCAATAGGTCTCGCCTTTCATTAAGTTAAAGCCATTTGCTTTGCTATACAATACTATTAGCAAAGCAAATGGCTTTAACTTAATCAAAGGCGAGACCTATGGCATTTTCAATGCTTGTTGATGATTGGGTCTCTTTATTGCTGCAGCAAAAGCCTGAAATTCTTTCCCCATGCTAGTCTTTTTGGAAACGTCCCTTCTAAACTTCGGAACTTCTGGAGACTTGTCTCTTCGAGCCCTAGGTTGGTCCTTTTTATTTGTTCTTTTCTGCGTTTTTAAAAATTCCACAGGGCTTTGGCTTTATTTACTGGTTTCCTATTTCTGTTTTTTAAAGGCATTTTTGTTGCTGCTAGATTGCCACTTTCCCCTTTAACGTTGAGCTGGTTTTAAGATCTGGTTTGAAGGACAGCTGTTGCCAAACCTTATGTGATCAACAGAAAAATATTTTTTAGGAAGCAATTTCTGAGAGGAGAATTTGCTCCATCTACATATTGATTCCTTTGACTGCCGCATTTGATTGTGCAGAAGCTGTGTACTTCCACTGAAAAAGAGTGCTTGCATTACACTTTATACTTTAGTGGAAAGCTCATACTCACTGCAGTTCACCTTAATTGGTTATGGTGAATAAAGCGACAAGCAAAATATCACTTGCAAGGCAGCTTATGAACATCAGAGGGGAGCTCATGTGGTTATTGAGAACTGCGCTCAAGGAAGTGTCAGATATCCTACAAAGGCTAATTAAGACTATTGAACTACACTCTTTATATTAACTGAGGATGCATAAATGTAATTAATCGCATGCAGAATTGTTTTAAATGTTTTTTCATTTGAAAATATGTTTTGTACTCAGTTTACGATATGGGTAGGTTTTGCATCTAGGCGTAAGCTCACACTGAACTGATAAACGTCAGCAGGTGCATAACAAGAGGGGGTAATTTATCACAGAGGTGAGGGGTGTGTTGCATATTTCTTTAAGGTTTGGAGTCAGTAACTGTAGGGGCGTAGTCTGAATTGGCAGCAGTCACGTGTTTGGGTCGTACTTTCGCAACAGGTTATAAGAGATTAAGTTCACGTGAGGCATTGTGAATGGAAACTATTTAAACAAGCATTTACAATGCAATAGGTCTCGCAATGACATTGTTTTGAGCTATTGGCATTGTAAATGTTATTGTTTTTTTTTCCCTTCGTGAAGCATTAATCAAATGGTGTAATGCAAAATGGTAATACCTCACTTTGTTGTAATTGCGAAATCTATTGCATTGCATTTGTACTAGTGTGAGTTTTGTATTGTAAATGGTACTGGCTTTTATTAATGTTTTTTTTTATCATTAATCTAATGCATTAAAAATGTTAATACCCCAGGCCACAGGACAGCAACAAGCGATTTTTATGACCACTGCCTGCTCCGCTTATGAGGACTGCTGCAACAGGCAAGGAACCACTGGTCCTTAATGAAGTGCTTCCTGTTGCAAATGGCCACTGTATGCTCTGCAAACAGTGATACCCATTGAACCAGAGCATGTGTCAGGACCTCAAGCACACACCTACTCTTCCCATATCGGACACGCAACAACCACACACTCTCCCAACCACACATACAGGCCGGCCTCTCATTGCCATGAAATGTTTGAGTGCCAAAATGTCACACTGGTTGCTGGTGAACGCTATACAAAGGCCAGATAACTTAACTAATGAAGAAGTCACCAGCACACGACACGATGGGAGGGTCCCCCTATACTGGCGTATGGTCCCACAATCATGCCAACTGCTTTTGCACACTTGCAGTACCCTCTTCGAATCTTATACAGCATACAAGCCCCAGCATCTACCCACTGGCACGCGGCTGTTCAAGAATGTACCTTCGTAACCCCACAGTGTGCCTCATGGGTGGAAGTCTCTCCGCTTCGTACACGTCTTGTTGTGCCCGCCAAGTGCTTAGAAGCCATCTATACCGGTCTGAACAAGCAATGAATTATTTTAATTAAACACTCTGGATTTTTTTTTATTGCACTGCCTAATAAATTATGACTTTATTGTGGCTCCAGGTTTGGGAAGTCGTATTATGAAGCTGCACTAACAACAATAAATTATTCGTAATCGATTCTATGAAGTATATATTCCCAATAGAGAGAGAGAGAGAGTGAGAGATAGAGAGAGGGGGAGAGAGAGAGAGTGAGAGAGAGAGAGATAGATAGAGAGAAGGGGAGAGAGAGAGAGAGAGAAGAGAGGGAGAGAAGGGAGAGAGAGAGGGATAGCGAGAGAGAGAGGAGAGAGAGAGAGAGCTAGATAGAGAGAGAGAGAGCAAGAGGGAGAGAAGGGAGAGAGAGAGGGATAGCGAGAGAGAGAGAGGGAGAGCTAGAGAGAGAGAGAGAGAGGGAGAGAGGGAGAGAGAGAGGGGGGGATAGAGAGAGAGAGACAGAGAGGGAGAGAGAGAGAGGGAGTGAGAGGGATAGAGAGATAGAGAGAGGGAGAGAGAGAGAGAGAGCGACGGAGAGAGCATTTTTATTTAAATAAAGGATTGTTTGATAATGTTCTTGCTGGAACGCTATTTGTGCTGCGGAAGGCTGGAATAGCCCGAGGGCTGCCCGTCTCATATTGGGAGGGAGGTGTGAGGGAAGGGGGGAGATAGATTTTTCCAGCTGGTTGAATTTTCGCTTTAGTGGACGTGTCATCTGTTATGCTGCGATGCGAGCGGTTTTGCAAAAACCAAATCTTCCGCCCGCTGTGAAAAAAAGTTACTTTCTACCCAAAATGGACAGCTCATTTCCTCACAATATACATATATCAATATATATCAGGACTTAACAATATATCGTTACATAACGCATACAAATAAATTCTAATGTATCCTTATTGATGCCACCAGCAGTGTCAATAGCAAAGAAATAAATAAGGTCACCGGCGAGGTCACTTAAGGCAGTATCTGTTGCATCATGTTTGATTGAGGGAGGTTATAGGCAGAAACCTGCGTTACTGCTTACAAAACTAAGGATAGCACAGTTAATTGTCCTTGGCTGAGCGTGTTTCTTTTATATTTGCCAACTGATATTTTACCAATACAGTACAAACCAGTAATATTATGTTGTTCAGTGAGCATGTGATGCCTGCAGATCCAGGTTCAATCCCTGCTCAGTTCTGACAACAATTCCCGCAAGTCATTTGAAATAAGCACAAAGACAAATAAACAACACGGATTGAGTACCTTTTACCGAAATCAGAGTACAATGAGGGAAAAACAGAACTATATAAGCCCATGCAGCTGAAACGCAGTTTCATTTATTTTCATTATATTTTATGTCCTGAAGACAGTTTTATTCAATTGAAATATTGTGGTAAAATGTCCTTCAAGTGTGCAGTAGCATCGAAAAAGTGCTGCAATACCAAGGCTCGCCGACAGGGGTCCCACACAGGACAGTGGTTGTAAATAAGAATAGGCATTTTCCGTGCTTTGTTCTCAGTCTTGCTCGACGAACAGAGCTTTCGGCTCCGGCGCACAAGGTCAACGCGACTGATCGGGCAAGTCCTCCGACTCTGCGAGTTCAGTCATGCGTAACAAAATATATATCTACACATATGTAAGAAATTAATTGTAAGTAAAGTAAGAATATCCACGCACTCGAGCACGTCACAATGTCCTAGGCACAGTATTTTCAATGAAACGCCTTTAAAGTGGAGAGTGCCTGCTAGGACGAAAGCAGATTTTGGTTTTCTTCCCGAGAGTCTTACTTACACTTACAAAACGTGTTTATTGTAAATTATGTCAGTCAACTAAACACGTTGATATTTTATTGTGCCTGAACCGATCACCAATCCCAACGAAGCGATGCTGGCCCACTGCGCCTGAGGCCTGTGACCAGGGCCAGTGTGGAGACTTCAGAGTCCACGACCCACCTGGGGCTAGTAACACCGTCTTCAAAACGCCCCACCAGAGCTTCGTGGCCCCAAGGAATCCCGTGTCTTGTTATGCTAGATCATTTTATACAGCGCCCAGTCTTCTATTCAGCGGCAAACAAAGCGCTTTACGAATCAGGCGACACAGAGCTACATGTATTACATCCGCTGTAGGTATTTTTATTATTATCACGACGTACAATTATTATTATATTCTTTACACTAATATTCCTCATACATACGGACCCACACACACTAATTTTCTCACTCTCTCTGCACTTGTTGCCCGTAAGATGGCTCCCATCTCACCTCTGTTGTAAACTCCCCGTTAAAATTCGGACCCTGCCAGAAGTCATCTTTCTCTCCTGAAATGGAGTACTATTATTTTTGGCAATGGCGCCGCCTTCTGTCTACACTGCTTAGAAAAGGCAGAAGTGCTCACGAAGCGCTATATAAAATAATATTATCTATGTTGGATAAAGAATGGATAGCAATGCAGTATGGCCGTACATTCCTGCCAAAGGTTTTGGTGGCTTTATAAATAGCGAGGCTTTAAAACGCTGTTATTGAAAATATTTGGTTTTCTGTAGTACAAACGAGAGAAGAAGAATTAAGAATGTAGAATAAAAAAACAACTGGTTTTGTTAAAAACCATATTTTACTGTCCGTAGAATGGAGCGCTCATTGAAGCTGACCTCACAATGCGAACTAAACACCGGCGCTGCCTGGATTACAATACTGGTGTTTTGCTAACCTTTCACGAATTAAATGTTGACTTAAAAATGGGAAATGGGAAAACTCCGTAGAACGGCCCGCGGCTTTCATCGTCTAAAGAGAGTGTTATGCTCAGAGGCTAACTCCCCGGAGGGATGCAAATCATGCCGAGAATAGGTCCGGCACTGAAGACATCATATTTAACAGGCAGCTGTGAAACAATATCCATTCCTCGGCCTGTGAAATGAGGTTGATATCATTTAATTTAAGAGCACGCCCCACACGCGTGCACGCACGCAGAGACAGACACAAATATAATGTAAATCTCTCCATACATATTTGGTTTTCTTCCCGAGAGTCTTACTTACACTTACAAAACGTCAGCAGGCGTGGCGGGAACCTCTGTCGGTGAGCTCTAGAACTGCAACACGCCACGTACAGAACAAAGAAAACAAGCGCTCGCTGTGACGGGTAGAAAGCAATTAAAACAAGCATTACTCGGACGGACGCGAAAAAACAGATGGGCGTCGCTCACCTGTGTCCCCGATGATAATATACTTGAAAAGGTACGCGTAAGCCATGGTACCGCCGCCCACTGGCTGCTGTTGCTGCGGCTGCGGAACGCTTTCCTTGTGTCTCCCTCAGGGCGGGGGGGGGGTCGCGATCCTTACTTCGGTCTCTACGTGCAGATACGGGTGAGGGGCCAGGCCAGTCCCGAGCAGTGGGGAAACAAGCGCTGGCCATTCCCGCTGTTTATTTTTGCATCGCGCTTTCACTTAAAGTGAAAGCGCGATGCAAAAATAAACACGCAGCACCCTGTCTCCTTTTGGGACGGCCCATCCGGACTGGATCTCAGGGCTTGTTTATACAACACGCCTCCTTGAGATAAGAAACTGCTTCACGACAGCCGTGAAGCAGGCAATCCAGTCCGGATGGGCCGGACCAAAAGGCAAAAGGGAGGCAACACAAACAGCTCATTTCCAATGGCAGGCCACCGTTTAGCATAAACAGTGACGCCAGCCAATGGAAATGAGGGGCGGGGCTTCAAGCCCTCTTCTGAAAGTCCTTGTTGACAATAAATCTAGCCGAGCGAGCAGCGCATGCGTGCGCTGCAACACTAGGCGAGACCTAATCCTTGTTGACAATAAATCTCGCCGAGCGAGCAGCGCATGCATGCGCTGCAACGCTAGGCGAGACCTAAAAAGCTTATGGTGGTCTCAGGGAGTGAGAAGGAGACGCTGCTGCTGTCGTTCATGAGTTTAAGATTAAGCAGGTACAGAAAAGGATTGAGTGGTTTTCTAAGTGTTTCGATTTATACTTTAATTCACAATGGGCGTCTTTGTTTGTAGATTTAGGTTTTATTTCTGATGTCTTTTTAACAAAATGTATGGGGGTAATTAAGTACGATAGTCACGGTGTAATAAGTCACCGCAGGCTATAGATGCAATTATTCATCAGACAGCAAGTTTCACAATAAGATCATGCTTGATGAGTGTAGCTTCCAGGGAAACTGAGTTTAATATTCATGTTTCCTTTTTAACATTTCAGTTACCCCTGACAAAGGGCTACAACGCCCGAAATGCATTGGGTGGAATAAGTTTGGACGAATATCCCACGTGCCACAGCGAAGCTGGACGGGCACGGCTGTATCATTTGAAAAAGGATGGAATTACGTTGCCTTGCAGTGAACAGATAAAGTGTGGAAGAAGATAGAAGATAGAATAAAAATATGGATTAAATACGGAGTATTGCTTGAAAAGTGGTTTATTACGAAGAAGTTTCGCGTTTACAGGCAGTGCGACTGATAGTTGGCGCGTGAGTACGTGCCACATATTCTTAATCTTATACGTGCTATTTGGGGCAGAGCACGATAATCAGTCTGCACGCCACCATTTGCATCAACAAAATTTGAACACAACAAGGTGTGCATTCTATCATTTGTTTTTGAGAATAGCCAATGTTGCCATTTTTCAGATGACAAAGGTATGATCTGTTATTATGGAAAGTTATGACAAAAACAGTCTGCCTGACTTATTCATTGAGAAAAGCAATTGTTCAACTTAATCTGCCTTCAGGGGTGGATTGTTTTTACACTATGGTAAACCTGTGCACAGTTATTATGTTACATGCAACCTCACACATTACTGTAGTAGTCAAGATTTTGTGTGTAGATTACCCGTTCCGACAAGCCTTGGGGTAGAATATTTGAACTGTGGGAATCCTTGTGAGTCCCAATTAGGAGAGAGTATATATTGTTTTGCCAATTGTGATTTTATGGATATTTGTAATTTTCTGACTATATGCTGATTGTTGCTCTGGGTGAAAGCTTAAGTTCAATACAGTAGGCCAAAACTGGTTATGATGGCAAGCCAATGATAAAGGCTATCAGTTACATTGATACATTGGGTAAAGTTACATCAGATGCCAAGTATTTGATTCGTTTATGATGCAAAGTTACAATAAAGCAGTAGGGCTGACATTTTTATAGTGAAAAACATATGGTAAAGCCAATGTACCTTTAAGGGTGGTTTGGCATTATACTGCGTTAAAGCAGTTAGACAGATTACCTGGTAGGTAAGGGGTTTGGTCGTGAATACCCCCTGTGCCTAACCATGAATGTAGAAGTTTTACATTGGGATAATTCTTGTTACTCCCTTTTTAGAGGACTTGTTTGGCCCTCTTAATCAGAGTTGAATAATTTTTGCAAACTGTTTTTTTATGACTGCACACCTTATGGTTACCTTGTGAAAAACCTTCTTGTCAATACAGTAGGCCTGTATTGGTTATGGTGACAAACCAATGCTAACGGCTGATTGATTCAATGGGAACACTTATGTCAGATACTATAGATCTAAACTGTTTATCAAGAAACATTACAACAAAAGCAGTGGAGTTCACTTGTTTACAGTGAGGACCATATGTTGAAACCAATAGGTTTTTAGATTTGGATAATTATTACAATGTATTAGAACTTGTAGGCAGGTGCTTAGTTATATAGACTCTGACAGATTACAACAGTAGCTGGGGCTTTTATGTTAAATAACCAATCTGACAAACCTTGGGGGAAGAAGATTTGCTCTGTGTAAGTAAGTATGTAATTTATTTTCAAGGTGCATAATTAATTAAAACCATTACACCAGCAAGCATCAAATAAATAGCAATAAAATTACAGTTCTACAAAATATCCATGATTAAATGCAATACAGTTAACTCATTCATTTCAGTATAAAAGACAATTAAATGCCTTTTTTTAAAATACTTCTAAGAAGAATCTTGAACATTAAATATATGCAGAGATTCAAAATGTCTGTGCATGACCTAAAAATGCATTTTGTAAATATGTCAAGGAAATGCGTAGGCATTAATTGTACAAGAAGACTCAATGTGCCGATACATAGTCAAGGTCTTTTCTGGCCAAACTTTGTTATAGTGGCCAGGTTTGGTAAGGCTGGTAGACATAACAGTCTTCAGTCATCCATGCAGCACTGCAAACCTGTGTGTTTCTCTAGCAGTGTTCGCTTATTACAGGGCATGCTGAACTTGTCTCTGATGTTATCGGATTGTACTCGTCATCCTCAACCGCTACCTCAGCTCTGTCAGTCTCCATTGTGGATTTGGGCTGGCCTCCGTTGTGCAAATTTTAATAGAGGGCCTTTAATTATATGGCTCCTGATGCCTGGACTATTTGCCGATTCTGTGTGGTGCCTCCACTTCTCCCCTGTGGCCTTTGCTCTAGCTTCAAAAATTTCCAGGAACTTCGCCGCCTTGATGTTAAGCCATGTAAATTCTGGGTTGAGTGAAGCAATAAGGGCTTGCCTGCATATTCGTACAGCTGCCTGATTGAAGGTGCCCAGCAGCATCCTTCTGTGGTCTGATAGCATGGCCAGGAAGATACAGAGGATGCGCATTTTTCTTTTTCTCTACCTCAATGTCTGCAATTTATCTTCGCCAGTTTTAACGGGTGAGGTAGTTGATCCAAAGTTAGCTGGATGCCTAAGCGAAGGCGCATAAATTTAAGTTGAAGATAAAGTGAAAATACCAGGTCAAAATATACTTGTGGCTTTGGGGAGTCATAGGAATTAATACTTTGCCTGGCATGGGCATACTTTGCCAGGTTCTCTTTGTCTTCTTGCTGGAATGAAGTCTGCCAGATCTGTTAAGAGGTTTTTGTTTTACTTGGCAGATGAGGTCCTGGTACTCCATAGAGTCAGAGGCTTGCAGCAACTGCAGAGCATCACAAAAACTGTGTTTGGAGGTAGATTTTAAATTTGACTGGTTTATTTCAAGGCAAACATGAGCTGCTAATGTGTTGCCCTCTGCCAGTGTAAATCTATGGCACATTGTTAGGAAAGAGCACTTTCTGGTAATTGATTGTTTTGTTAAACCTAACTCTAGGTTTAGTTGGGCCTGCGATGTGTAGTTTGGAAGTCTGTGTATGGTCCGATAAGATTTAGCAATTAGCAGGTCCAACAGCCTTGCTACCTTCTTTCCTATCATTATTTCACAGCCATGCAAGCCATACGAGATGGGAGGAGTTCTATGATAACCCTTGCTAAACCCTCTTATGTGTACATATTTGAACTTGTATGTGTAGCATTTAATGGTTTTTGCATTTTACTACTTTTTAGATCTGTCCTGAGAGCTTTATCTGTCTGCCAGGCTAATGTAATAAAAAAATCATAAAAAGTACATGCATAAATATACATACACAGAAGAGCTTTGGGTCAGCCCTCTTCAACCTTTTTTGAGTGTGAGACATATTCCGTTTCCGCCCATGGCACCGTATAGCTTTCAGGCAATAGTTTCTCCTTTTATTTTTCTCACTTTTTCCCCTTTTCTTCTCTCTTTTTTTTTTTTTTTGAGTACCCAGCTAATGGGCCACTCATTTGCCTCTGATTTTATATGCAATACATTGCTGCCCACTCAGAGGCTTCTTCTAAACCGATCGACCAACTAGGGTATTGTCCATATTGTATCATTGTTTAACCGCTCCTAGATGACTGACGCATTTAAAAGCAATGCCAGATATAGAATAGGTGCACCAATTAATCACTACCACAGTGCCATTTCAAGATGGCCACTGACAACTATGTTTGCATTTGCCATGCAATTTTTTTGGCCGAGTCTAGGCAGCACGTATGCGCTGTCTGGAAGACCTGCTGTAAACAGAATCGGGAGTGCAATCACGCTTGCTGGTTGCCTTTGGTTAAGACCTCCATTGTTCTTAGTTCCTGGCTCCTAATTGGTTCCTGCAACCATATGTCAGTTCCGTTGAAGGCTGAGGAGCACCGGCCAAGTACAGTTTCCATACATTTTCAGGGCCTATCTGTTATTTGGCAGAACTATTTTTCTTCTGCTGCCCTTCCCTACACTACAAGCCCAGCTCCTGTCTTCGGTGCCCCTACTCTCGCTATGTATCTCCCCTTGCGGTGCCCTTCAACCGCCACCACCTCCCGCGGCACACCATTCTTGGCCCGTGCGGTGCCCTTCCCCCTCCACCATCTCCTGTGGCACGCCACTCTTGGCCCATGTGGTGCCCTTCCCCGCAACCACCTCCTGGGTCACGCCACTCTTGGCCCGTGCAGTACCCTTCCCCCTCCACCACCTCCCACGGCACGCCACTCTTGGACTATACGGTGCCTTTCCCCCGACACCACTTTCGGGGGCCCACCACTCTTGGCCCATGAGGTGCCCTTCCCCTGCTACCACTGCTCCTGGCATGCCACTCTTGGACCGTGCGGTGCCCTTCCCCCGCCACCACCTCCCAGGGCACGCCACTCTTTATGTTTAATTATGGCGGCCCGTGGGGTGCCCTTCCCAGCAACTGAATTTACTGACTCAAATCAAGCACACCTCTACAAATTACCGCTAACCACAATGGCAGGCGTGAAAATATCATAAATGGTCTGGGACTTGCTAGGGGCAATCGACTTCAAAGGACGTGTTTGCTGAAAGATGAATACGTAGAAAGCGTTCCCATTGAAGTTTACGGCTCTTTGGTCATGAATGTTATGGGCTGTGACGGAGAAGTCTGCAAACAGCCAAGATGACAAATAAAAATAGCATTACCTAACAGTGCATCGCCTCTCTGCGCTGTAAAAAGCCAGCCTTTCCTTTTTCTGTGGAGCGTTAACTACTTTGTGCTGACAAGATTAAAAGGCCCTGCTGGATACTTTCCAGACATGCGCAGCTTTAGGACAACTCGGAGGCAAAGAAACCAGGTATAATCAAGGTCCACAATTGTTATTTTGCAACCTAACAGCGAAATAGCACTACAACCCTAAAGGCAACTCGAAGACACATGCTCGTCCTATGACAAGGGAGCAGCAGAGACTGACTACAAAGTGTTTACAATTAAATGCTGGCATACTGACTGGCTTATTATTTTTTTTTATTATGCCACCATAGGAGCCCATGGAGCTTCCAAGTGAGCGCTCTCACCCTCCGGATTCGCGCTGAGCCCTCCCCCACCCTCAGTGGCGGCTCGCCGAGGGAGTGCTGCGGGGCGGTGGGGCGGGATGGGGAGGAGCAGGTTGGGGGGGTAGTGGAGTCCGACATACGACGGACAGGAGTAAGGTAAGTAATGAAATAAATAAAACAATTTACCTTGCACGCGCTGCATCGCCGAGTTGGTGATGCAGCGCGCGCAAGGTAAATTGTTTTATTTAATTACTTACCTTACTCCTGTCCGTCGTATGTCGGACTCCACTACCCCCCACCCTGCCCCTCCCCCACCCCGCCCCACCGTCCCGCCGCCCCGCAGAACTCCCTCGGCGAACCGCCACTGACCACCCTCCGAGAAAGAATGCAACGTTTCCCTCAATTCACCCTTTCCTCGTGCAAGGAGTGAGGCACCATCCAGGTCCTTATCTGGAAGAGGGGGAACATTTAGGCCCTTTTCTACGGCATTACTGACCGGATTGCAACAGTGAAGCATCCGTGACCCCTGCATACATCCAACACACGTGTGTTTGCCTTGCTCTGTCAGCGCTCATAGATGTTAACACCTGAACCCAGTAACTTAGGCAGGGGAGACCTAACCCCTTCATCCGGTGTGACACGCACTCGTTACGCTGGGAGGGATGCTTTGCAATCGAACTTTGTTCAGTTTAATGTTTCTTTTATTGCTACAGTGCCCTGAGCAACGTTTTATTTGCTATCTAGCACTCTATATTAGTGCATTTGCAGACTCATCTCTCCTCCTTAGCGCTCTTCCCAGTCGTTCCTGACCCCTCCCCCCACTCGCTTTGCATTCTTTCCTCCCTCCTCATTGCTTGCCCGTCTCCCAATCCCTCCTGCCTTGCTGCAGTTTTCGAACTGCCGATTCTGCTTTGAAACCACTCTGTTTTGCCCTGCCTCTGTTTATGCTGTATGAGCTGTTTCTAACTCTGAAGCAACATTAATTGCTGGGTTTATATGCAAGGGTATGGTCGGTGCTTCGGGGCTAAGTGTGTGAGCGCATGGCCGGTTCACCATGATTAAGAAAATGTATTCTTTAAAAGGGAAATCACGCTGATTTATTTAAGCATTGATAAAAATGTGCTTAAGGTTCATATTAAAAAACGTCTCAAACTGGTTCCTTCAGTAATTTCCTGAAGAAACCCAATCACGCATTATTAACATACCATTCACACATCAGCAGCAGTATTGGATTGGGACTAAAAATCGGCCCGGGCACGCTAAAAAAAGTGGCCCACATTTGCATATTGTTTTTCCGCAAAACAGTGCTTCGGCGAAATTTTATAAAAAAAAGAAGGGTGGGGGTTTTAAAAAAAATGCACTGATTAATTTACACTGGTGAAACACACCTGAAAACAAGTGAGACCACTTCTGCTCAGGCCCCCTGCCCCCGCTCAATCTACATATATTAATGGGCAGGCCCAGCGAGAGAAAGGGAGTGACACCTCTGCCCGTTGATAAGAGGGAGGTAATCGACGCCCATCTGCCTCCAGAATGGCCACTCAGGCACCCACTGGGCCGCTGGCGGCATCCGAACAATGCAGAAACTGCCCAAATCGCCCCCCCAGGCTGCTAAAAAAAGCAGCCCACAGCTGGAACTGGACACCGGCCCCTCGGGCATTGCCCGAGTGCCCGCGTTACCAATCCGACCCTGATCAGCAGTCACGAGCAGCGCACAACACTTCCCTCACAACTCCTCTTTATGCAAATAATAAAGTTCCAATATGAGCTTTGCATTTATTAAGTAAGGCTGTTGTTGAAGACATGAGGCTTACACGCAGTGCTGGAAATGGTACTCCACGTAGAGGCACATCTAATAAGCCTCTGCACATACATCTAGACTCTCATTCATTTTTTTGGGCTGGGGGAGTTTCAGATTAGGCTTCGAGGTCTTGGCCCTTGCCGCCCAGTGTGATTTGCGCTACTGTGAGGAACCCAGGCTGTGCGCATGCGCCTCACTGTTCACTTGCTGTTATACCTGGGACCACATGTGCTTCCTCTTTCGTGCCAAGTCATAAAAAATCTCAACCCCACTAATATGAACACTTTGGGTCTGGCCGTATAAGTAGAGTGTAAGCTCTTGTGGAATGTCTGTCGAAATGTGGAGCACTTTCGATGGACCTACATATCCTCTATTTCACTGGAGGAAAACTTAAGGCAGACCAGAATTAATGAATAGCTCAGGGTGACACAACTTCTCTAGGCAGCATTGGCAAAGCCAATAGGTTTCGCTTATGCAAAAAAGATTGGCTTGTCAATGTTTTTTATACTTTGCACAGCAGTTAAGCTTCTGTATAACATGTAAAAAAACAAGCATTTGCAATATAATAGCTCTTGCATTACTGAAAGTTTGAGCTATTGGCGTAGCAAATAATAATGCAACGCCGATAGCTCAATCTTTCAGTAATGCGAGACCTATTGCATTGCAAATGCTTGTCTTTTTTTTCTCGTTGTATTCTTGAATACGCTTGTTGAGTTTGTGTGTGTGTTTTACTGTGGATGGGTGGTTTGATGAATGTAAGAACGAGGCAATCGATGGGTGTATGAAAGGATGCATGAGTGCAAGGATGAGTGAAAGAGTTCATGTAAGATGAGGTATAGAGTACCTACACTCAGCAGTGATAACCGAAGAGGCACTTTCAGTTATAAACCACACGAATTGGCATTGCCAATGCTTCTTATTTCCGCTTCTTGTGTTTAACCAGTATGCAATTTGTGTGCGCGCAATCTGCAAATTAAAATAAGATACCATGCTGATTTTCCACCATAAATGTTTCTTATGGTAATTTACAGGTGACGCCCCAGTACCTCCCTGGAGCCACTGAACAATGCTTTATTACTTTACCCGAAGGCCTTCAAATCTCCTCCGTGGATGCCACGCCTGAGTGGGCGCCCTTGTGTGTTTGAGATGGTAGTCGCAACCTCTGACTAGTAGAGCCCGTCGAACCTTGGTTGTATCTTTCTTTGCGTTCAATAAACCAGGGAGTTCAAAGGTTGCCAGAGCCTCCGGCAGCTCGACACGTGGAATGCATCCAGTTGTGACTTGCAGGCTCCCGGTGTACAATGGGTTGATTGAGTTTAGAAGCAAAGCATTCCAGTCAGCGGCTTGTCACGGAAGGTACAGTGCACGCGACTGGCAGGCTCACTGTACACTCTATCTAGTCACTTCCTAAGCACACACGTCATTGTTGGGTCACCGCGTGCCTGTGACTATACTGCGAAGATTCACTGCGCTCTCTCGCAATGAATTAACCATCTATCGTTCTATATTTTATCTCTCAGTTAGATCTCCAGGCAAGATGTCTGCCATTCCGAAGCAGTAGCAACCCCTGGCCACGCACGAGAGCGCCCTAGTCGGAATGCACGAGTCCCATCTGCTTTTCATACAAGTCCTTTCATGTCTCCCGCGCTGCCCTCGCTCACGTTAGTTATAGTTGCTCCTCCATGTTGCCTTTATTTTGTGTGATCTTTTCCCTCCTTGTGCATGTTCCATGTTGGATGCCCTGTTCCTCCTTCAACCGCTGGCCCGAATGTTGGACATGAGGCGGGCTGTCCTGGGCAGTGCATGCCGGGAGCGCCGCGAGCGCTGCATTTGGACCATGAAATATAAGGAGAAGCCGGTGCCTTCTTCGCCGATAGGCATGAGAAAGCCCCTCTCACTTCAGGAGAGGAGGTTGGTTTTACCATACCAATAGAGCCAGAGCAGACTCAAGTGCCCCCAGTGACCCTGAAAAGGGATATAGGCTGAGGTCGAATTAGGCACGTGTCGGGCCAGTGCCTTTCAAAGGCCTAGCCACAGGACTGGTCAAAGTCCAAAGCTACCAGCGGCGCTCCCGAAACACTTGGATGGCTGCCTGGGGCAGCGCCGTCATGGCTCAGCAGAGTCTACTGTGAACAATAAATAACCGCCAAAGTCCTGTCTATACTTGTACTTAGCATTCCGTTTCTATACACACATGTTCTCATGAACCATTGCCCAACTAACGACCACCCTCGAATGGCAGAGAGCATAAAGGTTTCGGAGCCAGGTGTCTTCAACGTCAACTGCCAATAAAAGCCGGAGGCCACCCATATCAAGATCGATGAACGCTACGAGGGTTTTTCAATTGTGCATGCTACTTTATGGAAGGCAGCCAGTGAAGCTGAGAGAAGAGGGAGGGCGTGAGAGAACCGAGAGCTCCATCGACCAGACGTGAGCATTATTTGTAATGACCTGTAACTTATGGCGCAGGTGAACCGGAGCTCCTACATGAGAGGAATAGGCGTAGTTTAGGTGAGATGAAATGCATCATTGTTTGGGAAGGGGGAGATTTTCCTCAGGAACCTTAGATAAAAGATACATTAGGAGATGACTGAGGAGATTGCATCAGCTGTAGTTTCGGGGTTTATTCCTAAACTCTTTACCGTAGAAACAGGTAAAGGGAGATTGCCCATCTTATAAAGCTTGTATGTGTGAAGCCATAGGTCCAGTTTACCATTTACCACAGTCCTCTATTTCATCAGCATTTGCCTTCAACCACTCGCTACACACCCAATTCCACACAAACATCATGCAAAGTTGGAAGGCTTGGCTAGAGCTTATGGGGCCATCTAGTCTAAATAGCATGTGGGTATCATCTTTGTACATGCACATTTTGAATGCCATGGTTTGAAATGTCATGGTAAGGAGGTGACATACACATTAAGCAGATGAGGAGAAAGTACATATCCTTGTGGGATCCCATGTTTTAATGGAACTTTGAGCAATGTGGGAGGGTAAATGAACAGACCGGAACTGGTCAGTTATATAGGGCTTGAAGTAGTCTGGGGTTGTCCCCTCACTGCCCACCGCGGTAATAGGTAAACAGTAATAGGTTTGCTTAGAATTCATTAATCTATTGTATCAAACTCAGCTGACAAAATCCAATAGTATCAGTGCATTGGTGTACTAGATCTGCTTCCAGTGGCAAGTCATCGAGAAGAGCAAGGAGCAACAAAGGTGGAAAGGAGCAGAGCGTGGATATGGTACGATTAAATTCTATTACAGGTGGTGGAAATGGTCTTTTCCTATTTCTGGGCATAAGAGGCAGATTATTTTCTCTGAATTGCTTACTTCTTTGGTCATAGAGTAGTTTTGATGCAATTACCTCTTGGAAGGTTTTTGTGTCATCCGAAATCCTTTTGATGATTTGAGCAATGCTTTAAGGGTTATTGGAAGTAGTAAATCTGTTGGAGTGTCCTCTTTGATTGTTGTTCTTCATTGCTATTTTAACATCAAGTATTGGATTCCCCTCGTAATTGTCCCTCAATTTTGATTCAGATTAATGTAGGATAGTTGTTGCATTTTTTGTGTGTTCATTTAACCAAGAAGATTTACTTCAGGAGGCTGCACGTTTGAGTGTGGATGGTGAACGTTGGTCAGCTGCAGAATGAAATCAACTGTGAAATGCTCTATTTTGACGATCTATCGACGAGTATTCTGAGAAGGAAGGGCATTTTTACTAAAGTTTTTATGATTTTATCATGGTTCATTTTATCGCATTACTAAATATATTTATGGTCTTTTTTAAAATCAATCAATCAGTCAGTAGATTTTCAGAGTGCTTCTTGTTACCCGTGAGGATATCCAGGCCCTGGCAGGGTCCGACCTATTAGCTGAATAGCCAGGTCTTCAGGGACTTTCGGAACTCTGGAAGAGATGGGGAGGTCCCTAGATGTAAAGGTAGCTTGTTCCATGTCTTCGCTGCTAGGTAGGAGAAGCAGCGGCTTCCGCATCTGCTACGTATGATGTGGGGGGTGAGGGTTAGAGAAAGGGACGTGGAGTATAGGTGTCTGGTGGGCTGATGGAAGTTCAGGCGGTGGTTCAAGTAGGCGGGTCCACAGTTGTGTAGGGCCTTGCATGCATGGGTCAGGAGCTTGAACTGGCATCTTATCGGTACAGGGAGCCAGTGGAGTTCGCTGAGGTAGGGGGTGATGAGGGTTTGTCTAGGGAGATCCAGGATGTGTCTGGCTGCAGCTTTCTGTATGGTCTGTAGTTGTCGAAGGAGGTGAGCTGTGATCCCTGCATAGAGAGCGTTGCCATAGTCCAGTCGGCTGGAGATGAGGGCCTGGGTGATGGTGCGTCTTGAGCTTTGGGGTAGCCATTTGATTATTTTACGAAGTACGCAGAGAATGATGAAACAGAAGGAGGAGATGGAGTGGGCCTGAGTTGTGATGGTTAACTTGTTGTCCAGAATGATGCCTAGGTTCCTAGCGTGGTCAGTGTGGGTAAGAATAAGTCAGAATTCTGAGGACCACCAGGATGCGTTCCATGATATGCTTTAGCTTCCGAAAATCAGTACCTCTGTCTTGTCCGTGTTGGGGTTCAGGCAGTTGTCCTTCATCCAGTTCGCGACATCTGCCATGCAGTTGTGGAAGTTGGTGTTGGTGGTGTCATCAGAAAGGGAAACAATGAGTTGTGTTTCATTGGCATAGAATATGATTTTGAGTCTGTGGGTTTTGGTGTTGCTGACCAGAGGTGTCATATAAGTGTTAAAGAGGGTGGGGCTGACCGAGGATCCTTGGGGCACTCCACAGATAATTTCCTTGTGTTCGGAGGTGATCGATCCGTAGTTGTTCATTTCTCTGGGGTCTGCCGATGGCTTCTTTATCAGGGAGTTGACTTCTGCATGTTTCCAGTCCTCAGGGAAGCTGGCTGTGGCAATTGAGGTGTTGAACGAAGTGGTGAGTACGTGGCTGATTCTGGCGTCGCCTAGGTTGAAGATGTGCTGATGGTATGGGTCTGTTGGGCCCCTGAGCGGAAAATGATTTTTGGTATAGTTGCTTGACGAATAAATTTAACAATAAAATGGCCTGTTGAAAGACAGAGAATGATTTCAAGATTTCCAACGTCAAGATTACTTGACTATAAATGATCTAGTGTGAAATATTCAAGAAAAACAGTAGTTCATGAAACTATTTTGTTTTTGAGTCAGCCTAGTAGTTAGTCTCATATAATGAGTAATTTAAAATAAGTTGCTAATAAGGGATTAAGCAGATCATAGTAATGGACAGGAAAAGGAATGAATATGGGGAAAGAGTAAGTCAAAAGTGTGGCAACAGATTATAAGGGAGATATCAACATCACTAGAAGTAACCGCTCACCATCATTGATTGTGGAGATGGTTGTAACACAGTGGGGAAGCTTATCCAATCTATAATGTCAATACCTCCACCTTTTATATTGTTTGCTCTGTTTTGTTTGAAAACATCTGGCACAGCAGCAAGTATCTCAGGCACTGTCAAGTGACTCAGCATGGTTCAGTACTGTGTTTTCACTCTTGCTAAGGCATGGGAGGCATAAGCTTGTGGAAGATTTTTTAAATATACAAATGTTGTTTGACAATTAACTTCGGATATTAATGATTTTTATGATGAATTCCAGACATAAATGATGAAATAATAACACTGCACTTGAAATGATTTTCATATGATATTTAGAAATGTGTTTATTACTATGGTTTAGCTGTGCCACATTTTCACGAAGTCACCATTTTTGTTAACATGGATGCTGCTTTGTTCATCTCGCTCCTGCTCATTCTCCCTCCCATCAACTTCTCTCTGTGTGTCTTCTCACCACCCCTTCATCTTTGCAGAGCACAGGACATTGTGACGTAACTGGTTATTTTCCTTAGAGTGCATGTATTATGAATGAAACTTCCACGTGTTCCCAAAGTAAGAAAGTCCGAGGACGTTTCTGCTGTAGTTTTGATGTGAGCCTGGAAAAATACTCTGGTGAATGGGTTATTCTTCAAATAGTGTTTCATATTGTGTTGTGCATCTCTGTAGAGCAATAGCACAGAAGTTGCTCAACGTTTTCTTAAGAGTGGATTATTTTTAGTAAACGTTTTTTTCATGCACAATTTTATGTGACAACTTATTTTGTGTACTAATGAGTGTAATGATGAATTTTAGTTGTAAATGCTGATTTTATAACATTGCACTTAAAACAATTTTCATTAGTCATTTAGAAGTGTGTTCGTTAATGTGATTTTGTTCTGCGCCATTTTTACAAGTCTCCATTTTAATTACTATGGCTGCTGTTCTGATGTAGTGCTCATTCTGCTCCTGCTCATTTCCCCTCCCAATCAATGTCCCTCTGCATGTCATCTTTCCCCACAGTCTCTGACATCTTCGCGGAGCACCCGTCATTGTGACGTAGCTGGTTATTTCCCTTAGAGTGCGTGTATTATGAATAAAGCTTTCTTCATGATCCTAATGTTGCAGAGTGTCCAAGGACACTTCCGATGTAGTTCTGCTGTGCGCCTGACAGAATTCACTAGTGCATGTATCAATAGTTTAAAAATGTTTCATAATGTTCTGCATCTCCAGACAGCAACACTGCAGAAGCTGCTGGAGTTTTATGTAGAAAGGGGTTAGTAGCATTACATTAGAAATTGCACATGCTACTTTGTAATTGGTTAATGTTGTGCTATCGGTAACTATGTCATGCTGAATCAGTTGTTTTCATTATTCTGTATGCCTCAAATGTGTATAAAACCCTGTTTTTGGGGTGAGACAGAGACTTTCCCTTTTCCACCACAGACTCTGTCTGATATAACAGAGAATTTTCCTTTTCCTCTACAGATGCTGTTTGTTGCCCCTGTGGTTCTTACAATTATAATTTAATAGCGACTTTTCCCTATGCTAGAATCTCCAATGCTTTTCTGTTCATCTGGGCCTTTGAATTGTTCTGATTTCTGACTATGTATACTGTATTTTTTTCTTTATGGAGTTTGACAATTATTCTGTATCACCTGATTTTGGAGATTTTATAATAAAACCCTTTAACTTTTCCCCTGATCTGGAACTCTGTTATTGAGTGGTCACAGTCACTTATGTTATTACTCTGCTAATTTGATGTTGGGGCTCATGCCTAAGGAGAGTGGAGTTCTTAATGCAAGATCAAGAGTGCTGGAGTGGAACCATCAGAGGTAAATTTTGGGGTGATCAAAATTTGAGCTGCATCAAAATTTGGGTTTGAGGTTCTGCTCCCACATATGTACTTAATTCTTATGGGTCATGTTTTCATTTGCCTAAATTGTGTTACCTATAATCGTGCCACAGCAAAACTACAAATTTAGCAAATTTAATATGCTGAAAATATGTTAAAAAACCCCCTCATTTTGAGGGTTAGCCAGAGACTTTTCTTTTTCTACAAGAGATGCTGTTGGTTTCCCTTGTGATTCTGACAGATAGATTTTAGACAACGATTTATTTTGTTTATTGGTTTAAAAGGGGTTTTCCAATTGTTCACCGAGAAGTTGCACTATGATTGGTTAGTCAGCTGGGGAGCGGGGCTGGGATTGGTGAGACTTCATCAAAAAGCTCTGATCTGATTAGTTGGTTGCTGACGAAAAGCCTTGCTCGGACAAGTTGACCTGTGCCAGAGCTGTGCTGTGATTGGTTGTTCATTACTTTAGTGTATTGTGATTTTGAGGTGATTTTGAGTTTGTTTTGAAGGGAAAATAATGGGGAATATAATGACAAAGCTTAAAGTAATGGTAGTGCCTGTAGAGGGTCAGAAATTAGAAGTAGAAGGGACACCTGCATTTAAAATGATGGCGGACATTCAGCACTGTATGTGTACCTGGATTTCTGAATGGCATAAATATGAAGCCTCTTACAAAGCTTTGTAAGTTCGATTAGAGGGTACTTCTAACACTAGGAAGCTCAATTTCTTGTGACAGAATATGTACGATAACGATATGCCAAGAACTACACAATTTGTGCTGATCGGATGGTAACACAGGAAAGGAGAAAAGAAATGACAACAGGTGAAGTGCTCATTTGAACAGTGGCTTGAGAGTACGTGAGACACCATGAGAAATGCTGGAAGCAGGATATGATTGGGTGTGTGAAGCTTTTCCTGCTATTGTTAAGGAAACAAAATGACAAAAGCAAAACAAAGAAAGAAGAGAAGCAGAATAATGATTTTGATGAGGATCATAATTTTATAAATTAACTTTTAAATTAGAGATCTCCTCCATACACTGCCAGAGCAAAAGGCACAAGTGGCGGAATTGGATCACTGACACAATATCGAAGTAAACAATATCGCTTGACACAAATATTGTGTCAAAAATATAATTTACCAAAATGTCGTGTCCCTATTCTTTTAATGGTAAGTACAAAAATATCAGAAATAGAGTTTAAAGTAGTATATGTTAAATATTTGAGTATATAAATGTAATTTACAGTAAATTAAATATATTGCACTAATATTTAATACTAATACCCCCTTTCTCATCAAAACCATACTTCACAAAAACAGGGGTGCCTCAACGCTCTATCATCTCACCCATGCTTTTCAACATTTACATGACTTCATTACAGGCACTGATTAATCAATTTAACCTCACATGCTATAACTATGCAGATGACACACAAATACTCCTTAAACTAGAAAGCTCCAAAGACATTGGAAACTTACACATTTTCAGTTGTCTCAGAGCAGTGGATCAGTGGGTGACATGGAGCCATCTCAAATTGAATGCTTCTAAAACAGA
Organism: Calotriton arnoldi; assembly: GCA_963921515.1. NCBI lineage: Eukaryota > Metazoa > Chordata > Amphibia > Caudata > Salamandridae > Calotriton > Calotriton arnoldi. Next base: position 632,806 of record CAWUFW010000967.1, on the reverse strand, counting down.
AATACTCACGTGTGGCGATTGTAAAAATTATGACCCACTTGCTGCCTGGCCTGACAATCTGAGAACACTACCTAAAGTATCTAAGGAAGTAAGAAACCTCAGAATTGCCATGGACTCCAAGCTATCAATGAATGCCCAAGTAGACAAACTAGCAAGATCAAGCTTCGTTATTATAAAAACTCTGTGACGCATCTTCCCCCACCTGGGATTTCCACACAAGGTCCAGGCTACTATCTCTCTTGTTCTGTCTAAACTTGATTACGCCAATAGCCTCTATCACGGATCATCTTTAACAACTAGGAAAAGACTACAACAGATTCAGCACTCTGCTGCCAGACTACTCTTACATATAAAGCCACAAGCCCACATCTCCCCTGCCTTGAAGGCCCTATAATGGTTACCAGTTGCCAGAAGAGATCCACATTAAAGCTGCTTTGTATCAACCACAAAGCAATACATGGAACAGGACTGCTCTTCATCAGGAATAAAATCACCAAATACATTCAACAAAGGTACCTCCGCTCTAGATTGGCACCTCACCTCAAAATCCCACCATACAAGAAAGAAACCATAAGTGGCATATCCTTCTTTGCTCAAGCAGCCAAACTATGGAACTCATTACCCCCAAACATAAGATCCATGGATAACTGCCTTATGTTCAGAAGACTACTCAAGAGTTTGCTCTTCCCCACATAACTACCATACTCAAACAGATATATACAGCATATCCTGTCGTGTAGTTCCTAGGACCCCCCAGGACCTGCGCGTTTTGGATGACCTAGACTGAGGGCTTGGTGTGCAGACGGACTCTGGACACCCCCACAGGATGAGTCAGCCGTTAGACAAGCTAGCTCTACAGTGCCACTACCACTTCCCTGTATTCTACAGTGGTGTAGGTAGTTTCTGGCAACCACTGAACATGACAACCCTGATTCCTCAGGTATCATGGAAAACAATACGGTATCTTTCGCTCAGTCACTCGTGCTTACTTTTCTCAGAATACACATAGAATGACGATTGGAACAGTTTCAATAATTATTTATTGATCAAGCGACAGTCTAATATGAAACATATCCGGTGCGACAATCAAAAGACAGAAGCAGACAAATGTGATCACTAGCACCAATATCGTAAATAGTAGATACATTTCTACCATAGTGCTAATAAGATGAATAAAAGCAGATTATATAAAACAATAGCTTTGGCGTACTCCTACGATGCGTAGCCTACCTAAATGTACTTAGCCTAGGTATGTAGGTGAAGCATGTGTATGTAAGTGCTAGGATATATCCTAATGGAGCCAAGAATCCCCCGGGGAAGTGCTAACCCCTCACCTGATGGTTTAGAATGAAGGACCCCGTCTCTGCATTGAGGATGGCACCCCGCAAGGGATGTCAGGTCTCTGACCGTCGAAGGATCAGCCTGCAGAGTGTCGGTCCAGCCTGGAAGGAATTCTCCTCTGTTTTGTAAAGGGGAGTGAGGGTCTTTTATACTAAAGTGGTCACTCCAGGGTTTCTTCTAGAATCGATATGTTTTGAAAACATTTGCTAATCCTTTGCTAATCCTTCTCTAAACAAAAATGATCATGCACAGCTGGCTGTTGGCCATGGATGAAAAAAAATGGTGACCCGTATGCAGAATAAATCTGCCGTGCCTGGGGACATGTTTATGTATGTTAAGATAGGGTACCAAGAGGCTGGTGTCGAATAGACAGATGTAAGCTACTAGGTAAAAGGTCACCTATGTAGGACCGTTAAGTCGTGTGGATGGGACAAAATGTATGTAATTGGTATGTTCATGCTGGGACTATCCTAAAGGAAATTACAATCCCTCTGTATATAAGCATTTGTTTGGACTATAGATGTGTACCTACATATGTGTATTGCTTTGTATAAATGTGTATAATAATTGTTTATAAATATATAGATATTCGTTAGTTCTGCTTAACAATTGTACATATTACTTATGATTATATTATTCTATGTTTAACATGTATATAGGTGACTGCATAAATAAGTACATCTTGTATCATAACTATTTATCTACAATTGCTTCACTATTGAATTACAAAAATATAAAAACAAATAAATTAACTTAAAGTACAGCAACACTTGAAAGTCTGAGTTTATTAAATACAACTTAAATCTACAAATATTATCTCCCTTATACATATATACTTTCCATGCACTTATGTATCTTTATATTTATTACTTTACTTCTAAATCAGTATCTCAAATCCACTACACTATATCTCTCCATATACCTCTCTCAATATATCCTCTACCTCCATTCTCTGACTCATCCTAAACCTGATTCTACTACTCTCTCCAATGCACTACCCTATTTCTCATCCTATACCTCTCTCAATATATACTATACCTCCACTCTCTGACTCATCCCAAACCTCATTCTTCTACTATGATCCACAAAATAACCCTTTCTAGACTCTTCCCTCCTCTACCCCTCCATGCATCAACTGTTACCTCTTTTACGATTCAGATCTCCCAAACAAGCCTTTCTAAATCTTTCCCTCTGACTCTTTTCCCTCCACCTCCCCTTTTTACTCATCCCAAACCTCCTCCTACTGCTATGAGATAAAAAGAAAAACCCACTTCCTAGACACTTCCCTCTTCTATCCCTTCACTATCCTTTTCAATACAACTAACAGACTAACATGTCCACCGCTCAAATTAATTTCAGATTTCCCAATACTAATTCCCCACTAATCTGTTTGGGTTCCAGAGTAGCGTGCTACCCGCCAAAAACACTTCAACACCTCATCACGGGTAGCAAGCGCTATATAAATGCAAACCCTTCCCTCATCTACCCCTCCACTATCCTTTTTCAATCGAAATAAACTCACATGTCCATCGCTCAAATTAATTAAATATCTCCCTATACTAATTCACCACTAATGCTTTTTGGGTTCCGGAGTAGCGTGCTACTCACCAGAAAAGCGCTTTGAAGCCTCATCAGGGGTAGTAAGCGCTATATAAATGCAATTACAATTACAAAACACATATATATGTGTTTGTAATTATATAAATATATACATATATAGTGTAATATAATTAATAGAAATATTTTTTTTAAATATTTTAAATGCATTATTATGAATATGTATAATATAATAAAACATTTAGTATACATTATATTATTTCTTCTAATATTTAAAATGTATTAATATGAAAATATATGTATATATATTCATAGAAATACATGTAAAATATTAATAACAAATGTATATATTATAAAATAAATATTTTTCATTAAATATGTTACACTATACTTGTATATATGTGTATATATATATATATATATATATATATATATATATAAAAACATACATATTGAAAATACAAATTTACAAAAAACTATAAACATTAAAATAAATGCAAAAATATTAGCAAATAATGTAAATTAAAAAGAAATTAAACAGTGAATGCTATAAAATCTATTCAACCAATATTGAAAACTATTAGAGTGTAAGAACATTAAATATACTATTCCCACTTCAGTCTGCATGTTGACGGACTGACTGGTGCTAATTTGATAACTTTATAATAGAATTACTTATGTGTTCTGCTGATACTTAGTAGCGCTCCCTGGATTGGCGAGAATTGTTTCATAAGTAGGTGGGGTCCGAGAGTGGTCGGACCCTTTAGAGGTGTAGCGCTATATTTTGATTTACAAAACTAACACTTGTGTGGTCGTGGAGAGCCACTACTACTCTGTTTTGAATTTTGTTAATTGTTTATTAACTATTACTTAATTAACTTCCCACCCTATACCCCACAAACCCAGCATCCTGCAACTAAAATGTAACTCAAATAAATGAATATAGCATCATTTACACAATTGATTATCAATTAAATAATTACTTAAAGAATCATATTTAATTATTACTTAACCAACTTTTCACCTATACTCCTACAACCTCAGCATCCCACAACTAAAATATAACAAAAATATACAATTATGCAATTTTCATAATTAATAAACAATTAAATAATTGCTAATAAGTTAATAATTACTTGTTTGTTAACTATTACTTAATTAACTTCCCACCCTGCACACCTACAAACCTAGAAAACCACACCAAAATATAACTGAAATAGATCAGTATTACATAGTTTACATAATTAATATCAATCACATAATTCATAAAAAATTCTTAATGAATTAATAATTCGTTTTTGCTTCATTAACTTTCCATTCTACCATCCTACAAACGCCACACCTGCTATAACACTATAAATTGCTATTAACAAGTACATTTAAAAATTTACATCACTTAAAATTACAAACTATATTAAAAACATTACTAACAATCACACAAACAATAGTAACACATACAATTAATATATGAACTAAAACACATTAAAATAATTAAGAAAACAATCTTTTTTTAAACTATATTATTGAAAACCATAATAAAAACAATATTTTTAAAAATTATATTGCTTACCCAAAAAACAATATTCTTGACAATGATATTTTTGCATCACAATATTTTTGTGTCACTATATATTTTTTCCCCAATATTTGTCTCCCGATAGTTACATCTCGATATTTTGTCCAAACACCGGTGGGTGGAATTAGTACCACTACTACTAGTGCAGGAACTGACACAAGAGCTGGGTGAGATGATACTGTGGCACAAGCTTCTACAGAAGTGGTACCGAGTTTACCAAGTGCAACAGAAATGACAACGGTGCCCAGTACGAGCAGAGATATGCAACCTAAGACACAGGTTCAGCTGCCGCACCCATAAGGACAATGGTAGTTTAAGAGACCCCTAAAGAAATTAGCATTGGCATTTTAAAAAGTGAATTTGAGGAAATGTCACAGGAGAACATTGATTTGAACAGGTTGTTGACTTACAATGTTGATGAAATTTGATATTTGAAAATTGTGAAGCAAACTTATGAAATTGATTGGACTTATGATGAAATTAAGGAAATAGTTTTAAGAACTCTGAGAGCTCATAATAAAGATTTAATGTTGAAAACAAGAGAATAGAGTGATTGAAAGAAATATCGAGAAAGATGGAAGAAAGGGATGATAAGTAGAACAAAATCAAAAGGGACTGCAAGCAGTACAAGAAATGTTGCAAGTGATTCAGAAGCAATGACAAAAAAAGTTTTGGAGTTTCCTTTTAGGGAAGTTCAGGCAGGGAATCTGGTACATGTGCCATGGTTGCAATCTGATTTGTATGCCTTTATTAATAATTTTCCGAAATTGTGAGGAGAACTAGAAGAGCGGTACAAGGAGGCGCACAGATTGACAAACATTTACCAGGTGTTCTGGACTGATCTAATTATTTGAGATTGTGGTGCCTAGTGATTTGTGAGAGGAATGTAAGGCTATAGCTGGCTGGCCTACACAGAAACTTCCTAGAGTACCTCCTACTAATGCTTCTGCAGAGGAGGTAGCTGATAAATGTCAAAAGGTAATTGAGCATTTCAAAAAGAAAAGGATATAAATTGGCTAAAGATTTTGAGAACTTCACAAGAGCTGAAAGTTCATGCCTTTTACGAGAGGCTTATGCAGATCTTCAAGAAACATTGTGGAGTTGATGACCCAGAGAAAGAGAATGCCAGTGGATTTGTGTCTGCTTTTGTGATGGTGCTTAAGACCAGAGCTTAGTAATCATATTCAGCAGAGTGAATTGTGTCTGCAGACTAAAAGCATAGATGGGATCTTGAACCTGGCAAAATATGCTAGTGATTAATTTGATGCCAAACAGAAAAGGCTTAAAAAATAGTTGATGATTGCCCAGACAAAACAATTTAACAAAGGCTCGAGAAATCAAATGGGTTCAAATATGAATTTTGTTCAGTCTGGAGTGAATGGAGCGATGCAGATGCAAGATGGTGAAAGAGGAATGATGAACAATGATGGCATGAAAATGAAATGATGAAAAAGAATATAACTTGTCACTCATTGGAAGAGGGAATGTCATCAGAATACAAATAGGATGCAAGGGGAATTTGTTCCACAAATACAGAAAAATGCGATGGTCCCAAATATGCAAAATTCTGAGCGGGGTGTACAGAGCGGGGAATCATTTCAAATGTTGATGCCTTCAGCCCCAATGATGCAGCAAAATATAAGAAACAAAATGCCCTATAATGCAGGTATCAGCAGAATCCATTGCAATTGAATGAAGAATTGTCAGGAAGCAGTTCAAAATGACAGTGCCTGAGGGGGCAAGGGGGCTGCATACCCGGAGCAGCCCAAAAGGTAGACCAAAGAGGCTCGTATGTTGACTGAGAAGTCAATGACCATTCCGTTAAAACAACATTTTTTTGTCAAACTTGTTTAAATTGTGGAGTTTTGTCAATAAGACTTGAAATACATTCATAACATGAGGACCATCATATCATCTTACATCTCTATTTCTAGAAACAGTTTTCATAACAGTTCAGCTGGTCCCTTTGCACATGTACCTTCACAATTGTCTTAACAAGCCCTTACCCCTCCCTTCCCTCCCCTCCCTCCCTTATCTAAACCAAAAAAGTAAACTTGGGAAAATAATAAAAGTGAAGCTAGGTATTCAAATAAGAATTGGATGTGTCATAGAATCTTCAGGATTAGTTCAGGATATATCATGTGTTTCGGGTCTACTGTGTATCTGGGGTTTGTTCGGGTACTTTATGAGGGGGTGTTCAAATTTGAAAGAGGTGTAATGCTCGCGTCCGCGATGGGCAGGTTAATAGTGGTAGGCCTTTCGAGAGGTAACTTATTAAGGGATCCCATGTATACTCAAACTTTTTGAAGTCGTCTCTGAAAATATTGCTCATCCGTTCCATCGTTACTGCTTGCCAGAGTCGGGCATGCCATTGGGTCAGGGTTGGGGTGTCGGGTTTCTTCCACGCGGCCGCCCTGCTGTCTTTGCCGCCCCCAGACATAGCCAAAGTAAACCTTTATCTGCGTTTGTATGGTATTTCAGTGATTCAGATTTAAGAACCCAGTACTGCAAAAGTCGGTGTGTCTGGTATTGGGTACCCCAAGATTCCCTTAATCTCTGCCAAGATTTCAGACCAGAAAGGGCGCATCGTCGGGCAGTCCCAGCAGATGTGGCAGAAATCGCCCAGGAGGCTGCATCCCCTTCAGCACATGTCGAATGTATTTGGGAAGCATTTCTTCAATTTTGTCGGGTATAGATACCAATCGTATTGGATTTTGTAGTGTGCTTCCCGAAGACCTAAGGAGTGGTTATGCTTGTGAATGTCCCTCCACAGCGCTCGCCATTCTCCTTCTGCGATTTCGTTGCCTAAGGTGCATTCCCAAAAAGCAGCATGGCGGGGCAGTTGTGAGTGCATTGAGCGGAGGAGAAGATCGTATAAGAAGGCTATGATACCCTTAGTACCCTTGGCCTTTTTCACGAAGTTTTCCAGCAGGGTGAGCTCCCTCGTGGCTGCTGCCCGTGTGTCCGGTTGTAATGCCCTATGGTGCAATTGTCAGTAGCCAAAGCGCTCCCCCTCTGTGAGATTGAAATCCCACTGGCAGTGTATAAAAGTGAGTATGCCTGTGTTGTGAAAGAGGTGTGATAGTGTTATACACCCCCCTCCCTCCATGCATCAAATTCTCCCAGATATGCTGCTGGGGGAAATGCCGGATTATAATGAATAGGGGTAAAGGGGGAGGGAAACGTCGTCATGGCCGTTTTCTGGAGGACTTCGTCCCACACTCTCAGGGTAGTCCCTATTGGGGTGATAAGGTATGTGTTAGGAGGGCGATCCTTTTTCGGTTTCCACAATAGGTCCCAGATGACTCTTCCTGCAATTGCCCTATCCATGTAAAGCCAGTGCTTGTCTGACTCTTGCTGGGACCACTCAATGATGACTCTAAGTTGAGCTGCTTTATGGTAGAAATTAAAGTCTGGGAATCCTAACCCTCCCACTGATCTGGGCCTTCGGAGTAGTTTAAAGGGGAGACAAGCCCGTTTGTTTTGCCAAATAAATATATTAAGCGTGGTCTTGATCGCCCTCTGGTATTCAGTCTCAATCTCTATGGGCAAGCTCTGAAACAGGTGGAGGAATCTAGGCAGTACCACCATCTTGACTACATGGATCCTACCAAGCCATGATAGGTACATCGGGGCCCATCTCTTTAAGTCAGCTTTGAGGTTGTGTAAGAGTGGTGGATAGTTAGCCAGGACCAGCTGTGAGATCTTGGGTGTAAATTTGATGACCAGATAGGTGAGACTTTTCTTCACCCACTGGAAGGGTGTTGTTGAAATTAGGGCCTCCATTACTCTGTCTGGTAGGATTAAATTAAGTAGGAAGGACTTTGCTAGGTTTATGCGAAAGCCTGCCACACTTGCAAAGCTAAGGCTATGAATGAAATTGCTTACAAGAGGAACAGTAAGCAGAGATATGAAATCAAGCAGTAGATCAAGAATGTTCTTATATTGTCATAAATTTGTTTGTAAACTGCGGACGTGTGCAGGGGACTGTTGTGCTTTCTGTCTGTGGACTCACCACATTCTAGGGAGAGGGGTGGTTATCCCTACCCCTTTGCACCGCACTCACACTACATTACACCCAAATAGTATCTGCGTACTGCCTAGGAGCGCCATCACCATATTAGACCAACCACCGAACCTGCAGCTTACACTTCTTCAAATATTCAAAGTTTGTGTTGTAGGGCATTCAGTGAGGTTTGTGGATCTGTCAAGGGGAGCAAGATGTCGTTCGCAAATAAGGAAGTCTTATGCTCTTCTGTCCCAACAGTAACCCCCTTGATTAGATGATTAACTCGGATCGTTGCTGCAAGGGGTTTGATGCTTAAGGCAAAGAGAAGAGACGAGAGTGGGCAACCCTGTTTGGTTCCTCTTTCCAATCGAAAGGATTCTGTGCTCACTCCATTCACAAGGACCCTAGAACAAGGCGTGGCGCAATTCGCCCGGACCATGGTGAGTAAGGTCTCTCCAAATCCAAATCTCCTCAGAGTTGCAAAGAGAAATGCCCAGTCCACAGGGTCGAATGCTTTGTCTGCGTCTAGACTGAGCATGACCGCTGGGATGTCCTTTTTTGTTGTGTTCTCTATTAGGTGGATGACTCTTCTTACATTGTCATGGGTCTGCCTCCCCTTAATAAACCCTGATTGGTCCAGGTGAATTAATTTGGGCGTAAGATTCTCTAGTCAGGAGGCTAGAATGTTTTTATAAAATTTTACATCTAAATTTAGAAGGGCTATGGGGAGGTAGGCGCTACAAAGTGTTGGATCTTTCCCCGCTTTTGGGATGACTGTTATTATGGCCTCACTCATAGATGCCGATACCTGTCCTACCTCGGTTCTGTTGTTAAAAATAGAAGTTAAGTGTGGAACCAGCTCCGCACTGAATGTTTTATAAAAGCGTGCTGTCAGTCCATCCGGCCCAGGGGATTTGAAAACCTTTAGGGAGTTTATGGCTTGCTGTAGCTCCTCCTCACTAATGAGGTCTGCAAGTCGCTCATTTTGTGCTGCTGTGATTTTTGGTAGGTTCACCCTGTCAGGGTAATTTAATTGAGTTTTGGAGTTTGTGGGTGCAGCAGTATAAAGTGACTTATAAAATTGTCCAAAAATATCTGCCTTCCTGTGTTCCGATGTCTCCAGGTCTCCTGTGGGACTATAAATATTCCCAATGTATTCTTTTTCCCACCAAACCCGAAGTTGACGCGCTAAGTGGGCTCCCACCTTATTGCCCAGTGTGTAAGATGCTTGTTTCGAACTTAAAACTGTCAGCTCGGCCCTGTTGGCCTAGATTGCATTTAGTTTCCCCATCACCTCCGTTACTTTGCGCTGAAGGGCTAAAGTGGGGGTTTGTTTGTGTGTTAGTTCGAGAGCATGAAGCTCTGTTTCCAACTTCAAACGTTCTGTGGTTCGTTGTTTTTACCCTGACCTCCATTATAAATGCCATGTTTACAGAAGGATATTTCCCCAAACTGTGGAAAGAGGCATCTATACTGCCCTTGCTCAAAAAGCCGAGTCTAGATCCTAAGGATGTGAATAATTTTAGACCTATATCCAGACTCCCACTTCCTGCAAAAATCGCAGAGAAAATCATGAATGAACAACTTAGTTCCTTCATGGAAGAAGCTCAGGTACTAGACTCTACTCAATATGGCTTTCGCAGTGGCCATAGTACGGAAACTGCGCTACTCAAATCTACCGAGGAGATCAGAACCATTCTTGATCAGGGAGGAAAAGCAGCTATGATTATGCTGGACCTCTCCGCGGCCTTTGATACGGTCCATCACGCATTGCTGATGGACCGGCTGTGAGAGATTGGAGTACAGAGCTCGGCATGGAAACTACTTAAATCATTTCTGTCTGACAGACGACAGACAGTCACCCTAGGCGAATTTTCAACCAAACCGTACTCCCTGCCATGTGGGGTCCCCCAGGGGTCGTCCTTAAGCCCGACACTTTTTAACATCTACATGTCGCTACTGGCTCCCCTGATTAAATCATTTGGTTCCAATTTGACCTCATATATGCAGACGACACCCAAATTGTGGTGTCGTTAAGGCCAGGAGAGTTGCAGGGAACGGCATCCAGACTTCATGACTGCATGATAGCGGTGGACAACTGGATGGCACAATACTGTCTCAAACTGAACTCCAGTAAGACGGAGGTAGTTTTGTTCAGTAATGACGCCAATTTTTGGACCCCGACGTGCTGGCCTGACACACTAGGTCAGTGGTTCCCAAACTTTTTCGACCTGCGGCTCCCTTGACCTGTTGGGCATTGGCCGCGGCTCCCCATTCTGTTACTTTTTTTTGGGACGGGTGGGGGATGTAAGCCCAGCCTCCGGAGTATTTCCATTTTTCTCCCTGAAAATAATTGGGATGAAGCCGATAAAGGTATTAGAATCATAGATGCAATCCTATCCACTCCACTACTGAGCCCCATGCAGTATCAACAACTGATTGGAGGGACACTGGGTTGTTGGAGAAGTGAACTGTCACTGCATTGTTATTGTAGTGCTCTTTGAAGAGGTGTGTCTTTAGGACAGGTCTTTCCTGAGCAGGGTTTGTGAGGCCCTGATAGATACAGGAATGTTATTTCAGACCCTCGGTGCATTGATAGAGAAGACTGCATCTGCTGTCTAGTTTTTTCTGTTTTTGCACATTATTGCCTCCAGTCTGATGACCCCAGGTAAACCCTTGTCTGGCTTGCTCCCTTTTCACTCTGTCCTCTTTAGGAGTGTGTTTTGTGGACATCTCCTGTCTGCTCCTTCCTAACTCCAGACTTTGCGTTCTCATGCATGCTGTCTGTCTCATGTCTTCTGTCTGTGTGTTCTTGCATCTTATCTCTGTCCTCATGCCCTCAGTCTGTTTTTGCCTACTGCCTGTGTGTCCTTGCCTCCTGACTATGTGTTCTGGCCTCCTGTGTGTGTCATCATGCCTTCTGACTGTGTGTGCATGCCCCCTGGGGAGGGCCTGGTACCTGCCAGGAGAGCTCAGGGCTCAGAGCTGAGGGCTCCCATTGATGCACCGCAGGCTGCTCCTAGTTCCCAATAATGCACTCTCAGCATCTTTCTGGACTCTGAGATGACGGGAGCATGCTGCCTGAGCCTCTCTCTCAGCTCCAAGATGACGATGACATCAGTGCTGTGCCAGCTCCTCCCTGGGCTCCCAGATGCGTCCCTCCCAGGTCTCTCCCACCACACACTGGGGCCGATTCCGATTCCGGCCAGAAATCTCTCCGACCGAGCCGGACCCGGAGAGATTTCCGACCGAATCGGACTCTGGCAGTCCGACCGAACGAGTACGATGCGCACGCATGCCATCGGACTCGAGTCGGTCGGACTCCCATTGAAGTCAATGGGAGCCTGTCGTACAACGCGTACGCGGGCTCCCATTGACTCAATGGGTGCGAGGCGGACAAGGGTGCCCCCTACAGCGTGTACGTGTCCATGCACATCGCGGCGTACATGCACAGGTAGGGGGGACCCATGGGTCCCCCCTGTGTGCGACTCGCGCGCCTACGCGTACAGGGGGTCCGATGCGGACCCCCAAAGTCCGGCTCCGACAGCTTTTTCGAGCCGGACAGCGCGAGTCGGTCGGACTGCTCGCGGCGCGCATCGTACTTACCCGGCCGGGATACGTCTCCATAGCGCGGTGCGAGTCGTGTCCATGCGAGTCGGTCGGAGCGTGTTGAAGCCGCGTTCGAGTCGGTCGGAGATTTCGCGGGTGCCTGCATCGTACTCGCTCGGCCGGACCCGCGTACGATTCGGTCGGGAAACAGGGCTCCGAATCGGATCCGGTAAATCCGAATCCGATTCGGAGCACTACCGGCCGAGATCGGAATCGGCCCCATAGTCTTTACCACTGTTTTTCCTGTCACCTTGGTTTGGCCACATTTTTGGAATTCGATTCTTTTGGTTTAGGACTCCACGTTCTGTTTCATCAGTGACATTAGTTTATTTATGGGCATTTGTTCTGACCTTTGTCCTATGTTTTTTGCACTTTAGTTTCTGACCTTTGAGTTTGAACTTCTGCTTCTAACCAATTCCATTTGCTTTCGGTCGCTTATGGAAATGTTAATTTATTTTTAGAGAAATAAGCATCAAAATATTCACTTCTTCTTCTGCAATCTCAATGAACTCGAACATCAACCTTCATTGAATACTGCATATGTCATGCCTCCCTTTTATGAATTTTGAACACTTCAGATAGCTTGTGTATATAACTTAGCATGAAACTTGTATTTGTGCATTAATTCATTTTTTTCAGGGATAACTGGAGGCAATTACGGCCTGAGCATCGTAAATAACTTGGCTTTGACATTTTAACTGCAAACTACGGATTGAAATGTTTTTCAGCTGAGGGAGTGAAACTAGAGCTCTGTGCTTTAGAAAGACATGATTAACAGCCAAATTCATGTACATTCCCAAACTGTGTGCTTGGTGTGCGGCGCCCCAGACTTGCTTAGACGGCGCACTAGGGTGCCGCGGTGCACAGATTGGGAACCACTGCACTAGGTCCTCTTCCCACCCCTGTTAAAAAGGCAAAACATTTGGGAGTCTGGATTGACAAACTTAGCCTCAAGGACCAGGTGAATGCAGTGGTCTCTTCCACCTCCTATATTCTAAATGCTGGTAAGAAAATCATGACAGTTTTGCCTAAAGATAGCCATCAGTTAGTTATCACTGCTTTAGTGATGTCCAGACTGGATTATTGTAACAGTCTATATGTCAATATCCAGGAAGGACTGATGAATAAATTGCAACTTGTGCAGAACGCAGCGGCCAGATTGTTGACTGGCAGCCCAAAACACGCCTCCATCTCAGCTGAGATCAGAAGGCTTCACTGGTTGCCGGTGCGAAAACGGGTGCAGTTTAAGGCTCTGTGTACAGTACACAAAGCCCTTTATAGAACCGGCCTAACCATCTCAAAATGCAATTTCAATGGTATATACCAACTAGATGTCTACGCTCTTCAGAAGCTAAACTAGTGTCTGTGCCTTTTGCTAAAAAAGCCAATTGGGGTGGAAGAAGTTTTGTGGTTGTTGCAGCCAAGGCATGGAATGGCCTCCCGCTGCATCTTAGAGCCTTGCCAAGCCTGCTTGCCTTTAGAAAGACTTTGAAGACTTAGCTCTTTAGTATCTAGTCTCAGGTTTTGGTTTTATCCTTCTTCGTTCAGGACTCTTGTAGGACTTCATGTAGCGCCAGGACACCTTCGGGTAGCAGTTCGCGCTTTAGAAATGTCAATAACATTAACATTAATTAATCACCGCCTTTGCCGCTATACAGTGGCCCCTCACAACTGCCTTGAATGCATCCCAGGTGTTAGAGGGAGATGTATCTTGGGGGTCATTCAATTGAAAGTATTCATTTATGGTTTTGTGCAGTTCATCTCTCGCTAATCTATCGCGCAGCAATGCGTGTGAGAAGAACCATCTGGAGTATTTTGTAGCGGGGTCCATCCACCGAAGAGAGACCATTACCGGTGCATGGTCTGAGATGATAATTGGGTGGATCTCAGCTTTACATACCTCCCCCGCCAGGGTGCGACTCATGAACACATAATCTAATCTCGAATATGAGCGGTGTATGTGCCTAAAAAATGAGTCATCTCTCTCCGTTGGGAGGGCCTCTCTCCAGGCATGCCCGAATGCCAAGTGAGGTTGAAATCGCCCATAAGGAGAATCTCCCCCTCGGCAAAGCCTCCCAGTAGCATAAGCGTTTGGGTGATAAGTGCTGCGTGGTTATATTTGGGGCGCAAATAGGCACTATTGTGCACATTTTCCTTTGTAAGCGCCCCTTTGACCTCCCTTCTTTATCAGTCTTGAAGCCCTCAGGAGACTAGAAGATTTGTGTACTAAAGGATAACTTTTGCGCTTCAACATGTGATCTTCAGATCTTTTGAGATGAGTCTCTTGCAGTGCAATTATATCATAGTGATCATCCAGCAGGTATTTCCACACCTTATGACGCTTGGCTGGGGCATGAAGCCCTCTCACATTCCATGTTAAGGCTGTAACCACCATCCCCATGAATGGGGCATCGCCCCCCAGATCCCGCTCAATTGCTATCCAACCGTTGTACCTCCCCGTTGCCCCTCTCTCCTCCCCTCCTACATCTACCCAAAATACAGCTTCTGTAATTACTTTACATGATCCCCCATATCCTGTGTCCTTTTGTTCGATGAATACCTAGCAAAAAAAGGAAACCAAAACCCCCAAACCAAACATTTTGGGACCACAGGTTCCGGTGATAACTGAGTAAAGTTATTCGTTAAGGTCATTGAAGGCGAATCAGTACATCGTCGCTGCCTTGGCTAAGGTATTGCTGTGATTGTGAGGTTTAAGGCCTTTAATCGCTCACTTTCGATGCCAAGGGGTTCCTCCCGGCTGCCCATTCATCAGCGCGATTGAGGCAAATAAGTGTTCACCCCTGCAACCGCTGCATGTTCGTTTTGTCTGAGGATTCTGTGGCTTTGTGGATTGGCCATCTCATCCTTTTCGGCTCACTCATTTCCTGAGTCTAAGCGTCCTTCGGTTCTCTGGGACTGGCGAGAGGAGATGAGGTAGTCGGTGTTTTAACGTTTCCTTTGTTGTTTAGGAGGTCGCTGGGTGAGCCAGGGAGAGCTTTCTCCACTCCCCCCCCCCCCGGCCTCACTCTCGACGTTTCGGAGCTGTCGGCTGACCGCTCTCCCTCCGTCCTTTCCAAGCCAAGGATTGTCATGGCTTCCTCTAGCTCTGTGGAGTGGTGTACCCTGTTATGGTATTCAAATGCTAGTCCAAAGAGATATGTCCACCGATATCTGACACTCTCCTTGCGAAGCTTGTCTGTGACTGGTCTAAACTGTTGGCAGAGTGCCAATCTCGCTGATGCGATGTCTTGGAACAGAGTGTACGAAAACCCTTGGAAAACCACCTTGTCAGCTTTTCGTGCTGCTTGGAGAATGGCCTCTTTTACTTTGAAAGAATGTAGCTCGGCCAATATGTCACGTGGCCGTTAGTTGTGCCCTGTTGGGGGTTTTCCCACTCTATATACTCGGCCAACTTTGAGTTTGCCTGTGTTGGGTCCCAGTGTTTCACTAAAAAGTCCCACTGCGAAGGCCTCTAAGTCTGGGCACTCCGCACCCTCCTCCAGGTTCCGGACGTGAATGTTTTCCTTCCAAGAGCTATTTTCCAAATCTTCGTTTTTGAGCAAGACAGTCTGAAGTTGCGTCTGGAGTGCTTGTGTTGTGGCCTGTAGCTGGTTGGTACATTGTTCTAGATCCATCGGTTTTATATCCAGGTCTATCACTCTGCTCCCCGCCGAATCTATATCCTGCCAAAGTGCCACCAGCTTCTCATTAGGTCCGCTTTGAGAATCTCCAGTGTTGTAGACATATCTGTTTTGAGTTCTTCGCGTAATTCCTTCTTGAATTCGCATAGTGAGGTTAAGAGATCCTCCTTTGTGAATGCCATTGTGTCTTCTCCTCTTGTTGCCTGGCGGCTGCCCCCCACGTCTGTACAGCCAAAAAAATTAGATACTCTACTTTGTTGCTGTTTCTTTGGCGGCATATGGAAGTCCTCTGCCCCTGTCGCTGATGCCCTGTGCAGCCTCCCCTATTCCGGGGACCCAGGGGGTTGCTCTCCGATTGTGGTAGGTCTCTGTGCTCTGGTCCCCTCTGAGAGTTCCACCCCTGCTGTTTGGTGGTGACCGTGTGGTTCCCTTGCTGCTCATATATTCCTGGATTCAGGCGTGCATAGCATTGAGACTTCTGGTATGAATTTAGTGTCTGCCCATGACCGCCATATTAAAGTCAGGCACCACTTGTCTATATTTGTGATCTTCTTCAGTTAGAGCCCCAACAGGTACTGGTGTATGTCATGGTTACAAGTGCGATCTAGGCTCTTCCCAGGTGAGTGCCCGCCGCCCAATTCCGGCCCTCTGCACTCACTGCTGTCCGCTGGAACCTCCGATCGCCATCTTAGAGTCATGCGGGTCCCCTACACCGCCACGCGTGTCCCGCTTTGGGGGCGGATATCACACCTCCCCTGCCTAGCCCCTCCTGGGGAGCCCAGCCGCTGTCTCTGGGGAGCTCGCCAGCCCTTGTTTCTGAAATTGGCGTTTCCTCGAAGTACCGTCTGCAGATGGCTGTACCTCACCGGCTCTGTCTCTGTCCGCTCTTGGCCGTCTCGTTGCAGGAGCTCGCGGCTGGACAGCCCACACCAGGGCCTCCTCTCCTTGGTGTCGGTGAAGGTCTCCCGCAGTACCGGATTACGTCCGAACAGCCATCTTGGCTGGCCACGCACCCCCATCTTGGCTGGCCACACCCCTGTTTAAATTTTGATTGGTTTGGGGTCTACCAGATCTGTTGTTCGTTCTGTGGAAGACACAAACCTACTCCTCAGGAAAAGAAGTCGAAGTTGTAGAGATTAGTAACAAACAAATTGTTAATCAGGTTTCAGCAGATGTTCCAGTTAACATTGGTCAGAAGGAGAACAAACACCAGTTCATTCTGTGTGATTTAATTCCTGTGAACTTGTTGGGAAGGGACTTGCTTTGCAAAATGAATTGTGTGATTTATTGCATGCTGGATGCTGTTGGAATCGAAACACAGGATGAGGATTCTGTGTTCAAAATTAACTCATAAGATTCAAGAGTTCAGTTGTTTCCAACCTTAATGAAAAATGATCTGCTTCTGGATTTGCAACAGAACTGTCACAGATGAGTTATGGGATTTACCAGAAAAAAGGCTAGATTGATTAAAAGAGCAAAGCTAGTTAAGATAAAAGTCAAACCTGATGCAATATTCCCTAGAACTAGACAGTACAGACTTACACAAGAAGAAGAAGAGGCAATGAGGCCAGCGATTGAAAAAATGATTCAGCAGAGAATCCTCTTGGAGGTACTTGGCAGTCGTAACTCTCCCGTGATTGGAATTAAAAAGGCGAATGGCAAGTGGAGAATCGCGGAGGACCTTAAAAAGATTAATAAGATAGTGATTCCATGTAGTCCAGTGGTACCGAATCCGGCAGTAATTCTGTTCCAATTCTATCAGATGCAGAATGGTAAACAGTCATTGACTTATGCCAAGCGTTCTTCTCTATTCATTTGCATGAGGAATCACAATTTCTTTTTGTGTGATTCAAGTCCTGTGTACTTTTTGGGAAGGGAGTTGCTTTGCAAAATAAATTGTGACTTAATGGAGTGTTTCTATTGAGAATTTTGCAATTAGATTAGATAAGCTTAATGTTAAATATGGTAGGTATTTGAGAATATTGCACAAGCTAAGCATGGATCTAAAACTACTAATGGGGAGTATGTGTATGGTTTAAATAAAAGGAAAATAGTTTATTAGTGAATGTAATGAGTGAACAGTTACCATTGTGAGTAATTTAGCAGAAGGAAAGTCTGAGGATGAATTGTCAAATACATATCCTAGGTTGAAAATGGTGAGTGAAATTGATGGCACAGTGGATCTGAGAAGAGAGAAAAGGAGCTTTGCTACAGTAGTCTTAGATATGTTAGGTGATATGATTCTATAGGTGTTGCAATTAATGATGTGAAAAGTAGACATTTGTCCACCTTAGTGGATAGAATGGCAGTTGATTCCTCTGGAGCAATGAAGCAGATAAATGAAGAGATAGTTGCGGTTAGAGCTATGGTTATGCAGAACAGATTAGCATTAGATATTCTTTTAGCAAAGGAAGGAGGAGTCTGCAAGGCAAATAAAGCAAAGAGTTATTGTACTTACGTGCCTGATAATAGTAGAATTATAGAATCTTACATTATTAATCTTACTACCTTCTCACATAAAATTCAATCTTTTGAGGAGTGTATGGGAAGGTGTAGGTTACTGGTTTACTGAGATAGGAAACACATTTAAATTAATTCTAACCCCTGTAATAATAATAATGGTTTGTGCAATTGTTTTGTTTTTTTGCTGAAATTTTATGAATGCACAATTGGAATATGTAGAGGTAAAGGTACAAATATGTTGAAGAAAAGAAAAATCTATAGAGATGGAAATGTAAGATATTAAGGATTGTGTCTACAACAAGATGAAAATGGCAGAGAAGAATTCTAGAACACAATTAATGATAATGTCTAACTGATTGCTGATTAATAAAGATTTAATAATGTATTTTAGTGATTACAAAATTATCAGAGTGGGGGTTGTCAAAGTGTTTTCTAATGTACACATTTTGGTTGACAATTAACTTTGGATATTAATGATTTTTATGATTAATTCTAACTATAAATTATGAAATAATAACATTGCACTTGAAACAAGTTTGATATGATGTTTAGAAATGTGTTTATTAATGTGATTTAATTGTGCCACATTTTCATAAAGTTACCATTTTTGTTAACATGGATGCTGCTCCGTTCATCTCGCTACTGCTCATTCCCCTCCCATTAAGTTCCCCCTGTTTGCCTTCTCTCCCCACCGTCTCCGCAGAGCACAGAACAAGGTGATATAACTGATAATTTTCCTTAGAGTGAATTCATTGTGAATGAAACTTACTCGAGTTCCCAAAGTAACGAATGTCCAAGTGCTTTTGTGCTATAGTTCTGATGTGGGCTTGGCAAAATACACTGGTGTTAGACCTGGCATCATTGGCGCGGGTCTCCCTTCCTCTTTTCGCTTCTGACCTTTTATGTTGGCTGGATTTAGATGCTCTGGGCGCTGTGCCACTGCCAATCAGTGACACAGCGCGAATGCTCCCTGTGTAAAGATAACTGTATGAATTGGGATAATCATAATTGGCTCATTTGGTTTACCTGTCAGTCCCTAGTATCAGTGCACTGGGTGTGCCCAGGGCTGGTAGATCAAATACTGCTGGTGGGCCGGCAGTGCTGATTTGCGCTACCCACTGAAGCAGCTTTTAAAGTATGTCTGTGTAGCATGTTCTAATAGCGAGTTACCCTCCATTCCACTGTTTACTATTGCGAGGCCACCCGTTCTCATAGGCCAGAATGTGCAGGCTGAATATTACATGCCTTAATCCTACCTGGCCCCAGGAACCTGATAGGAACGTCGAATTTGATATGTTTAAGCTCAGAACACTGAGATGCATCTTTTAGTAAGTATTATTAGCGTAGCCCGTGTTCGAAAATGCCTCTACTAGAAACGAGGTATTTTCTGGCCTGAAGCTTTCCTGTAGGCTTTTGCTAGCGTGTGTATTGGCCGTCTGGTTTTGGAGCAGCAGGGCCAGCTGGGTCAGACCTGGCTGGAGAGAGAGAGATCGGCATTTAGAGTATGGGGAGGGGTGACTCTTTGACCCGAGCAGGGCCGTGCCTGGCAAGGTGAATGATGGCTCCATCTCCCACTGGGCGTCTGATAGCAGACCCCCAGATTCTTAAAGGGCAGGATGTCGCCTCGTAAACCAAGTGCTCCCCGACCCCACCGAACTGGTTCTGGCTGGATGCAGTGATTTGTGACTGCAGAGAACAAAGACTTTTTAGGTATAAAACGCTGCGCTGAAACCTGTTTCAAGTGTGTTCCTTCTGGATGTCAAGACGAAACTCTGTCCGAGCGGACAGAGGAAAGGACTTTGAAACTTTCACCAAGCTTGCTGAAGAAACTACTCAAGGGCCTGAATTGAGAGTGCCTCCTGCTGAAGTCTCAGGGACATTAGACTTCACCCCGTCAGCCGCCCGAATTCCTTTGCTAGGAATTCTACTTGCAGGTGAGGCCTCCGTCGAGTAATCCGGAACCTCTAGTCCTACTGTGAGGAACGCGGACCGGTAACCCTTGTGAACTCTGTGTGTGGGCCGCCGCAGCAAAGAGAGAGCTGCCGCCGCTGAGTGCCCGCCTTAATTTGAATCTTCAGATCCTTTGCTGAAACTGTGTGGGCCGCCGCAGCTAAGAGAGAGCTGCCGCCGCTGAGTGCCCACCTTAATTTGAATCTTCAGAACCTTCGCTGAAACTGTGTGGCCGCCGCAGCTAAGAGAGCTGCCGCCGCTGAGTGCCCGCCTTAATTTGAATCTTCAGAACCTTCGCTGAAACTGTGTGGCCGCCGCAGCTAAGAGAGAGCTGCCGCCGCTGAGTGCCCGCCTTAATTTGAATCTTCAGAACCTTCGCTGAAACTGTGTGGGCCGCCGCAGCTAAGAGAGAGCTGCCGCCGCTGAGTGCCCGCCTTATTTTGAATCCTCAGAACCTCCGCTGAAACCCTGTGGGCCGCCGCAGCTAAGAGAGCTGCCGCCGCTGGATGCTCACACTTGTGTTAGTTGTGCAACATCGTGGATTGTCCTTTGAGCCGCCGCTGCTAAGAGAGAGCTGCCGCCGCTGAGTGCTCGCACCCTTGCTAAGTTTGCATCATCGTGATTTGTCCTTTGAGCCGCCGCAGCTAAGCGAGAGCTGCCGCCGCTGAGTGCTCGCACCCTTGCTAAGTTTGCATTATCGTGATTTGTCCTGTGAGCCGCCGCAGCTAAGAGAGAGCTGCCGCCGCTGAGTGCTCGCCCCCTTGCTAACTTTGCATCATTGTGATTTGTCCTGTGAGCCGCCGCAGCTAAGAGAGAGCTGCTGCCGCGGAGTGCTTGCACCTTTGCTAACTTTGCATCATTGGGATTTGTCCAGTGGGCTGCCGCAGCTAAGAGAGAGCTGCTGCCGCTGAGTGCCCGCGTCTTTGTCAACCTTGCACCATTGTGAATCGTCCCGTGGGCTGCAGCAGCTAGGAGAGCGCTGCTGCCGCCGCGAGCCCACCACGGAGCTGCACGACGAGAGTCATCGCCACCACCAGCCCGGGCCGCCGCAGCCGCGTGCTGCTGCCGCTGGGAGCCCACCTGTCCCCGAGTGCCCGAATCCTTGTGAGTGCACTTTGCGGACCCCTGCCATTGAGAACTGTGGTCGCTGGGAGTCCGCCTCTCACCGTCTCCGCTTCTTCGAGAAGCTACGTGCTGTGTCCCCGTCCAACGGCAGGTATCTGGTGTGCAACGGGTCGCGTAGACCCAGGCTTTGAACTCAGTCAGTGCCACGTTCTGGTGAACACGTTATTGCCTTTTTAAGTCCCTACTGATTTACGTGCATTGTGACTGGTTAAAGCGCTTTTGAGAGTCTCGTACTAAACCTTAGATAAAGATACTATTTTTTCTATACCTACTTGAGTTGTGTCCTTTCGTGGTGTCGTTACTGCCTTATTGTTCATGGTCATAAATGCTTCACACACTGCCTCTGAGATAGGCCTAACTGCTCGTGCTACGTTACCACAGGGTTGAGCAGGGGTTATCAAAGGGGGTAGCCCACTAGCCCTCACTTAGGAAGAAGGGTCCCTATTTGGACATTGGCGCCAGCCATTGCCAACTAGAGACCCCCATTTCTAACATTGGTGACAGCGGTGGGATCAGGACTTGCATTTATGATCCACGTACAATAACTGGTAGACACCACTAGTGAGTACAGACACGCGCAGATTATTTTTTTTTCTCTCCGAATTTTTTTAGTTGGTTGTTTTAGTATTGAATTGTTGATCGCAGCCATGAGTACTGCTAATATGGGAAGGCCAACATCCAATGCTTCGGAGGATCTCGCCTTTGAGGAGGAAAGATTAGATACCTATACTGCCAAACAGCTGAAGTCATTTTGTAGGCAATTCGCAGTCCCCGTGATAGGTCTCTCTAGGAAGGAGGAGTACCACAAGGCGCTAAAGCCTTTTTGGGAAGTGAGAGAGTCTGCTGGGAATGAGGAAGAGAATGCTGGAGGGCAGCAGGATGATGCAGTAGAGGGGGGGGAGATAGAACACCCTCCAATCCAGGTACTAGTGTATCCCAAAGGAGCCTGACCGCAGAAGAGCTGGAGGACAGGGAGAGAGATAGGAGGCATAGTTTGGAGATGGCTAAATTGGAAGGTCAGAAGGACGTTGAGAGTAAGAAGTTAGACATTGAGAAGAATCGATTGTCCTTTGAACTTGAGAAAATGAGAATGGAACATGAGAGAATGTTGAGGGAGATAGCGATCAGGGCGAGGAGTGTCCCGGTCTCCCCCTCTGGTGGCAGCATACCTTTAGTAACTCCTGAGAGTAGAGTTTATATTCCTAAGGATGTCATTAAGGATTTTTACAAGAGTGAGGATATTGGGCAATGGTTTGCCGCATATGAGATAGCAATGGTGTCCCACCGGGTCCCTGAGCAGGATTGGGGAGCGGGATTGTGGGGGCGCTTTGTGAGTGATGGTAGGGATACCCTGTTGGATCTGCCTGAGGAGAGCAGGATGGTGTATGCCCATATGAAAGAAGCTTTGATGACCCGTTATGGTTTGACCCCGGAAATGTACAGGCAGAGGTTTAGGACCTGTAAGAAGTTAGAGGGTACCACGTGGGTTGAATATGTGTCTTTTTTCTGCAGAGCAATGGATCGCTGGGTAAAAGGTAGCAAAGTGGAATCTTTCGAGCAATTGTATGATTTGTTTGCGTGGGAGCATTTGTCCAGTAACTGTTTTCCAGAGCTACGCCAGCACCTGATTGATAGCAAGCTGACTAACCCTAGGAAGCTTGCTGAGGAGGCGGACCGCTGGGTGAGCACTCGGGTCCGCAAAGGTTTTGTGGGAGACATCGCCCGAGGTGGGCAGGGTCCCCAGCAGAAAAGTGGGGGGTGACAAGGGTAAACAGAGGGAGTTCCAGAGAGGGCCCCAAAGTAATTCCCAAGGGAACCAAGCAGTGGTGTCCCAGCCTCCCCCTGAGAAGAAGCCAGTGTCCCCGACAGGTAGGCCTGTTCATAGGGGGCCCTTACTTGTTTCAAGTGTGGTCAAGTGGGCCACCGGTATTATGATCCCCAGTGTCCCCAGAGGGACCCCAATGCATCCCCTCGTGCACCACCCTGTGCACCATCCCACCAGATTGCCAGTGCAGCCCTGGGGGAGGAAATGGAGGTCCAAGGTGGGTGGGATCCCGTAGAGTTAACCCTTGTCTCGCTAGGGGACTTCGAGAAGGTCCCTAACCTCACACTGCCGACCAACACTCAGAAGTACCGGCAGTGGGTGACCATCAATGGCGATAGGGTGGAGGCTCTCAGGGACACCGGAGCTAGTGTGACTGCTGTCAGCTCCCGGTTGGTGTCCAAAGAGCAAGTTGTCCCCCATGCATTCTGCCCCGTAGTGTCAGCAGACAACTCAGAGAGCCAGTATGAAGTGGCTCAGGTTCCCTTCGAGTGGGGGGGGGGTCACAGGAACTCTTCAAGTGGCTGTGAGGGCCGCCATGCCTGTAGACTGTCTGTTGGGCAACGATCTGGAGAACTCCCCGTGGGCTACGGTGGAGAGAAAGTCTCATTTGGAAATGTTGGGTTTGCCTGAGTGGGCGTGTGTGACCACTCGGTCCATGACAGCCCAGAAGGATGTTCAGGAGGGTCTGGAGCCTGAAAGTATGGCCCCTGCCTCAAAGAGAAGGGGTAGGGGGCGCGGGAAACTGGCCCCCGCGGTTCCCACGGTCCCGGAGGGAGCAGACCTTGAGGGGGATGCCCTGGAACCTACAGGGGAACAAGTGGCCGAACTGGGGGACCTACCGGAGCTGGCCCATTGGCAGCAGGAAGGTGGGCCCTCTAGGGAGGAATTTTGCAAGCAGCAGAGAACCTGCCCTTCTCTTGAGGGGGTGCGGCAACAGGCCGACGCCCAGGCAGTAGGTGACCAGACAGGGTCACATTGGATCTATTGGGAGAATGACCTCCTTTACAGCGAGCCTAAGGTTGCTGAGCCTGGGTCAGCCCGTGTGCTGGTGGTACCCCAGCGCTTCAGGACCTTCCTACTGGGGTTGGCTCATGATGTGCCACTGGCCGGACATCTGGGGCAGACCAAAACCTTTGAGAGGCTGGTCACCCACTTCTATTGGCCCCAGATGCGCAGGAGCTCCGATGCTCACTGCAGGACGTGTGAGACTTGCCAGGCAAGTGAGAAGAGTGGGGGGAAGATTAAGGGCCCACTACAGCCCTTTCCCGTGGTGAGCACCCCATTCAAAAGAGTGGGCATTGATATTGTGGGGCCTCTGGATCCCAAGACAGCCATGGGCAACAGGTTCATCCTGGTCTTGGTGGACCATGCCACCCGGTACCCTGAGGCCGTCCCACTCAGGACAGTGACGGCCCCCATGGTGGGACGGGCACTGATGGGGATTTTCTCCCGTGTGGGATTCCCCAGAGAGGTGGTGTCCGATAGGGGAACTAACTTCATCTCCAAGTACATGAAGTCTCTGTGGGAGTAGTGTGGGGTAACGTATAAGTTCACCACTCCTTACCACCCCCAGGGTAATGGGCTGGTTGAGAGATTCAACCAGACCCTTAAGGGCATGATTATGGGCCTAGGCGAGCCCATGAGGCGTAAGTGGGATGTCCTCTTGCCATGCCTGTTGTTTGCTTACCATGAGGTGCCACAGAAGTCCTTAGGGTTCAGTCCCTTTGAGCTGCTCTATGGTCACCCGGTAAGAGGGCCTCTGAGTCTGGTCAAGGAAGGCTGGGAGCAATCTCCCAGGAAACCTCCCCAGGATGTGTTTAGTTACATGCTGGCCTTCAGAAACGAGACTCGGCGTTTCAGGAAACTTGCTGAGGCAAACCTGGAAACCAGCCAGGAAGAGATGAAACGCTGGCACGATCAGAATGCCACTCTGATCGACTTTCAGCCTGGACAGAAGGTTTGGGTCATGGCCCCGGTGGAGCCCTGTGCGCTCCAGGATAGGTGGACCGGTCCCTTTGAGGTGGTGGAGCGTAAGAGTCCTGTTAACTACGTGGTGGACTTGCAGTCTCCCAGGAACCCCTTGCGGGTCCTGCATGTTAACCGCCTGAAGCCCCACTTTGAGAGGTCTGAGTGGGCATGCTTCTGGCCACAGATGCTGGGATGGAGGAGGAGAGTGAGCCCCTTCCTGACCTCCTGTGTGCAGGGGAGCGAGATGGGTCAGTGGAGGGTGTGGTCCTCTCCACCACACTGACCCCTGAGCAGCAGGGTGATTGTCGCCAACTGTTGGGGCAATTCAGTGATCTGTTCTCCCTGGTACCTAGTGTCACAGATTGGTGTGTCCATGACGTGGACACCGGGGACAGTCCTCCCATTAAGCACAAGGCTTACAGAGTGGCTGTCCGGGTAAGGGCCTACATTAAGGATGAGGTTACCAAAATGTTTGCCCTTGGGGTGATTGAGTCCTCTAGCAGCCCTTGGTCCAGCCCAGTGGTCCTGGTACCAAAAGCTGCAGCGCCTGGTACCACCCCAGAACTTCGGTTCTGCGTGGACTATCGGGGCCTCAATTCAGTCACGAAGACTGACGCGCACCCCATGCCCAGAGCTGATGAGCTCATAGATCGGTTAGGGGCTGCAAAATCCCTCAGCACATTTGATTTGACGTCTGGGTATTGGCAGATCGCCTTGACCGAGGGAGCAAAGGAGAGGTCAGCCTTCTCCACACCCGATGGGCACTACCAGTGCCGGGTGATGCCCTTTGGAATGAAGAATGCCCCTGCCACCTTTCAGAGGCTGGTCAACAGGGTGTTGGTTGGGCTGGAAGACTTCAGTGCCGCCTACCTGGATGACATTGCGGTGTTTAGCTCCTCTTGGGAGGACCACCTGCGCCACCTCTGGGAGGTATTGATGGCACTGCGGAAGGCAGGCCTCACAATCAAAGCCAGTAATTGCCAGATTGGGCAGGGTTCTGTAGTGTATTTGGGGCACCAGGTGGGGAGAGGCCAGGTGGCGCCCCTTCAGCCCAAAATTGAAACTATCCTGGCGTGGGAACACCCCAAGACTCAGACGCAGGTGAGAGCCTTCTTAGGACTCACGGGGTACTACAGGAGGTTTGTCAAAGGATATGGTAACATTGTTGCACCCTTGACTGAGCTGACTTCTAAGAAGCAGCCAGAGAAGGTAAATTGGACTGACACCTGTCAGAACGCTTTTGACGCCCTGAAGACTGCTATGTCCACTGCACCCGTGCTTCAGGCGCCTGACTTTTCAAAGGAATTCGTTGTCCAGACAGATGCCTCAGAGCATGGTATAGGGGCTGTTCTGTCACAGATCAATGAGGAGGGACTAGACCAACCGGTAGCCTTCCTAAGCAGGAGGTTACTTCCCCGGGAACAGAGGTGGAGTGCAATTGAGCGTGAGGCATTTGCTGTGGTCTGGGCGAAGAAGCTGAGGCCATATTTGTTTGGGACTCACTTCCGGGTTCAGACAGACCACAGGCCCCTTAGATGGTTGATGCATATGAGGGGTGAGAATCCCAAGTTGTTGAGGTGGTCCATTTCCCTACAGGGTATGGATTTCACGGTGGAACCCCGCCCTGGTACAGAGCACGCCAATGCTGACGGTCTGTCCAGGTTTTTCCGCCTTAGTGATGAGAACTCCCAAGGGAATGGTTAGTTCTCCCCACATTTCAGCTGGAGGGGGACGTGTGTTAGACCTGGCATCATTGGCGCGGGTCTCCCTTCCTCTTTTCAGCTTCTGACCTTTTATGTTGGCTGGATTTAGATGCTCTGGGCGCTGTGCCACTGCCAATCAGTGACACAGCGCGAATGCTCCCTGTGTAAAGATAACTGTATGAATTGGGATAATCATAATTGGCTCATTTGGTTTACCTGTCAGTCCCTAGTATCAGTGCACTGTGTGTGCCCAGGGCTGGTAGACCAAATACTGCTGGTGGGCTGGAAGCGCTGATTTGCGCTACCCACCGAAGCAGCTTTTAAAGTATGTCTGTGTAGCATGTTCTAATAGCGAGTTACCCTCCATTCCACTGTTTACTATTGTGAGGCCACCCGTTCTTATAGGCCAGAATGTGCAGGCTGAGTATTACATGCCTTAATACTACCTGCCCCCAGGAACCTGATAGGAACGTCGAATTAGATATGTTTAAGCTCAGAACACTGAGATGCATCTTTTAGTAAGGATTATTAGCGTAGCCCGTGTTCGAAAATGCCTCTACTAGAAACGAGGTATTTTCTGGCCTGAAGCTTTCCTGTAGGCTTTTGCTAGCGTGTGTATTGGCCGTCTGGTTTTGGAGCAGCAGGGCCAGCTGGGTCAGACCTGGCTGGAGAGAGAGATCGGCATTTAGAGTATGGGGAGGGGTGACTCTTTGATCCGAGCAGGGCCGTGCCTGGCAAGGTGAATGATGGCTCCATCTCCCACTGGGCGTCTGATAGCAGACCCCAGATTCTTAAAGGGCAGGATGTCGCCTCGTAAACCAAGTGCTCACCGACCCCACCGAACTGGTTCTGGCTGGATGCAGTGATTTGTGACTGCAGAGAACAAAGACTTTTAGGTATAAAACGCTGCGCTGAAACCTGTTTCAAGTGTGTTCCTTCTGGATGTCAAGACGAAACTCTGTCCGAGCGGACAGAGGAAAGGACTTTGAAACTTTCACCAAGCTTGCTGAAGAAACTACCCAAGGGCCTGAATTGAGAGCGCCTCCTGCTGAAGTCTCAGGGACATTAGACTTCACCCCGTCAGCCGCCTGAATTCCTTTGCTAGGAATTCTACTTGCAGGTGAGGCCTCCGTCGAGTAATCCGGAACCTCTAGTTCTACTGTGAGGAACGCGGACTGGTAACCCTTGTGAACTCTGTGTGTGGGCCGCCGCAGCTAAGAGAGAGCTGCCGCCGCTGAGTGCCCGCCTTAATTTGAATCTTCAGATCCTTCGCTGAAACGGTGTGTACCGCCGCAGCTGGTGAGCAGTCAAAATATCGAAAATTAAATATCGATATACACTAATATCGAGGTGACAATATCGAAGGGACAGAATATCGATGTTAAGAATATCGATGGACAGAATATCGACCTTAAGGTAAGTAATATCGATTTTTTTTATATCGATGTAAGTAATATCGAAGTTAGTAATATCGAAATCAAATATATCGATGTTACTAATATCGATATTTGTATTATTGTTATGTATTTTGTTATGTGTTTAATATGTATGTGTTATATGTGTTTTTGTTAAGTGTTCTACTTGTTTAAAAATATATGTATACAATTTTTATATGTTAATAATGTTTCTTTTAAGTTATTTTTTTTTTAGTACCGTAGCGGGTTGTGGGTTTATAGGAGAATAGGGTGGGAAATAATTTAATTGTAATTAAGTTATAATTTATTTTAATTAATTGGTATTGATAATTATATTATTGTTAATTAATTAATAATTGGTAATTAATTTTTATTAATTGGTTATTAATTTTTATTAATTGATTAATTGATCATTATGTTAAGTGTATTATTTTATTATTGGAGTGTGTTGTGCGTTTATAGGGGAATAGTGTTGGAAGTAATTGAAATCTAATTAAGTAATTATTAAAATTATTGTTGGGTATTGATAATTAATTTATTGGACATTAATTATTAATTGGTAATTTTTAATTAGAATTTTTGGTTCTAAAAATGTATGTATTGTTTTATTATTAATTGGTAATTAAATATTATTAAATATTATTTATTGATAAATTTAATATATTAATAAGTAATTATTAATTGATAATTAATGTTTAATAATTATTATTGGTATAAAAAGTATTTAATTGTTCAGTATTAGTTAATTGGTAATTAAGTTTTAATAATCAATATGTTTTTGTTATCAAAAATATTTTATTGTTCAATATTTATTATTTGGTAGTTAATATTTATTAATTATTGTTTATTGGTATTTATTATTAATTTATTGTTAATAAATTTTCCATTGGTAATTATGTTTTTAATAATTATTTATTGGTATTTGTAAATAGTTTAGAGTTATTTAATAATTCATTAATTATTTTAAAAATTATTTTATTTATAAGTATGTTATTTTTATCTTCTACGCTAGCCAACACTTTCCCTAATGTTGCACTCTCTGGAGTTGGAATAGTAATTTTTACCCCTATGCTATCCAACACTTTCCCTACTGTTGCACTCACTGGAGTGGGAATATTCATTTTTACCCTCCCGCTATCCAACGCTTTCCCTACTGTTACACTCCCTGGAGTGGGAATAGTAATTTTTACCCCTACGCTATCCAACACTTTCCCTACTGTTGCACTCACTGGAGTGGGAATAGTAATTTTTACCCTTACGCTATCCAACGCTTCCCTACGGTTGCACTCACTGGAGTGGGAATATTAATTTTACCCTCCCGCTATCCAACGCTTTCCCTACTTTTGCACTCCCTGGAGTGGGAATAGTAATTTTACCCCTACGCTATCCAATACTTTCTCTACTGTTGCACTCTCTGGAGTGGGAATAGTAATTTTAAGCTCTACGCTATCCAACATTTTTCTTACTGTTGTTTTTTGGGAGTTGCAATAGTAGTTTTATTCCCTCCGCTATTTAATATTTTTGTATTATTTTAGTTAATGTAGTATATAATTAATTTTAAAAATATTAAAAGTAAAAAAATTTAAATTTGTTATACATAATTATTTAATTTTTATTTATGTTATTGTTTTATGTGTATAGATGTATTTGTAATTTATAATATTTTTAATAATTTATAATTTATTAAAATAATTATTAAAACTGATTATTAAGTAAGTATATATATTATATATTATATGTATATGTTTAATTAATGTTTTATTAAATTATATATATTACTTATTAATTTTAAACATTATAAAATATTTTTAACTATGTTTATTTTATTTATAAGTATTATTTAGTTTATTTTACATATTTTTTTAACAAAAAACCCGATATATTTAATAACGATATTTTTGACATCGATATTTTTTTCTCGATATTTTTGTACTTACCATGTTGTAGATAGGATATCGATATTGTTGACATCAATATTCTTGCTCCGATATTTTTGTAGGTCGATTTTTTTTACCTTCGATATTTTGTCAGTGATCCGCCGCAGCTAAGAGAGAGCTGCCGCCGCTGAGTGCCCGCCTTAATTTGAATCTTCAGAACCTTCGCTGAAACTGTGTGGGCCGCCGCAGCTAAGAGAGAGCTGCCGCCGCTGAGTGCCCGCCTTAATTTGAATCTTCAGAACCTTCGCTGAAACTGTGTGGGCCGCCGCAGCTAAGAGAGAGCTGCCGCCGCTGAGTGCCCACCTTAATTTGAATCTTAAGGCCCTTCGCTGAAACTGTGTGGGCCGCCGCAGCTAAGAGAGAGCTGCCGCCGCTGAGTGCCCGCCTTATTTTGAATCCTCAGAACCTCCGTTGAAACCCTGTGGGCCGCCGCAGCTAAGAGAGCTGCCGCCGCTGGATGCTCGCAGTTGTGTTAGTTGTGCAACATCGTGGATTGTCCTTTGAGCCGCCGCAGCTAAGAGAGAGCTGCCGCCGCTGAGTGCTCGCACCCTTGCTAAGTTTGCATCATCGTGATTTGTCCTTTGAGCCGTCGCAGCTGAGAGCTGTCGCCGCTGAGTGCTCGCACCCTTGCTAAGTTTGCATCATCGTGATTTGTCCTGTGAGCCGCCGCAGCTAAGAGAGAGCTGCCGCCGCTGAGTGCTCGCCCCCTTGCTAACTTTGCATCATCGTGATTTGTCCTGTGAGCCGCCGCAGCTAAGAGAGAGCTGCTGCCGCGGAGTGCTCGCACCTTTGCTAACTTTTCATCACCGAGATTTGTCCTGTGAGCCACCGCAGCCAAGAGAGGGCTGCCGCCGCTGAGTGCTCGCACCTTTGCTAGCTTTGCATCATCCTGATTTGTCCTGTGAGCCGCCGCAGCTAAGAGAGAGCTGCTGCCGCGGAGTGCTCGCACCTTTGCTAACTTTGCATCATTGGGATTTGTCCTGTGGGCCGCCGCAGCTAAGAGAGAGCTGCTGCCGCTGAGTGCCCGCGTCTTTGTCAACCTTGCACCATCGTGAATCGTCCCGTGGGCCGCAGCAGCTAGGAGAGCGTTGCTGCCGCCGCGAGCCCACCACGGAGCTGCACAACGAGAGTCATCGCCACCACCAGCCCGGGCCGCTGCAGCCGCGTGCTGCTGCCGCTGGGAGCCCGCCTGTCCCCGAGTGCCAGAATCCTTTTGAGTGCACTTTGCGGACCCCTGCCATCGAGAACTGTGGTCGCTGGGAGTCCGCCTATCACCGTCTCCGCTTCTTTGAGAAGCTACGTGCTGTGTCCCCGTCCAACGGCAGGTATCTGGTGCGCAACGTGTCGCGTAGACCCAGGCCTTGAACTCAGTCAGTGCCACGTTCTGGTGAACACGTTATTGCCTTTTTAAGTCCCTACTGATTTACGTGCATTGTGACTGGTTAAAGTGCTTTTGAGAGTCTCGTACTAAACCTTAGATAAAGATACTATTTTTTCTATACCTACTTGAGTTGTGTCCTTTTGTGGTGTCGTTACTGCCTTATTGTGCATGGTCATAAATGCTTCACACCCTGCCTCTGAGATAGGCCTAACTGCTCGTGCTACGTTACCACAGGGTTGGAGCAGGGGTTGTCAAAGGGGTAGCCCACTTGCCCTGACTTAGGAAGAAGGGTCCCTATTTGGACATTGGCGCCAGCCATGGCCAACTAGAGACCCCCATTTCTAACAACTGGTGTATACCTTATTGTTCGAATAATGTTTTGTATTGTGTAGGGCATCTCTGGACAGCAACAGCACAGAAGTTGCTCAATACTCTCTTAAGAGTTGGTTAGAGTAATGTACTTAATTTTTATGTGTCATGTTTCGATTTGGCTAAAATAAGTTATCTATAATCATGCCACTGGGAAACTACAGATTTTGCTAATTTTATATGCTGAAAACGTGTATATAAAATCCTTGACTTTTCCTTTTTTACTAGTTGTGCTGCTGGTTTCCCTTGTGATTCTGACAGATATATTTTAGATTGTCAGATTTCCTCATAGGGATTCTGCCTCTTTCTCTTATGATTTTGCTGTTTTTTTGGACCTAGAATTATTTGGATTTTCTGATTATGTATTCTGCTTTTGCGTCTTCTTGGCATTTAACATTTAGTCTGTACCGCTTGATTTTTAAGATTATGAAATAAAACCCTTTAACTTATTCTCTGATTTAGAACTCAGTTTTTGAGTGGTCCCAGTTACATATTTTATTAATCTGCTAAACTTAATGTTGGGCCTGATGTTGAGGAGGGTGTTTTAAAGTGCAAGATCAAGAGTGAACTGGAACCGCCACAAGTAAATTTTGTGGTAATCTGAATTTCCGGGTGTTTAAATTTTAGGGGTCGGGGTTCTGCTCTGATACACTGACACCTGTATTTGTACTGCTGGTATGCATGAGTGTGACCTTAGGCAGCAAGCAAACAAAGCTCCAAAGCCTCTTTACCTTCCAGGGCCCCACACCATCTAAAGCCTCTGTTCCTTTCCCCCGCAGGGTCACACATTTGAAATAATTCAAGGTTTGCAAATCTGGGTGACCTCCACTTCCTGCTTCATTCCCTGGATGCTAATATATCCTAGATTGAATGAATTATGCACCTTCCATTACCTCCCTCTCTTTCACATTCAGCCCTTATTGATAACGCAAAGGTGAAATTCCCACTGTGTGACTGGTAGTCCGTAAGTTGCATGGTATCCTTGGACTACGCTGCCCCTCTGTACAGCTGGAGGCATGCTTCCATCCTAGCTCCACAGCTGCTGCTCCTGGTGATGTCAGCAGAGGGGAAAGCTGCTGCTCCTGGTGATGTCAGCAGAGGGGAAGGGTCTTGATTGTTCTGTTGTCTGCCGGAGTTCGTGAACCCATTTACAGGCAAGTTGTTTTGTTCCCTCATATCAAATAAAAACGTATTTTACAGAAGTAAAGCAAATTTAATGTTTTGCATCATCTTTAAATAAACAGTTGCAACTAAATACTTTTTTCCTACTAAACACTGCTCCTGATTTGGTAATCATGGCAGCAAAAGTAACAGTTCATCCCCTTACAGATTAGGTATGTTCATTTTATTTTTAAGTGTGACTTGTTTTCTATCTAATGAAGCCTTCTAGATTTGGAGGTAAGATGCACCATTCAAGATGGCTGTTCACAATGGCTAAAAAAAATTTTTTAAACTTTGTTTATTGGTTTAAACACAGCCATACATAACATGATTGGACGACATGTGCAAGATTGTCAAGAGGATAATTAAGCAGACATTAATTCTAGCTACATATTAACCATTTCCTACAGCACTCGCTTATCTGTGCATCTCCAGTTCAACAGTAGGCGACACACAGGGATCCCCCGATGTCTATTCCAGTGTGACCACTTCCTATCCCATTTCTTGGGACACCCCGAGCCTTAAAAACCTCAGTCTCTGCCAACATACATCTATCCATTTCTTTGGCCCACAAGGTGACGAGTGGCGGGTCTGCTCCCCCAACCTCTAGCTAGCTCCCGTTTCACCAGCGTGTATCCCAGTGTCGTAAATTGCTGTTCAACTTCCGTGAGATCCGTCGCCTCCCATATGTTTAACAGCCCCAGTTGTGGTGTTAATACTATGTCCTTTCCCAACGCTGTGCGCATGTGTTCTGAGGCTCCCTCCCAAAGAGCACGTATCTCTGGGCAAGTCCACAGGGTATGGTGAAATGTGGCCTGCTGACCACATCCCTTCATACAACGGTCGTCAGGTCTAGTTCCTATTCTCGCCAAAACTTTCCCTGTGATATATGATCGATGGAGTATCCTAAGTTGAATCAGCCGGAATCTCTGTGTGATCGCCGCGTCTCGAGGGGACGTGAGTGCCGCCTGCCAGTCCTCATCATCGATAGGACCAATGTCTTCTTGCCACCGCTCTCTGAGCTTCGGGAAGGCGTCTGGCAAGTTATTACTCAACTTCTTATAAATTAAAGATATTGCCTTCGAGTTGAGGGGCCCATCTAGCAGGCGGTCTTCCAGCGGTGACGACTCTGGTATATCTGTGAGAGACGGGAACCCCGCCTGTATCGCATGCCTGATCTGTAAGTACCTATACATTTCTCCTTGTGCCAGATGATATTGTTCCTGGAGCTCACCAAAGGTAAGTAGTGCTCCCTTCTTCACCAGATCCTCACTGCTGATATCCCGATGAGATCCCACTTATCAAAACCGGGCTGATAGCATAGCATGCCCAGCTTCTGGGTGAACCACAACGGAGCAGCCTGCGAGAGGACGCCCGTCCATCCCAGCCGGGAGGTAACTACCCGCCAGATTTCCAGTGTGTGTTGGGTAGGTCCAAAGAACCTCCCCTATTTTTCTTATCAGTGTTGTATAGGGCCCCCATATATCCGGATCGGTAAGTTTGGTATCGGTCAAGGGCATATGCTGGGTCATCCGGGGGGTGGTACATCCAGTGATTGACGGTCACCAATTGCGCCGCCCAGTAATAACGCTGTAGGTCAGGAAGTGCTATGCCTCCGTCGTACCATCCTTTTGTCAATTTCTGCAGAGCAATTCTAGGGGCCTTACCATCCCACAGCAGCGTGCGAATCTCCCCATCAACAGCTCTAAAATATGCGTCTGGGACCCTGTGGGGACAGTTATGTAATGTATAAAGAAAACGAGGAAGGGCTAGCATTTTAAAGATGCTGCCCTCCCCAGCAGTGTTAAGGGCAGAGACCTCCAATGTTTTACATCCGCTCGTAGTCGGGCCAAAAGGGGGCCAGGTTGGAGCCATGGAAACAAGCCGGATCCGAAGTGACAAAGATCCCTAAATAGCGAAACCCCTCTGTCGCGACCGCTATAGCGCATTCCGCCGGAAGGCGGGGGCCTCGCCTCAGCATAAACAATACGGACTTGTGCCAATTGATCGCGTATCCCAGTATTTACCAAAATTCGTGAATATGTCTAGCACCACACTGATTGATTTGTACGGGGATGCTAAGTATAGCAGTACATCGTCTGCGTAGAGGATATTCGATCCTCCACTCCAGCTGCCCAACGCAGCCCACGCACCCTCACGTCTCTACGCACCCAGGCCGCCAGAGGCTCCAACGCAAGAGAGAAAATCAGCGGGGAGAGTGGGCACCCTGTCTAGTACCTCTTCTCAGTTCGAACGTCCGAGATGTAAAACCATTAACCCTCACCTGTCCCAACACACCGGTATACAGCAGCTTTACCCAGGCTATGAATTTAGGGCCCAGCCCCACCTTCCCCAGGACCTCGAACAGATACGGCCACTCAATAGAATCGAATGCCATGGAGGCATCGAGAGACAGCACCGCCGCGTCCTCTTCAATATACTTCCTACGAGCCATCACATTATGTAAATGCCGTAGATTGAGGGCCGTATTTCTACCCGGCATAAAGCCAGATTGGTCTGGGTGGACCAATGATGTAATAACTGTTGCCAATCTGTTCGCCAGGACTTTTGCCAACACCTTTGTCTCCACGTTAATTAGCGAAATTGGCCTATAGGAGCCACAGTTGTCTGCTGGCTTACCCTGTTTATGGATGACTACGATGGTGGCTAATCGCTGATCTACTGGCAGCCCCCCACTTCTAAACTTTCTTCATACATGGCTCTCCAGGTATGGCACAGTCAGAGAGGCAGCGGCCTTCAAGAACTCTACTGGGATGCCATTAGGCCCCATCGCCTTCCGGACTTGATCTGCCCCACGGCCTTGCTTATTTCTTCGTTCGAAAGGTCTGCCTCCAGGGTCTCTCGTTCCACCTCTGAAAGGCCCGGCACATTGCTATCCAAAAGGAACTGGCGGGAGTCCTCAGCCGTGTATTGTGTGGAGGGGAGGTACACCGTTTCAAAATGATCCGCTAACTTTTCCGCTATTTCTTGTGGATGAATCACTACTTCACCCCCCGTATCGTCAGCTTGTGTACCCATCTGGATCCCTGCTCACGCCTTTCTAACCACGCCAGTGTCCTACCTGCCCTGTCCCCAAGCTCATAGAGTCGATGCTGGGTGGCACGATGTTTAGCCACCATATGCTCCCTGGTTTTTATCCTGTATTCGTCTTGCTTCAATAGGAGTTTATGACTAGTGTCCGGTGAGGGATCCTGTGAATGCTCCCGCTCTAGTTCGAGGAGGTCTGACTCCACCTTGGCCAAGAGTTCGTGCTTTTTGCGATATAACTCGTCTTTAATGACAGGGCTTGCCCTTTGAGAACCACTTTGTATGCTTCCCAGATTGTTTGTGCGGAGTCGACTGAGCCCACGTTTTCAGTAAAGTAGTTCTCTGTTTGTGTGCGGAGCTCGCCTCTTATATCTGGTATATGTAGAAGCCATGGGTTAAGGACAATAGTGGTACGTGGTTGTCGTTCCCAGTGCGTATAGTCCGTCCAGACCAGGGAATGATCCGAAATGCCTCTGGGCAAGACTTTAAACTGGGCGAAATTACCTATCGAGGACAGATGCGTGAGGAAGTAGTCAATACGTGATAAGCTATTGTGGACACTAGAAAAATACGTGAATAATTTATCAGTAGGGTGAAGCGCACGGCCTACATCTGCCAAACCCATCGCCTTCGCAAAATCGGCCATTAGGTCGTTAGACTTCTCCCTCGTCTTCGGTGGGTTGCGGGCAACGGTGTCATCTAATGTCATGTTGTAGTCTCCTCCCATGATAAGTGTGCCCTCTCGGAGTCTCGTCAGCCTATTACCTAGGTCCTCTAATGCTGCCTTGCCCAGAGCGGGCGGTAAATAGACAGATAGAATGTTGATGTCCTTTCCATCCCATTGGGCCTCTGCCCCCACGAAGCGGCTCCCCGTGTCCGCCCATGTCTTATGAACAATAATGGGCGTAGTTTTCTTTACCAATATGGCCGTCCCCCTCGAGCCCGTGGTGTAGTCCGCGTGTATCAGGAGTTTGTATCCCCATCTATTGAGGGCCATGGATTTCTGACCTACTAGGTGCGTTTCTTGCAGCAAGACCACATCAGGTGACTGTCTCTTTAGGTACTGTTGCACTATCCCCCTCTTAATCTTATCCCCAACACCATTGACGTTCCAGGACATTATAGAAAGGGTACGGTCTCTATCCAGCCCCATTGCCACGTATCCCACCCATTTCTCGTACTCGGATCCTTGCTATGTAGGAGGAAACTTGAGTCTGTCCACTCAGCGATTGCCGTCCAATGCTCAATATGGCTACTTTACGCTTTCGAAACACAATATCACATTGCTTACCAATAATACAATCAAGAAAATAACATCCCCAAATTCTAGGCCCCTGGTACCCACCCCCTCCCCGCCCCGGGTCCCTAGCACTATGCATCTTCAAACCCCCTGACCCCCAACCCCTCAACAGCTACCCCCTCCCTGCCCCCTGCCCGTGGATTTAAAACTACCCACTCCCAAACCTGGCAGAGTGCCTCTCCCCCGAAATGCTAGAAATGCACGGGACGAGCAACTCCCATCCCCGCCCACTCACATCACAATTAACTTGTATTTTTGGCCATCCACTAATCGTATAGTTCAGTCTCATTCAAATCACATCGTTTAAGCCCATCAGTCCCAAACCTTACATCAGGTCTTCTCTTTGTAAGTCTCGCACCCGATGGGTATATCAACCCTCCCCCAGTCCCCGCTACTTGCGCTTTCAGTTGGGCGTCGGCTCTTCATTGATGAGGCCGAGGGTCCT
Organism: Calotriton arnoldi; assembly: GCA_963921515.1. Taxonomy (NCBI): domain Eukaryota; kingdom Metazoa; phylum Chordata; class Amphibia; order Caudata; family Salamandridae; genus Calotriton; species Calotriton arnoldi. The sequence continues at coordinate 594,983 of CAWUFW010000967.1, read as the reverse complement.
CACTCCCGCTCACAATGGCTAAATTGACTTCTGTTGTGGCTTTAATTCATATTACAAAGTAGAATGTAAACACTTCACTGCAGTGTCATACAGAATGTGGTTGGACAGTGTGAGCTAGAACCTTGGAGTGTTCAGTTGGAACAGGCTGCACAACTCCTTGGTTTGTTCTGCAGTCATTATTATCTTGCCAATAAATCTCTCTAACTTCACTGAAGCTGTTCTAGATTATTTCATGTGAAGAAGCACGGAGCACACTGCGAAGAGAAACCTTTCAAGCAGACAGGTTCTGTTGACATCCGATCCCTTTTTCCGGTTCAACCAAGTAGTGAAAAGAAGTAACTATAAGCAGTTTGGATAAAAAATGTTGAGGACCAGAACATTGCTGATCAATAATGGTGAGTAGTTATTAGAAAGGACTTGATTCAGAGCCCAGTACCTCGCAATGCAGTTGGTCTTGTGCAGACATCATCATGGATTGAGTGGGCATAAACAGTGATGAAAGACTATCTTCAAGCTTGGAACACACTACATTGTGTGACCACAATGTAAGGTGACATCACAGCGACCATTTTGAAACATTGCTGTGTGAAATACAACCTTGGAACAGCATTGCAGACTCACAATTGACCACAGCAGTGATGCTAGCAAAAAACTATTGGAGTAATTATTGAATCCACGTACTTGTGGGTAAGAAACAATTTAAATGTGAAGTATATTTATAAATATTGATACATGTGGCAATTAAAAACAATTTTGGAACACCGTTGACAATTAGACATGACCCTCTCTGCAGGGCCACCCCAAATGTGTTGCCTTCAACCCTCCTATTTTCTGAATTCACCTACACCTGATTGGCACATTCAAATTGCTTCTAAGTCCCTGGTATATGGTACTACATGTACATAGGGCCTGCAAATTAAATGCTACTAGTGGGTCTGCATCATCCATTGTGCAATCGCACTAAATAAACAATTTATACATATCTCGAGCCTGCCATTGCATCCTGTAGTGCAGTTTTAAACTACCATTTTGACCTGGCAAAATTAACCTTTTTCCCGGCCTAAACCTTCCTTTTTAATGCCTATAAATCACCCCTAAAGTAGTCCCTAAACGCCCACAGGACAGGGTGCATGGTTTTTTAAAAAGTAGGACATGTGGGTTTAAGTTTTACATGTCCTGGTAGTGAAATACTCCTAAAGTAATTTTTCACTCATGTAAGGCCTATCACCCATTGACTAATACTGAGTTGCCTTATTCCATTTAATTAGTGCTAACTTTGGATTGGGAGCAGATAGAGATATCATGTTTAGATTCAAATGAATTGTAATTTAAAACCCTCTTTAATGGTAAATTCGGATTTTAAGTCATAATTCTGAAAATGGCACTATTATTTGTGCCTTTTTCCAGTGTTCTGGGTCACATGACTGTGAGTGGCTCTGCTGTTGGGGTTTGTGTATTCCTCCCAGACAGTGACACAAAGGAGTCTAGCTTTGGGCAGGATGAGCTATCCTGGCAGGATGGCTGGGGGTTCAGCTGTGCCCTGCCCCACTTGGACTACAAAGGGCTTGTGTTAGAAATTGAGCCTCTAGTTGGCAGAAGTATGCACCCTGTCCAAGTAGGGACCACAGTCCTAGTCAGGGTAAGTCAGAAAGCAACATAAATTATTCTGTGCTCACCCTCTGGTAACTTGGCACATAACAGTAAAGCTGAACTTAGACGGCAATGTGTAAAGTATTTGTGCAATAACTCATACAACAACACAGTAAATACAACATGAAAAGACTCCACACCAGTTAGAAAAATAGATTATTATATTCTGAACAAAACATTCCTCCCTGCCCAGGAAGACCCACCAGAATGCAGATGAATGCTCAGAATGCAGATGATCCTCACCTTCCTGTGTTTGTGGCTGTCTAGAGGGAATGCACAAAGTGTAGCTGTCACCCAACCAAGAATGCTAGAACAACATTTTGTTACCTTATCAATGTGGTTCTGTAGAGGCACACGTTTTTTGGTCAGCAACAATGTAACCCTGAAAGGGTGGGGATCTATATGGTCAGTCTGACGAATATGGCCAGATCTTATGAATTTGGAGGCTTAAGAGATTCAATAATCACATATGCATTGGTGTGGTGCACAAATAACCTGAGAGCATTAAAAAGCTCCTGGCTAACAACCCTGATTTAGAAGAAGAAATAATCATCATTGAGAGAGTGGAACATACTACAGGTTGTGTGAAAGAGTTGGGGTGCAAAGATGTTGTTGCGAAAGTTGCCAGGGTGAAGAAAGTGTTGGCTAATACAGATGCTACAGATGTGGCAGTGGATCACACACATTCAACAGGTCAAATTGTTATTGCAAGAACTCCTTGTGCGGAGAGTGTGGGGAGAAAGGATGCTATGTTTTAGTATGTAAGCATTTATATGTAGTGGTAAAGTGCAGTAGAGGTATGGTGGACAAATTTGAGGAGGTTCAGGAAGGTGTGAGGAAAATTGGTCTACAGATCATAAGTGTGAATGAGGTTGAAGAGGATTGTGATGAATAAAAAATGACTACTCCTGAGTGCAGGATTATAGTGAGGGGCAAAGGCATTGGAGTACTAGTGGGTTCAGGCTCACCTTACATTTTTATCAGACAGAAGAATTGGGAGAAGGTGTTTGGAGGTGATGGAACTTTTTTGCGGGAGCCAGTCTTCACACCATTTGGTTATGGGGTAACTAGCATTGATTTAATTGAATATTGTCCAATGCACCTTGCTTTCAAGGGTAGCGAGAAAGACTGTAAGCAAAGTACATGATGCATGAAGAAGTTACAACTTGCTGGGACAGTGTCACAAACAGGAATTGGGAATTAAGTTGAATCGTTCTGCGATTAAAGTGTCTTATGTGAGGAAAGATGAAGGCATCATAGAGAACGTTTTTAGAGTATTTGAAGAGAAGCTGGGTCTACTCAAATATTTAGAATATGATTATTTCAATGAAATGAGTGATATCAGTAGTGCATAAGGTGAGGAATGTGTCACATTTATGTTGGAACCACTGAAAGTGGAACTTCAGAGAATGGAAAATTTGGCAGCAATTGAAAAAATACAGTAACAATAATGGCTTACACCTATGGTTCTTGCCCTCATGGATTGTGGCAAGAACATCAGGATGTATGTGGACCATTGTAAATTAAATAAATGCATCTGGGTAGATGTGCAATCGTCGCCTGATATTGCTGAGGAGCTGTCAGTTGTGGAGTTGTGTTGAGAGTAGGGGATCTGTCTTCAGCATACCGTCAGGTGATGTTGACTGAAGAATCTAGGTCTTTGCCATACTTCGTGACACCAATAGGTTTATTAGGATGCCATTTGACCTGGTGTCAGCTGCTAAGCGTTTTCAACGAGTAATGAAAATAATTTTAGAAGGTGTTAAGCAGGTATTGTTTTTACAAGACTAAGGGGCCGATTCCGATCTCGGCCGGTAGGGCACCGAATCGGATTCGGCTCAACCGGATCCGATTCGGAGCCCTCTTTCCCGACCGATTTGTACGTGCGTCCGGCCCGGCCGAGTAGCGATGCGGCGAGCGCACGCGAAATCGCCGACCGACTTGTTCGCGGGTCCGGCGCTCCGACCGACTCGCGCACGGACATGCGACTCGCACCGCGCGATGGAGACGTTCCCCGGCCGGGCAAGTACGATGCGCGCCACGCAGCAGTCCGACCGACTCGCGCCGTCCGGCTCGAAAGAGCAGTCGGAGTTGGACTTTGGGGGTCCGTGTCGGACCCCCTGTACGCTGCATAGCCGCGCAGTCGCACACGGGGGACCCATGGGTCCCCTCTACCTGTGCATGTACGCCGCGAGTCACTTCGAGGCGTACCCGCTGTAGGGGGCACCCTTGTTCGCCTCGCACTCCATTGGGTCAATGGGAGCCCGCGCACGCGTTGTACGTCCGGCTCCCATTGACTCACATGGGAGTCCGACCGACTTCGAGTCCGATTGCATGCGTGCGCATCGTACTCGCTCGGTCGGACTGCCAGAGTCCGATTCGGTCGGAAATCTCTCCGGGTCCGGCTCGGTCGGAGAGATTTCCGGCCTGAATCGGAATCGGCCCCTAAGTATTAGTTTATAGGAAGAATAGGGACAAATATAAGGTGTTGCTAGAGGTCTTCAAGTGGATAGAAGAAAGTGGCCTCATAATAAAAAGAAAGAAGTACCAGTTCAGTTTGTGCAGTGTAATAGCTACAGCACACTATTTCTGGTGAAGGCATTAGCCCCAAGAGAGTGAATCCCTAAGACACTGCACCTGAAGATAAAGGCCAGCTGTGTTCTTTCCTCGGTCTGGTTAAGTTTTATTCCACGTTTGTCATGAAATGTGTAGACTGATCCACCCATTGTCAGTCCTGATGAAGAAGAGGTGAGTGTATGAGCGAATGTCAGAATGTTTTTGCAGAAGTAAGTGACCAGTTGGAAATTATGCCCACCCTAATTCCTTTTAATGTCAAACAGACTAAACCATTTCAATGGCTAATGCTAGTTTAGAATGTTTAGGTGCTGTATTGTCTCAGGTTGAGAATGGAAAGGAAAAGATTATGGCATTTGATTCTTGATCCCTGAAGGGTGCGGAGGTGAATTAAATGCAAGATGGTCTATCTTCTACACAGGCAAAACAGCATTTCAATTTGTTTGTAGAGTCTTCCACCCTTAGTCAGATGTGATCACAGACTTGGTAAATGTATTCTCATATATTCCTTGCATCATTAGATGGTTGGAGTGTGTCAGGGAGCTTAACTTATATCTGGTTGGTCCAAAGAATGGAGCCATGGATTGTAATTCTTCGTTGCCCTTGTCCTGAAGTAAGGCAGCAGTATACTCCTGCTGGTACTGTTTGTCAAAGAAAGTGCATTGACTAGGGAGGAATGGATAGAGGTGAGGTTGAAGGATCAGGTACTGGGAGGGATTGACAAGTATGCCGATGGGGGGGGGGATGGTCCTCTTTTGGTGCACTATTAGAATCTGAGAAACCATATTAGTTAATTGGAGATGATTTATATCTGGAAGACACTGAATTATGTTGGAGTAATAGGTAGATTTCTGTTGATGGTGTCGGGGAGAGTTAGTGGACCAACCCTACAAGGAACACTTGGGAAGGAATTTAACCATAACAAGAGTTAGGGAGTGTTACTGGCAGCCCATAATGGTGAAATGAGTTGTGAAGGACGTGAAAGCAGTGACAAGAGCAAAACTGTGAGAGAAACTTCCCTATCTCCAATGGAAGCTCCTCGTTTGGTTTGGTTAAAGGTGGCTATGGACATTGTTGGTCGTTTTGATTTGTTGCAACATGATGAGCTGTGTGTTTTACTGGTTGATTATACGTCAACATAAATTGCTACTAAATGTGATTTTGTTTACTGCAGGTGTAGTGTTGGAGGTATAGAGAGAGAGGAATTTGCTACAAAATGAGCACCAAGTACCACAGTGACAGACAATGAAGTGCAATTCACAGTGGAAAAGATGCCGACAATTCTTAGTGACCTGGTGATTATGCATCATAGAACAGATCTTTATAGGCCCCAAGCTAAGTTATCAGTAGATAGAATGAATAGATTAGTGAAAGGGTGCCTTCAAAGGAAATCACTGACAGTGTGAGTTGAGAGAGACTAATGAGGCAAATTGAACTACATCACACAGCTTAACAGGGATATCACCTTTTGCAGATTGACAAGTATTTTAAATGAATCACCATCTTGTTTTCCAGTGTTGTACATTGCATGTTTAGCCCGACTGCTAAAGTAAGCATAGCCTTGTTCTGAAGTTGGCATAACCAAGCAAGAACTGCAGAAGTCAGCTTTTTAATGTCGTTTACTGTATCTTTATCTAAAGGCCCCTCACGTTCTTCCCATAAGAAGTCCTAGGCACTTGCTCGAGTCTATCTGCAGTTTTGGTTCGATCACATGTTCTGTCCTCCACTTACTGAATTAAGACAAATTCCAATAAAATAATAGTCTTAAAATGTATAGAATGTAGCATTATGTTAATCAGACAGGGAAGCACTAGTCTGTGACAATGCAAATTACAATTGGAATATTTTTGATCCATGTTAGGTATTTTTGCATTAAACGTGCTAGACTTTTATGATCTTTCCTGAGTGTCTGATTTCTTTCACAAAATCTGGTGCTTGGAAAAGTCTTCACTTGAGGATAAAATGGGGACAAGCGCTGGACTAAACTCCACTTGATGACCCCATGCACCAGAGGCAAGGGAGACATTTCTCCAGGAGGAATGGGGTGGATCATGGCTCAGCACTGGGCTAAGTGATTCGACCATACAATGCTCGCTGAACTAAATTAAGGTGAAGTCTAACCATGCTTAATATTTGTTACTTTACGTTGCTTTGCATACACTGTTTTGTAATGTTTGTGATGTGCTAAAAGTGCTGTCTGGGCAGGAAATGATATGCTAATAGACTGGCTGGGTAGGTAGGAATGTGAGGAGTCCTCTAGTGAAGACAGTGTGTTTGCAATCCACAATATAGAGAGAGTGGGCTCTAGAGCATTTCTCTGTACAATGTGCCACAGAGCAAGAAAAATAAGACTCTTACTTTGCTGTGTGAAATAGATGGTCCTTCACACCGGGTTATAAGCTAGGGCCACCTGCCAGAAATGAATCTTCTTCTACCTCTACTCCTGTAACTGGTCCAGACATCCAAGGCCAGCCAGACCCATTTGTCGTGGAAGGAAGCCAGCACGCCTGTCCTCTTCCCCTGCACACGCACAATGATGACCCATCGGCTCTGATCATTACCACCTGCATCCAAGGTGAACGGCTGTCTTCCAGATACTGGATACTCTGCGTGTTTGGCCTTCTCTCTTTGACACTGCCCTCAACCTATGGCTCATGATGGGATACTTCATGGTTGTGGAATGCAGACTTGTCAGAAAGTCAAACTGTACTGCACCTGTCCTTAAACGGAGCTGCTGTCCTGTGCATGAGAACACCTCCTATTTGTTGTTGCTAGAGAGTATCGCCAAATAATAACTCTTTCTTAATGCTGGCCTTGCATTCACTTGCCCACTTATGTCTGGGGGCGGGGTGCCTTTGATCCGAGTACCTCTCAGCACACACAAGAGTTGCTTTGATCTGTTTACCATGCCTACCATTTGCCCAAATGAGCATACTTTTACAATTCTACAAGCTAATATTGGGCAGGCACTATACATCCTGCCTTTTCTGTGCATGGAATGCTTTGTGAACATCAGAAATTAACTAATTGGGGCATTTTTTCTAGGTCAAAATGAGTGTGAGACCGTGGTAGAGATTATATCTCACAGCACCACCCCCTACGAACACCGTTTCCCTACTTGTATGTTGTTTCATAAACTTTGTTATCAAAAGAAGTATGTCCATTTCATCTGTGGCTAGAAAGCACGTCCCTGACTGCCCCAAGACTGGGCCAGAGTCTGGTATGTTGGCTACATGGTCCATACAATCAGATATCCTGCAGTACGTCCCCTTCAACAACGGCAAAGACACCGTGAGGTGCCCGAAACAAATAGTTTCGTTTTCCAGCTATGGTCTAGGGCAAGTCATCACAGAAACTAGCCAAAATGCCAAAATGCTAGAGAAAACAGCCAATACCACTGCCATGTCTTTAGGCCTGATAACGGATCACCTAACTATGCTCTTGCAGAATAGAGTGGCCCTGGTTTATGTCCTTGCGGACAAAGTGAGGGGTTGTGCCATAGTATGGTCAGAATATTGCACTCACATCCCTGACACCTCTCTCAGTATCCATGCACAGACAGATCACATCAAGAATAGCCTAAAAGAATTACTCAAAATTAAAAGTGGCTTTGGCTTGAATGGAAGTGCCATCTGGTCTTGGATATCTTGAATATTTGGAAAATAGGGAATTAATTCAAAATAGAAATAGTAGCAATTCATGTTGTGCTGCCCTTCTATGTTCGAATCAAACCCAGCCTATGCATCATTCATTGTGCTTGCAGATATAAAGGCATTGCCCATGCTTATCCACTTAATATTGATGAGAGTGTTAATGAAAACTGTAACAATAAACATTTTAAAACTGAAGTGATTAGGCTATGTGATTTCACTGTGAAATTCACCTCCAGGTAAAAAACGGGGGACTATGGAAGCACTTTTGTGCAAATAAATGTGTTTATAATATCACGTTAATTCGTTTTTACACCTGCTTATACCACTACTAGAGCCTTAGCTTCCTTCACACTGACAAGTATTTTAAATGCACTACCATCTTGTTTTCCAGTGATGTACATTTCACACTTAGCCTGCCTATTGGAGTAAGTGTAGCCTTGTTATGAAGTTGGCATAGCTAAGCGAGAACTGCAGATTTAGTGGTCAGCTTTTTACTGTAGCTTACTGTATCTTTATCTGAACGACTTATCAGAGGGGAAGAGTTAAGCACCAGCTCGTTACTGTCTAGCAGGAATTTCTGTTTGATCCTGTGTTTGGTCCTCTGCTTGGTGCATTGAGAAACATTGTAGGAAAGTAACATGAAAATGTATAGAATTTAGCACTATACGCGACAACTGATAAGATGGCGAAGTGCTGGTCCATTAACATTGCAAATTGCACCTAGAATATTTCTGATGCTTGGTCACTATTTTTTGCAATAAACGTGTTAGACTTCAAAGAGCTCTCCCAAGTGTCTGATTTCTTTCACAATATGTGTCTTAGGGTTCACAAATGTGTGTATAGACTTGTTATTCATAATTACCTTTGGATATTTTCTTTCGTTTGTTCCTAAGTGATTTAGTTGTTTCAAATACTGTAAGCTATTTTTTCATGTTTTTTTGTGGGAGGAGAGATGTGTTTCAGCTTGATTCAATAGGAGGTACCAAGTAGAATGTAACTGTTTCACTGACCGTGTCAATGGTGTGTCTTTCAGAATGTGGTTAGGGAGTGTGAGCTGGATGCGTAGAGGGCTAATTTGAAACAACCCGCTCAATTACTTGGTTTGTACAGCAGTGATACCATCATGCTATTGATCTGCCTAATTTCAACTTTTCTAGATTATTTCATGTGGAGGCGAGTGCAGCTATTCGTATATATATATATATTTGCTTTGATTCCGAAATCAACAGAGAACGCCCGCCGGCAGCGTAAGTGACTCACCGCATTACTGGCATTGTGAAGACGTCTCCGTGAAAACCTTTCGAACGGCAGTTCATTCAGAGGTATCGGTTGAGCCGAGGAGGGTGAGACAGCAGCCAGGGTTCGTCAGGACAGCTGTCCGCAAGACGCGATCCGAGTGGAAACGATCGGACGATCGAACTGAATTGTGGGCAATGGAGTTCTTGAAAGGCCGGGAAGCATCAGCAAGCTTAATTTTCCCAAAAACTTCAACTGAGAGCAATTGAGAGGGAACAGGCACTAACCAGCCACAACCAGCGTCAACCATTAAACAAAAGGGCAACATTCTGGAGAAACTACGGTGTGGTGGGAGGCGACATCGCTCCAAAATTTCCTGGACGTCGACCGGATACCTAGAGGACTCAGAATTTTCATTGTGCCTACACTCAACAATCCAAAGCAGGAAGTGTTGAAAGCATGGATGGACAACACCACAGCCTGCTCGAAAACAATGCTACACATCCTGATTAAAAACGCATGGGATGAGCACAAAGACCTGCTGGAACAGATACAAAATTTACTCGATGACATGGCAAAACATCCAGACCAAAATGAGGTAAAGAAAGTTTTAGCTGCATTGAATGACAAAATTGTCAACTTTGAAAAAGAAATTATAGAAAGAAAGCAGAGAAAGTTTGAAAGAGACGAAAGGAATTTCAGATCTGGAAGAATTTTAACGTTTGCGAGGAAATTCGACAAACTTCGCGCCAATCTCAATAAAGATCGAGCATTGGGAGCAGCAGATAGAGGGAGATGGGAGTCCGGTACGAGTCTAAGCTCCGACGTTGGGTCCATTGACAGCAGCAACTCCAACCCCTCTGAAATTGTTTCTTTTTCCGAGGAACTGCCCCTCTTGCAAGAAATCAACGAACAATCGATACGAGGGAGAACACGGGGCAGAGGAAGAGGAGGAAAAACAAAAGCAAAAGATGACGAGACCGGCGTAGAAAAGAGCAGAAGCACTGGCGTGGGAACAAGGGTCCAGAATCAGAAGGGGAAATAATGGATGGACAAGAGCTCACGGTAATCAATTTATCCCAGAGAAATATTACTAAAAATGAGGAAGATGTGCTCAAATTAGGCTTAACCTTTTGTCCAGATACACCCCTAGACTACACACAGCCTTGTATCGACCTGTATTTGTTTGTACGCAAGCTGAAACTTTTTAAAATACATAACCTTAAAAAGAAAGGGCAGTGCTCCATACAAGTAAATAAACCCATTACATCCCTTTGTATTGAAGACATAAACATTCTCAGATCACTTGAGGAATAAAGAGAGGAACCAGGGGTCCAGGGCACACAAACAGGGGATCTTTTTGATCCTATCAACATTTCCACAGTAGCTAATTTTGGAATTGACCCAGCAACACCTGCTGCAACTTCTTTTAGAGCCAAATCTAAATATATGCCCCAGATCGCCAGAGACAACATTGATATTTTTCATGAGGCGGTCAATCAGGATATCTTACATCTTCTAAAAAAAACAGTTACTAGATCCAACATAACTAGAGCACAGAGGGAAGCTATAGTGGCCTTACAGAATGATGAAGGCATTATAATTAAACCGTCTGACAAGGGCGGAAACATTGTCCTGTGGGACAAGAGTGTAGGAAGGTGGAATCTGACTGCATGGTTGCCCCCACTTTTTTCTCCTGGTGTTTTGCTGGTTTTCGACTTAGTTGGACTGGGACCCTGCTATTCAGGGCCCCACTTTATCTGCTTTCTCTTTAAAATGGATTCCCTGTACCTTAGGTACACTTCAGATTGGATTCTGGGGTGCCCTTATAGTCCCTAGTATATGGTATGCTATGTACCCAGGGCATAGGTACCCCAGAGGCCCACCAGGGGCTGAAGCATGTATTATGCCACCCCTGGGCAGCCTTCCAAAATGACACCACAGGACTGCTACAGCAGCCTGAGTAAGGGGGTGCATGCATCCCTTACTGAGATATAGGTTCACTATATCTCACCCTATCACTGCACATATAAAACTATCAGTCACCCCTATGGCAGGCCTTATCAATACTGAAGGCAGGGTGCTTGGTTTTGTGTGAGAGGGTACCCATGCATGAGCAGAGCCCCTCTGCAGCCTTGGGAATCTACTCTCCGGGGTTGTCTGTGATGCAGCCTGGCAAACACAAGGAGATGATGGACGGAGCGCTGAAACTTTTCAGGCACTCACCCCCAGTCACAGATCTGGGTTGAATCCTTCATCGTTCTTTAGCTCACTTCACCACCCCAGTTCAAACACAGCTATATGCAAATCAGTCTTGGCCCTGTGCCTCATGGGAACAGTCCAGCCCGAACTGCCAAGCCATGTCTTCCCTGGACCGGAAACAAGCATCCTGGGACCGGTTTCGGGCTAACAGCCCTCATCAGCCAGGCTAGCTTGAATCCAGTGGCAAAGTGAGCAAGGGACCCACGTCTGGGCATACCCTGCCAACTTAGGGCGAACAAAGCAAACACAATGAGATGATGGACGGAGCGCTGAAACTTTTCAGACACTCACCCCCAGTCACAGATCTGGGTTGAATCCTTCATCGTTCTTTAACTCACTTCTCCACCCCAGTTCAAACACAGCTATATGCAAATCAGTCTTGGCCCTGTGCCTCATGGGAACAGTCCAGCCCGAACTGCCAAGCCATGTCTTCCCTGGACCGAGTCAAGCATCCTGGGACCGGTTTGGGCTAACAGCCCTCATCAGCCAGGCTAGCTTGAATCCAGTGGCAAAGTGAGCAAGGGACCCACGTCTGGGCATCCCAGGATGCTTGTTTCCGGTCCAGGGAAGACATGGCTTGGCAGTTCGGGCTTGACTGTTCCCTTGAGGCACAGGGTCAGACTGATTTGCATATGGCCATGTCTGAACTGGGGTGGCGGAGTGAGCTAAAGAATGATGATGAATTAAACCCAGATCAGTTGACTGGGGGTGAGTGCTTGCAATGTTCAACACTCCGTCCATCATCCCCTTTGGTTTTGCTATGTTCGCCCTAAGTTGGCAGGGTATGCCCAGATGTGGGTCCCTTGCTCACTTTGCCACTGGATTCAAGATAGCCTGGCTGATGACGGCTGTTAGCCAGAAACCGGTCCCAGGATGCTTGTTTCCGGTCCAGGGAAGACATGGTTTGGCAGTTCGGGCTGGACTGTTCCCTTGAGGCACAGGGTCAGACTGATTTGCATATGGCCATGTCTGAACTGGGGTGGCGGAGTGAGCTAAAGAATGTTGATGGATTAAACCCAGATCAGTTGACTGGGGGTGAGTGCTTGCAATGTTAAACACTCCGTCCATCATCCCCTTTGGTTTTGCTATGTGATGCAGCCTGACCATATACTCTTAAGTGCATTATAACCAAACGGTAAATGCTAACTTTGGGATGGCTGCACGGAAACATGTTGTGTTTGGTGTCAAACACCTTGGAATCATACCCCCACACCAGTAACTGGTGTGGGAGTATGATCCCACCCTTCTAGAGGGAGAGACATGACAGCACCGGTATCCCCGGTACCAGCTAACAGAGCCCTGGCATCACAAAATGGATGCTGCAGCCACAGACAAGAGTCTGGCCTCCTGCTGCTGACCGAAACTCCGGCAGGGGAGGCCTGGACAATAGGTTTCCTGTCACAGGGAGGTGTTACCACCTCCCAGACAGGCTTTAGTATATTGGGGCTGGGTGGGTGCACTCTCAGAGTGCTTTGAAGTCCTGCACTGGGGGCACATTTGGTGTCCCTGTGCATAGCCCAGTTCAAACCGGTTGCAGGGGCTACCAGCCCCTGCTCTGGCGCAAAACTGGACAAAGGAAATGGGTGTAGCCACCACTCTTTCCAAACCCTCCCATAGGTGGGTCCCCTGAGTTAGTCCAACCCCTTCCTTGGGTATAAGGTAGGAAAGTCTGGCAACAGGACTTTAGATATCCCTGGATGAAACTCTGAAACTGAATCCTGGACCTTCGACGATCTGTTCAACGCCAGATGACTGAAGAATCTCCCTTGGAGTAAAGGAGTTACTCCCCCGCTTGGCAGGCACCAAAGACGCATCTGTCCGGTCTGCATCTCCGAAGCTCCCGCCGGACGCTGACAACTCTGCAACCCAGGAGGTGGGTTTCCAGACTTCGCAGAGGCTGACCCAAGTCCCCAGCAAAGCTGAGACCCGTAGCCCTAGTGGGTACCGTGGAACCAGAACCCCTGGACACCCTGCACATTTGCAAGTGCATAGGCTTCTGGTCAATCCTAGAGGCTGTGCTTTGGCATTCTTGTAGCCCTGACCTCGAGCAGTAAATCCATTGAAGATTGCTGGCCTGCCCACTCCGAGTTACCCGTGGGCTGCCATTTTGTGATTCTGCTTGAGGTCCCTTCGCGATCCCTTGTCCATCGACTTGTGGGTCCCTCAGAAGGACAACTCTACTTTTAATGGGCCTCCCTGATTGCTCCAGGCCTGCCCTGATTCTCCCCTGCTTGGGGAGTCCCTTGGACCTCGCTGGTCTGCACCGAAGTCTTTGTTCTCTTCCTGCATGGGTTGCTGTTGCCAAGGCTTGTTGTGTCCAATCCGGACAACGACACTGCAGCAAGTGACTTCCTTTGTGGGTCAGCTCGAATCCAGCTCCTGGTTGTTGTCGACACCTCCTGGTCCTCGTGGCTGCAGAGACAATCTTCACCTCATCGAACTTGAAGCACCCGACATCGGTGGGCATTTGACTATCGTGCCCCTGGTCACTGGCTAGTGACCCAGACTCTGTCCCCTCTGCTTTCAGGTTCTTCACACCTTCGATCCAGGCTTGGATCTCTTCGGACACTTCTCATCTTCCCTGCAGCAGCACTTTCCAGCAAGCTGCCATTGAAAACAATGGCGCGACCCAACACCATTTGACACCTATGCACCCTGCTTCCCTGGGTGAGGTAACACGAGTACTCCAGTACTCCCGTGGGTGTTGGCCCTAGAACCCTCTAAGTCCAAAAGGGTTTGTTCCTAGTCCACTGCGAAGTGTCCCTAAACTTTAAAACTCTAACCGCGACTTTCCCCATAGAAGCTAACGGAGTTCGCGGCTGTGTTCAAACACTGCACACGTCCCCCGTGGGTCCCCTGTGTCACTACCTTGGGTGGTTCCTTTGGATCCCAGCAATTAAACAGGCTCTAGGCCTTGTGTCTAGTCAAGTCGTGGTTCTTATACCACTTTCTTAATATATGGTTTGGTTCGCCCCTAGGGCCTATCGTATATTGTGCTAATTTACTGTGATATTTGAAGTGTAACATATGTGCTTTGACCACTAGCCTCATAAAGACACTAGTAGGGTGTGTTTAGAAATAAATACATATATTTTATATATATACCTGGTGTGGTCTCCTTTCATTTAGCCATTCAAGAGATTATAGACTGGTAAAACAAACAGCTTTACACTCCTTCAAGACTTAGCCTGAAGGCTGCTCTCCATAGCTACCACTAGGATAGCTTTCAATAAAGGTTGTCTTTAAACCTATCATCAATAAAGGTCGTTTGGACTAGTGCAAGGTGCCCACTATAACTAGTGGACAGCATATACACAAAGAGTAATTACATACAAGAGAATGATACAGCTCAACAACACTACCTGTTATGTCAAAGTAGACAAATCTTACCTGGTTAAATTACAGGCTAGATTCACTGATTTAATGAAGGGGTGGACAGATGACAACTTACTTAATTGGGATGAGCAGCAATTCCTAAAAAATGATACACCCACAGTGCCCACCTTTTATCTGCTCCCCAAGGTGCATAAAAATACACTTCACCCACCAGGTCGCCCAATAGTTTCCTCTAAGAACAGTCTTTTTGAGAATGTTTCGATCTATGTAGATCATTTTTTGGCAGGATATGTCAAGGATTTAACATCGTATGTGAGAGATACGAAGGATTTTTTACAAAAAATTGAGAATATACACTGGGGCACAGAGCATTGGTTGGTATGTTTGGACGTGGAAAGCCTTTACACAAACATTAGACACAGAGATGGCCTCAAAGCATGCGAACACTTTCTTAAAACCAGGAGTATCCATCTATTGGCACATACACATATGTTGCTTCAAATGATAGAGATCTGTTTGTTGGAAAATGTGTTCATGTTTAATGGGGTATTGTATAAACAGATACAGGAGACTTCGATGGGCACCTGCTTCGCCCCCAGCTATGCTAACCTTTTGGTAGGCTGGTGGGAGAAGCAGGTGCTCTGGAGCGAGTCACTCGAATATTGGACCAGCAAAGCGAACATTTGGTTAAGGTACTTCGATGATGTCTTTTTTGTTTGGGAGGGTAGGGAAGAAGAACTCCTACAGTTTGTCAATGAATTGAACCAGAATACTGTCAATATCAAATTCACCATGCAACACAGTCAGCACACAGTGGACTTCCTTGACATTAGGCTTACTATCAAGGACAATAAATTGGTGACAGACCTTTTTTAGAAAAACAACAGCAGGGAATTCTGTACTCCACTCAACCAGCTGTCATCCACCCAATTTTAGGTGGAGCATCCCGTTTAGTGAGTTCTTGCGGGCTAAAAGAAACTGTAGCTCAGAAAGCAACTACCAAAGGAACAAGAAAGAGATGATGAGCAGATTTCGGGCAAGAGGGTATCCCCTCAAAATGCTCAAGATGGGTGAGAAAAGAGCAGATTCCATCATGAGAAGTGAGGCTCTCTATAAAGCGCCCAAAGCCAAACAGACTGAGAAAGAATCCCCCATTAGATTGATAACTACTTATAATACTCAATCTGCCCAATTTAGCCAAATCATCAAAAAGAGATGGGACATTTTGACACAGGATCAGATCCTGGGAGATAAATTGGACCAGCATCCATCAATAACTTACAGAAAGGGCCCCTCGATTAAGGAAATGCTAGTCAGGAGCCATATGGAACATCGTAAACCCACTTGGTTAGAAAGAACTGGGGGATTCCACAAATGTGGAAAGTGCAAGGCCTGTAGCAACAGTGAAAATGTGAGGGAAGTCAAACTTCAGAGAACTAACAGGCAGTGGATTATAAAAAAGAACATAAGTTGTGGAACTGATTTTGTTATTTACGTGATCACTTGCCCTTGTGGCAACTGGTACATTGGATCCACTACCTTCCCTGTGAAGAAAATGATTTTGGAGCACTGGCGTGCTATCACAAACAAAGATCTCAGTTATAGCACCGCTAGACAGGCACACAACAGCGATTGGACTACTGCTAAATACTTTGCACTCAATACCATCCCCAAGAATCCGAGGGGGGGAATCGGATCCAAGCCCTGCGCAGGTCAGAATCCAGGTTTATTCTACAAGCTGGTAGTGTCTTTCCGATTGGAATGAATAATGATGAAGAGATGTATGTACATCTATAATCAACTGTTTCCTTAACACCTTTCAAGAACCAGAGTTTTCTATATAAACTTTGAATTCTATGTGTTATTTGTATGTAATATTTAACCCATCCCCTTATTTTCTTTTTGTATCCCTTCACTGTTAAAATTTTAAATGTGCATTGCATGTGACCAGCTTATAGGGTGGCAGAATGGTTTTTGACAACAGTTCATTTTCCCCATGCAGACTATTTAGGAGCCTGACCGATAAAGTCTCATTCATTCTCAGTAAATGGTGCTAAGTCTTATGCCTTTTTGACTACAATGAACCCTTTTTCATACATAGTAAAGTTGTTTGTCTTTTTGCTCTTTTACAGATTTACCACATGGAATCTTGGGGTGCCTTCACTAAGATTAGAAGTTATGAGCACGGAGATCCGGGTCTTTTTAATCGACAACCGCTTTCTCCTTATTAGCATCACATGGATAATTTAGTCCGGAGGTACACCGCACGATGGTTAGATCACATGCCCCCCATCACTGGTTTTTGATTTTTTGATTGGGTACTATACCCGTGACAGTATTATGTAGAACCAGTGGGTAATAGCTTAAGACTTGAGTACAAACAACGGCTGTAGGGGTATTTTACTCTGGGATATTGTAGCCAATATTGTTGCACTTATCACATGCATGACATTATGTATTCCAAACATGGTCTGACTCCTTCATGTGTTTCTAACAGTACAGTGAACTAAGGGGTACTATACCCTAAACTGTAGCATGTGATTTACTCTTATAGATACTGTGGGGACTAAGCAGTTGCAGTCCTGTTTCTATGGTCATGAGGAAAATCCGGCATTGGCATATATTCATTAATATCAATATGATAAATCTTGCTTTGCCACAATCTTATACATAAACATTATGAGGTTTATTATTTGTTTTATTTGCACTTTTGAATTTAGCACTGTATTTGTCTGGATGATGGTTGAAACCAAGAGTCTTTCTTTTATGTCGCACGTCGTGTGTGATGCGACTTGTATAAAAAAAATTAAACTCGGAACATGGTCATGTGACCAAGAGCTGTTTAGCTCGAAACGCGTCGTTTGTGCCCGAAATAAAAATCAACTTATTGAAACTTGGATCGGTGTGGCTCGTGTTTACATTAACGAGAAGCTTGGTGGTGGATATATATATATATATATATGTGTTAGAAATGGGATCTCTGGTTGGCTAAGGCTTGCGCCAAAGCCAGGCAGAGACCACCACTCTAGTCAGGGCAAGGGAGTTACACGCCAAAGATAACCCCTGCTCACCCCCTTGGTAGCTTGGCACGAGCAGTCAGGCTTATCCCGGAGGCAATGTGTAAAGCGTTTGTGCACGCACACAGCAACAACATACCAGGCACACCACAAGAAGGAACTCCACACAAGGTTATATCAAAAATAGCCTTTGTATTCTCATAACACATTAGAATAGTACTCACATAATATACATGGTGCCACCTGGCACTAGGTCATATTTACAAGGGATTATTTACACCTGACAGGGCCAACTGGACCACTGTCAGGACCAGCACAAAGCGAACTTAGTAAATGTAGCACATATCATAAACGTACAACCAGTAATCACCGGTAACCACTGTACTCAGCATCATCCTGTAACATAAACCACATTATGCACAGTATCACATTAGGCGCGAAATACATTCTGCGCCTACCTCATAAGCCTAAACGCATTAGACCATACCCTCACCAGCATAAACATATTACGCATTAGTCCTCACCAGCATACACGCAGTATGCAATAATCTCATTAGCCTAAACATCATTAGACACATAAATCATATTAGGGCCTGGCGCCCTATTAACCTCATAGTCCCCCTGGCCAACTGGCCTTCTTGGAGGGCTCAAATGCCCTATGTCCACAATGTCAGGGCTGCTGCCTAGGCAGCGAAATCCACGGGCGCCACTGCGCAAACCTAAACGTAGCAGCTGCCCACTAATTGCTGGGCAGCTGGGAAACTCACTGGCACTCACTGTGCCTCTGGTCCCTCTCAGGGACTCTCTCTCAATTGTGCCCCGTTCGTGGCACTTTGCATAAATGAGGGGGGCCCGGCACCTCTGTGCCCTCTGGACCCCCTGTAGCACTACAACATGTGCCACAATCGTTGGGGCGGCCCGCTCTCGGGCGGGCCCGCCCAGGCACCGACAATGTGCCTCGATATGCCCCCATAGACACGGGGCCCTCTGGGGCTCTCTTATTCATAGTAACAACTGCCCCCCAAGCACTGGAGCGGCCCGCTGCCAGACGGGGCCGCTCTGACTCTGTGCCTCTCATCGGCACTGACACCAAGAACCATCACGGAGCCCCACTCACCAGCTGCGGGCAGGACTCCTCCGGTCGTCGCTCTAGGTCTCCTCCCTTGCAGGTGGGAGCGGCAGCACTTCTCTCGCGGCGCGGGGCTTCCCTTCGCTCCTGGGAGCCCGCGCTGCCATCGGCGGCCTCTGCCGCCTTTCTCTTCACCCGGGCCCCTCCTGGGACCCGGGACTTGCACATGGAGCCTGCGAGGCTCCGGGCTTCTCCTCTGGCGTGTGCGGGGCTTCCCTCAGCTCTCGGGAGCCCCCTGCACTTCCGGGTCGCCTCCTCCTTTGGCAGCGCTTCCATTGGCGGCCGCGGCAGCCTCCTCCTCTCGGCCCCGCCCAGCGTCAGGCACCTCGCCTGGCTTCCTGGTCGCGGTGGCTCGCTCGGACTGCGGCGGTGAAACGCGGGGTGGGCACCCGCTATCCAAAGTAGCATGAGAGCGGGGTGGGCACCCGCTCTCCAACGTGAAATCACTCATAAGCGGGGTGGGCACCCGCAAACAATTCCCAACACGGGGTGGGCTCCTGCTTCCAGCAGCATCACGGGGAATCCTCACGTCGGGATTCCCCCAAAGGACGGGCAGCACAGCGCTGCGTAGCCCACGCTCTTCCTCTTTTGGGGAAATTAAGAATAAAGCGCTCACAAGGCGCTAGGAGCCCCAAGAGAGTCCTCAAAGATGAAGGGGCAATGCAGGGCCCAGGGAGGCAAGCCCTCCTGGCAGCCCCCGCTGGGCCCCCAGCAGCAGCACGCCCTGCAGGAATCAGGTACCAAGACTGAACAACATTCATGGGGTCACAGCCCCTTCTTTTATCCACAAAATCCCCCTTGTGTCACAGCACAGGGTTGGGGAAAAACCAGACGCAACTGGTTTGGGGGAGCTTTGGAGCACTTTGTTTTGCTCAGCTCTCTCTCCTTTCACAGGACAGGCTAGGGACATCAGACGCACCACAGGGGGTGGAGCCAGCATTGTGGAGGGAAGGCACAGCCCTATTCAGGTCCCAGGTGCAACTCCTCCCTCCCATCTAGATGCAGATCTCCCTATTCAGCCCTGCGCTGACTCACCCTGCCCCTCCAGGAGCCACACACACCTCCCAGCCCCTGTCACTCACAAGCCAGACATGCAATTCACATCAGGCAGGCAGACACAGAGCACACATAAATGCCAACTTCTAAAAGTGGCATTTCTACACCAGTCACAATAAATCTGCGCACACCATTGCGCAGCATTTATTCTCACGAGTTCGCACATACTAAACTCGCCCCTGCACTCCTCTCACACCAGGAATTACCATGGACACACATATCCCCCATGCATTCCTATGGGAGGGCAGGACAATCTCACCACACGCACTCAGCGCGCACGCACTTTACACTGGCCCACAGTGCTAAAGTGCCCAGAGACTTAAAACTACTGACACACAAGGCAAAAAGTTTAGGGGTGAACCGGCCAAAAAGGGCCAAGTCCAACACAACCCCCTTCCAGCCAAAACGCAGGGCAGACCAATCACCACCGTGATGGGCTTCCCTGCTTGGGGCGATAGAACACGGACGCGGGCCTGCACTGCAGGGACACCCTCCAGTTCTACGCCACTTGGAACCCATGGAATCCAACTAAGAAAAAAACTCCGGACCAACTAGGCTACCCCATTGGTACTCCTTAGTTGTCCACGGCCAGGACCAGGCCCTGGCCACTGGTCCTTGCCAATCCACAGAGTGGGGGGCAGTAACCCCTGGCATCCAATAGCCATTCTCCACTCTCCCTCTCAGTGTAGTTCCAAACTACCACTGATCCTTCAACCGAGGGTCCGCACCCTCAGGCTGACCAGAGGTCACGGGCGAAGCGTCTCCTCACCCTACCTCTACTTCTGGGGTTCCGCACCCTCTCAGGGGAAGCACCCTCCAGAACACAACTCTCCCACCAGTTCAGGACCTCTCTCCATCCCTGGTCTACCACCTGGGAAATAAATTCACCGGCTGCACCGGGGTCAGAGGCGAGGACTCCCTCCCTCTGCACCCCCTTCCAGAGTCCGATACCCTCCCAACTGGAGTGGTACCCCCTAAAAGGCAAACCGGCCAGGACACTGATTACAGTCGCCCTGCCGTCCAGGTCAGGAAACACCTGAACCTGGCTCCCCAACCCAGGGACGGTACCCTTTGGTCAGATGCCCGGCGAACCAGGACTTCACGGGAGCACGCATGCCCCCTTGAGGGTGACACATAACTAATGTGTCGTGTGACAGTCTGCCTGGCGCAGATCTCACGACCTCCTGTCCATCTGACAGTGCGTGCAGATCCCCCAGGACAGAAGTGGCGTCACCATGGTCATTCATTGGCGACTCAGCCCTTCTGGCTGGCCCCTGACCCACTGGTTCTTCCACTGAGGACTCTTTCCCCCTCTCACCCCTCACTCTGGACCTCTGCACCCTCCCAACTGGAGTGGTACTGCCAGACACCAGGACCGCTGGAGCTCTGGTTACAGACACTCCACGTCCTCTAGACAATGGGATATCCTCCTCAAATGGCCTACAAGTACAGCCTAGGCCCCCAACCTGGTGTTCCCTGAAGAAACCATCCAGGCCCTGGGACTGGGTTTCGGGCACCTTGGGACACAGCCCACACTCACTCCTTCTCCTCTGAGACAGGACGGGAGCCCCTACACCCCTCCCACTACACTGGGACCTAGCTGGGCTACACTGAACCTCTTCCACCACACAGGACCGGAAGATACCCGAGCCACTCTTGTTGGAATCATTCTCCAATGCCTCTGCAGGACCCTCTAGCACACAGTCAGAGGTCCACCTCCCGTGCAAGCTCCTTATCACCAAAAGAACTCACACCCACTCGTCCAGTGCAACACACCACTCATCCAGACACGCCCCCAACCAAGACTGGTGAGACAGTTCCTTACTGCCCCTGAATCTCAACCTGTACCCCTCTTACTGGGAACCAGGTACCATACTGTGGGAACGGGGAATGGGACTTCCTGCACTGGACACTATATTGCTGCCACCACTGGATCCCACCCTTACTGGTGAATCCAGACAACTCAACTTAGCTCAGGGGATAAACTACCCTCCAGAGCTAACTTTTTCTCCTCCACACTCCCTTTCTTCCCTCCTATCCACCCACACCTCTGGGGACAGGAAAAGGGATTGGGCACTGGACCCAGCAAGTGACTCCCTATCTATGGGAACCTCCCAACCTACTGGCGTCCCGCCCTGTCATTTTCTCTCTTCTGCCACCAATCATAAAAGCGCAGAAAACACCATTAAAAAATGACACTGTTGAGGAGAAAAATAAAATCAGTAAAAATAATCCCCAATATGTGATTATCTAAAATGCAGAGTTTTGTAGTGCAGCCAGTTGTCGCTGTGGTACTGCGCAGACGCAAGTCCTATCCTCACCGCTGACAACCAATGTTAGAAATGGGATCTCTGGTTGGCTAAGGCTTGCGCCAAAGCCAGGCAGAGACCACCACTCTAGTCAGGGCAAGGGAGTTACACGCCAAAGATAACCCCTGCTCACCCCCTTGGTAGCTTGGCACGAGCAGTCAGGCTTATCCCGGAGGCAATGTGTAAAGCGTTTGCGCACGCACACAGCAACAACATACCAGGCACACCACAAGAAGGAACTCCACACAAGGTTATATCAAAAATAGCCTTTGTATTCTCATAACACATTAGAATAGTACTCACATAATATACATGGTGCCACCTGGCACTAGGTCATATTTACAAGGGATTATTTACACCTGACAGGGCCAACTGGACCACTGTCAGGACCAGCACAAAGCGAACTTAGTAAATGTAGCACATATCATAAACGTACAACCAGTAATCACCGGTAACCACTGTACTCAGCATCATCCTGTAACATAAACCACATTATGCACAGTATCACATTAGGCGCGAAATACATTCTGCGCCTACCTCATAAGCCTAAACGCATTAGACCATACCCTCACCAGCATAAACATATTACGCATTAGTCCTCACCAGCATACACGCAGTATGCAATAATCTCATTAGCCTAAACATCATTAGACACACAAATCATATTAGGGCCTGGCGCCCTATTAACCTCATAGTCCCCCTGGCCAACTGGCCTTCTTGGAGGGCTCAAATGCCCTATGTCCACAATGTCAGGGCTGCTGCCTAGGCAGCGAAATCCACGGGCGCCACTGCGCAAACCTAACGTAGCAGCTGCCCACTAATTGCTGGGCAGCTGGGAAACTCACTGGCACTCACTGTGCCTCTGGTCCCTCTCAGGGACTCTCTCTCAATTGTGCCCCGTTCGTGGCACTTTGCATAAAGGAGGGGGCCCGGCACCTCTGTGCCCTCTGGACCCCCTGTAGCACTACAACATGTGCCACCATCGTTGGGGCGGCCCGCTCTCGGGCGGGCCCGCCCAGGCACCGACAATGTGCCTCGATATGCCCCCATAGACACGGGGCCCTCTGGGGCTCTCTTATTCATAGTAACAACTGCCCCCCAAGCACTGGAGCGGCCCGCTGCCAGACGGGGCCGCTTCTGACTCTGTGCCTCTCATCGGCACTGACACCAAGAACCATCACGGAGCCCCACTCACCAGCTGCGGGCAGGACTCCTCCGGTCGTCGCTCTAGGTCTCCTCCCCTTGCAGGTGGGAGCGGCAGCACTTCTCTCGCGGCGCGGGGCTTCCCTTCGCTCCTGGGAGCCCCGCGCTGCCATCGGCGGCCTCTGCCGCCTTTTTCTCTTCACCCGGGCCCCCTCCTGGGACCCGGGACTTGCACATGGAGCCTGCGAGGCTCCGGGCTTCTCCTCTGGCGTGTGCGGGGCTTCCCTCAGCTCTCGGGAGCCCCCTGCACTTCCGGGTCGCCTCCTCCTTTGGCAGCGCTTCCATTGGCGGCCGCGGCAGCCTCCTCCTCTCGGCCCCGCCCAGCGTCAGGCACCTCGCCTGGCTTCCTGGTCGCGGTGGCTCGCTCGGACTGCGGCGGTGAAACGCGGGGTGGGCACCCGCTATCCAAAGTAGCATGAGAGCGGGGTGGGCACCCGCTCTCCAACGTGAAATCACTCATAAGCGGGGTGGGCACCCGCAAACAATTCCCAACACGGGTGGGCTCCTGCTTCCAGCAGCATCACGGGGAATCCTCACGTCGGGATTCCCCCAAAAGGACGGGCAGCACAGCGCTGCGTAGCCCACGCTCTTCCTCTTTTTGGGGAAATTAAGAATAAAGCGCTCACAAGGCGCTAGGAGCCCCAAGAGAGTCCTCAAAGATGAAGGGGCAATGCAGGGCCCAGGGAGGCAAGCCCTCCTGGCAGCCCCCGCTGGGCCCCCAGCAGCAGCACGCCCTGCAGGAATCAGGTACCAAGACTGAACAACATTCATGGGGTCACAGCCCCTTCTTTTATCCACAAAATCCCCCTTGTGTCACAGCACAGGGTTGGGGAAAACCAGACGCAACTGGTTTGGGGGAGCTTTGGAGCACTTTGTTTTGCTCAGCTCCTCTCTCCTTTCACAGGACAGGCTAGGGACATCAGACGCACCACAGGGGGTGGAGCCAGCATTGTGGAGGGAAGGCACAGCCCTATTCAGGTCCCAGGTGCAACTCCTCCCTCCCATCTAGATGCAGATCTCCCTATTCAGCCCTGCGCTGACTCACCCTGCCCCTCCAGGAGCCACACACACCTCCCAGCCCCTGTCACTCACAAGCCAGACATGCAATTCACATCAGGCAGGCAGACACAGAGCACACATAAATGCCAACTTCTAAAAGTGGCATTTCTACACCAGTCACAATAAATCTGCGCACACCATTGCGCAGCATTTATTCTCACGAGTTCGCACATACTAAACTCGCCCCTGCACTCCTCTCACACCAGGAATTACCATGGACACACATATCCCCCATGCATTCCTATGGGAGGGCAGGACAATCTCACCACACGCACTCAGCGCGCACGCACTTTACACTGGCCCACAGTGCTAAAGTGCCCAGAGACTTAAAACTACTGACACACAAGGCAAAAGTTTAGGGGTGAACCGGCCAAAAAGGGCCAAGTCCAACACAACCCCTTCCAGCCAAAACGCAGGGCAGACCAATCACCACCGTGATGGGCTTCCCTGCTTGGGGCGATAGAACACGGACGCGGGCCTGCACTGCAGGGACACCCTCCAGTTCTACGCCACTTGGAACCCATGGAATCCAACTAAGAAAAACTCCGGACCAACTAGGCTACCCCATTGGTACTCCTTAGTTGTCCACGGCCAGGACCAGGCCCTGGCCACTGGTCCTTGCCAATCCACAGAGTGGGGGCAGTAACCCCTGGCATCCAATAGCCATTCTCCACTCTCCCTCTCAGTGTAGTTCCAAACTACCACTGATCCTTCAACCGAGGGTCCGCACCCTCAGGCTGACCAGAGGTCACGGGCGAAGCCGTCTCCTCACCCTACCTCTACTTCTGGGGTTCCGCACCCTCTCAGGGGAAGCACCCTCCAGAACACAACTCTCCCACCAGTTCAGGACCTCTCTCCATCCCTGGTCTACCACCTGGGAAATAAATTCACCGGCTGCACCGGGGTCAGAGGCGAGGACTCCTCCCTCTGCACCCCTTCCAGAGTCCGATACCCTCCCAACTGGAGTGGTACCCCTAAAAGGCAAACCGGCCAGGACACTGATTACAGTCGCCCTGCCGTCCAGGTCAGGAAACACCTGAACCTGGCTCCCCAACCCAGGGACGGTACCCTTTGGTCAGATGCCCGGCGAACCAGGACTTCACGGGGAGCACGCATGCCCCCTTGAGGGTGACACATAACTAATGTGTCGTGTGACAGTCTGCCTGGCGCAGATCTCACGACCTCCTGTCCATCTGACAGTGCGTGCAGATCCCCCAGGACAGAAGTGGCGTCACCATGGTCATTCATTGGCGACTCAGCCCTTCTGGCTGGCCCCTGACCCACTGGTTCTTCCACTGAGGACTCTTTTCCCCTCTCACCCCTCACTCTGGACCTCTGCACCCTCCCAACTGGAGTGGTACTGCCAGACACCAGGACCGCTGGAGCTCTGGTTACAGACACTCCACGTCCTCTAGACAATGGGATATCCTCCTCAAATGGCCTACAAGTACAGCCTAGGCCCCCAACCTGGTGTTCCCTGAAGAAACCATCCAGGCCCTGGGACTGGGTTTCGGGCACCTTGGGACACAGCCCACACTCACTCCTTCTCCTCTGAGACAGGACGGGAGCCCCTACACCCCTCCCACTACACTGGGACCTAGCTGGGCTACACTGAACCTCTTCCACCACACAGGACCGGAAGATACCCGAGCCACTCTTGTTGGAATCATTCTCCAATGCCTCTGCAGGACCTCTAGCACACAGTCAGAGGTCCACCTCCCGTGCAAGCTCCTTATCACCAAAAGAACTCACACCCACTCGTCCAGTGCAACACACCACTCATCCAGACACGCCCCCAACCAAGACTGGTGAGACAGTTCCTTACTGCCCCTGAATCTCAACCTGTACCCCTCTTACTGGGAACCAGGTACCATACTGTGGGAACGGGGAATGGGACTTCCTGCACTGGACACTATATTGCTGCCACCACTGGATCCCACCCTTACTGGTGAATCCAGACAACTCAACTTAGCTCAGGGGATAAACTACCCTCCAGAGCTAACTTTTTCTCCTCCACACTCCCTTTCTTCCCTCCTATCCACCCACACCTCTGGGGACAGGAAAAGGGATTGGGCACTGGACCCAGCAAGTGACTCCCTATCTATGGGAACCTCCCAACCTACTGGCGTCCCGCCCTGTCATTTTCTCTCTTCTGCCACCAATCATAAAAGCGCAGAAAACACCATTAAAAAATGACACTGTTGAGGAGAAAAATAAAATCAGTAAAAATAATCCCCAATATGTGATTATCTAAAATGCAGAGTTTTGTAGTGCAGCCAGTTGTCGCTGTGGTACTGCGCAGACGCAAGTCCTATCCTCACCGCTGACAACCAATGTTAGAAATGGGATCTCTGGTTGGCTAAGGCTTGCGCCAAAGCCAGGCAGAGACCACCACTCTAGTCAGGGCAAGGGAGTTACACGCCAAAGATAACCCCTGCTCACCCCTTGGTAGCTTGGCACGAGCAGTCAGGCTTATCCCGGAGGCAATGTGTAAAGCGTTTGCGCACGCACACAGCAACAACATACCAGGCACACCACAAGAAGGAACTCCACACAAGGTTATATCAAAAATAGCCTTTGTATTCTCATAACACATTAGAATAGTACTCACATAATATACATGGTGCCACCTGGCACTAGGTCATATTTACAAGGGATTATTTACACCTGACAGGGCCAACTGGACCACTGTCAGGACCAGCACAAAGCGAACTTAGTAAATGTAGCACATATCATAAACGTACAACCAGTAATCACCGGTAACCACTGTACTCAGCATCATCCTGTAACATAAACCACATTATGCACAGTATCACATTAGGCGCGAAATACATTCTGCGCCTACCTCATAAGCCTAAACGCATTAGACCATACCCTCACCAGCATAAACATATTACGCATTAGTCCTCACCAGCATACACGCAGTATGCAATAATCTCATTAGCCTAAACATCATTAGACACACAAATCATATTAGGGCCTGGCGCCCTATTAACCTCATAGTCCCCTGGCCAACTGGCCTTCTTGGAGGGCTCAAATGCCCTATGTCCACAATGTCAGGGCTGCTGCCTAGGCAGCGAAATCCACGGGCGCCACTGCGCAAACCTAAACGTAGCAGCTGCCCACTAATTGCTGGGCAGCTGGGAAACTCACTGGCACTCACTGTGCCTCTGGTCCCTCTCAGGGACTCTCTCTCAATTGTGCCCCGTTCGTGGCACTTTGCATAAAGGAGGGGGGCCCGGCACCTCTGTGCCCTCTGGACCCCCTGTAGCACTACAACATGTGCCACCATCGTTGGGGCGGCCCGCTCTCGGGCGGGCCCGCCCAGGCACCGACAATGTGCCTCGATATGCCCCCATAGACACGGGGCCCTCTGGGGCTCTCTTATTCATAGTAACAACTGCCCCCCAAGCGCTGGAGCGGCCCGCTGCCAGACGGGGCCGCTCTGACTCTGTGCCTCTCATCGGCACTGACACCAAGAACCATCACGGAGCCCCACTCACAAGCTGCGGGCAGGACTCCTCCGGTCGCCGCTCTGGGTCTCCTCCCCTTGCAGGTGGGAGCGGCAGCACTTCTCTCGCGGCGCGGGCTTCCTTCGCTCCTGGGAGCCCCGCGCTGCCATCGGCGGCCTCTGCCGCCTTTTTCTTCACCCGGGCCCCCTCCTGGGACCCGGGACTTGCACATGGAGCCCGCGAGGCTCCGGGCTTCTCCTCTGGCGTGTGCGGGGCTTCCCTCAGCTCTCGGGAGCCCCCTGCACTTCCGGGTCGCCTCCTCCTTCGGCCGACCTACCATTGGCGGCCCGCTGTAGCCTACTCCTCTCGGCCCCGCCCAGCGTCAGGCACCTCGCCTGGCTTCCTGGTCGCGGTGGCTCGCTCGGACTGCGGCGGTGAAACGCGGGGTGGGCACCCGCTATCCAAAGTAGCATGAGAGCGGGGTGGGCACCCGCTCTCCAACGTGAAATCACTCATAAGCGGGGTGGGCACCCGCAAACAATTCCCAACACGGGGTGGGCTCCTGCTTCCAGCAGCATCACGGGGAATCCCTCACGTCGGGATTCCCCCAAAAGGACGGGCAGCACATCGCTGCGTAGCCCACGCTCTTCCTCTTTTTGGGGAAATTAAGAATAAAGCGCTCACAAGGCGCTAGGAGCCCCAAGAGAGTCCTCAAAGATGAAGGGGCAATGCAGGGCCCAGGGAGGCAAGCCCTCCTGGCAGCCCCCGCTGGGCCCCCAGCAGCAGCACGCCCTGCAGGAATCAGGTACCAAGACTGAACAACATTCATGGGGTCACAGCCCCTTCTTTTATCCACAAAATCCCCTTTGTGTCACAGCACAGGGTTGGGGAAAACCAGACGCAACTGGTTTGGGGGAGCTTTGGAGCACTTTGTTTTGCTCAGCTCCTCTCTCCTTTCACAGGACAGGCTAGGGACATCAGACGCACCACAGGGGGTGGAGCCAGCATTGTGGAGGGAAGGCACAGCCCTATTCAGGTCCCAGGTGCAACTCCTCCCTCCCATCTAGATGCAGATCTCCCTATTCAGCCCTGCGCTGACTCACCCTGCCCCTCCAGGAGCCACACACACCTCCCAGCCCCTGTCACTCACAAGCCAGACATGCAATTCACATCAGGCAGGCAGACACAGAGCACACATAAATGCCAACTTCTAAAAGTGGCATTTCTACACCAGTCACAATAAATCTGCGCACACCATTGCGCAGCATTTATTCTCACGAGTTCGCACATACTAAACTCGCCCCTGCACTCCTCTCACACCAGGAATTACCATGGACACACATATCCCCCATGCATTCCTATGGGAGGGCAGGACAATCTCACCACACGCACTCAGCGCGCACGCACTTTACACTGGCCCACAGTGCTAAAGTGCCCAGAGACTTAAAACTACTGACACACAAGGCAAAAAGTTTAGGGGTGAACCGGCCAAAAAGGGCCAAGTCCAACACAACCCCTTCCAGCCAAAACGCAGGGCAGACCAATCACCACCGTGATGGGCTTCCCTGCTTGGAGGCGATAGAACACGGACGCGGGCCCGCACTGCAGGGACACCCTCCGGTTCTACGCCACTTGGAACCCATGGAATCCAACTAAGAAAAACTCCGGACCAACTAGGCTACCCCATTGGTACTCCTTAGTTGTCCACGGCCAGGACCAGGCCCTAGGCCACTGGTCCTTGCCAATCCACAGAGTGGGGGCAGTAACCCCTGGCATCCAATAGCCATTCTCCACTCTCCCTCTCAGTGTAGTTCCAAACTACCACTGATCCTTCAACCGAGGTTCCGCACCCTCAGGCTGACCAGAGGTCACGGGCGAAGCGTCTCCTCACCCTACCTCTACTTCTGGGGTTCCGCACCCTCTCAGGGGAAGCACCCTCCAGAACACAACTCTCCCACCAGTTCAGGACCTCTCTCCATCCCTGGTCTACCACCTGGGAAATAAATTCACCGGCTGCACCGGGGTCAGAGGCGAGAACTCCCTCCCTCTGCACCCCCTTCCAGAGTCCGATACCCTCCCAACTGGAGTGGTACCCCCTAAAAGGCAAACCGGCCAGGACACTGATTACAGTCGCCTCTGCCGTCCAGGTCAGGAAACACCTGAACCTGGCTCCCCAACCCAGGGACGGTACCCTTTGGTCAGATGCCCGGCGAACCAGGACTTCACGGGGAGCACGCATGCCCCCTCGAGGGTGACACATAACTAATGTGTCGTGTGACAGTCTGCCTGGCGCAGATCTCACGACCTCCTGTCCATCTGACAGTGCGTGCAGATCCCCCAGGACAGAAGTGGCGTCACCATGGTCATTCATTGGCGACTCAGCCCTTCTGGCTGGCCCCTGACCCACTGGTTCTTCCACTGAGGACTCTTTCCCCCTCTCACCCCTCACTCTGGACCTCTGCACCCTCCCAACTGGAGTGGTACTGCCAGACACCAGGACCGCTGGAGCTCTGGTTACAGACACTCCACGTCCTCTAGACAATGGGAGATCCTCCTCAAATGGCCTACAAGTACAGCCTAGGCCCCCAACCTGGTGTTCCCTGAAGAAACCACCAGGCCCTGGGACTGGGTTTCGGGCACCTTGGGACACAGCCCACACTCACTCCTTCTCCTCTGAGACAGGACGGGAGTCCCTACACCCCTCCCACTACACTGGGACCTAGCTGGGCTACACTGAACCTCTTCCACCACACAGGACCGGAAGATACCCGAGCCACTCTTGTTGGAATCATTCTCCAATGCCTCTGCAGGACCTCTAGCACACAGTCAGAGGTCCACCTCCCGTGCAAGCTCCTTATCACCAAAAGAACTCACACCCACTCGTCCAGTGCAACACACCACTCATCCAGACACGCCCCCCAACCAAGACTGGTGAGACAGTTCCTTACTGCCCCTGAATCTCAACCTGTACCCCTCTTACTGGGAACCAGGTACCATACTGTGGGAACGGGGAATGGGACTTCCTGCACTGGACACCATATTGCTGCCACCACTGGATCCCACCGTTACTGGTGAATCCAGACAACTCAACTTAGCTCAGGGGATAAACTACCCTCCAGAGCTAACTTTTTCTCCTCCACACTCCCTTTCTTCCCTCCTATCCACCCACACCTCTGGGGACAGGAAAAGGGATTGGGCACTGGACCCAGCAAGGGACTCCCTATCTATGGGAACCTCCCAACCTACTGGCGTCCCGCCCTGTCATTTTCTCTCTTCTGCCACCAATCATAAAAGCGCAGAAAACACCATTAAAAATGACACTGTTGAGGAGAAAAATAAAATCAGTAAAAATAATCCCCAATATGTGATTATCTAAAATGCAGAGTTTTGTAGTGCAGCCAGTTGTCGCTGTGGTACTGCGCAAACGCAAGTCCTTTCCTCACCGCTGACAACCAATGTTAGAAATGGGATCTCTGGTTGGCTAAGGCTTGCGCCAAAGCCAGGCAGAGACCACCACTCTAGTCAGGGCAAGGGAGTTACACGCCAAAGATAACCCCTGCTCACCCCCTTGGTAGCTTGGCACGAGCAGTCAGGCTTATCCCGGAGGCAATGTGTAAAGCGTTTGCGCACGCACACAGCAACAACATACCAGGCACACCACAAGAAGGAACTCCACACAAGGTTATATCAAAAATAGCCTTTGTATTCTCATAACACATTAGAATAGTACTCACATAATATACATGGTGCCACCTGGCACTAGGTCATATTTACAAGGGATTATTTACACCTGACAGGGCCAACTGGACCACTGTCAGGACCAGCACAAAGCGAACTTAGTAAATGTAGCACATATCATAAACGTACAACCAGTAATCACCGGTAACCACTGTACTCAGCATCATCCTGTAACATAAACCACATTATGCACAGTATCACATTAGGCGCGAAATACATTCTGCGCCTACCTCATAAGCCTAAACGCATTAGACCATACCCTCACCAGCATAAACATATTACGCATTAGTCCTCACCAGCATACACGCAGTATGCAATAATCTCATTAGCCTAAACATCATTAGACACATAAATCATATTAGGGCCTGGCGCCCTATTAACCTCATAGTCCCCTGGCCAACTGGCCTTCTTGGAGGGCTCAAATGCCCTATGTCCACAATGTCAGGGCTGCTGCCTAGGCAGCGAAATCCACGGGCGCCACTGCACAAACCTAAACGTAGCAGCTGCCCACCAATTGCTGGGCAGCTGGGAAACTCACTGGCACTCACTGTGCCTCTGGTCCCTCTCAGGGACTCTCTCTCAATTGTGCCCCGTTCGTGGCACTTTGCATAAAGGAGGGGGCCCGGCACCTCTGTGCCCTCTGGACCCCCTGTAGCACTACAACATGTGCCACCATCGTTGGGGCGGCCCGCTCTCGGGCGGGCCCGCCCAGGCACCGACAATGTGCCTCGATATGCCCCCATAGACACGGGGCCCTCTGGGGCTCTCTTATTCATAGTAACAACTGCCCCCCAAGCGCTGGAGCGGCCCGCTGCCAGATGGGGCCGCTCTGACTCTGTGCCTCTCATCGGCACTGACACCAAGAACCATCACGGAGCCCCACTCACAAGCTGCGGGCAGGACTCCTCCGGTCGTCGCTCTGGGTCTCCTCCCCTTGCAGGTGGGAGCGGCAGCACTTCTCTCGCGGCGCAAGGCTTCCCTTCGCTCCTAGGAGCCCCGCGCTGCCATCGGCGGCCTCTGCCACCTTTTTCTCTTCACCCGGGCCCCCTCCTGGGACCCGGGACTTGCACATGGAGCCTGCGAGGCTCCGGGCTTCTCCTCTGGCGTGTGCGGGGCTTCCCTCAGCTCTCGGGAGCCCCCTGCACTTCCGGGTCGCCTCCTCCTTTGGCCGCGCTATCATTGGCGGCCGCGGCAGCCTCCTCCTCTCTGCCCCGCCCAGCGTCAGGCACCTCGCCTGGCTTCCTGGTCGCGGTGGCTCACTCGGACTGCGGCGGTGAAACGCGGGGTGGGCACCCGCTATCCAAAGTAGCATGAGAGCGGGGTGGGCACCCGCTCTCCAACGTGAAATCACTCATAAGCGGGGTGGGCACCCGCAAACAATTCCCAACACGGGGTGGGCTCCTGCTTCGAGCAGCATCACGGGGGAATCCCTCACGTCGGGATTCCCCCCAAAAGGACGGGCAGCACAGCGCTGCGTAGCCCACGCTCTTCCTCTTTTTGGGGAAATTAAGAATAAAGCGCTCACAAGGCGCTAGGAGCCCCAAGAGAGTCCTCAAAGATGAAGGGGCAATGCAGGGCCCAGGGAGGCAAGCCCTCCTGGCAGCCCCCCCTGGGCCCCCAGCAGCAGCACGCCCTGCAGGAATCAGGTACCAAGACTGAACAACATTCATGGGGTCACAGCCCCTTCTTTTATCCACAAAATCCCCTTTGTGTCACAGCACAGGGTTGGAGAAAAACCAGACGCAACTGGTTTGGGGGGAGCTTTGGAGCACTTTGTTTTGCTCAGCTCCTCTCTCCTTTCACAGGACAGGCTAGGGACATCAGACGCACCACAGGGGGTGGAGCCAGCATTGTGGAGGGAAGACACAGCCCTATTCAGGTCCCAGGTGCAACTCCTCCCTCCCATCTAGATGCAGATCTCCCTATTCAGACCTGCGCTGACTCACCCTGCCCCTCCAGGAGCCACACACACCTCCCAGCCCCTGTCACTCACAAGCCAGACATGCAATTCACATCAGGCAGGCCAACACATAAATGCCAACTTCTAAAAGTGGCATTTCTACACCAGTCACAATAAATCTGCGCACACCATTGCGCAGCATTTATTCTCACGAGTTCGCACATACTAAACTCGCCCCTGCACTCCTCTCACACCAGGAATTACCATGGACACACATATCGTCCATGCATTCCTATGGGAGGGCAGGACAATCTCACCACACGCACTCAGCGCGCACGCACTTTACACTGGCCCACAGTGCTAAAGTGCCCAGAGACTTAAAACTACTGACACGTAAGGCAAAAAGTTTAGGGGTGAACCGGCCAAAAAGGGCCAAGTACAACAATGTATATATATATATAGATATTATGTATGGCTTTTATCCTCTTCTTTGTGGTTTTTGCGTACTGTTGTTTGTAGCACTGTTATATATTCACGATTATGACACTGTTTTGTTATATGTGTTTTTACAGATCTCCTGCACTGAGAATGTATGGTTAACGAGTTGAGAGGCAGTATCAAGTTTGGATAGTCGTGGATGGAAGAGAGTAGCTACGTGCACTGGAATATCTCCTTTTGTACACCTGAAGTCACAAGGAAGTTTAAATTTGTATTTGTACATCGCATATAGAGTCTACTGCCCACTAGGGCTTGATCAGAAGTAATTCCTTACCCATCGGTATGGTTTGGCATACGTGCGCACTGGCGCAATTGTATGATTAAAAGGAACCTGACCATGAGGTAGAGGCAGAGGGTTGGCCTCCGTTTACTTTACTTTTCTTTGAGTATCGCGGTTAATGTGGCTCGGACAGGAGCTGTCATTAGAGTACTGACATGCGACAGAACGGCAGCATTGTAGACCACTGGCATTAAACACTGGCATTAAACAGTGTGTAGGCACTAGCCGTGATTGGTAATAATGCGGTGGAGATAAGCCATTGGCACCTTGTTGGTGTAGGAGGAACAATAAAGTTCAGGCAGCGTTTAAAAAACGTAAACAGACAGTCCCGTCCTCGCAGCGGCACTTGTTTATTTAGCTATATCCTCTGACACTCGTTTTCCTCACTATTGCACAAAAGATGAATTGCACTTTTAAAACCAGTATGATTTAATATTGTGTTTGGGTTATATGTTTCATGTTTAATGGTGCATTTCGTTGTAACTATGATGTAGTCTGTTTACACTGTTTATTCGTAGTCACAAGTCATGTGATGTTTATTTAAAGCAGTCTGTAACATCAACTCAACACTCGTGAACAAGGGACGTTGGTTCCCGAAACGCGTTGAGTGGAGCATTTGCTGAATTAAAATCTGCTTGAAGCAATTGGGTGCCGTGGATCATTGTTCGGATACAATAATGAAATATGGATGTTTGGGGTCCCGCTAACCCACCACGGCCCGCCGTCGTGTGAGGCAAGGATTGAAGCGAGACTTTGTTTGGGATATATATATATATATATATATATATATATATATATATATATATATATATATATATATATATATATATATATATATATATATATATATATATATATATATATATATATTAGTGTTACTTGGGTTTTGTCACAGTTACAACTTCCTGAACTGTTTGATGGCATCTTTTTAGAACAACATTCATTATTGAAAACTGGACGTTTATGAAAGGTACTGTAACAGGGAGATGTCAACAGTCTTTATGTCATTATTCAAACAAGCGTAGCTCATACAATAATGGTGCAAATTAAACTTGACTGCAGTTAAAACTAGGCATGTGCCGGCAGCGCCTTACTTCCAGTGAAACCATTATTTGCTTGTAGGATGATGGATTCACCCTGCTTATGGCAATGGGCAACACAGGGCACTTTTAGTAACATAAGGTGGCTTTGTGATGGACCCTGCTACTTCCTGGAGGTTCCAAAACCAACAAGAAGCTATCAGGTGGTGATTTTACTCAGCAGAGTTTTCACACCATAATAACAAGTTAAAACCAAGCTTTATCTCTTGTAGGCAACCTCACCGGATCAGACAACCATTGAGGGTAGCATAGGAGCTGCACAGTTAAATCCATGTAGCAAACTCAGTAAAATGTTGATTTAGCTTCTGACTTTATAATAGTTGGTATTCTTTTCTGAAACACAGCATGGATGCAGACCTGCGAACTAACACAGTGGCACTGTGTGTCACACATATAGGCACTCTTCATAGAGTCACACAGTAAAGAGCTGATATAACACGTGGAGCACAAAGAGAGCTCGAACCCTTACAAAGCGCAGGCTTGCAGTTGTTGTGGGGAGGATCTTCACCCTTTAAGTTAACTAATGGTTTTGCATCCTCCTCAGTACATGGGGTGAGTTTAGAAGCCTTTGTTGTGGTCTGGCTTGACAGTGCAGCTGTTGCCAGACAATTATGTGAGCATCACTGGAGCGTGGCTTAGGCTACACCCACATGTTGTGGGCATGCAAACAACATCAACATGCACAACTGAAGCTCTTGCATAGGTGACGCTGTGGGAAACTGTAACTCCTTTTCCATCAGATGAGCCAGTTGCAGTAAGGTTCCACAACAAGGCAGACAAGTGATGTGCTCTTTTTAAAACAAAAAAGAAATATGAATGTTCATTCATTCTCTAATAATTTCAATGTGGGATCAATGTTTTGATTGAGCAGAAGTTGGCAGACCCTGTGTGCTTCCACAAAAAGTGCTTGCCCTCCACAGAGCTGTGATCATTTTGTTTATTTATACAATTGCCTCATCTTCACGAGCACACAGGTGACACAGGAATGCAATTAAAGTGTCTTAGATAACTATATAATTTCTGTTGTTTTTTTTTTTTAGCAACATCAGTGATGGCAGGAGGGCAGACATTAATCTACTAAGATGTTTAGGTCTATCTTGACAGTTCAACTGTCACTTGACCTTTTAATCTACACCAATATTACTCTACAGATCTTTGCTTCCACACAAATAGATATCTATTCCGATGATATTTACTTGCAACGCTTCACATTAGCATACAACATTCTTTTAAAGCCAGATCTATTGGTTTTGCCAATGCTTGTTTTGGTAATATGATGCGGGTACGAGATATATCTTAGGCCATGTAGGGATCCAATCCCCACCCCTATCTCCACTGCCCGGCCCTTCCATTGCCCCTGGCAGGGCTATTTTTGGCAGTGACATGCTGAAATGTGCGTCTCTTCTACACGTCTTGTCCCTCCCTGAAGAAGTGAATAAGTTTACCAGGTTGGCAGGTCTTTGAATGTTTATGGTAAAGAGGCCTTGAAATTACCGGTGTTAGTATCGATGTTTTCATTTGGTGTTGTGCGTCATCTGCTTTCAGTATGTACACACAGGTGTGTCAGTGGTTCATTCACAGCACCCAGACAGATTCCGTGCCTTGTGTTGCAGCTGAATGCAAATGGGGTTTGCTGTTTGCATGTCCCAGCAGGACAGCGACAGCAGCATTCCTTTCAGAGATCATTACCTTGGGAGCAGCGCCCAGGCATGCTTTAAAAGCAGTCTCTCGCGGTATTATTACGTCATTACTCTGTCCCCTCTGCTTTCAGGTTCTTCACATCTTCGATCCAGGCTTGGATCTCTTCGGACACTTCTCATCTTCCCTGCAGCAGCACTTTCCAGCAAGCTGCCATTGAAAACGATGGCGCGACCCGACACCATTTGACACCTATGCACCCGGCTTCCCTGGGTGAGGTAACACGAGTACTCCAGTGCTCCCGTGGGTGTTGGCCCTAGAACCCTCTAAGTCCAAAAGGGTTTGTTCCTAGTCCACTCCGAAGTGTCCCTAAACTTTAAAACTCTAACCGCGACGTTCCCCATAGAAGCTAACGGAGTTCGCGGCTGTGTTCAAACACTGCACATGTCCCCGTGGGTCCCCTGTGTCACTACCTTGGGTGGTTCCTTGGGGTCCCAGCGATTCTACAGGCTCTAGGCCTTGTGTCTAGTCAAGTCGTGGTTCTTATACCACTTTCTTAATATATGGTTTGGTTCGCCCCTAGGGCCTATCGTATATTGTGCTAATTTACTGTGATATTTGAAGTGTAACATATGTGCTTTGACCTCTAGCCTCATAAAGAGACTAGTAGGGTGTGTTTAGAAATAAATACATATATTTTATATATATACCTGGTGTGGTCTCCTTTCATTTAGCCATTCAAGAGATTATAGACTGGTAAAACAAACAGCTTTACACTCCTTCAAGACTTAGCCTGAAGGCTGCTCTCCATAGCTACCACTAGGATAGCTTTCAATAAAGGTTGTCTTTAAACCTATCCTCAATAAAGGTCGTTTGGACTGGTGCAAGGTGCCCACTATAACTAGTGGACAGCATATACCAGGCCAACTTCTCACAAAGAGTAATTACATACAAGAGGCCATGATACAGCTCAACAACACTACCTGTTATGTCAAAGTAGACAAATCTTACCTGGTTAAATTACAGGCTAGATTCACTGATTTACTGAAGGGGTGGATAGATGACAACTTACTTAATTGGGATGAGCAGCAATTCCTAAAAAATGATACACCGACAGTGCCCACCTTTTATCTGCTCCCCAAGGTGCATAAAAATCCACTTCACCCACCAGGTCGCCCAATAGTTTCCTCTAAGAACAGTCTTTTTGAGAATGTTTCGATCTATGTAGATCATATTTTGGCAGGATATGTCAAGGATTTAACATCGTATGTGAGAGATACAAAGGATTTTTTACACAAAATTGAGAATATACACTGGGGCAAAGAGTATTGGTTGGTATGTTTGGACGTGGAAAGCCTTTACACAAACATTAGACACAGAGATGGCCTCAAAGCATGCAAACACTTTCTTAAAACCAGGAGTATCCATCTATTGGCACATACACATATGTTGCTTCAAATGATAGAGATCTGTTTGTTGGAAAATGTGTTCATGTTTAATGGGGTATTGTATAAACAGATACAGGAGACTTTGATGGGCACCTGCTTCGCCCCCAGCTATGCCAGCCTTTTGGTAGGCTGGTGGGAGAAGCAGGTGCTCTGGAGCGAGTCACTCGAATATTGGACCAGCAAAGTGAACATTTGGTATAGGTACATCGATGATGTCTTTTTTGTTTGGGAGTGTAGGGAAGAAGAACTCCTACAGTTTGTCAATTTATTGAACCAGAATACTGTCAATCTCAAATTCACCATGCAACACAGTCAGCACACAGTGGACTTCCTTGACATTAGGCTTACTATCAAGGACAATAAATTGGTGACAGACCTTTTTAGAAAAACAACAGCAGGGAATTCTGTACTCCACTCAACCAGCTGTCATCCACCCAATTTTAGGTGGAGCATCCCGTTTAGTGAGTTCTTGCGGGCTAAAAGAAACTGTAGCTCAGAAAACAACTACCAAAGGAACAAGAAAGTAATGATGAGCAGATTTCGGGCAAGAGGGTATCCCCTCAAAATGCTCAAGATGGGTGAGAAAAGAGCAGATTCCATCATGAGAAGTAAGGCTCTCTATAAAGCGCCCAAAGCCAAACAGACTGAGAAAGAATCCCCCATTAGATTGATAACTACATATAATACTCAATCTGCCCGATTTAGCCAAATCATCAAAAAGAGATGGGACATTTTGACACAGGATCAGATCCTGGGAGATAAATTGGGCCAGCATCCATCAATAACTTACAGAAAGGGCCCCTCGATTAAGGACATGCTAGTCAGGAGCCATATGGAACATCGTAAACCCACTTGGTTAGAAAGAACTGGGGGATTCTACAAATGTGGAAAGTGCAAGGCCTGTAGCAACAGTGAAAACGTGAGGGAAGTCAAACTTCAGAGAACTAACAGGCAGTGGATTATAAAAAAACATAAGTTGTGGAACTGATTTTGTTATTTACGTGATCACTTGCCCTTGTGGCAAGTGGTACATTGGATCCACTACCTTCCCTCTGAAGAAAAGGATTTTGGAGCACTATCGTGCTATCACAAACAAAGATCTCAGTTATAGCACTGCTAGACACTTTAGCCAGGCACACAACAGCGATTGGACTACTGCTAAATACTTTGCACTCAATACCATCCCCAAGAATCCGAGGGGGGGGAATCGGATCCAAGCCCTGCGCAGGTCAGAATCCAGGTTTATCCTACAAGCTGGTAGTGGCTTTCCGATTGGAATGAATAATGATGAAGAGATGTATGTACATCTATAATCAACTGTTTCCTTAACACCTTTCAAGAACCAGAGTTTTCTATATAAACTTTGAATTCTATGTGTTATTTGTATGTAATATTTAACCCAACCCCTTATTTTCTTTTTGTATCCCTTCACAGTTAAAATTTTAAATGTGCATTGCCTGTGACCAGCTTATAGGGTGGCAAAATGGTTTTTGACAACAGTTCATTTTCCCCATGCAGACTATTTAGGAGCCTGACCGATAAAGTCCCATTCATTCTCAGTAAATGGTGCTAACTTCACGCCGGGCGGGATGCATTGTCATTCCTGCCCCCGCCTAAAGATATCCTGATTTTGGGGGCTGAAGCGGTCCTGGGGACCCGAGGAGGCATCTTGTATTTTAATACAACAGGAAATTGGCTGCACAAAACACCGTGGAATATCTTACATCCCGCATAACCACACGGACATTATTATACAAACCCCATGCACCACCAACCTGGGAAAGAAATGTATCCTGGGAGTTGCAGTCCACAACACACTCGTGAACTGTGAATGGTGAGCAAATATCTGAGGGGAGGAGCGGGCGTTCACCAATTGTGAACGTGGCAGGAGAGATATATATGGTGCGGAGTTGGAAGCCTCCTGAACATTGCAGGCGCTGAAGAAGGCCGGATAGGCCGAAATGCATTCGCCATTTTTGAAATAAAGATGCTTCCATGGTTTCCCTTACGTGGCTTCTGCTCTTTCTATTGGAGGAGTTTTTGGGTGATATATATATATATATATATATATATATATATATATATATATATATATATATTAGTGTTACTTGGGTTTTGTCACAGTTACAACTTCCTGAACTGTTTGATGGCATCTTTTTTAGAACAACATTCATTATTGAAAACTGGACGTTTATGAAAGGTACTGTAACAGGGAGATGTCAACAGTCTTTTTCTCATTATTCAAACAAGCGTAGCTCATACAATAATGGTGCAAATTAAACTTGACTGCAGTTAATAGCTAGGCATGTGCCGGCAGCGCCTTACTTCCAGTGAAACCATTATTTGCTTGTATGATGATGGATTCACCCTGCTTATGGCAATGGGCAACACAGGGCACTTTTAGCAACATAAGGTGGCTTTGTGATGGACCCTGCTACTTCCTGGAGGTTCCAAAACCAACAAGAAGCTATCAGGTGGTGATTTTACTCAGCAGAGTTTTCACACCATAATAACAAGTGAAAACCAAGCTTTATCTCTTGTAGGCAACCTCACCGGATCAGACAACCATTGTGGGCAGCATAGGAGCCGCACAGTTAATTCCATGTAGCAAACTCAGTAAAATGTTGATTTAGCTTCTGCCTTTATAATAGTTGGTATTCTTTTCTGAAACACCGCATGGATGCAGACCTGCGAACTAACACAGTGGCACTGTGTGTCACACATATAGGCACTCTTCATAGAGTCACACAGTGAAGAGCTGATATAACACGTGGAGCACAAAGTGAGCTCGAACCCTTACAAAGCGCAGGCTTGCAGTTGTTGTGGGGAGGATCTTCACCCTTTAAGTTAACTAATGGTTTTGCATCCTCCTCAGTACATGGGGTGAGTTTAGAAGCCTTTGTTGTGGTCTGGCTTGACAGTGCAGCTGTTGCCAGACAATTATGTGAGCATCACTGGAGCGTGGCTTAGGCTACACCCACATGTTGTGGGCATGCAAACAACATCAACATGCACAACTGAAGCTCTTGCATAGGTGACGCTGTGGGAAACTGTAACTCCTTTTCCATCAGATGAGCCAGTTGCAGTAAGGTTCCACAACAAGGCAGACAAGTGATGTGCTCTTTTAAAACAAAAAGAAATATGAATGTTCATTCATTCTCTAATAATTTCAATGTGGGATCAATGTTTTGATTGAGCAGAAGTTGGCAGACCCTGTGTGCTTCCACAAAAAGTGCTTGCCCTCCACAGAGCTGTGATCATTTTGTTTATTTATACAATTGCCTCATCTTCAAGAGCACACAGGTGACACAGGAATGCAATTAAAGTGTCTTAGATAACTATATAATTTCTGTTTTTTTTTTTTAGCAACAGCAGTGATGGCAGGAGGGCAGTCATTAACCTACATAGATGTTTAGGTCTATCTTGACAGTTCAACTGTCTCTTGACATTTTAATCTACACCAATATTACTCTACAGATCTTTGCTTCCACACAAATAGATATCTATTCCGATGATATTTACTTGCAACGCTTCACATTAGCATACAACATTCTTTTAAAGCCAGATCTATTGGCTTTGCCAATGCTTGTTTTGGTAATATGATGCGGGTACGAGATATATCTTAGGCCATGTAGGGATCCAAGCCCCACCCCTATCTCCACTGCCCGGCCCTTCCATTGCCCCTGGCAGGGCTATTTTTGGCAGTGACATGCTGAAATGTGTGTCTCTTCTACACGTCTTGTCCCTCCCTGAAGTAGTGAATAAGTTTACCAGGTTGGCAGGTCTGTGAATGTTTATGGTAAAGAGGCCTTGAAATGACCGGTGTTAGTATCGGTGTTTTCATTTGGTGTTGTGCGTCATCTGCTT
This sequence comes from Calotriton arnoldi, assembly GCA_963921515.1. Taxonomy (NCBI): domain Eukaryota; kingdom Metazoa; phylum Chordata; class Amphibia; order Caudata; family Salamandridae; genus Calotriton; species Calotriton arnoldi. The sequence continues at coordinate 552,578 of CAWUFW010000967.1, read as the reverse complement.
TCAGTATGTACACACAGGTGTGTCAGTGGTTCATTTACAGCACCCAGACAGAGGCCGTGCCTTGTGTTGCAGCTGAATGCAAATGGGGTTTGCTGTTTGCAAGTCCCAGCAGGACAGCGACAGCAGCCTTCCTTTCAGAGGTCATTACCTTGGGAGCAGCGCCCCGGCATGCTTTAAAAGCAGCCTCTCGCGGTAGTATTACGTCACTCTGAAGTGCAAAACAAACAGAAACAGCTTTCTTTCAGCACATGTGAAATGATTAGAGAATGAATGAACATTCATATTTCTTTTTTGTTTTAAAAAGAGCACATCACTTGTCTGCCTTTTTGCGGAACCTTGCTGCAACTGGCTCATCTGATGGAAAAGGAGCTACAATTTCCCACAGCGTCACCTATGCAAGAGCTTCAGTTGTGCATGTTGCTGTTGTTTGCATGCCCACAAACAAAAACACACTGGGAAAGCCAACAGATCTGTCCTTCCCCGAGCAGCACTCCTCCACCCTCTTTAGGCATTGTTATTTTCTTATAAGGGTTTGCTTTATTCCAGAAGGCGAAACACCACTAACGCCTGATCTACAAGATTTGCCAATGCTTATTATTATTTTTGTTGAATGCCTTTGTTTTCTAACGATTCTTATAAATTGTGTTATTTGTCAAGAAAAATGCTTCAATACTTCCTCAGGGGTAGGAAACTTATACGATTGCAATATAATACAATGTATCTATAAAAAATATGCAGTTTTACGGTAATCATCACACAGGGCTCATTAAAGTAATACAAATCAAATCAATAGTGCTATGCAAAATTCACAAATACACAGGTAAATAGGTAGCGTAACGCACATTAGGAATATCGACTACAAGATAATATAGATCAGTGGTTCCCAAACATTTTAGAACCAGGACCCAAGTTTTAGTACGATAAACATTTGCAACCCACCAAGCTTTAAAGTACATGGGGCGAGAGTGATTTTTAAATGTAATAGTAGACATGCTTTAAAGTTGCTGTGAATTAGCAAAATAACATTCTCTACAATTTTTTTATTTCCTCTCTAACAGCAATTAAATTAAATTGTCACGACCTTGACCACGCCCTTCAATATTCTTTATTGGACTGTGGCAAAGATATTGATCTGCTCATAATATTGGCAGATAGTGAACTGCATTGGTGTCTGGAGTTTGAACTGGCCTGTGGATATGTTCACTAAAATCACAGGGCTTCTGAAAAATCTTGGTCTTGATACCAGCGATTTTAGCAAATTTCAAAAACCCCTTCAGCTGCAGAGTGTGGGGTGAGGCCTCATATAATTTTTTGTGTTAAAACGAGGCCTTGTGGTGCATATCTATCTATCTATCTATCTATCTATCTATCTATCTATCTATCTATCTATCTATCTATTTTTGCAGTTTTAAATAGCGTGAACACAGACCAAGGACATTGGCGCACTTTACATGAGCACCAGATTACATTACACAGGGTAGGATTCATTTTATTTTAAGCACGGGCAATTAAGTGAATTGCCCAGAAGTAAAAGATGTCTAGCCAACACCGGGACTCCAACCTGGTTCCCCAAATCCAAAGTCGGCAGCTCTCGCGGTTAGGCCACATCCATATTTCTCAATTTATGTATGAAAGTCATGCATAAGTGGGATGAATGGGTGTGATCACACATATTGAGCACATTCTTTGATGAAATGGCTCTCAGTAGCAACAAATACTGGAAGGTTCACCTGCAATCTTGCTTGGGAATGCTTATGGGGTTTGTTTAAAACTGGCCTTAGGGACATATTTCAGCACCTTTGCACCAGTAGTGCTGCAACAGTTTTCAGACTTGGGATGCTGACATTAATGTTACATTACTGAAGGCATAGGGATTGTGGAAAATCCTCGCTTCGCACCAAGAACAAGAGTAGCAAATGTATCCAGTAAAGCAGTGGTATGGGTGTAGTATGCAGCTGGTGGTGCATTTTGGAGCACACTGTCGCAAGTATATTACTAAAGCATCATATGGCATTACCCTGTCATTTACAGACAGCACAGTTTCCATTGAATTGGCCACTAAACATGCACAGACATACAGATTTACTGATAAAACTATATAACACACAAATGACAATAAGTGGAAATTGGGTTTCAGTAAATATTGATCATTTGCACATAACCAAGTAAAGTGTCTTCATTTGTTTTTATCCTATTAAGATCTGTTTCCATCACACTTCAGAATTACAAAAAAATTTGCTTAATTTTTGCTTTTCTAATTGCTGATACATTCTCAAATATGTGTAAAGTTGATTTACATGTATTTAAATATGGCTGTGAGTTACAAAAAAAGACATCACACAGCTTACCCTTTCAGACTCATTGTACTGAGCAAGCTTCTCATATAAATCTGTTTAAAAACTCCTCTCACTTTTCAGTCAGAGAAAGTAAAGTTACCATTAATCCTCATGTCAAAAGAATAAGCAGCAATTTGTCAGAAGACAAAGCCTGACATTTGACCTCCAGCTTTATAGCACTGCAAATGTGGCAAGGTAAATGCAAAATTTAAAGGCATATTTATTTATTGCTCATTCACTTTTTGAAGACACAGAGTTGTGTGGCCCACCAAAAATATACTCACAGCCCACCAATGGGTTACGACCCACAGTTTGGGAAACACTGTCGATAAACCATTAATAGGGGCCATGTTTGTTTCAGCATACAATTATTTGTGGCAGGGTCATTAATTCACTGTACTATATTAACAGAAAAACCGTGGGAACTTTGTCAGGAGTCTCAGGACACACATTTTTTAGTGGGCTCAGAATCTTATATCAGAACGTTTTACCACTAGCCTCCCGGGACTTCAACCCATTATTAAGCCCAAAAACAGGCACCAAGTACAACCCTTTAACACTGACCCTCAGGGTAGTGAAGTCGAGCAGTCCAAAGCTCGCTCAGGAGGTGGTGTGGGGTAAATACTCAGAACTCAATGGAATATATAATATCTGTTGACATATCTCTTGAAAACTCATCGTCAAGCCAGTGCTTTTACTATAGACGAAAAAATGCTTTACTCTCAATACACAATGCATAGTGCGCGCACAACGTGACACTATCTCTCACCCACCACTTCCCATCCTTCTTCTCCACCCCACAGCCCTGCCCCAATGCCCAAAAATTCTCAAGGCCAGGTTGTCTTGTCTAAGGCGTAGTATTTATTCACATAATCATGAAAATTCTCCCCAACTCACTAGGAGAGAACGTACCAGTATCCTACTTGGATATATATATATACGATTATACATAGCATCACGCTCAGTATCCTATATGGATATATATATAAGATTATACATGGCATCACAGACTAGCGTCATCATCATGGCAAGGCAGTAAGGAATTACAAATTACATTGTGGTCACCATTGTATCCAGTAACCGTACACACACTTGAACGCTCAGCTGTACGCATTGCGCCGTCCGGCCCCAACGCGATGCAGCACACAGTTCTAAGACTTGCAATTCAAACTTGTAATCCAGGGCACCGCATATCGCACCGGCCCTCCGGGGTCTCCTGAACACAGGCAGCCTCCCCAAAATTCACCTCAGTCCATAAGTGCCAGGTTAGGGCAGTAGAGTCGAGGACCACCGTCAGGCCAGTCCCTCCTCCCCACCAACCTACAGCAGGCTGCAATCCTACCCCCTCCTGGGGTCCCTCACACTGAACAACCATTGTTGTGCCTCCCCTTTGTTGTTAACTGTCAGCATTCCGTCCGCCACCTTGCTTTACTGCCGGGTGGGTGGGTGGTTGCCGACGCTCCTGCAGCTCCCTTCCAGGTCCGGGGAGACAAAGAGGACGAGCCCCTCAAGGCACTGCCTTAAATACCTCACCCTTAGGATTCGGTTTAGTTTTTCCCATCCGAGGTGCATATCCCACCCCCTCACGTCTCGAAGGCAGACCCCCTCCAAACCGACCCCCAAAGGGAGCTCAGTCCCGTGGCGCTACTAAGGGCGCCCCTCCTCTAGACGCGGGGGGCGCCTCATCATAGTGCGCGCACAACGTGACACTATCTCTCACCCTCCACTTCCCATCCTTCTTCTCCACCCCACAGCCCTGCCATGCCCCAATGCCCAAAAATTCTCAAGGCCAGGTTGTCTTGTCCAAGGCGTAGTATTTATTCACATAATCATGAAAATTCTCCCCAACTCACTAGGAGAGAACGTACCAGTATCCTACTTGGATATATATATATACGATTATACATAGCATCACGCTCAGTATCCTATATGGATATATATATAAGATTATACATGGCATCACAGACTAGCGTCATCATCATGGCAAGGCAGTAAGGAATTACAAATGACATTGTGGTCACCATTGTATCCAGTAACCGTACACACACTTGAACGCTCAGCTGTACGCATTGCGCCGTCCGGCCCCAACGCGATACAGCACACAGTTCTAAGACTTGCAATTCAAACTTGGAATCCAGGGCACCGCATATCGCACCGGCCCTCCGGGGTCTCCTGAACACAGGCAGCCTCCCCAAAATTCACCTCAGTCCATAAGTGCCAGGTTAGGGCAGTAGAGTTGAGGACCACCGTCAGGCCAGTCCCTCCTCCCCACCAACCTACAGCACGCTGCAATCCTACCCCCTCCCGGGGTCCCTCACACTGAACAACCATTGTTGTGCCTCCCCTTTGTTGTTAACTGTCAGCGTTCCGCCACAGGGTGAGAAGCTCCCCGGCGTACTCGCCCTCCCCCCCTGACGCTGACCGTGCTCTATAATAGCCCCCAGTGTAGTGTGGAGAAACAATCGCAACCCTTCCTCTGACAGATGCCCTCCATGGTGTTGGAAGAACCCCGTTCGCCTCTGATGGAGCAACCTGTGACGAATTGTAGCCATGGAAGACGACCCCCGCAGGATTTTATGTATTGAACCGTTCAATTTGTGCACAGATTTATTCAGGGCCCTCACTCAATCCCCTCCAACCCAAACCGACCGAGGTAGCATCTCAGACCACAATATTACCGTGGTCGGTAAATACTTTTTAATCCTTGCCAAGACCGAAAACAAGGCCTCCTGCACCCCTCGCCGGCCTAGATGTGGCATTTCATTACCGCCTGCGTGAATAACCAGAATGTCCGGGCGAGGCACTGACTTGGATACTATCGCTTGCTGCAGCCAGCCACACAGATCCTGTAACTTAAGACCTGGCACCCCAATCCAATGGTGTACAAACCCGGCAGCCTCTTGCGCTGCCTCCAAACTGGACCCACGAAATTGCTCCTCCGCTCTGAGAATCAAGGAGTGACCACTCCAACATACATGCACCGGTTTGCAGGAATCAACTGAAACAGATAGAGAATCACTGTTAAGGGTATGACAAGGGAGCACCCTGGGCCTCCTTCCTCCCGCTAAACCAGACTTGGCCGAACATACCATTCAAAACATGTTGACCGCCAACGCCCCACCCGTTTTATTGCCTCTGCAGGCAGTCCCATTGCCGCTGCTGTGGTGGCCGCCCAATGCGAAAGGAATGGGAGCTTAACTGCATTGAATCCTCACCTAGGTAAACCAGCGCTCTCCTACACACCTGAGTGAACTGATATCGTGTCATTGGCAACCCATCCTTGTGGACTAGAAGCCTCGATGAGGAGATCCCTGGGCGCCCAATAAGATACTCTCTTGCCAACCGTACTGGACAACAAGCAGCGTGTTGCGCCGCGTGCAACGTCACCCAGGCACCCTTCCCAATCGAGTCAGTTTTTGACCGCTTGATCCTAAGATGAATAGACCCCCTTTCCAGAATGACATCCGCCATGCCTAACCCTCCTTCAGCAGCATTTTTGGATGCGGTCACCAACTCCGAGATACGCAACGCCCCAAAGAAGGCGAGCACGTATGCAAAACTAAATAACTTTACCTCATATTGGGACCGACAGACATGCGGAAGGATCTCTACCAGCCTACCCAACCTCTCCACATTAATAGGTCGCCGAGTGTCCTGCACTCCTGGAACCATGCGTTCCCAACCCCTGATGGCTTTGCGCACTCTAAAATCTTTAGTGGGGTCCTTGACTCCACTTAACCCAGCAAAGAAGGCTATGGCCGATAACTGCCTGCGCACCAATGACAGTGACCTCCCCAGCGCTTTCTGTTCCACCAGAAAACCCAGCACTCCTTCTGGTGTAAATCTATCTTGCTCCCTGCTTGCACTGAACGTTGCGTTGTACACACCCCAAGCCCTTTCGTACATACGTATTGTCTGAGGTTCAAGTGCTGCTGCAATTAGGTCTGCCGCAATGGGGCACCAAGCCTCCACAGCTCTTCCGGAAACTCCGACATCCGTTCGTCCGCCTGCGGCCACCGTGCCCTGAATTCTGCCAACTTAGATCGAGACAAAGAGTCAGGTACTATATTTTCCACACCAGGCACATGTTTGGAAGAAAAATGCACGTTATGCAAGAGACACAGACGAATAAGAGTCTTCAGCAGCCGCAGCACCAAACCACATTTTGCACTCTGGTTATTAATGGCCATGACCGCAGACATACTGTCCGACCAAAACACTACTCTGGCGTTTGCTAATGAAGCCCCCAGATGTGCATGGCGACAATAATGGGAAACAACTCCAGAAAAGTAACATTGCGCGTTAGCCTCGACGCCACCCACTCCGCTGGCCAATGCTTCATGCACCACCGAGCACCCAAGACCGCACCAAAACCAATACTACCCGCTGCATCGGTATAGAGGGCTACCTCCCTGTTGTTACGCGCTGTCTGCTGCCACAGAAGCGTCCCATTGAAATTATCGAGAAACTCCCTCCATGTCTCTAGGTCCTCTCTGACTTCCGCAGACAACCTTGTGTGATGGTGCTTCGCCCGCAGGCCAGACATCGCTCTCGCTATGTTCTTTGAAAAAACTCTCCCCATGGGAATCACTCTCAAGGCGAAGTGGCCCACCAACACCTGCAGCTGCGCAAGAGTAACCTTCCTGGCAGTTAGACAAACGTTGACCGCATCCTTAAATGCTCTCACCTTCTCTTGCGGCAACCAACACTCCCCCGCCACCGAGTCAATCTCAATACCCAGGAAACACAAGCAGGTGGTGGGGCCCTCTGTTTTTTCCTCGGCCAAAGGAACCCCCAACGCCTGAGCAAGCTGACGGAAACCGTGCAGCGCCCTACCGCATGCCCGACCACCCGGGGGACCCATGAACAAGAAGTCATCCAGGTAATGCACCACATTGTCTGACCACACCAAGTCCTTTACTGCCCACTCCAGGAATCTGCTGAATGTCTCAAAAACTGAGCAAGCTATTGAGCACCCCATGGGCATGCACAAGTCGAGGAAGTACTGACCCTCGAAAGTGAAACCCAGCAAGCGCGTGTCCTCCGGGTGAACGGGAAGAAGGCGCAAAGCAGACTCTATGTCAGACTTGGCCATAAGAGCCCCCCTCCCTAAACTCTGCAATTTTGCAATCGCTTCGTCAAAAGTGGTGTACCGCACTGTGCATAGCGCCTGGTCCAACCCATCATTTACAGACAACCCTGTGGGGTATGACAGATTGTGTATTAAACGGAATTGCCCAGGCTCTTTTTTAGGCACCAGCCCCAGGGGCGAGCACACCAAGAATTCACATGGTGGCGCAGTGAAACGACCCGCTACCCGCCCCGCGCTTACCTCCTTCCTAATCTTTTCCCGAACCACATCTCGTTGTTGCAGCACTGACTGCTGATTCTTGGGTGGGACTGAGGATGGGTGTGCGCGGGAGGGAATGCGAAAATCGTCCTTGAAACCGTGATAAAGCATGTGTGCTTCCTTGTCATTATTGTATCTGCCGAGCAGGTGTGCGAGGACATGCAAGCGAATTGGGGAAGGGCGTCTTTCACTATTGTTTTGGAAGGAGGCTCTTAAAGGGTGTATGCTCTCTCTGCTTGCCCTGCTTTTTGAAACACTTACACTCTGGATGTCCTTGTCCCCCGCAGAAAGAACAGATGTGTTTAAATTTACAGGCTCCCCCTTTGCTACATTCCTTCTTGTTGTACTGCCAACAGGCCAGCTTTTTGTCTCCCAAGCTTTTGTTGAATCGAAAGGACTGAACCGCCCTCCCTGATGCAGTAGACATATTGAACTCTGCATGCCAAATGTTAATCTCTCTCTGGTCCCAAGCTATTTCCGGCCTAACCGCCTTCATCTGTCGAAATTTGGTATCGTACTACATCCACGCCGACCCTTGAAATTCGGATGCTGCACCGTGAATAAGGGACATGTACCCAAACAACTGTGGGGCCAACGACGGTGTCTTCTCAGTCAGTATTGCCGCATAAATGGCAAACCCTGTGACCCAGTTCCGCAAGGACCACTCCACCCACACCGATTTAGGCTTCGAATCGCCTTCCTTAGCCGTTCTAGGCCTGCTTGGCACCACCCCTGCATTTATCAAATCGAAAACATTCACAAATTCCCTTCCCCCTCGTCTCGGATGGAACGTGCCATGAAATTGCAGAAGATGGCGCCAGCACCAGAGACGTAGACCCAAATATTAATGGTGTCACCACTGGAGGGACCTGCCCAGCCCCCGTCCCCACTGTAGTCAGGGCGGTCGAAGGCTGCGCAACTCCCAGCCCCACCGTCACTGGCGTGCCCCCAGTCTGTGCCCATACTTGCGCCGCCGCCCCTCCTTGTGGTCCTGTTACTGTGACCGATGCGGGCGGTGGTGGAACCGGAGCCCCCCCGAAGACTCCGGGGGCCTGCTGGCCTGCAGAAGTCCCATTTGCTTGCAACCCCCCTTGACCTCCCGCCAGCACCCCTTGCCCCTGCGTTGGCTGTCCTGCCATACCCCCGAGTGCTGCGGGGCCCCAACGCCACTTGCCGCTTGGGCCACTACTGGTGCCCCTCCCACCTGCGGAGTCCCCACGGATGCTGTTGTTGTGGAGATTGCCATGATACTCTGGCCCACCGCGCCCACAGTCATGTTAAGCACAGGCCACTGCGCTGCCTGATCCGAGCTGCAGGCGGCCATGCCCTGCGCATTCAACTCACCTCCCACAGTGACTACTGCTGCAGGCTGTGAGCGCAACGTGTCCTGCTGCCCCTCCCTATATCGAGCCGGGACCTTCCTCTGTCACTTCGGTGCACTGCTTCCTGGCTGTTGTGCTGGCTCACCCGCCAGCTTCTGCAGCGCCGCCTCCATGCCATGCCGCTTAGCTGCCTTCCAGAGCTCGTTTAGCGCGTGGAAATCCTCCGGGCTCGCCGCTTTTCCTGACTGGGGGGGCGTGCACGCTTAGGTGCCATGCTTTGAACCTGCTAGCCAGAAACACAAAACACAATATGTTAGACGCCAATTTCCCCCACCAGGTTGGAGACTCCCCAATCCGCACCACCCCTCCACTGGACAGACACGGACATGGACCGCACCCCCTGTTGCGTCACACTTGATCCACCACCCCGAAGATAGTGGTGTGCATACCAGCCATAGGTGCCTTAAACCTGTGAGTTGCGGAGTAAGTGCCCCCCACAATATGCCCAACTCCCCCATCCGGTGTGCATACCAGCCATAGGTGCCTTAAACAAAATGCCACACTCCCCAAACCGGTGTGCATACCAGCCATAGGTGCCTTACACTTGTGTGTTGTGGAGTAAGTGCCCCCCACAATATGCCAAACTCCCCAATCCGCACCACCTAACCACTGGGTGGACATAACCCACCCCCCCCATAGCGTACCACCTGATGCACCACTAATACATAGTGGTGCGCTGAACCGCAATAGGTGTGCTGAACCGCAAGAGGTGCATCCAACTTGCGCGTTACCAAGGGAATGCATTCGAATGCAAAATGGGCCCCAGAGATCAATGGCTATGCCCAGGACCACCCCATGGCGTGCCAGTGCTGCATCGGTACCCCCTCCACAGTAGACTTCCCTGGCCACCGTACTGGTCACTGGAGGACGTACCTACCACCCGCTGCCTTTGGAACCCCATAGTGTGTGCCACCAAATTACACCAACATAGCCCTGCCCACCCGATTTGTATCTAGCGCCCCTCCCCCCGCATTGACGACATCCCTCTAAATGCCGACTTCCTCAATTGCGGGAAAGGAACTCAGCGAGAAAATGGCCTTAAAGTTTTGTCGGAAGCGGGATTCGAACCCACGCCTCCATGAGAGACTGCGGCCTTAACACAGCGTCTGAGACCCCTCGGCCCTCCTGACCACATTCTGGCGGCCTACCGACAAGTTGCACCCCTTACAATGCGGCCGGTCAGGCCGACCGCGCATTCCACCACAACGCTGCCCCCAGCAGTATCCAGCCAGCGGGAGCTCGCGCCGACTGCATGCAAAAAGACCCTGCCAGTATAGATTGGTGGTGACCCGCATTGCGGCGGTGCTGACGCGCCGCTCCTCATCCCTCCTCCCATCGCGGCTACCATGCGTTTAATGACCCCGGCGCCGGAAGCGCTATTCGGAGCCCTTCTGGCGCGGTCCACAGCGCAATCAATGTACGGTGCCCGAACATGAGCGCATCGGGTCCCCTCCTTTCTTCAACTATGGCGGGCCCATCCCCATTCCGGTCGACCCACACAGGACCACAACGCGGCCGATTCCATTACGCCGCTGCAACTCTCCAAAATCCGGTAAGCCATAACATTATTCTGGCACATTAATAATACGACATGTTGCCCTCCCCCGCCTCCGAAAAATGCCAGGGGAGGAGGACCACAACAACCGGTGCACCGTAAATCGCACCGGGCTTTATATCTTTGCGAGGCATTCCACTACCACTTCCTACGCCACGGCCCCCCCGAAACCCACCTTGCCACAATCTTCTGCGTCAGGCGCTGTCGCCGCTTGCCGACGCTCCTGCAGCTCCCTTCCAGGTCCGGGGAGACAAAGAGGACGAGCCCCTCAAGGCACTGCCTTAAATACCTCACCCTTAGGATTCGGTTTCGTTTTTCCCATCCGAGGTGCATATCCCACCCCCTCACGTCACGAAGGCAGACCCCCTCCAAACCGACCCCCAAAGGGAGCTTGGTCCCGTGGCGCTACTAAGGGCGCCCCTCCTCTAGACGCGGGGGGCGCCTCATCAATACTGTCCATAAAAAATCCAAGGATATGGTATCGACTTAGTAAGGAGCCGCTGGGTGAGCTAATTTTGGGACTACCTGTCCCAGTGACCAACAGGGCAAGGAGGAGTCCTGCAACAATTCCTACCTATACTGCTAGCGCTACTGAAGAGCACTTCATGACCGCAGCACAGGAGTTGCTGAGTGAGCTAATTTGGGACTAACTGTCCCAGTGTTCAACAGGGCAAGGAGGAGCCCTGCAATGATTCCCACCTGTGCTGCCAGAGGTACAAAAGCGCAATTTGTGACCCACGGCACTGGACTCCCGCGGGCCATGCCCGGGCCAAGGGCGGGCTGTGTGGCGCCTGTCAGAGCCAGGAAGATGCAGGGCATGGCCACCCCTTGGTCCTATTCAATGTTGACACTGTATACTAGGGTAAGACCTTAGACTCTTTTCTGCCTCTTCTCAGAACCATTCCCTTTTTATCTAGTGTGTTGTACACAGACTGGCCTAAATGGTGCCCTCCTCCTCTTCTTGGTGGGCCCTGAGGTGGACATTGACTTTGACTTTCATGTGGGAAGACCCCCTCTCTTTTTCCTTTACATTTGAATATTAATCTTTGGAACATTTGAAGCCCATACGGCGGATTCCCTCAGCCTTACTTCTACACGGAATTGGTAAGCCAGGCGCATTGTCAGAATCACCGAGATGGGGAAACGTAAAGCAACAGATGCTCTTCCAGAGGGTTAAAAATTCCAACCCCACCTCAAACTCGCCTCTTGATGGGTGACAAGTTATCTCAACCCTCAAGGACATTGATACACTAATCGAGGAACTGGAAACCCTCTTGGGAGGAACCAGTGCCACCGGTCGGCTCCCAAATGCAGCACCAAAGTCGCCCCCATTTTCACCAAGAATCGGAAGGCTAAGCCCCGTTGCCGTAGCAAGCCCAGCCTTTCACTGGCGCTGTTGACATTGCCTTGATTGCTGGTGGGTTGATGACTGACCCCAATGTGACTACATCTGACACTGTCATCAATACTCACAATTCTGTGCCGTTGTCCCCACTGATAACCTGTGTGAATAAATATTTGATCCTTGCTTCCCATTCTCCTAACTGGAACTCTAAGAAGGGCGCTCGAATTGCCAGACAGTCATCGATCCCCACTACCCAGCATACTGTCTATTCATAAGTGGTTAATAATAATGCTATTAACCCAAACAAGGCAATGGGAATTGCCAGTGCTTGAGCTAAGATCTAAATTAGCCCCGTTTTCAGCAGAAACTGGAGAATTGAGATTGCTTGCAAAGCCGTCAATACCGAGACCCTCTTTAGTAGCGCAGCGCCCAACATATACGTCATTAATAGATTAAAGAAATAGATAAGAAAAATCAAAGTGTCACCCACCAGGTTGATTCTAGTTCCACCTCTCGCCCTGCACCTGACCCTCCAAATAACAGGCCAATGAATTTGACACCTCTTCGCAATAAGTCAGGACTGGCCATCCCGTTTACATAATTCATGGCGTTGCCTGGCTAATCACGCACATGGGCCAAAGGTTGCGCCAGAGAGTAGCATGCTTAATTTGGGGAATATGGCTCCATATTTATGGTAAAGGTCCTCAAATTGCCCAAGAGAATGTATGAAGATGCAGAGTCCCTGATAAATAAATCTATATACCATATACGGGTAGTTCACGATTGCCACTCTGTTGTTGGCTCAGACATTCTCCATGCTAAACATTTGCACACCCCCTCTGATTCCCCTGGGTCTTTTGATTGCATCAGGTTGGATTTAAAGCCCTAATCCCTGGCAGAGGGCTTGGTAAGCTTAGAGCTGCGCAGGGAACCCCCGCCTTGTACATCAATTAGATTTAAACTTAATCCACCTTCTGTTTGCAATTTAAAAGCCCTCAGAAAGAGCTACCCCGGGACCAGATTGAGGTCTCCGGCACATCCATGATAGATTGACTGGGATGTGTGGATCCTGCTTGTAATAGCGAGGGGAGGGATCATCCATCTGCTCACAAGCCCTTTCATTCCACTAGGGACCATTCGCATTTGGTTTTAACTGATGATGACCATCTTCCGAATTGCACGTACACTAACATTTTGTCATGAACATTGCAGGGATGAAGGCAAAGCTAGGTGACCTGGCTTGGGGGTCCTTTATCGATCAATATGGCATATATTTTTTCAGGAAACCTGGTGCCTCGACTCTGTCCATTGATCGGGCTATGTGTCTCTTCAGATACCGGCCCATTGCACTGGGAGGGGTCGTCCTTTAGGTGGTCTGCTTATTTGGACAAAAGTGTCCCTTAGCTTCAAAATAAACTCACTCGTCTTTATCTCTCACGACATCCTCTGCATAACCATAACTGGGGAGCACTCAAGCACCTTCTATTTTTATAATGTATATAATCGGGTATCGGAGGGGGCGGGGGGTGAGACACAGACCCAGAGAGATCTTATTACACATAGGGACCTCTATGATTCACATGATTTTGTTATCATTGCCGGAGACTTCAACACCACCCACAAGCCACTAGACGCTGATAGCACCTCCCCCATTGCTGCAGAAAAAGATTAATGGGGCATATCCATGCTCAACATCAAACCACTAAAACGCTAGACAAATGCTGCTTATCAGCTCCTGTCCTTCACATTATCCTATGGCCTGAGGGCATGTAATGGCCACACAGTATCCGAACCACAAGCTGCCATACTTTTAATCGCCCTGGCCATACGAGTAAAATTGACTACCTCCTAATCTCCCTCTGTCTTTGGGGTAGCCTGGCTCATATGAAAGTACTCAACAGAGTAGACAGTGACCATAACGCTGTCTATTGTTCACTTAAAGGTTTTTTTATCTTTGGGCCAATGCCCCTGTGTCAATAAGCACTATTCTGATCTCTTCGAATGACAGGCGTAGGGTAAAGTGGGGGAGCGTAGCTGTGAAACAAGACACCAGAGATACAATGAATCTAGTCGTTAGAGATGCCACAATTGGGTTAGCTAATCTTACCCATAATCAGTCTAGGGATCAGGACTGGAACCTCACAGTCACAAGGACAAATGAGAATTTGTTAAAAATCTTAGGTGAATGTTTTAAGCAACACCACAAGCCCACTCGAGCGCCTACTAAGCCAGGTCATACGTGGTTCAATAAGGATTTAAATGACAGTAAGAATGAGCTCCGTCGAGCCCTCAAGAGTGGCAACACTTGCCTTATAAATGTCAGAAGGATGGAGTATAAGTTAGACCAGCTCAAAGCACATCGGAAGTGGGACACGCAAGTTTGGGAAAGCATCTATGAGGCAGCCATCCAAAAGGATTCCACCAAATTCTGGAGGTTGGTAGCCAGCGGAGGGCATTGACCATTAAAACTGGCTGACTCCATTACCCCCGAGGCTTGGCACGCACATTTTTCTGGTCTTTATAACCATCTGTTGGGGAAAGCACTGAATGCACATGCACAGTCAACTGTGGCAAGGCCTCACTCATCCCAGCCACTTATGATTGAGATGAGTGAGACCTTGAGTGCAATTAAAGCAATAATGGGTGGAAAAGCTGCTGGACCAGATGGTGTAACAGGTGATCTCTTTTTATCTGATATTGAAGGCTCGTCTGTCTATTTTAATAAACTGTCGAACTGTATTTTGGAAGGGGCTAGCATTCCTTCTAGTTGAAAGGCTGCTGAAATCGTCCCCATCTAGAACAAGCATTAAAAATGCAATAGGTCTCGCCTATTATTAAGTTAAAGCCATTTGCTTTGCTATACAATACCATTAGCAAAGCACATGGCAGTGGTGGTTAGAACCCCCTGAACACTCATAGAGTATTTATAAAAATGATGGCGGTATTGTAAAATGCCAGGTTCTTAAAATGCACCTCCCCTTCTCTCCTGTGGTTCAGTCCACGTGACAACAGACATGAGCGGAAGTAACATTTGCATGCTTATTGTGTGCTCGCGGCGGTCACTAAGTGCTGTGTGAGGACAGGAGAGGGCCCGGTATGCATCATTAAACCATGGATCCCTGAGTGAGGGTGGCTAATTATCCACTGAGGAGGGCGAGTGCTGAGACAGCATGTCGGAGCACCGAAACCACCACTCAAGTTGAACAAAAAACCTTTCTAGATGACTTGATCCCTTCTTCTGGAGCTATTTACATCATCAGACAGCGAGCATGTCTGAAGCTGCGTGCAGCAACCATCATGGCGTCAGTGTCCTGGGTCCTACAGGGCGCCACTGTTGTACTTCAGCAACCTGCATCTCTTAAAAAGAGACATTTTCCAAATCCTATTCAACGCTACGAGCTTAAGTTTTGAAAACCTGTGTATTTTGGGGGATTTTGTATTTATTTTATAAAGCATACCTTTGAAAATAAAAAGTACTAAATGTTCTTAGCCTTCAGCTAGAATTATTAATAAAATTAAGTAGTTCACTTGCATGTCAGTGTTGTCCATGTTCTATTTAATAAGCACAACAGTCAAACATCACTGTTCTTTTATCATATTATACGACTGATCAGCAGGTGTGCTGGGTCTGTCCCAATGATACTGCTCAGTTGAACCGCAGGTTCTAGCTCAGCTAGGATGGAATGTCAGGCCTCTCAGAGCAGAACCTCGTGCTTTAGAACTGGGTTCCCACGTTTACCCGTAAGAACCTTATAACGAGTTGCCATGAATTAAGAGGTAGAAATATCGAGCTTGAGCTACTGATCCCTGCTGGTGTCTCTGCCTCTAATACCAGCATCAAAAGTTGATGCTCCTGGAATAGGGATAACCAAGTAGATACAGGTTCCAGGTCAACGAAAGCAGGTTTTCCCAGATCTGGGGACCTTTAACTCTCACATTTACCCCCTGACATCAACAGGTGGTGAATGTGAGCAGAGGGACACAACAGGTTGCTGCGCAAGGGCTGTGGGACGGGAAGTTTGTCAGCGGCAAGGCTTAGGACCCGTGCAATTTCCCCATTGCTGTTGGAGGGAACTGGGTGAAGGCCCTACTGCACTTGTGCCCTCTGTTAGCCTCATAGCCCTGGCGGTTTTAACTGATGCGTTTCTGCACCCAGTAGGATCGGGTATGGTATTCCATACCCACCTACTCCTAACTGAGGTGTTACTCAATGCTTTAAATGGAAATAAGGAAGTGCTGGAACTCTCCCATTAAATGTATTGCAACAGTGCTGGGAAGTGCAGGTACCCTCCCTTTCAAATTAAAGAGGTTCAGGTACTCCGTACCGGACTGTACCTTTTCAATTAAAGCACTGGTTTTACTTCCTTCGGCGTATTTGGAACCCAGCAGAGCTCTTACCATGGCATATTCCATGTGTTCCTGATGTTAGGGATCACGCAAGTGAATGGAATCCTCCAGTCTAATACACAATTGTGACCCTTGTTATGTAACAGATTGCATTCTATTCCATTGAACATGCCTTGTCATTTTGTTAAGAGGAAAAATTATGGTTGTTTTTGCTGTTCCGGGTTTTACAACCATAGCCATCGCCAATCAACAAGTAATGAAAGGAATCTACTTCCGCTCTTTGACCTTCTCCCTTTGCCCCTTGCCCTTCTCACCATCAGGTAGGAGGATGTTGAGGGGCTAACGTTGAAGTCAATTAGTCCTCCTCGTGCCAACGTGGTGTTTGAACGCTTTATAAATCGCAACTCAATGTCAAACCATCCTAGGCAGTGGTCAAACGGCGTATGATGTCACTGGGTATTTTACTAAATAGACGCGCATGTACGTACCATTGGTTGTGTTTTCGAGATGAGGGGAGGCCTGGGGTGTGGGGGGGGCTGCCACCTGTCCCTGGCTGTACGCTGAGGTACGGCGTGATTTATGTGCTGCGTGTGTTCTCCAGCCTGTGACTGGACAGACAGACATTCCACACGCACCGTGCACACAAAATAGTTTTAGCGAATGAGGTCTGAAGGTAAATTAAAACTGCTCACAGTGCTGCCCGTGAGCCAGGAGCAGATTGCCAAGGAACAGTAAGAGCCATTTTGTCTTGCTCGAGTGGAACATTTCCCGCTGACAAGGTTAAGCCCTACTGTCTGGAGCAGCCGAATGATGGAAGATGTGGCCAACAAAAGAGAAAACACCGATGGACAGATTTTAAGACTGTGTACTTCCAGCTGGCTGAGCGTTTGAAACTTTAGCACCGAATTACTTCAAAATGGTGTCGGGTTGGGATATTTCCAGCTACAAATTAGCTCTGTTTTTAGGATGAACTATTACAAAGTTTTTTAACCCTTTTATGCATCCCTTTCATATTTGAAGAATGTCAGTGAAATGCGTAGCTCAGGGGCTGTAAAAAACAAGCGCTCGCCATTGCCTTGTCCTCCCCATGACCCCGTGCGCCTCTGAGCTCCGTGCCTGCTTCACAGCTGTCGTGAAGACTTTTCTTATCTGCTTGTTAAATAAACAAGCAGATAAGAAAAGTCTTCACGACAGCTGTGAATCAGGGGAGCCAGTCCGGCAAAAAGCCAAAGGGAGGCAACGAAAAACCCTCCTTTCCAATGGGAAGCCAGCGTTTACCATAAACGCTGACGCTACCCAATGGAAATGAGGGGCGGAGCTCGAGTCCCCTTCTCCAAACTGACTTGTTCACTATAGCTCTCGCAGGCGAGGAGCGCGTGCGCGCTCCAACGCCAGCCGAGACCTAAAAAGGGCTCGTGGGATTCTCCGCTAAATTACAGGTCAATCAACCTTATTGATGTAGCCCAAAAGGTTTTCACCATGCAGATATTGGGGAAAGTGGAGTCCTGAATTGAAGACCACCAGGCACTTTCCTATTTGCAAGCAGGGTTTACAAGAAGAATAAGTACGATTGACCAGGTTTTTAGGTTTTTATCTATCTACTGAAGATAGTTGTTCTTCAAAAGTCACATCTGTACTTAGTCTTTGTGGACTTAAAGTCTGCATTTGACTTAGTCCCCAGAGGTAAGCTCTGGGAGGTGCTGAAGTAAAATGGGATCCATCTTGACCTTCTGGACATTCTGGTCCGCCTCCACCAGGATACATTTGCCCAAGGACAATGGTGCCAGGGAGGCGAGCCGACCGAACGGATAGGTGTCCAGAAAGGGGTCCACTAGTGGTGCATTCTTTCACCAACCTTACTCTCTTTATGCCATAATGATGTTGTTACTTATCTAGAGGATGGTGCAAGTAACACCCCCCTTTTGGCTGGCCACAAGATCCCCCTTTTATGTCTTGCTGGCAACACTCTTCTGGTGTCGGAGACTCCTAGTGGCCTGCAATTGTTGGTAGATAGGTTTGTGGCATTCTGCTCAGAACGAGGGCTGGTGATTAATCACTCCAAAACAAAGTTCATGACCATCAGCCACATAAATCGTTTAGGGGTACAATAAATCTAGAGGGTAACTCCTTAGACAAAGTCACTGAGTTCTACTACTTGGGTGTAAACTAACTAGATCTATGTCAGGGCTTCCACAGATCCAAAAGAGTAGTCAGAATTTGACCCAACACTTGGCTGCCATTTTAAGACTTTGCGGGGCATATTATCAATAGACGGCGATAAATATCGCAAAGCGCTCTTAGCGCTTTTTTATTTATCGCCGTCTATCGCTGGAATTTATCACCCGGTTAGCACGTTATTAACAACGCGTATCACCGAGGAGATAAAAATTCCAGCAATAGCGGCTTTATCGAGGGGATATCGCTGGAAATCCAGCGAAATTACTACGTAGATGGCGTAAACGTTGTTAATAGGCCAAGGAGCACTTAGCCTTATGACCCACCTGCCATAGGATAACTAGGGTAAGTCAGCATTTTATCAGACATTAGTTTTTGGCGAAAACTGCGGTTTTCGCCAAAAGCTAACGTCTGATAATATGCTGTGGGCCGCCTTGTAAATATCGCGATGTGCACTTAGCGATATTTTACATGTCTTTCTGTGTGAGGTACGCCTAGTGACGCCCACTTTGCATCTCATTAGAGATGCAAAGCGAGGCGTCAGGAAAACGGCTGCTAACATGCGCTAATGCATGTTAGCACCGCCTTGTAAATAGGGCGAAAAGATTATCTCAGCTTTTTTGGCTTTTAAAGCCAAAAAAACGGAGATAAGACCCTTGATAATATGCCACCTCCAGCCAAAATAAGCGAATGGTGGCGCAAGTCCAGACCATGTGAGTAAAAGCAGCTTCCTGATGTCTGCATCTGGGGCAGACGTCCCTGGCAGTAGGATACATGCATGTCAGTCTGTGAGGGGTGAGATATGTATGGTGAAGGTAGTTAAATTGAGTATATTTTACCCTAGCGTTAGTCGAGATAATTTTGGGGTGGGTAAGACACTGTTTCCATTGTTTATCTGAAAGGATAATGGACAGTTCGCCGTCCCAATACGCTCGCAATGTAAGCAATGCGGGGGGATCATCTAGTCTAATGGAGGTGTATATGGCTGTTATGACATGGCGCCCGTGGCCATGTGTAAGCAGAGTGTGCAGTAAGTACGAGGTAGCAGGTTCCGCCCCGCCGGCATCCCAGAACTGCAAGGACAGGCGAGTCAGTAGGGCATGCAGTAAAAAGGAGACGGCACTCCGTACGTCTCCACTAGGCCCGCAAACATCAGCAACTGCGAGTCAGCAAACATGTCCCCCCAGGTGTCCAGCCCACTCTCCCTCCATGCCCCCAGCTCCAGGCGTCATGGCATGAGTACCTGCCAGGGAGCAACTCCAAGGGTAGACTAGGAGCATAAGGCGGCGGTCAGCCCCTGGGCGTCACGTACCTAACCCAGTGCCGTCGGGCTGCAGCCATTAACAGGTTGCCCTGTCGCCTCTGGGTCGGCGTAGCCGTTCCCGAGATCCACTCTAGGAGCGCTGGGATATCCCAAGACATGGCGCTGGTGATCAACTCAGTGAGGTTGCTTTTGGCGAGCCACCGCATTGGCCACTGTAGTTGTGCCGCTGCATAGTACCGTTCATAATTGGGCGCGCCCAGGCCGCCGTCCAACAGTGGCAAGTATAATTTATGAAGGGCCCCCCGAGCCCGTGAAGCAAACCATATCAGCGACACCAGCAACAACTCCAGGTCTCGGAAACGTTTCCGGGGCAAGCGATACGGAAGGACACAGAAAAACTATAAGAGACGGGGAAGGACTAACATCTTCTATATCGCTACCCGGCCCATGGGAGACAAAGGGAGGCCCGTCCAAAATGGAAGGGTCGTACGCGCTCGCGTGATAGCTCGGCCTAGGTTCCCATCGATCGTGTCCAATCCCAAGTGATAAATCTGTACCCCCAGGTACTAAAAGGTGTCGAACGCCCACTTCAATGGAGTAAGCGGCGCTAGCTGTCTTTGCCCCGGAGTCATTGGTGTCATAGGGAACACCACCGATTTTGCCCAGTTAACCTGGAGTCCAGACACGCCCGCGTGATTGTTTAAAAGAGCCATGATGGACTGTAAGATCCCGGCCTCGCCACGGAGGTAAATCAGCGCGTCATCGGCGTACAACGAAACAATGTGCCATTGCTGATCAACCCGTATACCCCAGTGTTAGAAATGGGATCTCTAGTTGGCAAGGGCTTGCACCTTTGTCCAAGTAGGGACCCTTCTTCCTAGTCAGGGTAAGGGAGTTACACTCCTAAAATAACCCCTGCTCACCCCCTTGGTAGCTTGGCACGAGCAGTCAGGCTTATTCTAGAGGCAGTGTGTAAAGCATTTGCACATAACCAACAGTAATACAGTGTAAGCACTACAAACGGACACCACACCAGTTTAGAAAAATAACCAATTTTTATATACTCAAGACAAGACCAATTACGACAAAAATCCACAATACTATACTTTAAAAATCAATGCTTGATAAGGTAACTTCTTCTTTGCAGGAATAACACAAAAGCAAAGTTCAGTGCGAGTCGGTAGCCCCGTCCGGGTCTACCGCGATGCTGAATTACACAGAGTCCAACAGTTCCAGCCGACCGCGTCGTTACGGGCCAGCAGAGTCGTGAACAGACTCGGTCACAGTACCTTTCTCGTTGTGGCTGGTACGGAGTGTACGAGCCGGTCGGCGTTCGTCGCGTTTGCGGTGCAAGACGGAGCGATGCAAGGTGCGGTGTCCCTCGATGCGGTGCGGGCAGCGGCTCGATGAGCGTCGTGCAGACGGAGTCGGTGAGTCCAAGGCGTGCGGTGCAGGGTGAGACGATGCTCGATGCGGTGCTGACAGGTTGCGATGCAGGCGACCAAGCCGGAGTGCGGGAGCTGGCGTCGGACAGCGGTGCGAGTCGGAGCGGTGCGTCGTAAATGTGCGAGCGGTGCCCCAAATGCGATGCGGTCACGACTGTTGAGCCAGTTGCAGCGACCGCGTCGGTCGGGTCCGGCTGGTTCAGTGAAGCGATGCGATGCGAACTGCGGTGCCCACAGGTCACGGTGCAAGCAGCGGCTCGGTGCTGGCGGCGTCGGACGTCGCCCACGGTGAGACCAGGGTTGCGATGCGAAGCGGGGCGATGCGGTCTGCGGTGCAAACAGGTCACCGGTCAGGGATGGATTCGGTTGACGGAGTCCGTTGCAGTTCCCTTCCTCTGTGGCAACTGAAACAGCGTTCCAGAAGCGGTACCCAGAGGCTTGTGAAGTCTTTGTAGTCCCTGAGTCTTCTTAACAGGAGGCCAGCTCGGTTCCAGGCCCTTGGAGATACTCAGCACAAGTTTGTAGAAAGTTCAGTCCTTTCACTGCCCAAGGCAGAAGCAGCAGCTGCAGGCCAACCCAACAAAGCAACAACACAGCAAAGGGGCAGTACTCCTCCTGGCAGCTCTTCCAGCTCTTCGTCTTGGCAGGTTCCTTGATTCCAGCGAGATCTAAATTCATGCGGTCAGGGCCCCAATATTTATATCCCAAATTCCTTTGTTCTCTGAAGGCAGAGAGGCCTTTGCCTAGTCCAAACCAGTTCTGGAGCACTTTGTTGACAAGTCTCCGTCCCTTCTTTCAGAGAGTAGGCCAGGGACATCAGACGCACCACAGGAGGTGGAGCCAGCATTGTGGAGGGAAGGCACTGTCCTATTCAGGGCCCAGGTGCAACCCCTCCCACCCATCTACATGTAGATCTTGCTATTCAGCCCTGTGCTGACTCACCCTGTCTCCTGGCATCCCCCAGCCCCTGTCACTCACACTCCAGACAAGGAATACACAACCTCGCAGAGGCAGGCTTGGATGGTTAGACAAGAAAATACCCACTTTCTAAAAGTTGTATTTTCAAACACAGAATGTTAAAACCAACTTCACTAAAAGATGCATTTTATCATTCTGAGTCCAGGCATATTAAACTCGAATTTCTACCATGTTCCCGGGGTCAGTTAGGATTATAAGCTGTAATAATCCAAACTGCCCGTTCTGGCCTATGGGGAACAGGTAGCCTTGCAATAGTGAAAAACGAACTAGGCTGTAATTCACTATCAGGACATGCCACACACACCAGGGCATGTCCTACCTTTCGCATACAACGCACCCTGCCCACAGGGGTACCTTGGGCCTACCTTAGGGGTGACTAACATGTAGAAAAGGGAAGGTTTAGGGACTTGCGTACTTGCCAAGTCGACATGGCAGCCCCAGGCTGCGCACAGGCTCTGCGATGGCAGGCCCGAGTTACACTTTACGGGCTGTTTGCGTGGGTGGCACAATCCAGTGCTGCAGCCCACCAACAGCATTTGGTCTATAGGCCCTGGCACTCGCAGTGCACTTTACAAGGGACTGACACATAAACCAAATAGGCCAATCATGGAAACGCCAATCCGTAACACATTTTATACAGGAGCACTTGCACTTTCCCACTGGACCGCAGTGAGGAAAGTGCGCAGAATCATTACACCAGCAAAAACAGAGTCAAAACCGGGAGGTCAGAAAGCAAAAAGTCAGGGGAAACACGCCAAAAGATGCCAAGTCTAACACATGTCCCCTCCAGCTGAAAGTAGGGAGAACTACCCAACCCCATTGGAGTTCTCTTCACTAAGGCGGAAGAACCTGGACAGACCATCTGCGTTGGCGTGTTCTGTACCAGGACGGTGTTCCACTGTAAAGTCCATTCCCTGTAGGGAGATGGACCACCTCAGCAGTTTTGGATTCTCACCCCTCATTTGCATCAACCATCTGAGGGCCTGTGGTCTGTCTGAACCCGGAAGTGAGTCCCAAACAGGTATGGTCTCAACTTCTTCAGCGCCCAGACCACAGCAAAAGCTTCCCTTTCTATGGCACTCCACCTCTGTTCCCTGGGAAGTAGTCTCCTGCTAAGGAAGACTACAGGCTGATCCAGGCCCTCTTCGTTCAGTTGTGAGAGCACCGCTCCCACACCATGCTCTGAAGCGTCAGTCTGCACGACGAATTCCTTGGAGAAGTCAGGTGCCTTGAGCACGTGCGCCGTGCACATGGCTGCCTTCAGGGCATCAAAAGCTTTCTGGCAGGACTCAGTCCAGATCACTTTCCTGGGCTGCCTCTTAGAGGTCAGCTCTGTTAAGGGGGCAACGATGGTGCCATAGCCCTTAACAAATCTCCTATAGTAGCCGGTGAGACCTAAGAAGGCTCTCACCTCTGTCTGGGTCTTGGGGGCTCCCAAGCCAGAATGGTGTCAATCTTGGGTTGTAGGGCGCCACCTGGCCGCTTCCTACCTGGTGCCCCAAGTACACCACAGAACCCTGCCCGATCTGGCACTTACTGGCCTTGATCGTGAGGCCTGCACCTTGCAGGGCCCTCAACACTTTCTCAAGGTGCTGTAAATGTTCTTCCCAGCTGGAACTGAACACAGCAATGTCATCCAGACAGGCGGCACTGAAATCCTCCAGCCCAGCCAACACCTGATTGACCAACCTCTGAAAGGTGGCAGGGGCATTCTTCAACCCAAAGGGCATCACCCGGAATTGGTAATGACCTTCTGGGGTTGAGAATGCTGATCTCTCCTTGGCCCCCTCGGTTAAGGCAATCTGCCATTACCCAGACGTCAAATCAAACGTGCTGAGGAACCGGGCAGCTCCCAACCGATCAATGAGCTCATCAGCTCTGGGGATGGGGTGCGCGTCAGTCCTGGTGACGGCATTGAGCCCACGGTAGTCCACACAAAACCGGAGTTCTGGAGTGGCACCGGGCGCAGCAGCCTTTGGGACCAAGACCACTGGTCTGGCCCAAGGACTGTGGGAGGGCTCAATCACCCCTAACGCCAACATCTTAGAGACCTCCTCCTTGATGCTGGCTCTGACCCAGTCAGTCAACCTGTAAATCTTGTGCTTCACAGGAGGGCTGTCACCAGTGTCCACGTCATGGGTACACCAGTGAGTAACACCGGGGGTCAGACAGAACAGTGGGGCGAACTGTCCCAACAACTGGTGACAGTCCCCCTGCTGCTCCTGAGTCAGAGTAGGGGAGAGGATCACACCTTCTACTGACCCATCATGCTCCTTGTTAGACAGGAGGTCAGAGAGAGGCTCACTCTCCTCTTCCACCCCATCATCTGTCGCCAAGAGCATACTCACATCGGACCTCTCGAAGTGGGGCTTGAGGCGGTTCACGTGAAGGACCCTCAAAGGGTTCCTTGGAGCTTGCAAATCCACCAGGTAGGTGACGTCACTTTTGCGCTCCTTTACCTCATATGGCCCAGTCCACTTGTCCTGCAAGGCACAAGGTGCCACTGGGGCCATGACCCACACTTTTTGCCCAGGTTGGAATTCGACCAGAGTGGCATTCTGGTCATACCATCTCTTAATTTCTTCCTGGCTTGCTTCTAGGTTCGCCTGAGCGAGTTTCCTGAAGCGGGCAGTTTGGTTTCTAAAGGCCAGCATGTAGCTAAATACACCTTGGGGAGTTTTCCTGGGAGCTGCCTCCCAGCCTTCCTTTACCAAACTCAGAGGTCCTCTGACAGGGTGGCCATACAGGAGCTCAAAGAGGCTGTACCCAAGAGACTTCTGAGGCACCTCCCTGTATGCAAAGAGTAGGCATGGCAAGAGGACGTCCCACTTATGCCTCATGGGTTCTGTTAGACCCTTGATCATGCCTTTCAAGGTCTGGTTGAATCTCTCCACCAGACCGTTTCCTTGTGGGTGGTAAGGAGTGGTGAACTTGTAGGTTACACCACACTCCTTCCACAGGGATGTCATATACTTGGATATGAAATTGGTCCCCCTATCAGAAACCACCTCTCTGGGGAATCCCACACGGGAAAAGATCCCCATTAACGCCCGGCCCACCACTGGCGCCGTCGTTGTCCTGAGAGGGATTGCCTCCGGGTACCGGGTGGCATGGTCCACCAAGACCAGGATGTACCTGTTGCCCATGGCTGTCTTGGGATCCAGTGGCCCCACAATATCCATCCCTACCCTTTCAAAGGGTGTTCCAACAACAGGAAAAGGTTGGAGAGGAGCTTTGACCTTCCTCCCACTCTTACCACTTGCCTGGCAAGTTTGGCAAGACCTACAGTGTGCATCTGACTGCCTTCGCATTTGGGGCCAAAGAAGTGGGTGACAAGCCTGTCAAAGGTCTTGTCCTGCCCCAAATGTCCTGCCAAAGGCACGTCATGAGCCAGACCCAGTAGGAAGGTCCTGAAGCGCTGGGGTACCACCAGCACACGGGCTGACCCAGGCTCAGCAACCTTAGGCTCACTGTATAGGAGACCACTCTCCCAGTAGATCAGATGTGACCCGGACTGATTACCAGCTGCCTGGTCTGCAGCCTGCCGCCGCAGACCCTCCAGAGTAGGGCACTCGTTCTGCTCCCTGCAGAACTCCTCCCTGGTGGGACCCCCTTCTTGCTGCCAATGGGTCAGCTCAGAGATGTCTCCCAGTTCGGCTACCTGCTCCCCTGTAGGCACCGGGGCGTCCCCCTCGAGGTCCGCCTCCTCCCGGTCCGTGGGAACTTCGGGGGCCGGTTTCCCGCGCCCCCTGCCCTTTCTCTTGGCGGGGACTTGGGCCACTGTTCCAGGCTTCAAGTCCTCTTGATCACCCTTTCTGGCTGCCATTGACCGAGTAGACACGCATGCCCACTCTGGCAACCCAAGCATCTCCAAGTGAGACCTGAGCTCAACCTCCTTCCATAAGGACTGCTCCAGGTCGTTACCTAGCAGAACAATCTATAGGCATGGTAGGGCTCACAACCACCCTCAAGGGACCTGAGACCCCCCCATTCAAAGGGAACCTGCGCCACCATACACTGGCGCTCAGAGTTGTCTACAGCAACTACTTGGTGGAATGCCCCTGGGACTACCTGCTTCTCAGAGACCAGGTGACACCGGACTGAGGTCACACTGGCTCCAGTATCTCTGAGAGCCTCTACCCTGTTCCCATTGATGGTCACCCAGGTGCTATATTTCTTTGTGTTAGGGGGCACCTGGTTTCCTGGGACCATCTCACTGTCCCCTAGTGAGACAAGGGTCATTTCTGCGGGATCCCCACCCTCCTGTGGGCACCCCTCCTCCCCAAGCGCTACACTAGCCAACACTTTGGACTGTCCACCGGTGGGTGGCTGTGTCCCCTTTGGGCACTTGGGGTCCCCCTTAAAGTGACCTACCTGGTCACATGCATAACTACTTGCGGGGCCGGTCTCAACAGGCTTCCCTGTAGAGACCCCTTTCTTCTTATCACCGGGGGCTGGGAACCTTTACCCTGGGTACTAGTTTGGGGCCCTTTAGAGAACTCCTGTGCTTTACCCTTGTCCCCCCACTTTTCTGCTGGGGACCCTGCCCACCTTTGGCTGAGTCTCCCCCAAACGCTTTCTTGTGGACCCTGGTACTCACCCAGCGGTCCGCTTCCATAGCAAGCTTCCTGGGGTCAGTTAGCTTACTATCCACTAGGTGCTGGCGCAGATCTGCAAAACATAGACTAGACAAGTGCTCCCATGCAATCAAGTTGTAGAGCCCCTGAAAATCTGTTACACTACTGCCCTTTACTCAACCATCCAGCGACCTGCAGAACACATCCACACA
Organism: Calotriton arnoldi; assembly: GCA_963921515.1. Taxonomy (NCBI): domain Eukaryota; kingdom Metazoa; phylum Chordata; class Amphibia; order Caudata; family Salamandridae; genus Calotriton; species Calotriton arnoldi. The sequence goes on along the minus strand of CAWUFW010000967.1, from coordinate 525,612 downwards.
TTCCAACCAAGTGTTGGCATCAGACTTCTTACTGGACCTGAACTGATCCCTGTACTTTTCAGGAGTAAGACCATACTTAGTGAGAAGGGCATCCTTCATGTCAGCATAGGTGAGGTGATACCCCTTACCCAAAGCTATCAGAGCATCCCTTGCTTCTTCAGGGAAAAGTGGCCACAATCCTGCTCCCCAATTCTCCTCAGGGACCCCATTCATGTGTATGGCTGCCTCATAACCCTGGAACCACCTTTGTATGTCATCCCCCTTCTTGAACTCCTTGCCTACATTCTTGGGAATGTGCACAATCCTGTCTGCCTTTCTGGACGAATTGCTGTCACCATCTGAGCCTGACTTACTCCTAAGTTCTAGCTCCTTCAGTTCTCTCTCATGCTCTAAGAGCTTCTTCTTCTCCTCCATGGCCAATCTCTTCTCCTCCCGCTCACTCTCCAGCCTGAGCTTCTGCAGCTCAAACTGCCTTGCCTCCCGCCTGTCCTCCAGCTCCTCTGGGGACAGACTGCTGCTGCCTGACCTGGCGGGTTCCCCCCACCCAAAAGCACATCCACCCTGGAAATAGGCTCCTCCACCTCCTCACTGAGATTACCAGGCTGCCCACTGGCATGTATGGCTGCTACCCAGGCCCTCAGCGCCTTCTGTAGCTCCTCCTTCCTTGTGAGGCCTTTAATTTGGACTTTCAGGTTTTTTCAAATCGCTCGTAGCTCCTTTACGGCGTAGGATTCCAACCTATCCTCCTCAAAGATAACTTCCAGAGATGCAACGGATGATGCAATTGATTCAGGCATGACAAAAGTAGTGAGTTGAAAACTGGCAAGATCAAAAATAGGCCAAAAGAAAAAGAACCAGTATGTGGTACGTAATGGTCTGCGATATGGTAGTAGTGCACACCAATCACTGTAAGTCACGTGCAAACACAAGTCCTATCCTCACCGCTGCCAACCAATGTTAGAAATGGGATCTCTAGTTGGCAAGGGCTTGCACCTTTGTCCAAGTAGGGACCCTTCTTCCTAGTCAGGGTAAGGGAGTTACACTCCTAAAATAACCCCTGCTCACCCCCTTGGTAGCTTGGCACGAGCAGTCAGGCTTATTCTAGAGGCAGTGTGTAAAGCATTTGCACATAACCAACAGTAATACAGTGTAAGCACTACAAACGGACACCACACCAGTTTAGAAAAATAACCAATTTTTATATACTCAAGACAAGACCAATTACGACAAAAATCCACAATACTATACTTTAAAAATGAATGCTTGATAAGGTAACTTCTTCTTTGCAGGAATAACACAAAAGCAAAGTTCAGTACGAGTCGGTAGCCCCGTCCGGGTCTACCGCGATGCTGAATTACACAGAGTCCAACAGTTCCAGCCGACCGCGTCGTTACGGGCCAGCAGAGTCGTGAACAGACTCGGTCACAGTACCTTTCTCGTTGTGGCTGGTACGGAGTGTACGTGCCGGTCGGCGTTCGTCGCGGTTGCGGTGCAAGACGGAGCGATGCAAGGTGCGGTGTCCCTCGATGCGGTGCAGGCAGCGGCTCGATGAGCGTCGTGCAGACGGAGTCGGTGAGTCCAAGGCGTGCGGTGCAGGGTGAGGCGATGCGGTGCTGACAGGTTGCGATGCAGGCGACCAAGCCGGAGTGCGAGAGCTGGCGTCGGACAGCGGTGCGAGTCGGAGAGGTGCGTCGCAAACGTGCGAGCGGTGCCCCAAATGCGATGCGGTCACAACTGTTGAGCCAGTTGCAGCGACCGGGTAGGTCGGGTCCGGCTGGTTCAGTGAAGCGATGCGATGCGAACTGCGGTGCCCTAAGGTCACGGTGCAAGCAGCGGCTCGGTGCTGGCGGCGTCGGACGTCGCCCACGGTGAGACCAGGGTTGCGATGCGAAGCGGGGCGATGCGGTCTGCGGTGCAAACAGGTCACCGGTCAGGGATGGATTCGGTTGACGGAGTCGGTTGCAGTTCCCTTCCTCTGTGGCAACTGAAACAGCGTACCAGAAGCGGTACCCAGAGGCTTGTGAAGTCTTTGTAGTCCCTGAGACTTCTTAACAGGAGGCCAGCTCGGTTCCAGGCCCTTGGAGATACTCAGCACAAGTTTGTAGAAAGTTCAGTCCTTTCACTGCCCAAGGCAGAAGCAGCAGCTGCAGGCCAACCCAACAAAGCAACAACACAGCAAAGGGGCAGTACTCCTCCTGGCAGCTCTTCCAGCTCTTCGTCTTGGCAGGTTCCTTGATTCCAGCGAGATCTAAATTCATGGGGTCAGGGCCCCAATATTTATATCCCAAATTCCTTTGTTCTCTGAAGGCAGAGAGGCCTTTGCCTAGTCCAAACCAGTTCTGGAGCACTTTGTTGACAAGTCTCCGTCCCTTCTTTCAGAGAGTAGGCCAGGGACATCAGACGCACCACAGGAGGTGGAGCCAGCATTGTGGAGGGAAGGCACTGTCCTATTCAGGGCCCAGGTGCAACCCCTCCCACCCATCTACATGTAGATCTTGCTATTCAGCCCTGTGCTGACTCACCCTGTCTCCTGGCATCCCCCAGCCCCTGTCACTCACACTCCAGACAAGGAATACACAACCTCGCAGAGGCAGGCTTGGATGGTTAGACAAGAAAATACCCACTTTCTAAAAGTGGTATTTTCAAACACAGAATGTTAAAACCAACTTCACTAAAAGATGCATTTTATCATTCTGAGTCCAGGCATATTAAACTCGAATTTCTACCATGTTCCCGGGGTCAGTTAGGATTATAAGCTGTAATAATCCAAACTGCCCGTTCTGGCCTATGGGGAACAGGTAGCCTTGCAATAGTGAAAAACGAACTAGGCTGTAATTCACTATCAGGACATGCCACACACACCAGGGCATGTCCTACCTTTCGCATACAACGCACCCTGCCCACAGGGGTACCTTGGGCCTACCTTAGGGGTGACTAACATGTAGAAAAGGGAAGGTTTAGGGACTTGCAAGTGTGCGTACTTGCAAAGTCGACATGGCAGCCCCAGGATGCGCACAGGCTCTGCGATGGCAGGCCCGAGTTACACTTTACGGGCTGTTTGCGTGGGTGGCACAATCCAGTGCTGCAGCCCACCAACAGCATTTGGTCTATAGGCCCTGGCACTCGCAGTGCACTTTACAAGGGACTGACACATAAACCAAATAGGCCAATCATGGAAACGCCAATCCGTAACACATTTTATACAGGAGCACTTGCACTTTCCCACTAGACCGCAGTGAGGAAAGTGCGCAGAATCATTACACCAGCAAAAACAGAGTCAAAACCGGGAGGTCAGAAAGCAAAAAGTCAGGGGAAACACGCCAAAAGATGCCAAGTCTAACACCCAGTCTCTCACCCGCAACCGCAACTGGCATGCTAACGGCTCCATGGCCAGAGCAAAGAGGATTGGCGACAGGGTGCAACCCTGTCGTGTCCCCCTCGCTATGGACAGAAGCGGCGAGTAAGTGTGACCCGTTTTCACCCTAGCCTGTGGCCCGCGATATAGTACACGTATCCATTGCAAGAAATGGGGACCGATGCCAAACCCAGCCAGGGTCGCCTCAAGGTAAGCCCAGCTTAAGGTGTCGAACGCCTTTTCGATGTCGAGTGAGACGATCCAAGGCTGCTCCCCCCCACCCCGCGCCCACTCCAGGAGCGTGAATAACCGCCGCAGATTCAACCCCGTACTGCGACCTGGAATGAAACCATTCTGGTCCTCATGAACCAGTAGGGGGACAGCAACAAGTAGTCGGTTAGCTAGTAATTTCCCCAGGATCTTATAATCGACTTTTAGCATCGACAAGGGACGATAAGAGGCCATTAGAAGGGGGTCTTGGCCTGGTTTAGGTAAGACAACCAGCGTTGCCTCTTTCATAGTGGGCGGTAACTCACCCGCCTCAAAGGCCTCAGCATACACCTTGGCCAGCCTAGGTGCTAGCTGTGCAGAGAAGGTACAGTAGAATTCTGCCGGCCACCCATCCGTCCCCGGCGTCTTGCCCGCTGCCAGCTGCCGGATGGCATCTGTGATCTCATCTAGCGCAACGGGTTGTTCCAGGGCATCCCGTGGGCTGGGGTCATCTGTGGGAGCTGGACTCCCTCCAAGAACTCCTGAATGCGGACAGGGTCGGGGGGGGTCGGGGCTGTGTACAACATAGTGTAGTATTCATGAAAGGAGAGATTGATATCTGCCTGTGTGTTCACTAGGGCCCCAGCACTCGTATATATGGTAGTAATGGGAGGCTGGGCCGTGTCGGATCGAAGGAGCCACGCCAGGAGCTTCTCGCCCTTGTCACCCTCTCCGTGTCTACGCGCCAAGTACGTTCTGTAATCCAAGGTGCACAAATCATCCATCGCGGTCTTATACGCTAATCGAGCCTGGGCAAGGGAGGGGGCAAGTAGGGGATCAGTCGGAATGCGCTGCTCATAACTCTGGATCGCGGACTCGTGTGTGTCTAGCGCCTCAGTCAGGGCCTTACGAGCCCCATACGTGGTCTTAATGGCATGGCCTCTAAGAATAGACTTGAAGGCGTCCCACTCTACCCCCACTGACGAGGCAGTCCCCTCATTCTCCACAAAGTAAGAGGTAATGGACTCCAGTAGGGTAGCCCGGTAGGAGGAATCAGCGAGTGCCGCCCCAGGGAAGCGCCAAGTCGAAATCGTAGGACGTTGTGCATCCCTGGTCAGGTTCAATTGTAAGGGTGTATGGTCAGAGAGCTCGCCCGCCAAATACCCAGCATGCCCCACACTGTGTAGAGCGTTATCCGAGCAAAACACCATGTCAATCCGTGTATGTAAATCATGCAGTACTGAGTAGTGAGAGTATACACGCGTCTGCAGATGTAGCCTGCGCCATACGTCATGTACCTGCATTTGAAGTGCCCATTCCCGCATGTGGTGTGCTAGTGTAATGGATTGTGCCCCTGTGAGAGGTGGGCGTGAGCGATCCAAGGCAAGATCCCATACTCCATTAAAATCACCTCCCCAATATGTGGGGACCGCGGGGTCCTGAAGCAGCGAGGGTGTGAGCAGTCGCAAGAAATTAGATTGAACCGAGTTCGGGGCAAACAGGGAAACCAGTGCCAGGGGGCAACCATTCAGCACGCCGTCCATGGTAGCATAGCGGCCCTGCGGGTCCACCCTGGAGTGTGTGATTTGAAGAGGAGTCCCAGGAGCCACCCAAGTAAGCGCCCCCCTGGCGTAACCCGAGTACGTCGTACCCAGGACCGTGCCCCGCCAGCGCCTGCGGAGTGACGCTAGTGTCTGTGTCGTGAGATGCGTCTCCTGGAGCAACGCGAACGTGATCTTGTGGCTGCGTAGGTATTGGTATACTTTGTGACGCTTGGCGCAACCTGTTAGTCCCCTCACATTCCAGGTCAAAAGGGCACAATCCCCGTGAGCCATCTGTGTAGGTGCGTGTTAAAACTTTGAAGAGATCCCTCCATTGCGCGACAGCCCACTGTCCCATCGAAACCCTCACAGTCCCAGAGTACCGGATTCAGACATGTGTCGGCATTAAATCTTGTGAAGTGTAGACCTAAAAGGAAAAAAAACAAAAAAAACATTGAGAATACCCCAACTTCCCACCCCAGGCCTGGTTGCCAACGGGCAATGGGCCATTCGCACTAAACTGCAAGTCTAATGACGCAACAATCAAAACATACAACAAAAAGGAAAAAATGAAGTGAATTGCTGTATCAGCTACTTATCACTCGGTGGGGAAGGTGGCGTAAAGTCTATGCAAAATATCCATGCCGCCTCCCGTGGTTCAGCCTGGCAGTCAACAGGCGTGTGCTAGCCGTCCGGCCACCACAACGTAGAACAGGCCCCAGGCTTGACGACTTCAGCCCAGTTCATCCGCAGTTTGAGGGGTGAGGGCCGGGCCTGCCCCCGCCAACGCCTCAATCTGTGAGTCCGTAAGCCGCAGTGTTCGGTCCATTTGTGTATCGGAGTCCGAGTCCCGTCTGGAGGAAGAGATAGGGAAGCCCAGTTGTTCCACCGTCTTGATAGCTTGTGCCCTCTCCTGCGTGACCTGCGTCTTCGTCGGGCGTCGTGATCGATTCCCGCCTCGGCCTCCACGTGCCGCCACTAAGGTCCATGGTCGCGCAGTTTCCGTCCGCGTCGTCGGAGGGTCATGTGCCATACCCTGTTGGTCGATCCATGCCCAAGCTTCGTCGGGCGTGTCACAAAAGACCGTGCCCTCCTTGTGGCAAATACGCAAGCGTGCCGGGTACTGCAAGGAATATTGTATGTCGTGATCCCTCAAGCATTTCTTGACCTCCAGATATGAGGATCGGCGACGTTGCACGGTCAAGGTATAGTCCGGGTAAATGTGGACCGTGGCATTTTCGATTTGCCAGGGGCCTCTGGCCCTGGTAATTTGCAACACGTGATCCCTGTCGCAGTAGTTAAAGAATCTGGCCACCACCGGCCTAGGAGGTGCGCCGGGGAGAGGGGGGCCCCCCGGGACCCTATGAGCCCGCTCAATGGAGAAGAATTTCGACAGTTTACCTTGCAGGACCTCACGTGCGAACCAGTCTTCCAGGAAAAGTTCCGTGCTGGGCCCCTCCGCCCGTTCGGGAAGACCCACTATTCTCACATTATTGCGGCGTGAGCGCCCTTCCTGATCATCCACGCGGGCCCGTAAGTAGTCCACCTCCTGTTGGAGGGTCCGCAGGTGGGAGGTCGTCGCGGTCACTGCGGGCCGCAGGGATGCCAAGGTGGACTCATTGTCGTCGACCCGACCCTTGAGTTTCTTATGGTCCTCTCGCAAGTGCCCCATGTCGATACTGAGTGAGTCGATTTTGGAGCTCAAAGTAGTTTTGATGTCCAGGATTGCTGCTAGGACTTCATCGAAGCGGTGTGCATGATCAGCGTGTTCTCACTGACCAGATGCCCGTGGAGGGTCCATGCTCCTATGTTCCGAGGATGCTGGCTCCAGCTCCGGAGGCTGCGCCTGGGATCTGTCCGATCTGGGCTTGCCCATTATGTCACCCTCGAGAGACCACAAGTCGGGTGGTGTTGTGTGCGCACCTCCAGATAGCAGAGACGGGTGGGAATTGAGGCGTGTGATAAGGTGCGCAAAGGAGATCGTCACATGGCCAGGGGGCGACGCCCCAGTCGTGGTTCACTCAGGCAGCTGCTGGTGACACTGACGTTCTTCCGAGTGTCCAATTGTAGCTCACAGGAGCGCACATTCCTCGCAAGGTCGCACACCCCGCGTGTCTAATCGCCTACAGGCCCAGTTCCAATGAATCACTCCCAACCCAGGCTGCCAGCCAGGGGTCCGGGATGTATGTATGGCCGCACCCACCGCGCAAGGCAGGCCATAGCCAATCCGTCGATCCTCACGGGGCCCAAAGGTCCCCTGCAGCCGGGACAATCCACCGGGGCCACACTCACCACAGAGCGGAAAGTCACAAGAGGTCCGCGCCCCGCGGAACCAGTTGCGCAGTCACAGCGCACAGCTCACTCTCCAGGGGCTGCAAGGGATACAGGGGAGGGGAGAGGCCATAGGCGTCCACTCTCAGCTGTAAGGGTACATCCGTTACCTGTCCGTCAGGCACTCCGGTCCTGCAGCCCCTCCGTGATGGATCCACCGATCGCCTGTCCCAAAATGGCGGTCTCGGGTGTTCAGTGTCCAGCAGGTCGGGGGCCTCGGGTGTCGCCAGCCGGGATCTCAGGGCACAGCACGCCCCAGGTGTGAAGGGGGGGATGAGTCCACGCGCCGCTCGACCGGCTCCCGGGCTGTGTCGAGGCGCCCCCGCGCCGCCGTGACGTGCAAGGGCCCAGTCGGCACAGGCCGCTCGATGCAAAATGGCGGCCCCAAGTCGCAAAGTTCTCAATAGGCCGGCGGGGGCCGCAGGTGTCACCAGCTAGGGGCGCAGGTCACCACTCATCCAGCCCCCAGATGCGGAGGGGGAGATGGGTCGAGCACCGCGCGACCGATTCGCGGCCCGCGTCGAGGTGCCTCCGTCCCTCCACACTGCTCCGGGTCTCGGGAGCACTCCCGGCCGCCAGCCAGAGACCGGGGCCCGTAGCGGTCTCATGCAGCAGCAACAGGTGCCGATTTCCAGATGGGCAGGTGCTGGTCACCTCCTGCGCCGAATGTGGGTAAGGATGTTGGGCCAGGCAGGGTAGAAACAGGATAATGCCGGCGGGCATAGAGCGGAGCTCAGAGTTCTGCGTCCGCTCTAGCCGCCATCTTGGCCACGGCCCCATCACAGGGGTCTTTAACACATAATTTCTTAGATTTCCAACCTCACTCTGTATTCGAACCCTTTCTTGATCATATTCATCCACCAGCAGCAAGGCATTTGTTTCTCAAATCACGATATGGCACACTACCCCTCTCATCTTTGTCAACCAGATGGAACCCTCAAACTGTCCCGAGCACTATATGTCCATCATGCCGGCAGGCTGATGAAACTTTGGTTCATTTAGTTTTCTTCTGCCCTGGTTATGCCCGCCCCAGAAAATCTTGGATTATTCCTCTTTGCAAACATCCTGGCTGCAGACAGCTCCATGCAGCTCTCAGGCTCCTTAGCACAGAGCATCTGCAGTCAGTTCTTTGCTCAGTTTCCAAATGTTTACTCTGGAGCGCGGGTATCAGAAGTAAAGCATTTGAGTAAGCTTCCTCCAGTGGCGTAGCTAGACCATTGGCCGCCCGTAGCGGTCCCTTCTGCGGCGGCCCCGCGGACAGTGGCCGCATGTAAGAGGGGGGGATGCTGGCGATTCCAGCCCCCCTTGCTATGCCACTGGCTTTCTCAGTGCTTGGCAAGCCCTGAGTTTAGGCGCAATTCTTTCAGTTACCAGAAGATTCTCTTCTGATCTCCCTGTATGGACTCTCATGGCGCCCCCTCTGTACGATCCTAATGTTATTATCTTCTTAGCCCTGGCTATTGCTGGCCTTGCACTATAATTGCTGCTATAGTTTGTCACACAGTTTTAGTGATCGCAGACACTTCTGCCTTAACTCTAGCTTTTAGCGTTTCTGTATGGATATTGTTGGTCTTATGTTTTCTTGTAATTATTATCCGCAACTGCATTGACCTTGACTAATAGAGCGGAGGTTATTTAGGTGAGCGCGAGGTGTTTAGACTATCTCATGCACTGATAGGAGCACATAGCGGACCCGGAATGAGGTCTCTGTCCTGTGTTTTGCTTTGTCTCTTATTATTTCTGAGCTCCACTGTCATAGATTATTTAACCCTAATATCTTGGCCCGATGTTTGTTTAACTGCAATAGAAACTTCGCTTGTTTTTAGGCTATTTTTAACAGGTTTTAATGTTTTTAGCTATAACGTGCTTTTTTTCATTTTAATTGGTATCCCATGTATCACGTTTTTAGGCCACTAGCACTTTACTGCCTACGGGGCTATGTTGCACATGCTCATCTGAGCTTCTTTTTGCTCGTCTCAATGTATTATAATTTTTATGTAACTTGTACTAACCCTAATGTGTTATAGGAAGACGCATATTTGTTTGAGTAGAAATATCTTATTGAGACAGGTACTGTTAGATACCGTGCACATCCAGACATCTACATTGCTTTGCAGGGAGAAAGGAATGGTGGCTTCTGTTCTAGTCCCCCCTAGAGCCTTCCTAAAAGATAGTGGTAGAGTGGCAAATAACATTTCAATAGTGCTCCCCACAGTACCCACTCTTTGCATTGCACCTTGCATCATATCCTTGTAGTCCCTGCAGGTCGAGGCCAGCTGTTGCCAGCTGCAGGGTCTCACTTGCTCCAGATGATGTGTCGTCCTCATGTGAATGCATTGACTCTGTCCTGGCCCAGCTGGCGCCTTTGCATTCTCCGGTGCATATGTATATGCTTTAGATGGAGAGAGATGTGTCCGGGGGCTCATGGAAATGGATGCTGCGCTCCATTAGATCAGGTTACGGTCAGATGACTCCTCAATGTGCGATCTTCCTTTGGCCAAACAAAACTCCCAGTTTCTGTTCTTGGACCTGGCAAAGGGATTTGGCGGTCAGCGATCCCAACAGTGGAGCACAAAAGAGGTTTTAGATCTACATTGATATGGGACCCAAGATTCTAGTAGTAAAGAAATCTTGGCACCCTGGGTGGTGACTGTGCTTCATACTTATACCAAGTTTGCACACAGAGCTTGAGTATTTCACGAATACAACTCTAGGACCTGTGCTAAGGCAGTTCTCAAAATATGTGTATTCCTTCCAGACTGCTTCAGACATATTCTTTGTCATTTAGTGTCAGCAGGAAGGTGGGGTGGATTGGGAGTTTTGTGTCAGAAGAGGCCTGAAACAAAGGCACAAAAAGGGAGAGCCCCCTCCCCCCTTAATTTGTTGTGGATAGAACTTTAAGGGAAGAATGAAGCAGGGAGGGTGTAAGGCTTTTCCCTAGACTAATAAAGGGCACTTTGGGGCATATTTACAAGCCCCTTGCACCATGGAGCGTAACTTTTTTTGGCGCTCTGGTGGCGCAGTGTGCTGGTCCATATTTACAGGCACGCAAAGTCACCCATGGCGGCTTTTCATGGCTTTGTAAATATGGCCCTCTTTCACGCATTACTTTGTGTGAAAGGGGCGTTCCATGGGTGTTGCTGTGGATGTTTCCACGCAACACCCAAGGATTCTGATGCATTTCCAGATTTACAAGGTTTCACAAACCTGGGAATGCGTCAGATTCTAACGCTTTCCCAGGGGAGGCGTAAAAGTGGCACAACTAGGAGAAATACCTTTATTTCTCCTTGTTTTTCCTCTTTCTATGTGTGCTGCGTTTTGCAGTACACGCAGAAGGAGTAAAATGCCATCAATTATTGTTTTTGTGCAAAAAGGTGTCCCTTTCTGCACAAAAAACAATCATCCCTGCAATGCAGGCGCTCTTGCACCATGGTGCAAGGGTGCCTTGTGTTGGTGCTAGGCAGCCTATTGTGCGCCAGCGCAGAAGAAAGCACAGAGATGCACCGTGTTGTTGTAAATACGATGGATCCCTGCACTTTCCTAATGACGCAGCTCGGCACAGCAAGATGGCTTGCAGCACTGCGCTGCATCATTATCTTGTAAACATGCCCCCCTGTCTCTTACCCTCTATGCCCTAGGCAGTAGCGGCCCGTGGTGGGAGTGCTGCCGGGCGGTGACGCAGGGCGGGGGAGGGGCTGGGTGGGAGGTAGTAAACTACGGATTTCGGCCGCACTAAGGTAAGTACACAAAAAAATAAAACGAATTTTGTTGCGCGCGCTGCATCGCATTTGGCGAAGTTTGAAGTTCCTCAAGAGTAGAGGTAACTTGAAGTAGGTCTTTGGATAAGTAAGAAGCACATTGGGCATATTTCTGGCTGATTATTTACTATGCGCCTACAAAGGTTTGCTGTAGCACTAGCCAATTAATCAACTGATAGTACCAAGGTTTGTACACGGGTGTCTATATGGTGCTGTTGTCTTCTTTGGTACTTAAGGGCATATGTACAAGGAAGTGACGGAGAGCGGCGTTAGCCTTCTTGGCTTAACGCCGCGTTCCGCCACTTCTGAAACGCAGGGCTGCACTGTATTTACAATAATACGGTACAACCCTGCGTTTTACCCTGCGCTGGCGCTAATTACAGCTGCCTAGCGCCAACACAGGCACCCTTGCACTAAAGTGCAAGGGTGCCTGCATTGTGCGAATGATTGTTTATGTGCAGGAAGGTGTCCCTTCCTGCACATAAACAATCAATAATGCCTTTTTGTAACTTCTATGTGTGTTTCAGAATGTAGCACACATAGAAGTTGCAACTCGTCATTTTTTTTAATGATTGTTTATGTGCAGGAATGGACACCTTCCTGTACATAAACAATCAATGCCGTTTTGCTGTTTCTATGTGTGCTGCACAACGCAGCACACATAGAAACATCAAAAACTAGGAGAAAAAAAGCATTTCTTCCCATCTCGCCAGGGTAAGACCAGGTTTTCCCTGGTCTTAATTTTGGTGCTGCCCCATATTTACGCCACCTTTGAAAAGATAGGGCAGCGTTAAAATCAATGGGTGTTTCGGCGGGACGCACACCGAAACACCCATTTCCCATCGCATTCATGCTAAGTATAGCTTGAAGTGGTGCCTTATTTACAAGGCAGCGTTAAGCCACGGTAAGTGGCTTAACGCTGCTTTGTAAATAAGGCAAAGCCTGTATCGTCACCACAACGTCAAAAAAAGTGACGTTATGGTGGCGATAGGGGCTTGCAAATATGCCCCTTAGTTTGTTCATGCTGAAACAATGGCTGTAACTGCCTGTGATATCTCACTAACTGTACATGTGAATAAGTCAAAGCTATCACTGATGGTGTATCTTAATGCAGACATTGGAGTGCACAACTCTTTTGTTGCCCTCGTCTCTCTTTGTTGTACATTTTTTTCAAATTGTTCAAATTGGGATGCAGTAGCTATTCCACCTTCTGATTGTTGTAGCATCAGAGTAGTTGCTAAAGTAGATGTTCTGCTTCTTCCGAAAGTAGTACATTGCTGTCAGACAGTCGTAATAGGAGTAAGATTTGCTTGAGCCACTGTAAATCTTGATGATGATGATGTTGTATCTGTGGATGTGGTGGTTGATGTAACCGTTGCAGTTACACTTATAGTAGTATAGTCCAAATTACTTAGCCCTGCCATATCTTCTACCTCTACTTCCATGTCTACATCTGCTGTCTTGAGGCGAAGTTAAAGTGCGTGTACCTACAAGTAATCACCATCCTGGTCAGTCCTGCTGGTTTCAGGCCCTTTAGTAATTTAAAACGAACTGAAAAACGAGTCCCTGCCAGGCTCTAAATTCACATCCTTTACTTTACAGGCAAAACACTGATCAATTCCTCAGCAGGTACTACGAAAACCCTTAAGGTATTCCATGTCAGTGATGCAGTCACTGCTTGTATTGCATATGTTTGAATTTATCATGCATTCCCAATAAGCATTTGCTTTTTCCAGATGCTGTGTTTCTGCCGTTTTTTTTCATGCAACATAGGTCTCTTGTATAGTACTTATTGTGATCTGAGTCGTCTCTAGGTGTCTGGTTGAGTTCAAGTTGTGGGTGAGTATTGATCACATGGCACAATCGAGAGCTCTGGACTGTCAGAAACTGCTGGTGCTTCATTTGAGGCCACCAATCGTCCACACAAGATTACTTTTTCTGTACTTGTGCTGTTTCCACAAATCAAGATGTGGATACCAACTTAGGGCCTTATTAGGATGTCGGATAGACTGCCACCGACAGGCCGTTCATGGCTGTCCACCCGACATCCAAGGCATCGGTCCGACCGCCGGATTACAATGTAATCGGAGGGACTGACCGCTGCCTCCGACAGGATCAAGGATCCCGTCAGGGTGTCGGTCGGAGGCCTAATCCCTACAATGGAGGCAGCGCCTACGGAGGCACTGCCATAGGAATTCGGATGTCCCTTTCTGACAGCCTTTCACTGTTGGCCTTTCCGACATGAAAAGGCTGTCGGAAAGTGACTTTGGGGGCCCCTACCTGGGCCCCCGTCCCCTCTAAGCCTCTACTGTGTATCCTGGGGGGGCACATGTGGTGCTCTCCAAACATCTATGCACCGCGTGCCAGGCACCACATGGTCACTGGCACACGGTGCATAGATGTTTAGAGACATACCCTTTACCATTGCGGCTTGTGCTGCGCCCCTTTTCCGGGCCGCAGCACATGCCGCAATGGCAAAGGCTATGTTTCGGACCACCGTGCTGGCAGTCACATCATAATATTGGGAGTGGAACCGCCGACTACTTGTCGGGCGGTCCCACTCCCGAAACGATGACGGTCGGACGCCCATCTGACCGGCATCATAATAAGGCCCTTAATGTTTATCCTTCAGTTTCAAATGCAGCCGCGGCCCATGGAGGTAAGAGCGGTGGGGTGTTGGGACAGGGTGGGGGACTTTGACAGACGATCACGAGGGAAAATTAAATAAATAATTAATTTTCCCTCGTGGCCGTCTGTCAAAATCCCCCCCACCCAGTCCCACCGCTCCTACCTGCACGGGCCGCGGCTGTTCAAATGTCTTCACAGTTAGTATTTTAAAAGTTTCTGTTTTGATTTTCTATAGTTCCTTAATCTGCTAATATTATTTAGTTTTCTAAACAGTTGCGGATCCCCTGAGTAGGCGATACAGATCCCCGGGGTCCGCAAACCACAGGTGAATAATTACTGCTCGCTGCTGTCTTAAAAAGCAGTCAACTTTTGAACAATAAAGTAAACCAGAAAAGCCCTGCCAACCAGGGCTTTAAGTGGGGGGTCTGTGGGGGTCTGAGCACCCCCAGTTTTTTTTGGGGGCCTCAAAAGGGGTCTCTAGGGGGCTCTATTTTCGGGCCTCAAAGGTCAAAGGTAGGGTGACCAGACGTCCCGGTTTTTGTTTGGTCTTTCTGGTGAGCATGCACGCGCACTGCTTAAGGCGTGATGTCATTGTAGCAGGAAGGGAAATCCTTTGAAGAGAGACACTTTCTCTCGGGATTTCCCTTCTCTTTGAACACGCAGCGCCACCTACGTCATCGTGCCAGCCATCGGCACAACAACAGCTGGTTAGAACCGGCACAACCCTGCTTTTACGGCCTGCAGCAAGATTTCTCCAGCAACCAGTGTGACCCTGCTCTGCCTTAAAGCAAGCGAGGGACGAGGGTCCACAACAGAATCCAGCAGCAGTGACACTACCACTACCAGTGCAGCCCTGCCCCTGTCGGCCCGTCATCTCTATGCCTCAAAAACCTGTCTGATTTCTCTAGATACATACCTGCCCGTCTTTTTTCTCAATCATATGTCTATTTCTAACCAACCGACCGTCCACCCATCAGTCAGTTTATCCATCCATGGGTCGTTTCATTTACATTATATTCCCTTCTGTGTGTTAGTCCGTCCAGGTGTCTGCTTCTGTTTACTGATCGCCTAATAAATAACGTTTACAGTAACACATATGTGATAACGTGGAACCACACATGTCAAATCACACATAGGATGAACAATAACACATGAAATACATACCGACGTTGACATACACTCTAGCGCCGGTGCTCGCACACACAACCTGTGAGCCTGTGAGCCTTCAGAAGGACTTGTGCCAGCGCCGGAAAATACCAATAAACCACCCAGCCACTGAATATAATAACTCTAGATGCATTAGGAAGGGAGTTGATATATATATTACAGTTTAATATAGCTCTGTCTCGACCCGAACGTATTGGAGCACTTTACGTGAGCTACATGAGCACTAGTTACATTACACAAGATTATATACATTTTTGGGGGGGCTGGGGGGCACAGTGAGATTAATATTTAATCTCACTGTGCCCCCCAGTCCCCCCAAAAATGTATATGATCTTGTGTAATGTAACTTGTGGCTGCATTGAAAATGTTCAGGCACAATTCAGAAGTAAGTAGATATCTCAAGTCAATAGTAAAGCCGACCCAGACGGACCCCTCTGAGTTTCATTTTCATCACTTTCACATTGCTCTGCTCTTCCTATGTTTACTAACACTGATGTAATTAAGTCCTGTGTGACTGTTAGACCTGGCATCCTTGGCGTGGTTTCCCCTGACTTTTTGCCTCTACCTCCTACATTTTGACACTGTGAGGGATTTCGTTTTGCTGGTTTAGATGCTTTGGGCACTTTGCCACTGCTGATCAGTGCCAAAGTGCAAGTGCTCCCTGGTTAAATTATTACTGTGATTGGTTATCCATGATTGGCATATTTGTTTTACCAGTAGGTCCCTAGTAAAATGCACTAAGTGTGCCGGGCGGGTAATTCAAATGCTACTAGTGGGCCTGCAGCACTGATTGTGCCACCCACATGAGTAGCCCTAAAATGGTGTCTCAGGCCTGCCACCGCAGCGCCTGTGCGCAGTCTTGTAGAGACCATTTCTTCATGCTTATGGGTAAAACTCAATGGTCCTCCATTTGAAACATTTGACGCAAAGCTGTATGTAAAGAGTTGCCTGGCAAAAGGTAGAAGGCCTGCTGAAGAAAATTGTTGTGAGAAACCCCAGCAAAATAGACACAGTGAATATCTTCAAGGGTTTTGGGAAATCCTGCAATAGATTTCTAAGTAATGTAAATCATTTTTACATGTTTTTTAAAGTGTTTGGTATTTTATGGCTTATACTTAATAAATATACCTTTTTGCCTATTTTATTATCCTTTGCTGGATGCGACTTCATGATTTTCTTAAGCACACAATGCTAGTTATCTTGATTTAGACCACGCCCCTACCCGGATAGGCCACACCCCTTTAAGAAATTTGCCACGCCCCTTTTAGAGCACCCCCAGTTTTTTTTTCCCACTTAAAGCCCTGCTGCTAACACATTTCTTGTTGTTGTTCGTTTCATTGGACACAGTGTGTAAATATAATGCACACCTACTGCCACATCATAGGCTACTCTGCCCCTTGTGACTCATCTTGTTTCTCTCAAACCCCACAGAACCCAATTTGTTGGTTCCCGGAATATTTTTTTTGTTTTCTAGCGATGTATGCACTTATGCTTTGTTGTGAAATACCATGCTTGGCTTCACACCTGATGACCCACTAGGAATCATGCTGTACAGGTTAAAACAGGTAGGAAAGTTACAAACAAACCACTAGTGTGTCATACGAATAGCACTTAATCTTTGACTGTTTGTGTGAGCTTAGGTTGGTGTCTCTGGTTTCCAAAGTGTTAGTCATCACACCACAGTCGGAGTCATGTTTGCAGGTTAGAAGAGTGAGGAAAACCAAAAGGAAACCAAAAGTGAGTCATTCAAATCCCACATCCACCTCTGTCTCGGTGTGTGAACTTAGGTTCAACACGTAGCATGGCTACTCTTGACCTTCTTACCACTCTCCTCTCCTGCAGCTATCTCTATGTCTTAATGCTGCACACTAAGGGCCCATTTTAGCAGGCCAACTCCTGTGTCAAAGGGAATGAGGAGTGACTCAGATTACTCCTACAAGCAGATATATAAGTGGCGTGAGTCCTGCCAGTGCTCAGGAGCTGAGGGAATAAAATTGGAAATTGAAACGGGTCCCCTGCCGGGCCCTACATTCGTATCCTAATCTTGGCAAATATTGTTTATACCCTTGTGCACATGTTGCAAACATGGCCGGACTGAGAACAGAAACCAGCCCTGGCACATTCTCTTGACCGGCCCTGGGGGAGCAGGTGCTACTGAGAAGCATCGCTGCTGCTTTTGTTGCAGGAGGACGATTTTGCACTGCTGCAAAACCGGCCCTCAGTAACAAAACCGGCCCCCACGGGTCACAAACCGGCCCCCACCCTTCCGGCCCACATGGAAAATGCCCGGTGCCAGTCTGGCCCTGGTTGCAAAGGAGCTTTCTGGATAGCACAAAAGTATTTTTGTAAAAAGAAGAGTCCGATCTATGTCCTATGACACTATATCCAGGTTGACAATATGATCAATGAAAGTATCGCATCCACTGCATTATCTGCCAATACATTGTCAAAGTTAGCAAATATTTACTTTTCTTACCTCCACATCTACTCTCCTAGATTTAACCTTGCAATGTAGTGATTAGGTCAATGTAGTGAATGCCATATTTTTGTCATGCGATATAATGCATACAATGTAGTTGGGGGTATTTCCCGAGCAGTGTTTTTTTTTCACTGCTGACCTGTTAAAATGCAATGGGTGATTAAATTATCATATGTTAGAAGCTAACATTCCTGTTTCTGGGCAAATAGGAAAAAAAATCACTTCTCATAATTATTTATCCAGCCCCACCACCATCAAGAAAATATTTGCCCAAAGAACTTAGGACCAGATGTACAAACATTAGGAATACTGATTTCCTAATTGTGGTTCTCTCCGAATCGCAACGAGGAAATTGGTGTTCCTAATGTATGAAACACTTCTTAGTTTCATTGGCGATTCCTAGTGGGTCGCAAATAAATCTACCTCATGCACATTAATGATGTAGGTCGCAATTTGCGACCCATTAGGAATCGCAGCCATCAGAGGGATAAGAAACCGTAGTACCAAAGCACTCAGAAAGCAGTCCAAAAAACAGTTTTAAACCTTCACAACAATTTGTATTCTAATTACTGTTGACTCTAAATTGAATACAAAAGCCAGATGGTTGTAGACTGTAAACATGTATTAGAACCAAGAAAGACAGCCGACACGTGTTTCGTCCCAAGGTGATTACTTCAAGGCTAAATTCAAGGTTGATTGGTCAGAGGTTACGAAAATGGCTTAAGAAATAACACGTATAGTTGAAGAGTCGTGAAGGGGAAAACTGTTCTGATTGGATCGAATATGTCCAAACTAGTCATACTTCAATTTTAAGTAGATGACCTCCCGTCCAGTAACAGGCCATAAAAGTTCTGAAAATGTTAGATTTGCCGTCTATATTGAACACTCCCGACCACTCCAAGTGGTGAAACCCTGATAAGTTTCCTGTTGAGCGTGTGCTTCTGTTTGCGAAGTATTAGTGTACCGGAAGTGTGACAGGGCTTTCTTTTTAACCTCTTTTGCTGGCTTCTTTTTCAGTGGCTTTCCTTACTCTTCTTGAGTTTATCTTTCTCCCTAAGTACAGCTTCTTTATCATCATTTTGATTGGATGATTTGTATCTTTCCATAGTGCACATTCAAGAAACAACTTTTGTCTTTATCTTTCAGCACTCATTTGGAGTGAGTGTTTTCTTGCTCTCTCCCTTGTGTGCATCTTCCTCCCTCAAATTAAATACCTTCCACCAAGCATGCTCCTTGTAGCTTTCCCTCAGCTTGTCTGTTGATTCTCCCACTCATCTCTACCTGGCTTTTTTTTTTGCTTATTATTTTTAATTCCCCCAGCCTAATGTTTCTCAGTTGCTTGCTATCCCCTCCCAACTCCCTGTTGTTCGCTCCACATTGACTTCTCCTTCAGCTGCTACTCTGTTTCTCCTCAACCCTGCCATTACTGTCTTTTCAAAAACATTTTTTTAACTTTCTGGAGGCTCCAGCAGCTGCAATTTGCTGCCAAGCTACGCCTTTTATCAAATGTTCTTCTGCACAGGTTTAACTTTAAAAAAAAAAAATGATTTGGTCTCTGCCAAGTTGCAAAGTTAAAAAATAATGTAAAAAAATAATCAAGAGAGCAACAGCATCATGCTGTATGTGTGTACATGTGTCATCATGCTGACCAGTCGTAGGGTCAAGACTTATGTGCTCGTACATGTCATCATGCGTTTTTTGGTCTCACCTAGGAAGCGCTAGCTCTGTCTCTTCGAGACATGCTGTATCTAGGATATGGGCCTGAAAAAACACCCATCTTTTTCATTGGTTCCTCTTGCTGTCCTTTAGAAATGCTGGCTTTTCTTTGGTGAATAAACTTAGTAGCCCCTCCTTTTGGAATTTTGTATCCTTCCACGTGTTCTTACTGTTCAGGTTATCTATAGTTAGAGAGAACTCTTTTTAGGTCGAGCCTCGAGTAGCGCGTAAGCGCTGCTCTGCGAGACTTATAGTTAGGGAGTTTCAAAAGCTGACCAGTCGCTCGTGCATCATGGCCTTTTACCTGCGGTTACGCGCGCGGCAGACATGTGTTTCCAATTATTGTGCCCAGACGCGGGTGCGATAATTGGAAACACATGCCTGCCGTGCGTGTAATCGCAGGCAAAAGGCCATGACGCACGAGCGTCTGGTCAGCTCTGCAGGCTGCCGCGCTCGCACGCCCCGGCTCCTCTCTTGTTCTGCAGAGTTGGTGCCTCTGCACGCTCGCGCTAAATGATGCTTATACCTCTACTGTTCAAATGAGCCGCTACTGGAAAAGAACTACACAAATATATATATGAACGCACAGGAGATATTTTCTTTAGATTGCTTATCTGATGCTGCCCTCTTGTGGCCAGTAAGTCAACTGCGAGATATAGTAGTGCAGTCAAACATTGGTGAGGTTAAGCATTAGGTTAGTAGCGCACAATAAAAATTATTTGTTTCAAGAGAAACCAGCGAGTAACAGCAAGCGGGATCGTGATTTACTTATAGTCCTCAATTTGAAGAAAAAAATAGAAGTGCGGGTGCCCAACGTTTTTCATTGTACTAGCATGCCACAGGGCCTGCCAAATGCGATGGTTGCATAGGAACGCTGCCTTGTACAGTTTCTTTTTCATCCCCGCTCTCTGTCATTGTTTTCGTATATTGTCCTTCCTCCTTCTTTCTCTGTTTTCAGCCCTTCTCTCTCTTGCTCTCGGTCGAAGTCTGATGATGAAAATAATTAAGTCCTGGTCCACAAAAATTATAGCCACTTCCCACCTCCTGCTCCCTTTCCATCACAGTAAGCAATACAGGGAATTCCCTGCTGAGCCCAGAATTGAAGCAGGTGATGCGGAGAGGAAGGGTGAGCTGGTGGGGCATGGAAACTTAGCGCAGGTTCGCAAATTTTGTTAGCTGACGTTGGAGTGGTTCCAGCAGTCAGACACACGCAGAGATAGCGGGATCAGAAATGCACACTCGTGCTCCAATTTTGATGCGCTTGGCAAGTAGAAGCAAATAAACTTTATTGTAAAACAATGACCCCTGGGGGTCCGCGACAGCTGCTCAGGAAGTTCACGACTGCTTAGAAAATAAAATAATGTTAAAAAATTACTAAAATATCTCAAAATAAAGAAGCAAAATGTAAAACTAACATTTTGAAAACGTTCTTCAAGTGTGGAGCAACTTGAAATTAGAGGCTAAAAATGAAGTTACTCTCAGATTGATTTGTGGGTGCAGTGCGCTTTCATCAACCAGAATATAGTATGGCCGATGAGTGGCCTCTACTGAATTGAAAACAGCTCCACCCTTCCCATTAAAATGTCATTTATTTTAATTATAGTGAATTGAATAAAATATTTCATCCTTTGTGTATTTGTCTGATGAATGCTTGTTTCTGCATTTTTCTGTGTTGGTTTGAGATTCAACTCCTCAAAATGGCGTAGGCCAGAGTACGTGGCTACCAAATATGTCTCAGTGGGGGGTCCCTGGATTCCAATAATGATTCAGCAAGAGTACCCGGATTCGAGTAATGATTAAGTGCTCAGCTGAAGCTGGAAGGATGGGGGCACAGTGACTGTAAACTGGTGAAGACATTGCCTGCTCACTGGGAATGCAAATAACTCACAACCAAGTATCAAGCTGGTAAATGAACAGATATTGGTGCAACTAGTGTTTAGCGCCCACTGGGGTCAACAGGGGAACACGTCAAAATAAAAACACGACTTCATGAACCACCTGCATCATTGTTAGCAGCCTCAGGAGGGAGCCCACCTCCCTTCCTCCTGCACTGGCTGGCAGAATGGACTGTGTGAGATGTGGAGCGGGACGGACACAGTCCGAACTCAAGCAACACAAACGTGAAACCAGAATATTAACCATTATTTCACCATTGGAGGTTCTGGGATTCACAGAGTGGCACTGCACAGTGCCCTTGCCTCTTGGAATCATGTTCACGCCCTTGCACAAATGCAAGGTAGACAGTCTACCAACTAGGCATCTATGGGTGTTGAGGCATTCTCGACATTGGAGATAATTAATGACACATTGATAGCAGTCATGAGGTAAACTTATGGTGAGCTGCAGGTTTGGCACACCATGAAAGAACTTTAATATTCACCTAGTGTGCTTCAGAACCTATTGCTTGTTAGTACCCTTATGTGTAAAATGTGCTTAAAAATTAGTTTGATCCCACTTTTTGCAAACCATTTCTAGTGGAGGGGGGCCGAAGCTCCAGGAACACTCCCACAAGAAATCTAACTTTCACTGCAGTTTAAGGCAAGTATTCCCTCCTCCCTCCCTCCCCTCCCCCCCGCCCCTAAACTAACCGGCCACCACCGGTTCCATATGTTTTAGAAAGGCTCTCTCACCTCCTGCATCCATCTCCTAAACCCTCATCCCTTAAAGAAGGTCCGTTCTGTGGCTCCTAGGGGCTCTCCTCACAGCACACCCTAGTGCTGCCAGCACCAGTTCCCTCAAAATGCCCTCCTGTGTCCGGCACGCATGAATCCAATGATCAGACTCCAGGGTCTCACCTCGCACTCTCGGCTCAGTTTTCTGAAGAACCCCTCATTTTCGAACTTACTGCACTGATCCGGCACAACCCGCAGCATCGTTGTATCTGGGAGGGAGGGGCCGGAGGGGGCCCTGGAGAGAAGGTGGGGAAGGAGGGGTCCCCAGGGAGAAGGTGCAGGCCCGGGTCCCCTGTCACTTAACGTTCTGTAGTTACTTCGAAGTAATAATTACCCAGTTCGGGGGCGGACACACGGAGCTGAACCAGAGGGGTGACCACCGGGTCCGCCAGACAAACGTGGAGCTGGTGGGATAGCTCGGTCGGTTCTGCACCTGCAGCTGAGATCTGCTTGGAAGCTCCCTGTGACAGCTTGAAGTGCTGGCGGGGGCGGGCTCCGCCTTTCAACCACCTGAGCCGGAGGAAGGCGAGAGTAGAACTCGGTCCTTGTAGCAGGTGGTTTACAGCGCCTCGACCCCACAACAGGGTTTTCACGCTGGGCCATTTTTAGGTCGAGCATTCAAGACCTCTTGTATATACTTTAGTATATACTTATATGTGTATGTACTTTGTGGGCTCTGGAGATCAGCCCTAGGACTTGTCTGCTTCCGCTTAGGGACTTTTTTTTCTGTTCAACTGCCTCTATTTAACTGTCTTGACGCTTAAGGCTTTTTGAGTACATGTCTAATGTTCCCAGTGTGTACCTCTCCTCTATTGGCTATGATTGCATCTCGCCTGCAGTTCACCTGTGTACTCTTCCTATATATGCACTTTATACTGTAGTATAATCCTACGCACTTCACGGCTTATTAACATGCATCCAGACGTACATAATTATTGTTTACATTGCTTCGCCGCGCAAAGCAAAAGGAGCGTTTTAAATCCTCCTTTACCAGCCTTGCAAGTCTTATCACAGCAGCCTCGTAACATATGTTACACATAATTGGCACCATCCCAGGCACGCTACAATCTCTAAGAGCAGTCTTTGGTGTTACTGGTGTGCATCTCTTCTCTGTTTAATGTCAGTGTGCATCGCCTGCAATTCACTTTAGTGTGCTTTCTTTATGTATACTTTTTAGTGTACTGTAAACATACGCACTTCAAGGCCTCCTAAAATACGCAATGCCGCTGTTATTTATTTAATCCCTTACTTTTTCGCATGCAATACACAAAACGCTTTAAAACTGCCTTCTCTGAACATGGAACTCTTATAACATCAACCTGCGTAATATTTGTTACACATAATTAGCACCATCGCAGGCGCGCTACAATTTATGTGGACAGACTAGTGTTTCTTAATGTGCATCTTTTCAGTTTTGACTATAAGTGTACTTTACGTGCAGTACGCTTAATGTGCTTCCTATATGTACACTTTTTAGTGGAGTCTAAACTTAAGCACTTGACAGCCTATTTACATGCACACTTTCGCCCTTATTTATTTATTACAACCATTTTCCGTAAGGAACAAACAAAGTGTTTTAAAATTAAATTTCTTCAGACATGCAAGCCTTATCGCACCCACCTGCAAAACATGTATTACACTTATCAATTAAGGCGCGCTGCAATGTCTGTGGGCTGTCTCTGGTGTTCTCAGTGTGCATTTCTTTACCGTTAACTAAAACTGCACCTCTCCTGTACTTCACTTCAATGCGCTTCCTGTATGTGCACTTTTTTGTATAATATCCTACGCACTACATACTCCTAATATACAAACTAGCTTTCGCACTATGCCTGGATGTGCTACTACTATAGCTTGTATAAGCGCCAGCCTTCAACATGTTGCGGATTAAACATCGAAGTAGTGACTTCTCTTATTTAGACATTTTGGCACAGCAGCTACTTTAACTGCACTGCTGGCTTCTTTTATTTCTGAGGCCCATCATCTTCTTTCATACAATTTGCTAGGCTGCTGTGTAAGCTTGTACAGTTAGTGTTAATTTGTTTATATACAGGAATAGAATACTGCATGCATTTAATATAGTGTCTTTTTGGGAACGGACCTGTAGGTAAATTCGAACGCATTAAAATACATATAATATGCTTAGGTATTTTTAAATATATACACACAACAGTAAAGGAGACGCAAGCGTTAATAAGGCACAGAGTATTTGCAGCTACAACGTTCTAGAAGTGCGCAAAAATTAGCGTCCCAAACGCTCTTACTTATTTTTTTAATTAATTTACCGCGCAGCAAAAGGGAATCTTTTTCAGCCGCCTTCTCTAACATGCAAGCCGTCGCCCACCACCCTTAATATGTGTTAGACATGACTAACACCAACACCGGCGCACTGCAATATCTGTAGGGGCGTCACTTTACATTCACTTTAAGTGCACCTCGCTTGCAGGTCACTTGAGTCCCTTTGCTGTATGTGTGCTTTTTAGAATAGGCCTACTCTATGCATTTCGCAGCATCCTATATCCCTCTGCCCATACGTAGTTTTTTATTACATACGTTTGCACAGTGGACAAAGGGAGTGTTTTACAGCTGCTTTCTCAGCTAAGTAATCCTTACCACACCACACTCCGTAACATGTATTTCACAAACTAGCACCATCCCTGGTGCGCTGCAATGTCTGTGGGCAATTTCTGTTGTTCTCAGTGTACATCTCTCCTTTCTTAACTGTTACTGCACGTCCCTGCAGTTTACTTAAGTGCACTTCCTGTGTGGGCGCTTTTTAGTGTAGTTCAACCTACGTACTGCACGGCCTCCTAATATGTGCTCAGCTGCAATTAATTATTTATTAAAAACCTTTGCTGCACGTAAAACAAGCATTTGCATAGCCAATAGGTCTCGCCTTTGGGACCTTATAAGTGTTTCGCCATGCAACAGTTGATGTTGTTGTACCAAGGATATTGTGCTGCATAACTAAATACTTATAAGGTCCCAAAAGCGAGACCTATTGGCTATGCCAATTCTTGTTTTAGTTGGCCTTCCTCTTTGCTCCTTAACTGTTCTGTTTACTTGTGCAGTGAAACTTCAGTCATTGCATTTGCTTGCTGTGCCTGCCCCTCACCCCTCCCACAACACTGCTTCGCTCTCTTATCTCTGTGCCTCCCCCTCACCCCTCCCACAACACTGCTGCAGGCCCCCATCACCGCTCTGAGGCCACTGCTGGTTTGCCCATTTGGTTAATTTAATTAGTGTACCCCCTCCCCCTTGCACACACTGCTTGCTTGCCTCCCAGATTGAGATCGCTGCTTTGAATTCTTTTTTCTTAATTAGTCGCTTTTATTTAAATAGCATTGTTATGTTATTTTAAATTAGTTGCTATTTTATATAGAGTGGTTTGAATCCTTATCGTATTTAAATTAATGGCTTGCTGAACCAGGTTCGAATACAGATCCCAAGAGTCCCAGTCGGCAGCTCTCACAGCTGAGCCATATCCTTTCCCTAGCCATGATGCAGGGTGCAGTACCATATGTGGCCAACAGAGGTCCCAAGTGACACCTAGTGACAACCTACGGCACCGCACCCTCACAACACTCCTTGGTTTTTTTCGTGGGTTCGCATCTCTAGTTTCTTGGTGAGGGCGGTGCTTGTTTGATTTAGTTTTTATTATGTGAAACACTTTTCTCTTTAGCTTTATGCATGGTATTTTTTAATACAAATATGCCAGTGTTCTCTTCCAAATGTCATTTGTTGTTGCATATTTTATTTTCCACTGTAGATGCACATTGCCCTTCTCTTATACAGCTTGTTTCGCCACATTGGAAGTAACTCGGTGTACTTGGGGACCATGGTGGGTGCTTGTGAAGAGCGCGTGGCCTCTGACACTGAGGTGCACTCTGCCTCGCTCATCACCCCTAGGGCTTGAGTGTGCCTTCCAGCGGCTCGCGCACTGGGGCTGCATGTCTCGCTTCTTATTGCTCTCAGTGGAAGTCAGGGAACTCTGAGGTCACTCCGTGTCACCCCTTGCTTAAAGGGTAGCGCTGGGCTGCGCTAATATTATGCATAGAGAGGAAAAGGTGGGAACTCTCTTTCCCCATCCTGGGCTGGAGGCTACTTCTCGACAGAGATGTGAAACCTGCAGCTCTCCCCTCTATTCACTTCCTTCTCTCCTCATCGTCATCTTTCAGATGACAGGAGAATCCGTGTTTGCCTTTGTTTGTTCGAAATCATATGTTTGTTCCATTTGTGTCTGTAAGAAACTGAGCTTCAGGAGAAGGCGGGTAATGATGTTGTGTTTTATTTTTCTATCCCTGAGGGGTCAGGCTAAATTTGTGACGCTCTGCCCTGCCTCCATTTAACTCTTAAACTTTTTAACATCACCCAATCCAACTCATTTGTGAAGTGGTTGTAAAAAAAGTGCAGTCTGTGACATGGGAATGAGACATTGTATACTGTATGTTGCGATGTGATGGTCTCTTTTATGTATCCTCAATTGGGAATTTTCTCTTGCCTTTGTGGTGCACGTGAATCACAGAACTTTAGTTCAGAGGCGGAAGTGGTGTCTGCCATCTCTACACTATATTATGGGTGGGCACTCAGTGTTATAACGGGTACGTAGCGCTTTGAAAACGATTGCACTGCCCCAGGAATGCTTTCAGACACGAGTTTTGCTTTGTACAGCTTAACAACGCTCTAATGCACTCAAAAACTATACTCCCCTCAACAATTTGCTGCAATCAACACTACAATCTTCAACTAAACAGCACTATACTCCATATTACAAAACACAACATGCAAATCCATAACACACTGTACCACTCATCTCAAACCATCACCACTATACTACACACCACTCCATAACACTACAAACTACTCACATGAAGAAAACTACACTCAACACCCCTGTACAACAAATAGGTATAAACATAACACATAGCTTTGCCTATATGTTTTTGTTTTGTTGTATATTTGTGTGGTTGCTACCTACACAGTTCCACGCAACACAATTCAACTTCTCACACTTCCAATCCACACCACATAATTCAACACCAAGCTGCATAATTCAATTCCATTTAAAGAAACTTTATTCGGTCAATAGACCAATAAAGTGCATTTGCATAATGACATTTCATTAAAACAATTTAAAAAAATCCTTAGAAGCACAGGATCAAACCCCTGCAACCAAATTTATAAATATCGTCGTTTGGAACCTGTGCCCTGTACATTACACAACAATGAATACAAATCTAAAATGTTAATAAAAACGGATATGTGGCATAATGCAAACATTAAAAAAGGACTTAAAAAACCTCAGAAGATGGAGATAGATAAAATTAAACAAATCCAGTGAAAATGTGGCGATATTAGCGTCTTTGACCTACACATTGGCATTAAGAAACATTTTGCGTAGACACCACATGGAAAATAAAAAACGCAACACCGCAAATACAATAGACATAATTCAACTCAACAACAAAATTGCACAGCACACCACATACATCCAATTGAAACCATAGAATTCCACATCATGTCACAAAATTCAACAGCACATCATATAATTAAACTCCACTACATACCAATTCACAACACAAAATAATATTCCACATAATTACACTCCATAACACACAATCCCACTGCACACAATTCCAGTACACTCAATGCCACATAATTACTATCCACATAATTCCACACCATGCCACATAATTCCACTACACAAATCCACTCCACACCCCACAATTCAACGCCACGCAATTCCACAACAATTCCAATCCAACCCACATAATTCCACTACACATACATACATACACTTTATAACGCATAGGTAAAAGACATTGCCATTTACAATGCCAATAGCTCTCACTCAAACAAATGCAAGACATACTGCATTTCCAAAGCTTGTTCTATTTTTGTTGATTTCTGTGCAGCAATAGCAAAAAGCAGTTCCTTTTTGCTAATGCTGACCAGCATCAGCAAAGAGCATTGGCAAAACACTGGCAGCCAAATGGCTTTGCCAGTGCTTATTTTGATAAGAAGTCACTGTCTCTGCCACACTTTGGCAGACTCTGGCAACATTCATCAATTTTAAAAAAAGCACCACAGGTGGTGGAGGTGGACATGGGGGCTAACGGAAGAGTGATTGGAGAGAGGAAGGGAAAAAACAGCACAATCGGGGGAAGCACAACAGGGAGAGGACACCATGGGCAATAGAGAGACATCCACATGGAGTGTGGGGTGGGAGAGAGAAATGCATGGATGAGATAGAGAAGTGTGTAGGGGTGGGACAGAAGCACATGAACGAAAGAGAGCAACACAGAATGCATGAGGGGAGAGAAGCACACAAGGGATACAGCTGCAAATACATGCATTTATGAACTGCTTACAAAATACAAATGATTGGTCAGAGCGGCAAGGGGGAAAAGCACATGAATGAGAGAGTGCAACTTGGAGTGGGAAAAGGGAAGAGGAGCACATCAGGGAGGTAGCTGGAAAACACATGCACGTTCGTGGATTGCTTAAGCATAAAGAAAAAAGTAGTTTCCTAAAAGTGAGCAGTGGAAAGACACAGGTAAAGAGGCTATGCTCCAGGGAACGAGCAGCCACAAAAAGGACAAGAAAGCCACCAAATAAGAAGAAAGCAAATGAGAGTGACAATAATACAGTGTATGGGCTTTATGTGCACTGTAAGATCTGGTAAGCTGACAACAGGTCTTTTCCCACCAGATAGATTGCACAGTCTGGTAGGCGCAAACTAAAAATAAACAAACTTGTCTGTTTATTTTGTCTTCTTGTCAAAGGTTGTTAGGGCTTATGTTTCCTCTAGGTGAAGATAGGGGGAGAGCAAGCAGGGCTTGGCAGAAAGAATGACTTCTGATCAGCAGCTCTTCAGAGCTCTACAGCGCCTTGAGACACTGGTGCTATATAAACTCCTGATTGATTGATTGATTGATTGATTGATTGAGAGTACCCTCTTTTCTGCTTGTAGAGGTTTTGCCTGATTCAAATAATTAAGTTTGTGGAGTGGAGTGATGAGGCAGAAAACATACTTACCTGGGTAGGAAATGCCAGAAGGGCAGCAAGCTGGCAACTGCAGAATGCTCTCTGTGAGATCCCACACCGAAAGGGAGCTTTCTGATTGCTGCCCATCGCCAAACATTCAGAAGAGAATATTTATAATCGAAAGTGTTACAATGGGATTTTTCTAAGAGAGCCATTTAAATGAAAAGAGTTCAAGGCAGCAGAAATCGGGTTCACACGACCTCTTCCCAAATATCTCTTTTCTTATGCAGCTCAATTAACAGAGGTTTTACCATCAGAAGGCATCAACTTCATAATTGTGAGGAGGCCTCGTTGGCACATCTAGATCACCTTCGAGAGATGTATCCTCCATTCGGCTATCCACGACCCCAAGCAAATCAAAGACAACACGGAAAACAACATTTTCACACAGGTGTAAAATTGAAAGTAATCATGCTTGATTACAAAACTCATAACCAGCACGTTTTCTGTTCACACTAACACTGTTCATCAGGAGTACAAGTCTGAGAGTGGTACAACCTGCAGAACGGCCTGCTCAGCCAAAACTCTTGACATTGTTATTTCTAATAAGGGTAATTAACTAGCTATCTCGTGAGCTCTGCATGCACCTGCTTGCATTTTTGGGGTGAAGTCAGTCATGTGACTGATTCTATGGGTGGATATTGGCATTCTGCCTTTTCTTGGGAAGCTTGCTTGTACTGCAGGTGCAGGGGGATTCCCATGTCGGGAGGTTTTGTGAGTCACAAACTGCTACTTTTTGCACCCACACGGGAGATGGGATTTCTTCAGCAATAAGAGCAACCATGCAATGCGGCAGAGGTCTACATACTGAATGAAGGTGAATGCGATAATATATGAATCAGTCAAGGCCAAGTGGGATAAAAATGCTGTATCCGTTGTATTCATAACAGAGGCACAAGGCACAATGTACATAAGGGTTCATAATGATACATGGGGCAACAGATCAATATGATATATGGAGTTACACGAGATGATGTGTGCTTACTGAAAGCATTTTAAGTTTTTTGTTTTTATGGAGCTACTTAAAGAACTATGTAAAAAGTCAAGACCCCTGCTAATGATCACGACTCCAATTGCAGGGAAAATACATAACGGAAAAAACAACAATTAGCAGTCTCAGTTCTATATCACAATTAATGTAACAATTCTCCATCTAAACGTAATGACTAAGCTACACAAAGCATAGATAAGAAAAAATTAATAAGAAAAAACATAGTTTAATAGAAAATACAAAATGAATAAATACAATAAATATAATGAAGGGGTGTAGGGGAGGTTTCAGTCCTATTTCTAATCTCTATGGAATTATGTACATGTCTGATTCATTATATTCTTTTAATCTCCCCCTGAATATGTTCAAATATTTTTTCTCATAAAATCGTAAAAGAAGTGGCTATAATCATAATACATTTTGATGAAATTGAGTCTGAAGGAAGTGACCCGATTAGGGTCATCCGGGTCACCTGCGACCACCTCTCAGCCTTCCAAACAAATGAAGAGTCGGTCAGACAGTAGAGAATACAAACTAAAGTTATGTATTAGTCATACACTTGAGTGGAGTCCAGTCTGACCAGCCTCCTTGGATTACTGCAGAGGGACTGACCCCCGCCAACATGGTAATACATAATATACCTTTCCAGTACCCCTAAGGACATGCCCAGACTGTAATTTTCCTGTTGGTAGCTGGTGAACAAAGGAGACACAGAAGGATGAGCTGCAATCCTGAGACGGGTACATGCTATCTCAGTTTCAAGGTTACTCTGCCCGTGCCCGCCACTCTAAGGGTGGGAGCAGGCCTATGTAACGGGAAATGTATGTAATGACAAAGCAGTCTATTCATTAGTGCAGCAAAGCTCAACCTTGGAGAAATAAAAAAAATATCGAGACTGCTTTCTGCTGAGGCAAACAGAATAAGACAGAAGTTTAGTTTCGATCATGGTACAAAATGGCGGCTGAATACAAAATGGTGCCGCAAATGCTAACTTAAATCGTACAATGTAAAGAGAAGTCGACCAAAAACATTTTCCATTCCAACAGACCCTCCTTTTAGCATTTGCTAACACATTTTGCTAGTCTAAAGCAAATAACTCCTTGCATATCATGAAAACTACTGCTACATGTTAATACATGCATTATCAATATTCAAAAATGCCTTTGTCCATTGTCATTAGGTCTTGAATGCCCTGCATCATCATTGCTGTTGTCTTAGGGTCATGTACTGGAACCTTCGGTTTGGGTGTCAGTGTTTTTACACAGTAAGCACAGCAAGCAGGAAGACAATGTACGCACAAGCAACAGGTGAAAATTATGCCAGCAATTACCACTAGGAGGTTAAGAATCTTCCAACTCCAGGACGCGAATAGACCCCAGAACCATCCAGAGAGAGTCCATGTACCATTTTCTTGGTGGATGTCAGATGCAAGCCTATGTAACTTCTGGATGGCAGCATATACATTAGGGGCGTGGTCTGGGATGTATACACAACAACTGCTGCCAATGACGCAACAGGCCCCTCCCCGGTCAGCAAGGATGACGTCTAACACTATCCTGTTTTGTAAAGCAATGAGCCTCGTAGCCTGAAGCTCAGCTGTAATATATGTCAAAATCCCTACTGTGGTATTAATGACCCCTTCCACAACTCTTGTGAATCGACAAATGTTAAGACTATTGGACACAGGGCCCCAGAAGGGTATGATACCCTTCATGGCATCCGTAAACTGCTGCAGAGTGGTGTCTGTCTGATCTACATCTTCTGTATTAATAACTCTTCTAACTCGGGGCAAGTGTGTACTCCTACGCCACAATCGATGGTCCTTATGGTAATTGGACGGTGCTATGTACACTGGGGTAAGAAGGAAAGAGGGGTAACAGGTACCTGACCATCCCCTAGGAAGCCAAACATAAGCTTGAGACCCACAAACAAAGTAGACATTATGCGGTGGGAGCAAGGGCGGACTACTAGTCGTACTCAGCGTATATGTGTAATTGCAATTACTCTCTCCCACTTTTACCTTCCCTGGACATAAAACCCAGCTGTCATGTTAACTACTGACACCGGCATCGCCTCATCCTTAGTAATATTGCGTTTCTAGAAGGATCGGAAATATTCAGTGGCATTAAACCCTTGAAAATCCAACATTTCATTTTGAAGCCATGTTTCGTTCTTTACCTTCTCATATATATTCATTCAAGCTGTTGGGGACAATGTACTCAGGGTCACTTGCCCTTCTGGCCTTGTGGGAGCAAACCCCTGATGGAAACATATATATTCTATCACTGTACGAGAGTCAGCAGATGTCATGTTCATAGCAGAAGAAAGGAAATGATGATGCACTATAGTAAACAGTTCAAACCATCCCTCACAACTCCCCAGATAGGATAATGGCATTGATAACAAAACATCACTCTTATGCGTAACTGAGGGAGTAAGCCGCAGATCCAACAATTAGTAGCATTGGACGTGTCGTGGGCCTGATGCAGAATTTGTAAAACTACATTGTCTACATATGTTTTTCGATGTTCCCCTTTATGAGGGGCCAGAGTAACAAACACATGTTCAGGGGGGACAGGCGTTGTACCAACCAAGGAATGTACTGGATATTTCTCCTCCAGGAACCATGCTATACTAAGGACTTTTATTAGGAAAATCACGACAATCACTACAAAAACAATTTTACTCTTTGTGGACCAAGCAGACCAACTAGATCCATCCCGCTCTAAACGCGGTGCCGCAAATGGCTGCTCTTCCTCAGTAATGGGTCGACCAAATGGGTAAATTTTAATCAGAGGAAAGGAAATGCAATAGGGCTGATGGCAAGAAGACAACAAGCATTGGCAATGCAATAGGTCTCGCATTTGCAAGATTTTGAGCTATTGGCATGGTAAATGACAATGTCTTTTATTTATGTGTTTTGAAAACCTGCAAGCAGTGTGTAAACATGCACTTAAACACATAAATAAAAGGTATTGCCATTTATAGTGCCAATAGCTTAAATTCTCGCAAATGCGAGACCAATTGTATTGCAAATGGTTGTTTTAATGGCTATAAGTAGGAAATTCTGATGGCTTCTACATTTTGAAATGTGGTGCGCAGAGATTAACTCTTCCTATTTTGATGAGATACCACCACCACGGACCACTGATGATACTCAGGTAGCTGACTGATGGAGTGTACAATTCAACTTAAACTCTGTCCGTGATGCCCAACACTTTCAACAAAAACTTCAGGTGAGATGGCAGAATGGGGTGGTGGGGGGGGGAGGGGAGTTAGAGGTGCTGAGGTTACTGGATAGTAGAAGTGAATATTGAGGAGTGACAGCCTTTGGGGGTAGCGATGTTGAACAAGTGTGGTAGATGTAGTGCTTTTATTGTGGAAGTACTAGGCATAAAGGGCAACATGCATGGAGGGCGGGTGTCATGTACCAGGGGGCAGTACAGTCTTTGTGCTATGATGGCTGTGGAGAGTGTGTGAACAACAACGCATTGGCCCCCGAGGGGCGGCCGCTGCCGTGGGGAAGGAAGCTTAGCGGTGCTGCGAGAGTCAAAGCTGCAAGCAACAGAGTTACCCCCCTCCCTTTTGGGTATGTGTTTGTGTGGAGCAAAAGAGAAGCAAATCTCGAGTTACAGGGGCCGCTGTGCTTCTGCACCAAGGTGGCAGAGGTGCCCACAGAGCCTGGTGCACGGATTTCAATGACAGCGGCCTTAGGGAGCAGAGTAAAAGGGGTCCAAGAGCGAGCAGCGCATGCGCATGCGCTGCAATGCTAGGCTCGACCTAAAAACAGTGAGGGGTAGAAGTGGGCAGAGAGAGGGAGGGAGAGTGCTTGAGATGGGGGGGGAAGGGTGCTTCGATGGGGGCGGGGGGGCAGTTGCTCACTTAACCCATGCCTTAAAATGTCTCTTATGACACTGATGACATCGGATGCATAGCGCTCTTGTATTGGTCTTTAAAAAGCATCCTCATCTCCTTTTAGGCACAAAGTCTGCGCGAGCAGCTTCTTCTGGGTTTGTAGACACGGAAGTCTTGCACACAGCGCCACATGCAAAGGGAGTGTCTCTGTTCCACTCCCTGCACCAGAATACCCCCACCCTGCCAGCAGTATACCCCCACCCAGCCAGGGCCTGTGGGCGCTGGCCCCTTAAACAAAAGAATTTCAGTCGTGCTGCGAACTCAATACACGTCTGGTGCTCTGAACGCCAAGAAGTGATTCCCCTCCCGCGGAGCACTACGAGAAACGAAATACTTGTTGCGCTGGGCAGTAATTTCTTTATAATATGTAAATACACAAATGGGCTTTACTTGAACCCATGCTCTTGTCAGATTGTGAGAGATCTACGCGTGACTGACTCTGGCCCAGCCCTTTAGGGGCACAAGGCTATTGTGAAATCTTGTGTCACTTCCGAGCGCTATTGAAACCCGCCTGGCGCCATCCTTTAGATTTTCACTGACTCCGTCCCATCCCTGCAAATTTTTCATCGGCATCATCCGCTCCATATGGAAACCTCTATGTGTCCCTATCTGTCCCGGCCGCAGGCAGCCTTTCAGAAGCACCTCCCGTAAACGGTCTCGGTATTTCCCCAGGCGCTAGATGAAAGTTTATGAAGGGACACCCTCCGCCATGAGGCTGTAGGAAGCGCTAGCTGTAGAGTGAGACAGCCTGAAAAGGGCGCACTTGTGCAGCGCACACTCACCTAACGGCTGGGGTCGGGGAGCGCAGTCCGGTCACGCGGCGGAGGCGGGAAGGGTCTCTGAGGGGAGAGTCAATTTGCGGACTCTGAGCAGTCGACACGAAGCCAGCCCGGCCGGAGTCCGTCTGCGGCACAAGTTCACTTCAGTCTCTCCGAGCGCTTCACTTCCCCTTTCCTCTTCCAGAAGCGTAGCCACTTCCTTGTGTGGGCGGACGGAGGCTGCAAACAGTCCTCTGGCAGCCGGCCACCGATGGGGGAAGCAGCGCCGCTGCTGAGCAATTGTGCGCCTGAAATAGTGCTCACCGACTAGTACATATGGACGAGCGTGTAACACCGCAAGTAAACGATCCAGTCCGGATGGGAGGTCCCAAAAGGAGACAGGGCGGTAACAAGGAAGAACTAAGAAGCCTCATTTTCAATCGGAAGCCAGCGTTTACCATGGACGATGACACCAACCAATGAAAAAGATGGGCGGGGCTTCCACTCCACTTCTAAAACTTACCCTACTACAATATGCCTCGCAGAGCGAGCAGCGCATGCGCGCTGCAACGCTAGGCGAGACCTAAAAAGGGGCAAATGTTCCCAGTGTCCGTCAGAGCCTCACTGGTAGACTCCTATTGTTCATCAACGTTGGAGCTATTGAGCACCGGCGGTGGAGCTTTGCGATCCCA
This sequence comes from Calotriton arnoldi, assembly GCA_963921515.1. Classification (NCBI taxonomy): domain Eukaryota; kingdom Metazoa; phylum Chordata; class Amphibia; order Caudata; family Salamandridae; genus Calotriton; species Calotriton arnoldi. The sequence continues at coordinate 490,355 of CAWUFW010000967.1, read as the reverse complement.
GCTTTTAAGGAAATCCCACGTCGCTCAGTGTAAGGTACCTCCCTCCAGGGAAGCACGTTCGGTCTATCCTGTCCAATGTCCTAACAATGCACCAATCTCGCCTCTCCCTAAACTACCGTTGGTACCACAGGCAAGGTACACCCTATTTCTTACAGTCCATCCCTACTAATCTGACTTCTCCTTTGGTGCACTGTTCCTCCATAGGGGTACAAATTGTACCTAGCTACTCCAGGCACAGAAGGGTCAGTAAAAGGGGATCAGAAACAGAGGGACCAGTGGAAAGGGGCTCTTCAATAGCCTTGATCTCTGGGGGCACTGCCACATTTAGTACCCCATCGTTCTCGGCTTCCGTTTGGGTCCAGGTGAGTCGGGCATCCGAAAAGGGGACAAACCGTGGGACCTGCTCCCACTCTGAGTCCCCGATTCCTTCAGCGACCCATTGGTTATAGGGTAGGGGTAGAGGCACTCTGCGGCAGTGTTGGGTATGAATCCAGTTCTTTCGGCTAGTGACCTTCACGGCAGTGCGGGTGGCAAGGAGCACCTGGACCGGCCCCTTCCACCTCGGCTCCAAACTTCCTTTCCTCTGAAAATGGCGAACGAGGACAAAATCTCTGGGCCGAATATCATGCCCTGGCCCCTCGGGTACTTGTGGAAGTGTGTCTTGGATCTGTTGGTGAATAGAACGCAGACTTTTAGTTAACTCATACAGATAGTCCACTAACAGAGGATATTCAATTTCCGAAAATCAACGAAGTTGCGGGACGCCCCAAACATTTGCTAGGTGCCCAAACACGACCTTGTAGGGTGACAGTACGGTCCTAGAATGAGCCGTGGCTCTCGTAGACAAAAGGGCTCATGGTAAAGCATCTGGCCACTGCAACCCTGTGCTCTCCTGAATCTTTGCTAATTTCAGTTTGAGAGTACCATTGTACTTCTCAACCAAGCCTGCTGACTGGGGGTGATGTGCGGCATGACATTTCTGTTGGATATGCAATCCCTCACACATTAGTTGGATAACTTTCACATTGAAGTGACTTCCATTGTCACTCCAAATCAAACGGGGCAAGCCGAAACGAGGAAAGAACTCCTTGAGGAGCACCTTTGCAGTCGCTATGGCTGTGTTTTCTTTGGTGGGGTAAGCCTCAACCCATTTACTGAATGCACAAGCTACCACTAACACATATTTCAAATTATTGACTTGATCCATCTCAATGTAGTCCATTTGGAGGACCTCAAAAGGGTAAGTGGGAGGTGCAAAATTACCAGGTGGTGTAGGGGTACCTGTCCCAGGATTATGCATCATGCACACCATACAATATTTGACCAAATGGGTGGCCGTCTTTGGGATATTGTCATTGTGGCATACAGGATCTAACAATGTACAGATACCTTTTGCACTGATATGGGCTGGCCCGTGCACCATAGTGACTATGGGGAGAACGTATGCATCTGGTAACATCCATCTTTGTTTCCCTGACTTATCCGTCCAACACCCTTTCTCATCCAAACGTGCTGTGCTTTCCTGCCATACTGCTTACTCCTCGATCGTTGCCTCACTCTGAATCTCCTTAACATTTGCCAACGTATCCTCAAACATAGTAATCTCGGACACCCAACTAGCTGGACCTGCTACAAACATCCTTTTCATCTTTGTTCTGGCTGTCTCCTTAGCTGTCTGGTCTGCAAATGCATTCCCTCTACCCACATCATCAGTTATTGCCTTGTGGGTGCTACATTTTATTATCGCTAATTTCTTGGGGCTTGTCAGGGCCGACAAAAGCCTTTGTATAAGAGGGCCATTTTGTATCTTCATCCCATCGAAAGTGAGAAACCCCCTCTCTGCCCAGAGTCGCCCAAAATTATGGGCCACTCCAAAAGCATACTGGCTGTCAGTATAAATATTGACAGCCAGTCCCTCACTCAACTCGCAAGCTCAGATAAGGGCAACGAGCTCTGCAGCTTGGGCCGACTGGTAGTGAACTTGTGATGTCTCAACTACCGTGTGTAGTGTTGTGATTGCATATGCAGCTGTTGTAGTGACATCTGGTAGCTTACAACAAGAGCTATCGACATATAGTTCCCTTTGGGGGTCAGATAAGGGAACATCAGTCAGGTCTACTCGTCCCTTCGTCTCTTCCTCTGTCCGAAAAATACAATCATGTATATCAATTTCCTCACTCTCAGAAGGGAGGGGTAGCAACATGGCTGGGTTTAGAGTGGCACATCTTTTAATCGTGACATGTGGTGCAAAGAGAGTCAATTCATAGCCAGTCAGATGTGCACTGGTGAGCTGCTGTGTCTTAGTTTTATTCAAAAGTGTGCCCACAGCATGAGGTACCATGACTGTGAGGTCGGTATCAAGTACGAGCACAGCTGATTGCCTTAAAGAGATGGCCACTGCCGTGACCGCTCTTAGACAGCTCGGGAGGGCTCTTGCGACAGGGTCAAGAAGAGCAGAAAAATAAGCACACAGCCGTTGCTTACCTCCAAAGGCCTGTGTTGAGACAGAAAGCGCAAAACCGGCCATCTCGTGTACATACAGCAAAAACGGCTTCATATAGTCAGGCGTACCAAGCACAGGTGCAGAGGCAAAGCGCAACTTTTAATTGCTCAAAAGACTGCTGACATTCAGGCGTCCAAGGCAGGGGTTCATGCACATCTTTAGTGGTTAATGCGAGCAGGGGTTTTGTTAGTAACGAATAATTAGGGATTCATTGGCGACAGTAAGAAGTAATGCCAATAAAAGCGCGCACATCCCACTGAGGTTTAGGGATAGGCATTTTAACAATGGTGCTGATGCGCTCAGGGGTCAATCTCCTACCCTCCTTCGACAGTAGGTGACCTAAATAGGTGACCTCCTGTCGACAATATTGAAATTTAGAAAGGGACACTTTATGTCCGTGGTGAGCCCAATGCAGCAACAACTTAACTGTACTGTCTTTGCATCCCTTTTCAGTGTCAGAAGCAATGAGGATATCATCCACATATTGAAGCAATACATTACCTGAGGGAAGCGTGAGGGAGTCCAATTGGGCTTTCAAGGCTTGGCTATATATACTAGGGCTCTCAGTATAGCCCTGAGGAACTCAACAGAATCTAAAGCTTCTGCCAGCTAGGGTAAAACTGAACAAGTGCCTGCTGTTGGGATGGATCGGGATACTAAAGAATGCATTCTTCAAATCAATGACAGAAAAGTATTTAGCAGAGTAAGGAATCATTGTCAGAAGGGCAGTAATGTCAGGGACTACTGGGAACTGAGGAACTACTATCTTATTAACTGCGCGCAAGTCAATTACAAAACGATAAACATCAGAGTGGTCATCAGAGGACCCCGAAGGTGCCCTCTTAAGGATGGGAAGAATAGGGCTATTACACACATTCGCATTCGTCTCTTCAACAACTCCCGACTCAATCAGGTCCTGTATAATCCGCAACAAAGCTCGCTCCCCTGCTTGCGGTATTTTGTACTGGGGAATACGAGGCAAAACGGCATTGTCTTTAACTTTAATGGAAACTGGGGGAATCTGCAATAGTCCTACGTCCGTGTCACCTGTTGCCCACAACTTGGGCGGCACATCCTTAAATTCAGCAGGGAGGGGTGCATCTTTGGACAGACACTGCTTAGAGCTGACCACATTCGGACCCACTGTCATGTAAACACCTTCCGGGGAACAATAAATGGTCGCATGCAACTTCTTTAATCAATCTAAGCCCATCAAATTCTCTCAGCAATTAGAGGTCAACAAAAATGGCGAAACCACAGTAAAAGGACCTATAGTTAATGTGAGGGGTTTGGAAATGGGGCTTACAACCGGGACACCAGAAAATCCTACCGAAACATTATTATGGCCAGACAGAGCTGCCCCGGGGACCATTGAACGGGAAATAGAGCTATTCACAGCACCTGTATCCACCAAAAATTCCTTAGCTGAGCCATGCAAATCTGCAGTAACGTAAGGACTGCACTGATCTACAGGTATCTGAACTGATCCCTCACCCTGTCCTAGCTGCGAGACATCCCTGTCACCTCATCCAGATCGTAGTCATCGTGGTAGTATTGTTTGCCCCTAGGGTCTTCAATGTATTTCTGGTCAGTGCGACCCTTCGATGTCCCAACAGCCTGGACCCTGTCCTGGCCACCGTCTCCGCGACCCCGTCCACGAGACCCTCATCCCCTCGGGACCGCCACCTTTTGCAAAAGCACAGGTCATTCGCTGCACCAGTGTCCCTCCTCTTTACAGTATGCACACTGATTTGGTTCTACAGGCGTAGTGTTCCTGTAGCACGCTGAAGCTGTCGGTCCGGACCACCACGTCCTCTACCATTCCCTCGAGAAGCCTGTTGCAATAACACCTTCGTCTTCAATTCTTTGTGATTTTTCTCCACCTACTCCTTGTCCTCATTTTCCCTGTGTTCATAATACTGTGCCATACTCAATATTACAGAAGGGGAGGAGTTATTCCAAGTGCTCTCCGAAGCCTGCAACCGAGTCGCGATCTCAGGAAGCAGGTTCGTAACAAATCTGTTAATGAACAATCGGACACCTCCCTCCACCGACAAATCCTGTCCGCTAAAATCCAGAAACACACCCTCAAATCGAGTGAAAAAATCAGACACACTTTCATTTTTCTTCAGACGACACACCGTTAACTTGTCCCAATCTACCCTTCTTGGTGGAATAAGAGAATGCATATAGGTAATAATTCGGCCAGGCAAAGCTAGTATCTCGGCCGTAGGCTTCTCACCAGGCTTCCTCTCCTGGTCCCACGCCTTAATCTGATCCCAGGTACCACACAATTCTGCAACATGGTCCTGTGTGTGTACCTGCCTCCAAATAACAACGGGTGCCAGTAAACCAAAGAACATTTCAATATCTGCAAGCGTCATCACTGTTGATGAAGTGGCCTCTGTAAATTCCTTATAATATGCAGTAGGATTTTTCCTAGGGTCGGGTAACTGAGTCTTAAGGGACAAAACCTCACTCCTCTTCCATGGAGTATAAACCCATTGTTCCTGGAACCGGGCCTCTACCCGCGGTCTAGTAGCAATGTTATGCTGGTCCCGTAGCTCTGGTATTTCAGGGTGATATATGGAATGGACTTCCCTCATCGGAAACTGGGATACTGTCTTCGGGCTCTTCTCAAGCAGCCTACCTCGATAAGCGACCAACGTTGCGACATTACCAAAGACCTTACTAGGTGCCATATCAGCAGCATACACATTGTCCCTAATATCATAAATAATCTGGGGTGCAGCATCATTGAAACACTGTTCCCACAGTCCAATCAAAGTAGCTGACATGTGCTTAAGGGCATGCTGCTGCACAAACGGCTCATAATCTTTCATCACACTCCACACATCCTCCACACTGTAAATGGGGTGACGAGCCCACTGAGCGGCCTGATTGGCTACCACCTTCTTCTCTTCATCGCCCACATCAGATCGTATCAATATCCGCCCCAGTCGCTCCCTAGCTGTCGCCCAGTCTCCATCCCCTAATCCTCGTACAGGCGTTCTGCTACTCAGTACCGTCGGGGAATGAAGGAAAAGGGAAGGAGTAGTAACAGAGGGAACGGGCACCAATGTCGCTAATGGCTGTGTCATAGGTGTAAGAGCTGGAGAGAGAGATGCCGAAACAATAGGCGCAGCAGGAAGACTCGCGGTCATCGCAGGAGCAGAAGGCGAAGCCAAAGAAAGGACAAAAGGCGCGGTGGCCAAAGCAGCTGGATCAATAACAGAAGAAACAGAAACAGCAGAGGCAGAAGAGACAGACGATTGAGGCTGTAGGATGGTAGGATATATTTTCTGCAGGGCGTATGGGGGTGGAGGTCGAGCATCTAACAATTCCTCCACAAATGTATCATTTTCTTCTCAAGCAACATAAGACTTTTCACATTGCAATCGAAACTTCTTATCAGCACACTCTATCCCTTTCTCTGTTTTCTCTCTATCATACGCTACAGCTTTCTGAGTCACTGTCTGCATTTTTCCCTTCCAGGCCTCCTTCTCTGTTTTATTCGTCTCTGTTTAGCTTCCTTTTGCCTTGTTCTGAGGGAATCAAACATCGACTGCCTACTCCTTTTCGCAAACAATTTATCCTGTAGAAATGTTTTTTCTGTTCATCAAAAGTGCCTGTTAACGGCCACTACAACTCTGCATTGTCCCTCATATATTTGTGCCATAACGTACTAAACATAATAGGGCCAAGGCCATGTTTCACATACATGTCAAAATTTGGGGTGCCTTCTTGTGGCGCTGACTGACTTTCTTCCAATCGAGCATCAGTAGAACAACAACGACAGCCCAAACAAAACATTTTGCTAAAGCACGGCATCTTTCAAAAGGAAACACGTTCACTATTTATGCCGAGCAGATATTTGCAAATATCTTACCAAAATTGGTCCTCAGACCTCATCAAATACAAACCAAAGGGGTACAATGTTCACAAGGAACTCAAACAAATTCAAGCACTTGTCCAAAAACGATCCTCAGACCGTACCAAACACAAACCAAAATGCCACAAAGAATTAAAGCAAACTCACCTGGTGCACACAGGCCAAGCGAATTTATTCTCCACTGCCGACTCTTCGGACCAAATGGTCAAATCCAAGGGTTTCGCCGTGCAGGACCCAAGCCGGGATGACCGCTGGGCGAGGCACCGCCCGGTCAGACAGACAGGGCAGCTGTGAGTACCAGACTCTCTCGTGCAGGGATCCCCAGTCCCCCCGTCTGACCCGACGCGGCCCGACCTCCTCACCCGTCTGTGGGCGAGGAAGGGCCACACCCGATGGGGTCCCTTTCGGGCGCCAACTGAAGGAAGTGACCCGATTATGGTCACCCGGATCACTCGCGACCACCTCTCAGCCTTCCAAACAAATGAAGAGTCGGTCAGACAGTAGAGAATACAAACCAAAGTAATTTATTAGTCATACACCTGAGCGGAGTCCAGTCTGACCAGCCTCCTTGAATTGCTGCAGAGGGACTGACCCCCGCCAACATGGTAATACATAATATACATTTCCAGTACCCCTACGGACACGCCCAGACTGTAATTTTCCAGTTAGAAGCTGGTGAACAAAGGAGACACTGAAGGATGAGCTGCAATCCTGAGACCGGGTACATGCTATCTCAGTTTCAAGGTTACTCTGCCCGTGCCCACCACTCTAAGGGTGGGAGCAGGCCTATCTAACGGGAAAGGTATGTAATGACAAAACAGTCAATTCATTAGTGCAGCGAAGCTCAACCTTGGAGAGATATCAAGACTGCTTTCTGCTGAGGCAAACAGAATGAGACAGAAGTTTAGTTTCGATCATGGTACAAAATGGTGGCTGAATACAAAATGGTGCCGCAAATGCTAACTTAAATCGTACAATGTAAAGAGAAGTCGACCAAAAACATTTTCCATTCCAACAAGTCTTGACGTGTGTTTCGGCGACCCATGCGCCTTCCTCAGGAAAAGCCACTGATTAATTGATGTGATACCTGTAAATATATAATGGAAGAGCTAGGCCATAGGATATGATCAATATGATGATATTTACCTATCAAGTAGGACTAGTTGATAAAAACATAGGTTGTAGAAAGAATTCCGACCAGTAGAATACCCAAATATAAAAGATATAGAGTAAAACAAACCAAAAGTTCAGATGAAAACCTTCACCCAAAGTGAAAAGGGTCTCATGCTGTGTCCAAATGCAGACAAGTCAAGAAATGATAGATTTAAAAAGGATAGAGACCTGCACTGGCTACAGTGATTATAGATAGTGTTTTCAAATGTAAGTAGTCTATCTTGTTTATGCAACTCATTGTGGGGATGACATTATCAACTGGATGTACTTACCTTAGAAAAGGGCGGATTAGGCACTATATGTGTGGAGTATCATCAAGAGGTCTAAGTGGAATGAGGTGCACTCAGCATGGAGTATGGATGGTTAACACCAAAGCAGCATTTAAGAAAACTGCAGAAACATAAGAATATAGCTACTTAAAGGACTACCTAAGTATAAATTGGTGAATATTCAATGACTTCATGGCCACTACGCCTACTAGAATGTTATGATATTTTTCTTATGGTTCACTTTGGCATCCATCTTGGATGTACTTGTTTTCTTTTATGCTATAGGTTTTAACAGTAAATAAGAAATCCATTACGGAGACCTAGTGTCTCTAATAGAACATAAACTTCCTGGCATGTTAGTGAGGGACATCCTGCTTTGTTTAGGCTTGCCTCTAACTGGACTGCAGGTATAAAGGTGGTTGTTGATGAAGAATATCAGACAGGAGTCTAGCTTGTGTCCCAATGGGCTCTTAACATCCCCCAGCCTCAACCTTAGCCCACTTTATCCAAACCCACAGTGCTATTATATCAGCAACAGGTGATGCAAAGCACTTTATAGAATTACTAAATAAAATAACCTGCATCCCTTTTGATTTCGATGCATCGCTCAACTACTGAACACTATGGCAGGCGCGCACATTCCCTGGACAGGGCTGTGGTGATTCTCCCGCCATCTTGGTGAGCAGCACTATGGCCCCTCCCCCATTGCCTCATTCGAAGCCCAAATAGGACACTGCTTGTCTGCCATTTGAGACTAAATGATCGACAAGTATCTGCTTCTCAGATTCCTTTGATAGTATTCGGGCAGTTTTGCGAACTAGTAGTAAAAGTCTGAGCGACTTATGGGTGAATATTTGGATATTGTAAATGAGTTGTGTTGATATATTTGTGATAATTATTACTTGCGAAGCTCACTTATATTGGTATTTTTCAACTTCATTTTTCCTTAAAACAATAACAAAGAGAAATGTATCCAGTGCTCACCCTACTAAGACTATAAACATTTACTTTCCCACTTCTGCTGTTCCTCGAATTAGCACTGTTCCCCTTTTATCTTCATTTCAAGAGATTTCAATTTTGTGATAGACAATTTTGCAGTGACATAGAATAATATTAGTACTGATCTATCCGTGCAATAATGAAATGTAGTAACAGTCAGCTCCAGACTGTGTGAACTGCCTGGCACCATGGCACAACTGATTCACAACAGTGGAAAACTGCACAACACGGGTGGACTTTAGATGTTCTGTGTCATAATTTAGAGGTTCTGGACCATGAAGTGTTAAGCCAGGCAGGGTTTTCTTTTCAGTCTATACCAATCTCTCCCTTCTGTTTGAGAATGGTTATTAATGTTGAAAAGCGTTGCCTATCTCTTGTAAACTCTGTTTTCCCTGGCGATATCTCGTTTCACACCAGATGGTAAACACATTTAGCCATCCTTTGTTTGCTCAATCTGTTTTTTTTTCAAACATAGGATAGCCCTAGATTTGATGTTTATTTTGTGCTCAGGGTTTGTGTTTCAGGGTTTGTTAGCACATGTTACTGACGTCCATTCATATGCCCATGGAACAGAAATAGTTTTGACTCTTGGCAGTAAGGCCAATGATTCTCGAGTGGAATTTACTGATGCTCATTAAAAAAGTTAACACTTTATTTAGAACGGTTATAACCAGCTTGAGAATGTGACTCTTGTGCAGTGCGGAACAGGGAGGGGGTCGGGGGAGGGGGGTGGATTCTAGAGACCAGCTTTCTTTTCCCTACTTCCAAGTTATTACCTCTGGGATGGGAGAAAGGGATTTTGGAGTGAAGATACATTTTCCTTGGAAATATGTTCTTTCTGCTCCAGTAGAAAGTTTGATATTATAAGATATGAGGGGTAAAATAGAGCTTCTGTGTCCATTCAGAGTGCTGCAATTTGTAGCCACCCAAGGAGGAAGACATGAGTTTTGTCTCTTGAAGCTCAACGACTGCCAGGTTCCCAGTATTCCTGCCTCCCTTCCAATTTACACCTGCCCCAGCAGCATCTTCACTTTCCGCAAAGGAAACTTCCTCAATCCCATTATGGTGCGTGGACCCTGGTGAACTATTTTTGGAAGTGACATCATAACCTATTATGAGATCCACAGGTGGATTTGGATGATTTCATAGGGGGCTGTGGATGGTTTCACAGATGGATGTCAAAGATTTCACAGGTGGATGTGGATAGTTTCACAGGTGGATGTGGATAGTTTCACAGGTGGATGTGAAAGGTTTCACAGGTGGATGTGAAAGGTTTCACAGGTGGATGTGGATGATTTCACAGGTGGATGTGGATGATTTCACAGGTGGATGTGAAGGGTTTCACAGGTGGATGTGGATGGTTTCACTGGTGGATGTGAATGGGTTCACATGTGGATGGTTTCACAGGTGCATGTGAAAGGTTTCACAGGTGGATGTGGATGGTTTCACTGGTGGGTGTGGATGGTTTCACATGCTGATGTGGAAGATTTCAAAGGTAGATGTGGATGGTTTTACATGTGGATGGTTTCACAGGTGGATGTGAATGGTTTCACAGGTGGATGGTTTTACAGGTGGATGTGGCTGGTTTCACAGGTGGATGTGGATAGTTTCACAGGTGGATGTGAAAGGTTTCACAGGTGGATGTGGATGGTTTCACAGGTGCATGTGAAAGGTTTCACAGGTGGATGTGGATGGTTTCACTGGTGGGTGTGAATGGTTTCACAGGTGGATGTGAATGGTTTCACAGGTGGATGTGGATGGTTTCACAGGTGGATGTGAAAGGTTTCACAGGTGGATGTGGATAGTTTCACAGGTGGATGTGAGAGGTTTCACAGGTGGATGTGGATGGTTTCACAGGTGGATGTGAAAGGTTTCACAGGTGGATGTGGATAGTTTCACAGGTGGATGTGAAAGGTTTCATAGGTGGATGTGGATGGTTTCACAGGTTGATGTGGATGTTTTCACAGGTGGATGTGAAAGGTTTCACAGGTGGATGTGAAAGGTTTCACAGGTGGATGTGAAAGGTTTCACAGATGGATGTGGATGATTTCACAGGTGGATGTGGATGGTTTCACAGGTGGATGTGAAAGGTTTCACAGGTGGTTGTGGATAGTTTCACAGGTGGATGTGAAAGGTTTCACAGGTGGATGTGGATGGTTTCACAGGTTGATGTGGATGTTTTCACAGGTGGATGTGAAAGGTTTCACAGGTGGATGTGAAAGGTTTCACAGGTGGATGTGAAAGGTTTCACAGATGGATGTGGATGATTTCACAGGTGGATGTGGATGGTTTCACAGGAACCTGTGCGCTCTTCCAGTGCATTCAGAGTTCACAGAAACCTGTGGAGTTATCTATTCGCCAAATTTATTTTGAAAGCTTGTCTGTTTATGAACATTTTATAGCACTGGAACACAGGAGTTGAAGTGGAAATTTAGAAATGTAGGCAATCACTATCCCAGAGTATTTACTACTTAGAAGTGCCAGTACTCTAAAAAGTATCGGACCTCTGCTAAGAAGTGCAGGTACTCTCCTTTTAAAATTAAAGAAGTGCAGGTACTCGGTACATGACAATACCTGCCCATTTAAAGCACTGCTGAAACAGAGGTCAGGCAAGAAGCCTCGCAACTTTTTGCTTCTGCTGTAGTTTGGTTGTAGAAAGATTTGAGTTCAGCATCTGTTGTGGCATGCCTTCATTCCTCATCCATTTTCCCTCATCCATCAACTCAAGAATATTGGATGAGGAGTAGCCGAGGAGGGACGCAAATCTCTATTATATTCTGTTGTGTAATGAATGTTATGTTTTTTTATGAAGTGAAGCTGCTGACAGTTACTAGCAGTAGCTGACAAAAGATCAATATTTGTAAAGCAACCATTGGGGCTGTATAACAGGGGCTTGTTGTTACCCAACTCAATGATATTAATGTAATCAACCTCGGAAGAATGAAAAGCTGAATAGGCCCATCAGGAATGAAACCTATGACCATGAGGTCAAACACAGATCCTTCCAATGATTGCAGTAGCCCATTGTGTCACCAGACCCAGTTCTCAAAGTTCTTGTGTCTAGCAAATATTCACAAAATATACCATTCACAGAACTAGAGCTCTTGTGCCCAGCTACAGATTATGGCAAAAAAATGTATAGGACCATGGGGGCTAGGAGGAGAGGCACATCACAATGTCAGGTTGTCCCCTAAGACTGTTACATGGGGAGAACGCTCCTGCCAGCGGCGTGGCTAGGGTGCCCTGGGCCCTAATGCAAGCAAAGAATTTCGGTCCTCCGTCCTCTAGTTTGGAAGTAAAAAAACAGACTATATTTGGGATGAAGTGGGCCACTCGCACCTTTGTGACCTGGTGCCACTACACCTGCTGCACTATTGACAGCTTCGCCCCTGGCTCCAGCTGTGTACAGTACCGACAAGCCAGAATAGAGTCCAAGATGTGTGACCCACACGCCTCGCTGTCACCTCCCTAGACACGTCTGCAGCGCCTTACGGCAGCTCGCGCTCAGAATACACACCGGAGGCTCAGATTACAAGCATTGTGTGCGAGATGCGACGTGGCACACCCCTTCAGGGTGAGAAGATACCGGAAAGGACTCCAAAGAGTGCAACACAAAGACGCATAGCACTGATATCGTAACCACATTAAACTCTCTAGGCTGAGCTGTAACTTTCAATTACTTGCAGGTCTGCGCGATGTTTACACAGGTAACCAAGAATGGCCCTTCAGGAGGCCCTGCAGAAAGAACAGAGCGTCTCGTGCGAGGAGCGTGGGCTGCCTGAGTTGTGTAATTAAATGTCAGTAATTGCTAAAACAGAATGCGCGGCGGGCGGTGATTGTATGTGCTAAGAAGCAGCCGGGCTGGGAATGCACCCTGCCCCTCCCAAGGAGCTATTTATAAACTGAGACAACTTCTTCTCAAAACCAACAGAAACTGTGAACGAATCACGCTGCTTTTCTTGTCCAGCAGTTTCCACGATCATCACCTTGGCTGTGTCATCACACATTGTCTAGTGTGGCTTCAGATGACAGCCAAGCTTTCGACTGAGGTCCAGAAGAGTGACTAGGTTGTGCCAAAGTGTAGGAGGCTGGCTTAGTATATGGTGCTCACTTATGTAAGTGTAGCAACCTGTACTAATCCAGACAACCCTTATGGGGATTTTAGTGGTCTTAGACAACCTTAGAAAGCACTCTAAGTGGTAGCTGTGGAGAGCAGCCTTCAGGCTTAGTCCAGAAGGAGTGTAAAGCAGCTTGTTTTACCAGTACTTAATCTTATGGTATAGGTTCAGTGAAAAAGAACCACACAGTGTAGTTATAAAAAATAGCTATTTATTATTAACACTCACTAACACATTGCAATATCTCCTACCCGGAGATATAATCACAATACACATAATACTTTGGAAATAGAACACGTAAGTAGCACAAATACACAGTGGTCTCCAGTGGGACACCAAACCATATACTAAAATAGTGGAATGCGAACCACGACCTAAGTTGAGAATGATCCCAGAAGACGTAGGAGAGCCGAGGACCCAAGGTGAGTATCTAGGAACCCCACGGAGGTTGTGTGCAGAGTGGGAACACAACCGCATGCTCAATGCAAGTCAATGGGTAAGTCGCGGTTGCAGTTTTAAAGAAAAAAGACCCTTCCAAGTAGACCCTAAAGAAACCCTGTGGAAGATGGAAGGTTGGAGAGTCTCCCCACCCGTGGATACCCCAGGAACCAGGATACCTACACCAGGGAAGCTGGGTGCTCAGATGAGAAGTGATGTCGGAAACCGCCGTAGACCACAATGGAGAACTTCAGAAAAGAAGCAGCTGGCGAAGAAGGTGAAAGAGTCCGGTGGAACCCAAAGGTGGATTCAAGATGAGAGGTACCTGCAAGCAGAGGGGACAGAGTCCATGCCACTCAGGAGTGACCAGGAGGCACAGAAGACGAATGCCCACCGATGTTGGGGATGCAGGAGAGTTGACGGGCTGTCCCACATCGGATGTCAAGAGCCAAGGAGTCAGTGTCCGGCAGGGGCACCAACAAGCCTTGGCCACGGCAACCAACATAGTTGTCAAAGAAAGTGCAGTGTCGGGACCAGCAAGCTCCAAGTGACTCACCACGAGCAGGTAAGTCAGAGCAGACCCCGAGGAAGCAGGGGAGCCCACTGGAGCCAAAGAAGACCCTCGAGAGGACCCACGGGACCTCGAACAGCTCACCAAAGGTTGATGGCCCACGGTGCAAAGGATACGGTGAAGATCTTGGCTGCAGGAGATGCTTGAGGTTGGAGCTTCTTGGAGCCCAAAGATGTCTGGAGGAGAGAGTCAACAAGCCATGGCAATGGCAAGCCGACACGGTGCACAGGGGTACTGCTCCAGCAGTTCCGACAAGGGATACTGACATCAAACTTGCTGTGAAGACAGGGCAGGCTTCAAGGGAGTTGCAGAACCACCACCTGTGTTGCTGAACCTTTCAGAGTCCGTAGGAGCTCAGGAACAGCAGACCGGTCAGCTATACCTATGCCCTGTGTGCCTTAGTACCATATACTAGGGCCTTACTAGGGTACCCAGTAGCCAATCTGGAGTGTGTAGGAATGTAGGATCTGCTTTCAAGGTTACTCCCACTTTTTGCCTTGTGTTATGCTGTTTCTGACTAGTCTGCCTGGGATCCTGCTAATCAGGAACCCAGTCCCTTAAATTGGTTATGGTGAGTACTTAGGTACATCCCAGATTGGCTACTGGTGTACCCTTATAAGTCCCTAGCACTGAGGTGCCCAGGGCATAGGCACACCAGGGGTCTCCCATGGGCTGCATCATGTATTATGCCACCCCTGAGAGACCACTCAAATTGTGACTACGGGCCTGCCATTGCAGCCTGTGTAAACTGGTGCTAGCACCCCTAAGACAGATATAAGTTTCTTATATCTGAGGTCACTGCACTTTAAACCTATAAGTCACCCCTAAGGCAGGCCTTTCAATCCTGAAGGCAGGGTGCTCGGTTCTAAGTGTGAGGGTGCCTCTGCATGAGCAGAATACCCCTACGACCTTCGGAGTCCATTCTCCTGGGTTGTAAGTGCATCACCCATTATGATATATGGAGTGGCCATGCGTCATTACGCAATGACTATCTCTAAACTGGCTGGAATTAACGCTTTCGTGTTTATCATACCACCAAACCGTAAACGGTGTGGGAGGTATGATTCGTAAAGCTCCTCTGGGAGGCCCTCAGTGCTCTCAGTACCAGTCTTTTAGACCCGGACAGCACAACATGGCTGCTGCCGACCAGAAACACGATTCTGCCCTCCTGCTGCTGAGTCAAGCTCGAGCAGAGGAAGGCAGGACAGTAGGTATCCTGTCACAGGGAGGTGTGACCACCTTCCAGACAGGGCTTAGTGTATTAGGACAGGGTGGGGGTGCTTGCCAGCGCCACTTAGTCTGCTTAGAGGGGCCCCTTTTAGTGCCCTCCTCGCATAGTCCAGTTCAAACCAGATCAAGGAGCCATTTGCTCCCGCTCTGGTGCGAAACTGGACAAAGGACATTGGAGTATCCTCCCCACTGTCCAACCCCTCCCTTGGGAAGGAACCCTGAATCGTCCCAACCCTTTCCTTACCTGTGGGTGGGTCCCTAGATTCATCGTGGGACAAGATTCATATCAAGATATCACTTCATCTTCGACCGTCTGGGCTTTGCTCTGGGCACCGAGACTGCAACTGGAAAGACTCCTGCTGCTCCTGGTCTCATCGCCCTGCTCGTCTGCTGCAACATCCGTGCCTGTGCTCCATACAGGAACCTTCCAAGATCTGTGGGTATCCAAGACACCTGAAGGAATCTCCCTTGAAGTGAAGGAGTCAGTTCCCTGCATCTGCAGGCACCGCAACGAAGATGACCGGCAGTGGCGGCTCCTCAAGGGAGTGCTGCGGGGCGGTAGGGCGGGGCGGGGGTAGTAAACTATTGCATACGGCCGAACAGAGTTAAGTAACTAAATAAATAAATAAAACGAATTACATTGCGCGCTGCATCGCAAATGGCGATGCAGCGCGCGCAATGTAATTCGTTTTATTTATTTATTTAGTTACTTAACTCTGTTCGGCCGTATGCCGTAGTTTACTACCCCCACCCTGCCCCTCCCCCGCCCTGCCCTACCGCCCTACCGCCCCGCAGCACTTCCCCCAGGAGCCGCCACTGATGACCGGTCTGCTGATCCTGGGCTCCCACAGATTCCGAAAGGCTCAGCAACACAGGTGGTGGTTCTCCCCTTCCCTTGAGACCTGCCATGTCCTCTCACCGAGTTTGAAGCTAGTATCCCTCGTTGGAGCTGCAGGAACCGAACCCCTGGTCACTGCATCGACTTGCCGTTGCAAAGGCTTGTTGGCTCTCTTCATCAGAGATCTTTGGGCTCCAAGTAGCCTCCACCTCAACCATCTCCTGTGACCAAGATCTTCATCCTGCACCGTGGGCCTGCATCTTTGTTGAGCTGCTCCAGGTCCCCTCGCGACTCCAGTGCCTCCGGCCTGTGGCTCCTCTTGAGGGTATTCTTTGCTTCCAGTGGGCTCCCCTGATTACTCGGGGCCTGCTCTGACTCCCCTGCTGGTGGCAAGTCACCTGGACCTTGCAGGTCCTGACACTGCACCTTTTTTGCTTTCCATGTTGTTTGCAGTTGCCAAGGCTTGTTGGTGCTCCCGACGGACACCGACCCCTCATCTCTTGACATCCGACGTGGGACAGCTTGTGAATGGCTCCTGGTCTACCACAGCATCGCCTGGTCCTCACAAATGCAGCTTCAAGGTCACCATCAACTCTCCTGCAACACCCGACACTGGTGGACATTTATCTTCCGAGCCCCCTGATCACTCCTGAGTGGCATAGACTCTGTCCCCTTTGCTTGCAGGTACTTATCATCTTGAATCCACCTTTGAGTTCCACCAGACACTTTCCACTTCTTCGCCAGCGGCATCTTCCTGAAGTCCTCCATTGGGTTCGACGGTGGTTTCCGACGCCACTTCGCATCTATGCACCCGACTTCCCTGGTGTAGGTATCCTAGTTCCTAGGGTATCCACGGGTGGGGAGACTCTCCAACCTTCTTCTATTCCATGGGGTTTCTTCAGGGTCCACTGGGAAGGGTCCTTCTTCTTTAAAATTGCAACCGCGACTTACCCATTGACTTGAATTGAGCCCGCGGTCGTGTTCCCACTCTGCACATGGCCTCCGTGGGGTTCCTGGTTACTTACCTCGGTTGGTTCCATGGGTCCCCAGCAATTCTACATCTTCTGGGTATAGTCTTGACTTGAGTCCTGGTTCGCACCCTACTATTTTAGTAAATGGTTTGGCCCCCCGGTGACCACTGTGTATATATGCTATTTACCTGTTTTCTTTGCAAAGTATTGTGTACATTGCGTAAATCTCCGGGTAGGAGATATTTGTATGTGTTAGTGAGTGACTTATAATAGATACATATTTTTATAAATACACTCTGTGGTTCTTTTTCACTTAATCAATACCAATAAGATTACGTTCTGGTAAAGCAAGCTGCTTTACACTCCTTCTGGACTAAGCCTGAAGCTGCTCTCCCCTTAGAGAGCTTTCTAAGGTTGGCTAAGACCACTAAAATCGCCATAAGGGTTGTCTGGATTAGTACAGGGTGAGCACCATATACTAAGCCAGCCTCCTACAGAGTGTACCTAAGCACTCACCATGTCCAATTTAGGGAAGAAGCACAGAGACTGTGGTCCTGATTAGCAGGATCCCAGTCAGACTAGTCAGTAAAACATAATGACACCAGCAAAAGTGGGGGTGACCATGAAAGCAGATCCTACTTTCCTACACAAAGCATAACACGGGAAGGGAGTAAAACAGGCAAGAAAATGTTCATAGTCAAGGGAGGGAAATGTACAGTGCCAGCAGCCTAATGAGGGGGCCAGATTCCAACAGATACATTCAAAGGTGTGCTGTACAAAGACCTAATAAAGGCATATTTTACAAAGATGTTGCACTCACTAACTCCTGGAGTACTACTGGCTCACTGCTAAAGTTCAGTAGTGAGCCAGGAGTACTCCTGATCTATTCCAGGAATTCAGGAGAAAGGCAGGAGTACTACATAAGGAAGTCACATCTGTTCACAGCAAAAGTTCTGTGACTGTGGCCCAATGTGTCTAGCAAGGCATAACTCCTAATGCACCAAAGGCACTTTCATATTCCATGATTTTCAGCTCTGCATCATGGCACCACCTGCTGGTCTCTCTTGCAGGGACCTGTCTACCTCTTATATGTTGACTTGGGACCATGACCACATGAGGCTGGGGCACTGCATTTGCAGGTCTGCATGCTTCTAACACCTAACAATGACATGATGTCCTGAGTGCATACACACAGCCTGTGGATTTGGTGGAGAGTGAAGAGCACACCGACAGATCAGCAAGTATGTCTGCTTCTATGTCATGGTCTGCTAGTAGTTGTCGGACCTCGCCATTTCTTGAGGCCACCCCCCAAATGTTTTGCCTTCACCCCTCCTGTTTTACAAATTTGTTTTTGTTGTCTTCAGTACTTTGTGCACTTTACCACTGCTAACCAGTGCTAAAGTGCTTGTGCACTCTCCCTAAAACATGATAAGATTGGCTTACACTTGATGGGCACATTTAATTTACTTGTAACTCCCTAGTATATGGTACTACATGTACCCAGGGCCTGTAAATTAAATGCTACTAGTGGCCCTGCAGCACTCATTGTGCCAGCCACTAAAGTAGTAATATGTCTCAGTCCTGCCATTGCAGCCTTTAGCGCAGTTTTCAACTGCTGTTTTCACCTAACAAAATAAACTTTTTGCCAGGCCTAAACCTTTTTTTTTTTAATGTATATAAGTCAAACCTAAGTTCAGCCCTAACCAGCAGGGTGCATTGTATTTAAAAAGTAGGACATGTTAAGTTTTACATGACCTGGTAGTGAAAAACTTTTACAATCATTTTTCACTACTGTAAGGTCTATCTCTCCCAGTGATTAGCACCCGGTTACCTTATTACATTTAATACATAGTAACTTTGGATTGGGATATAAAGAAGAGGGGGTCGGGCCCATAGCTGCAAACTAGATTGGGCCTCCTCAAACTATATAAACTAACAAAGTATCTAGTTGCCAAGATTTTGTAATACTTACTCAAAATGAAGGGACCAATAATCTTTTGTCCAGTAGCCCTTGTGATTTATTTCACTTTTCTTCTGTATTAGCTCCAAAATTTCTTGTACATCTTATCACATGTCTTTTTTGAAGGGCAAACGTTTTTTAGAAAGAGTTCAAATATACACATCAAACACATTTAACATTACAACAATACAAAAACCATATAATGACAATGACAATAACGTTTTTTCATTGAATTCAAAAACACACAGTGTGAATGACCTTTCTTAGACCAGTCCTTCATTTAAACAAAATAACACCTGGCAAAATATTCAGTTCCTGTTTTTAAAGCACTATATCCTGCCGGTGTAAGCTACCGAGGGCCGCTGACTCTGAATGTTTTTATTAGGAGAGTAGATATTCTGTCATTATCTCCCTAACAATGTTAATTTGTTGCAGATATTCTTCCCCCAGAGGCTAGGCCAACGCGTGTCAAACCCTCAGCGATTTAGGGGTTCTCCTCAGGACCGGCACTTGGTCGGTTCTGTGAAAGGTAATGTGGGACAATGTATGGAAACTCTAAACTTTGACATTTCTCTCTAAATTGAATCCACACTAAGTTCCATTGTTATAAAAAATACCTCAGTTTCTGCTTGTACTGAGTAAATTAGCAGTGGCAATTTACTTTTCAGGAGGACTTGAAACCTGTTTGCTGATATATATATCTCCTGTTATTGGTTTGTGAAGGAGTGCCTGTGAAAGGAGTAATGACGATGAGTTGCCTAATCATGATGAACCTAGAGCAAGGCTGAAAGGTCTGGATAGTCTGTTATGGCTGAACCGAGCCTGCTTGTTTGCATGCTGAGTTTCGTAGTTTATTTATATATGGCCATATAAATGAATCTCTTGCAGAGTCATCTCATTTTGACTTCACGTCTGTTATGATAAAATTAAATCAGCATTAAATTGTTCGATACGGTGACTCACGTTAACAGGTACAAAAACAACAATTGATGGACAGAATGCAGAACAATGTCGTACATTCACCCCAGTACAGAGATCTGGGCCTAAATCCATCGTTTTTTTGCTCACCATGCCATTCCAGTTTGGACCCAGCCATATGCAAATCAGTCTTGACCCTGCGCCCAAAGGGAACAGTCCAGCCTGAACTGCCAGGCACGTTAACAGGTAAGCACCTTTATTTTTTAGTGCATATCATCTAGTGGATCTGGGAACGATTGCTTTGCACTACATGCTGCGAGTTTGTCCTTAGACGTAGTTGGCATCTTAATAATTTTATAATCTATCTATCTCGTTCATTTCGTTTAATCCCAGTGTTGTCGTATTGAACTTCATGATCAAATAATTTTTTTTTCTGGTTATCAAAGTTTCAGGGTTCCCGCCTCTCGGGTTTGGTTTGATGACACTGAGGACAGTCCACTTGAAGTCTCTTTCATTGTGACCCATCTCATTGAAGTGGTTAACCATAGGTGTCGCTGTGATTTTGTTTTTCAACTTGGAACGGTGTTGGACCACCCTTTGTTTGACTTCCTGGTTTGTTTTGCCTATATACATTTTTTGACAGCGGCAAATTACTGCATACACTACGTTCTTTGTTTTGCAGTTGGAAAACTCATTGTGCCTCCATTGTAGTTGGCCATCCATGTAAATGGCCTCCTCAATTGTGGAAGTGCAGCCCGTACAATTGCCACATTTATGATGGCCTTGGATGGGTTTCAAGTTCATGAGAGAACACAAATTCTCCAATCTCCTTGTTTGGGCATCACTGGCTTTAATTATTTGTTGTCCAATGCTGATATTCTTCTTTAGCACAAATAAAGGCAAATCAGGACCATGTTCTATTCCTTTGATGAGGTGCCAATTATTGCATATGATCTTCTTGAAAGTGTTAGTGTGGGGAACATAAGTTGACACGCACACCAAATGTTCAGTTGGTGGTTTGGGCTTTTTGGCAATGTGATAAGATGTACAAGAAATTTATAGAAGATAGGTGAAATAAATCACAAGGGCTAATGGAAATAAGATTATTGGTCCCTTTATTTTGAGTATGTATAACAAAAATTTGGCAACTAGATACTTTGCTAGTTTATATACTTTTAGAAAGTTTGCATTTTCTTGTCCTAGCCCCTTGTGCCTTTGTCTGTGTCCTCGGTCACATGACTGGGAAAGGCACTGCTGTTGAGGTTTGTGTATTCCTCCCAGACAATGACACAAAAGGGGACCAGGAGTGGCCAGGATTGCTGGGGGTGAAGCTGTGCCCTACCTGGCTTGCACTTCAAAGGGCCTGCTTCCAGCACACACAAAGGAATATGACCCCAGTCTTTTGTTATCCCCGACGTTTTGGAGTCTTGACAGGGGAAGGGAAGAACTTAACAGAAACAGATGCGGGGGCAGAACAGGGTGTTCCCCTACAGACAAAGGCTGGCACCAGGTAAACATATTGGACACTCAGAACACTTCTTTCGTGCACCCCTAGACCTGTTGAAGATTCAGAAGGACTACCCTGCTGCCAGAAGGACTGCCTTGCTGCTTGAAAGACTGCCTTGTTGATTGAAGGAGAAATGGACCAGCCACTTGAACCCAGGACCACCAGAAGTTACTCCAAGAACTAGTTGGCTGGCCTCCTGTGTGAGCTACAGGGATATAACAACCTCCTGAGATCTTGAACCCTGCTCCTGACCTCTACTGGAGTGAGTCCTAACCCCCATTTGCTGCCCCCGTGGAAGTGGTGTTGGTGGTACTCCTCATACCAGAATCCAAAATCTGGGACTAAGAAACTTTTTCACCAAAAACTGCCTGGAAAACGGACAGAAGACCAGGACCTACATGCCAGCCAGTCAGCCCAAGGTGCATCGTCAGTAGGCCTTCGTGGTAGGGCACGCTCCATGCTTCTCTGCAGCAGCAAATCCTCTTCAGCTGGACCTCTTGGCGACGGTATACGGCCTTGTGGATCCATCTTCGGCTACAGCCTACAGCCTTGCCCTGATGGGTGATTCCAATCCCCAGAAAAACTTGTAAGTCCAAAGGTAGAAATCTTCAACTTGCTTGACGACGACCAGCACCCCATCGACGACAATAACCCCCTCAGTCTGAAATTCAACTTTTCCTGCCTGCAGATTATTGCTGCCATCTTCAAAGGCTCCACCAAGTGTAGATGACACGTTCTCAGACACAGCCTGCTACCTTGCTGATCTCTATCTTTTCAGGGACTTTTCCTTGGTAAGTAAGCCGAAGCTGGGCATAATATACCCTTTACGTCTGTCTGGCGATCCATTGCGGTCAGCCTTAACGTTTGACTTTGACCCGATCTCACACAACCAGATCCCCAGGGTTGGCATACCCACGGTTGGCACTTTGATCTTTTAGGCTCTGGATGTCACACAAAAAATCATAACTCCAGTTCTAGTGATTGGATTTCATTTGTTTTAATGTCATTTTATTTAAATTAAAAAAATTATATTTTTCTAAATTTGCTTGGGATTTTTCTTGTGTACACAGTGCCTCTAAGTTAAGCCTGACTGCTTTTGTGCCAAGAACAGGTTAATTTAGTGACTTTTTGTGTTTCACACTGACAAGGATTGTGGTTGGTGCTTGAGTAGAGTTTCTATATACCTCAACCAGTAACCCAATTTCTTACAGTAATAGTGTCCACTCCAACCTTTGAGTGTTGTACTCAGGTCTTAGCAATGTTGGATGTGTGCAGTCCCAGACCTCACTCACAGTGATATGGGTCCTCAGCACATGTGTATACTCTGTAGCGCAGTCAGTGCCGGACTGGCCTTAGCGGGCATCGGGCATTTCCCCGGAGGCTGGAAGGGTTGGGACCAGTTTGGCAGCAGTGGGGGCCGGTTTTGCCCCTGGGGCCAGTTTTGCAGCTGTGCTGCAATATTGGCTCCCAGTAACAAGAGCAGCAGTGTTTCACACTTGCACTCCCCACCCCCTTTTCTGGGGCTGGTCTGATAAAATTGCCAGGGCTGCTTTAGTTTCCCAGTCCAGCCCTGAGCACAGTCCCGGCCACAATGACATAATGTTTGCATAGGTACCCTGATGCAGCGGAAAAACTAGTCAAAATGTTTAACTCACTACAATTTATTCAATTAGATTGTTTTCACTCACTGGGCCCATTACATAACGTACTTCAATCACTGGTCCTCCAATGGATCTTTTATGTGAGCTAACAGGGACTTGTATATTCAGAGAGCGTGAGGCAATTCCTTATGAGGACTTGGAATAGGAAATGACAAATACATGATAATTTCCATCACCAATTCACATTTGTCACCACAAACTAAAATTCATACATCATAAAGTTCACTCCAAGAATGACTCAAATACAATAAAATTTGCTCATGTAAATCATTTATCTAAAGCCTCAATTTGAATGGTCAGGAAACAAGAAATCACATTTCGTAATCAGATTTAATAACAGTCAATTAGTAAATTAGCCACACAATGCCATACAGATTCAAACAGGGAAAACTTTTGCTGGTTGCCTAAGAAGGAAATGAGAGAGAAACATGAAAAATCGAAATTCAGCGTTTAGATCATACAAACTAAATAATGCAGAGTCGAAGTTCAATGTTCCACAGGAAAGAGTCAGTAAACCCTTCAGCCAAAGGTTATCACCTGCACACTTTAACAGCCGGTAAGTGCAGGTCGAGTCAGTTCAGGAAAGTTCCGTTCAAATAGGTTTGGCATTAAAGAGAAATCAGAGTTCAGTCCGACAGCATGCCAGGCAGGAAAATAGATACATGTCAGCCAGCCCCGACTCCTCCTCCAAGGGGCAATTATACTTCCAAATGTTTTAGTTTACGCCCACAAAGTATCCGTTCTTGTCATCCTATAGGATTTCCATTGGTCATCCACAATGGGCTGTTCATAGTGTGATCAATACCTCACTAAAAATCCGGAAGCATTAAGTAATCCTTTTGCAAAATTACCAAATTCAATTATTTTATATTTCCATCTTTTCCTCGGAAGTGAGAAAATTCACTTTGTTCACTGCCTGTCTGTTCCCAGATGCTCTCTCTGGGTGTGCAATTTTATCGATACATTTCTGTCAAAAGTATTGCTGAATCAATAGATTTCTTTGTCTTAGAGCAGAAAAAGAAAACTTCACAAAAAGTTGTCACAGCATCTAAAGTGACTACTTCAGCTAGATTCTGTTTTTCGAACAAAGAAAGAAAAGCATCTGAGGACTATAAGTATTTCAATTTTGTTAGTTAATTCAATCATTCTTCTTCTTCTAGAAGTTACATGTAAATATTAGGCACCACCAAAAATTATTTGCATGTTTCTCATTTTCAAAACAAAATACTTACGTTTCCATTCTGGAGTTACACATTTTTATCACACAATATTAGAATAAGCTGCAAGCTTTCATATTATCTGTCATTGCTAAGTTAATCATTTTAATAATTTCAGGTGCTTTATTATGTAGACATTGTTTCATTTTGACACCTTTTAAAAGTTATCGTCAGTACATTTTCTATGTTAATTAAGTTTAGTTTCTCAAACCACGTGATTACATTCATAGGTGAACAATATCTGTTTCTCTCTTTGTTTACGTTTTCATATTTCCATGTTTCAAAACACTCCTGCATGCTTTTACGATGCCTTATAAAATCTCATGTTTTTTGTTTCAACAATTTTACATGATTTAGTCAAGAATTTATTATTGTAAATCCCTTTTTAACTGTAAGAATTGATAGAGGCAACCGTTATTTAACTTTTACGCTCCATCAATTCCCTCTTTGATGGCGAATCAAGCCATCACACAATCTTATCTTATCATCTGATCTTATTCTGATGACACATTAGAATGTAGTTGTCTTCATTTGTTTCAATCTCACCTGTACCAAATTTTTCAAATCGTCATAGAAGTCACATTTCCTGTCTTCTAATTCAATCTCTGCTCTATTTATTTTCCGCCCTCTATTTTCTGTAGAACCTCCTTTACGTTCACAATATCGGTACATTAGTAATATTACTAATAAGCCAACAGCAATTGTTATTATTGGTGTTAATATTTTTCCCACTAAGCTTCTTCCCAGTGCTGCAAACCAATTTCCCACAGAAGAAAATCCCTTACCAATTTTCTCCCAAGTACTATCTACTTTTAGTTCAGTTAGTTATTCCCCATAATTATTAATATTGCTTATATATCCCTTCAAATCTTTATTTTTGTCCGGAATATAAGTGCAACATTGTTGTTGAACCTTCAGCATGCAACAGATTCCGCCTTCTTTTGCTAAGAGTACATCTAAAGCAAGTCGGTTTTTTAAAACCATAGATCTAATAGCAACCATTTCTGTATCAATTACTAAAAATCCACCAGCAGATTCTGTGGATAATCGATCTACTACTGTTGACAGTTTTTTAATTTTGTGATAGTTCAATATTACCCCAACTGAAAGTATTATTGCTCCAAAAATATCCCCAATAATTTTGGCAGCACTTATTCCTCTTCCAAAGCGCTCAGGTTTCTTTAGTTGATTCCCTTGTGTTCATCAACATGATAAACTTTTGGAAATACTATTCCCACGTAACAACACCTATACCAATGTTTGGGCAATTTATAATAAGCATTTTCTCACACACAAAATACACTCCTGGAAATACTGGATTCAATCCTGCCAAATATAATCCCCAACCTCCATAAGTAGGAAGGTATGCTCACACTCACTGGAACCAATGAATTTATTATTATGTTCTGTCTTGCGTCTTAATATGCAAAGCTTTCCCTTGCGTTGCCAATCTGGAGTCATTGCGGCGTATTTCTCTCCGTTTTTATAATCACTCTCCCTATGTGCCCATGGAGGTGTTTTCATTTGTTTCTCGGATTTCTTCTTCATTTCCTTCCTACGGTCTTCTACTGAATTAATAAATTCTTTTTCTACACTATGCAAAGCACAAATTAAATTATGTTGATGCACATATACAGTATCTATAGGTGATGTAGGATGAAAAAATTCTCCCATTATCTCAGCATCTCGTGCATCTGGTACTGTATTCAGATTTTTCTTTACTGGAACTTCTGAGAAAATCAAGTCATAGTTCGAATAATAATATTGAAATTGCCCTTTACCATAAAACAGACTTGTTAGTACACGACAAGATATACCAAAGGTTAAAGGAAAGTGATGGTATGTCACCCCTTCAGACACAGAAGTAGGTATTTGCATGCACACATAACAATCTCTCACATCCATAGTATTTACATACACATACAATAATTTAGTAAACACATTTAGTGAATAATCGTTAATTGAATGATCATGATGTAAATCATCATTTGTTAAATCTTAAGTTATTACCACTCCTTCTTGCACGTTAGTCACTACAGTAGTTGTGGTCACATGTAAATTAGTATTTTTACTTGAATAAACTTGATGAGGTAGATTTAGCATTATCAACAATAAGACAAGGATTAGAACAAAAGCAGTTAAAAAGCAAGCACATATACGCTTACGTCTTCTTGAAACCAGATTTGTTTTTCCATCTCGGGATTAGAGGCATTCATTTTTTTTAAATAGAACTAGTCTATAGCAATAGGTTTGGGGTGTAGCTTTAGGGCAGCATCTGGTCACACCTTTATCCTTTTGCTTCTCTTATAGCCTTTATTTTTCTCGATTTTCCTTCAAAACAGTTCTTTATGGTGGTTTATATGAGCTGAAATTTTTAGAACAAAATGTGTAGAACTCTTTCTCCCAATCGTTTGCAGCAGCTAAATATGTCCATTCTGGAGCTGCATATCTTTGACTTGGGGTCCATGCTCTTTTTGTTCTGCGGACTGTAGACTCTTCTCCATCTTTGTCACTTTGATCAGATTGACTTGAGACTTCAGACACAGTGGAAGGTATTCTTCCTGCGGTCAGTATGTGTCTCAATCTTTCAGATTTTCTGGGCCAACGGTGTCCTCTTCGCACTCGTTTTTCTGGTACACTGTTCACATCATTTGAGTCAATACTTCTCTTAGTTGGATCCCCTTCACTTTGACCCTCGATACTAACCTGGATCAACTCTCTTTGACTCTCGTTTATAACAGTGTCTCGAGACCCAGTGGTTGGCGCCCTCTCTACTCTGTGCTCAGTCTGAACAGAACTTTTCTCTGTTACCACCGGTTCATCCACCACTGACCCCGCACTTTCAAGAGGACATGGGACTCGACGAGTGTAGGCTGCATGCACCCAATTAGGTAGACCACCACATTTAACAGCAGTTGTGGTTACAAGAATCACCACGCCAATGAGGTTCCAAAAGGACTTTTGCACTTGCTTCTTTACAAGTACCCAGTTACCTGGGCACAAGTCGTGGCACTGCTTCTGTTGAACAGTAGTTGGACTTCTCCAACCTGTTGAGACACAGAACGTACCACATCAGCTAGTCATTTAAAATAATAGAGTACCAAGTCATCAGAAATATTCACAAGCTGATTTGCTGGGACTGTAGGCTGCATTATAGCCCTCCCCATAATTATCTCATGAGGGGACAGTCCAGTTCTTCTGTCTGGGATGCTTCACAAACTCATCAACACCAGAGGTAATACATCAGGCCATTTCAGTGATATGGACGCACAAACCTTTGCTAGTCTGGACTTAATCATTCCATTCATTTGTTCAAGGACACCAGATGCCTCTGGTCGATAAGCACAGGGTAGCCTTTGCTCAATTTGCAATGCAGAACAAAGCATTCGTATCAGTAACTCTATCCGATTCCAACAAGACTGGAAAACCAAATCTCGGAATCAACTCTCTAAGAAACAGTTTAGCTACTCATTGCACCTTGTGGGGTAAGCTTCTACCCAACGAGAGAACAAGCACACAACTACAAGGACATATTTCAATCCATTACAAAGGGGCATCTCTATGAAATCTAATTGCATGCGAGTAAAAGGACTTCCCGATTTCCCAATGTGACTTGTACTGACCACTGTTTTTCTTCCTGCATTTTGTTGTTGACAAATCACACATCTTTGACATAGACTCTCTGCAATGTCTCTAAATCGTGGTTTATACCAAGTTTGGCGAAAGAGACGTAGCATAGCATCTGTACCTACATGTGCAGGTCCATGGCAAGTCCTTGCCATCGGAGACAATAGGCTATCTGGCAACACAGACCTCCCATCTGTGTACACCCACACCTCATCTTCCTGTCTACGATTACATCTCTCTGCTTGCGGTATTGAATCTTGTAGTTTTCTGACTTCTTCCCAGGTTTCAACAACTGAAAACATCACCCTGCATTCTGTGTCATCAGACTGTTCGTTCATAGATTCCACATTGAATACATAAGAATTTAGGGTGCAATAACGCGCAGTCTCATCAGCGTAACGATTGCCAACTGTGACATAATCATGTCAAGTTTGGTGGGCGGAACACTTCACCACTGCAATCTGAGCCGGAAGTTGTAGTGCCATCAACAGGTTTTTTACACACTCTCCGTTTCGTATAGGTGAACCCGAAGAGGTCGTAAACCCACGTTGAGACCACAACTGCCCAAAGTCATGCACCACCCCAAAACCCTATTGACTATCTGTTAATATGGTTACTCTCATTTGTTCTGTGATGCTGCAAGCCCTGGTAAGTGCAATCAATTCAACCACTTGTGCTGAATACACTACTTTTAACCACGATGCTTCAACTACACCCACCACAGTGCAGATCGCATACGCAGCTCACAAGGTACCTCCAGAATCTCTCAAGGACGATCCATCCACAAACAGAATATGATCTGACTCAGGCAATGGAGTATTTTGGATGTCAGGACGGGGTTTGGTACACAACTCCGTCACATCAAGACAATCATGATCAGCTTCTTCCATCACAACTTCATGTCCTGGCAATAGCATCAAGGTAGCTGGATTCAAACTCGTGCATCTCGTTACAGTCACATTCTCTGCACCCAAAATCACCTGCTCATATTTTGTTAAACGACTACTCGTGAGATGCTGTGTTCGAGTTCGTGTTAACAAAATTTCAACTGAATGTGGCACATACACTTTCAACGGATGATCCATCACACTGTTTCACATTGTTCCAAACTCACACATGTTGCAGCAAGAGCTTTCAAACATCCAGGTAAAGCAGCAGCTACAGGATCCAATGCAGCAGAAAAATAGGCAACAGGTCTGCGTGCAGTTCCATGCATTTGCGTTAGAACTGATAGTGCACAACCTTCACACTCACTGAAAAACAGAGTAAAACTCTTGTTAAAGTCGGGCATTCCCAATGCTGGAGCTCAACACAAACTGTCTCGCAGTTCAAGGAAAGAGCGCATGCATTCTTCATCCCATGGAACAGGATCTGACACATCTTTGTATGTCAGTCTCTGAAGTGGCTTGGTCATCAGAGAAAAATTTGGTATCCACTGCCTGCAATAGTCAACCATTCCCAAAAACATACGAACTTCCTTTTGTGTACTCGGTGGATTCATCTGCAATATAGCAGTGATTCAATCTTGTGACACTTTTCTGACTCCTTTTTCAATATGACGTCCCAATTGAGAACTTCTCTCATGCAAAACTGGAGTTTTGCTGGTGACACCTTATGTCCACTCACTGCCAGATGATTATCAGTATCTGAAATGCAAGCTTCTTTAGTTCCAGATGCAACTAATAAATCATCAATGTACTGTACCAGCACAGAGTGATTTGGCAATTCCAAGGATTCAAAATTTCTTTTCAATATTTGATTAAAAATTGAGGGGCTTTCCGTGTACCCTTGTGGAACCGGAACACAAACAAATATTGGCTATCTGGATGCAAGGGAATGGAGAAAAAACGCTTGAGACAAGTCAATCACCGAAAAGCATTCCGCTTCACATGGAATCTGATATAGAATTACAGCAGGATTTGGTACTATTGGTCAACAAGATATCACAATCTGATTGATTTTCCTCAAATCCTGAACAATTCTATATTTCCCGTTCAGTTTTCGTATGCCCATGATAGGAGAATTACATGGACTGCCCAAATTATCTCTCAAAATTCCTTGTTCAATCAGAGTCTCAATCAATGGAGTTATTCCAGCAATAGTTTTGGGACTTAAGTTACATGCTGGAGTTCTTGGGTATTCTGCATTTGGTTTTACTGTGATTCAAATTGGGGCTACTCATTTCATCAATCCAATGTCTTTTCCTGAAAAATCCCACACTTCAGGTAAGACTGTATCTCTCAACACAGGAGGTAAGTCATTTTTAGTAAGTAAGGGATACAAACTCTTTACTTCTGTCTTCTGCCTAGCCATTTTAAACACTACGGGGCATATTCTCAAGGATCTATCACCGAGTTATCGGCACTTTATCGCAGCCAAAGTCGCGATAAATTAATCGCCCCATTCACAAGCTGGCGCTAACAGCCCATAACACCAGTTTACCTGTGAAAGCAGTCGCAAAAAACATCGCCACAGATGACCCCGGCAACTAACGCTAATGATATGCAGAGTAGGCGTTCCCATGCAGAAATCCGCAACAACACCACTCCACAACATTCTCAATGACCAGCCACATCGGCGATAAAATCACAAAACATGCAATAAGGCGCGTTAGCGGCAGGAAATCAACACCTGCTCTTACCTGGTGTAAAGTCGGACGACAACCGGCACCAGACAAGGGAGCACAGCCCATAGCCACACATGAAGAACAACAGATGCCCTGGAGCAACCGATCATGCAGCCCGGAGCCCCAATAGGCCAACAACACCCACCGCCACCACCTCCAGGACCCTACCATCCCCACCCCCACCTCCCCCGGTGCCCCACCCAAGGCACCCCCACACCCTCTCCCCCTTTGGACAAAGATATTGCACATCAACTCCACAAAATCATGAACCAAACAAATTGCCAGAAGTCGCACAATCACAACACCTAACATACATGTGTGGTCAGAAAAAGGGAAATCATACATTCATAACATAATATCCAAATAATACGTTTATTACAGAATAAACCAAAAACAACAATTCTGAAGAGGCATGGCGGGTCTTCTCAGGACATTCTGTAAGTCACAGCCTGCAAAACAGAAATCTGGATAAGAAGGTGTGCCATGCGCCCATCAAAGTACAGAGAGAGAGAGCGAAAGAGAGAGAGAGAGATAGAGAGAGAGAGAGGGAGAGGGAGAGGGAGAGAGAGAGAGGGAGAGAGGGAGAGAGAAAGATAGAGAGAGAGAGGGAGAGAGGAAGAGAGAAAGAGAGGGTGAGAAAGTGCCGACACTGCGGACCTAGGCCTCACTGCTCACCTGCTGCCACCAGTGTGTCTCCAACCACGTGCTGGTATACACTGTAGTCCCCCAGGTCCCTTATCTGAAACAGTGTCCAGAGACATGAATGGCAGAGTCCATACAGTTGCACACGCCATCATCGCTTGCCCGCCCCTGCGCACACAGGCTGCTGCACCCCAGCCCCTCCCGCCACCCAGCGGTGATTGCCCGCCCCTACGCAACCAGTCCTCACTACTCACCTTCCGCCACTGGCGTGTCTCCAAGAGGGCCCACCACGTTCCAGTGGGATCTCCAAGCCCGGGGCCCGCGACCATGGCACCTTCCACATCATGCAGCCCCTCACCGCGGGCCACCAGGTCACACACCTGACTCTGGGTCTTGATTTTGCAATGGCAGAGACCACATCAGTGCACACGGAATCATCGCAGGCTGCACACCCACTCAGCACTTTAGGTGCCCCTATCTCACTGCACCGCAAGACACCGTCCCGTGGCGGTGTGCCAGTGCCTGCCGCAGTGTACCCGGTGCCACCAAGTCTGTGCACCGCTAGCCATGGACCCTTAATGATTGAGTTCCGTGGTGCGGACGCCATCATGTCACCCCCGGCACTGGGCAATGTGAGGTGGCAGGGCCCTAGGCCCTCATGCATACATGAGAACTACACGGAGACACCCAGTTAGAGAGTGGAAATGGTGTCCAGCACATGCGCCAGGCCCTTTTTATTGGCAGGGTCACATGTCCTGTGACGCCTATGCTGGATCAGTGTGGTGTGGGTGTACACCAGCCGTGAGGGAGTGGCTGTGGCATGCTGACAACTAGACCTGTGAGCTGCAGATCCCTACAGTGAAGACCTGGGACATGTGGCGTTTCCCCCCCCCTGTGTGCGTAAGCGGAGTGGGCTGTCCTGGCGTATGCCAGTCCAGCGTAAGGGCGTGAACAATGACCCCGGAGCTCTGGGCGTGGTTCCTTCCTGGGCTGGACAAGGAAGTGACTAATGGATGTGTCTCTGTTGTAGTGTCGGCGCCACCCGGACCGCAATCGGCAATATGTCACCCTGTGACAAAAGTCCCACAACATGAGCAACATGGACGTAAGGGGGAATCACTGACCCTACATTCATCCATACTTCCACACTTGAAAGATCATAGACATGACACATCTGTGTGAATATGAATGTTTATTGCACATTCAGTGGAGTGTTGCAGCTGGAGCAGTACAGGGCCATGCCAACCCCACTTTACATTGTTGGCCCGTGGAGGGCCAGCCAGAGTCCTTCAGGGAATGACAGGTACATCAGGAGAGGA
Source organism: Calotriton arnoldi (assembly GCA_963921515.1). Taxonomy (NCBI): domain Eukaryota; kingdom Metazoa; phylum Chordata; class Amphibia; order Caudata; family Salamandridae; genus Calotriton; species Calotriton arnoldi. Next base: position 457,876 of record CAWUFW010000967.1, on the reverse strand, counting down.
GGAGTTCAGTCCGATGTCTGATAGCTGTGTCATTGGTGACCAAACAGAATTTGGCAGTCCATGTCGAGGTCCAAGGTGAGTGTCGCAGAGTGCATCGGGGGACAGTGGAAGGTGATGATGCAGAGGGCAGAACCAAGCAGAAACAGGCCACATGGCGGAGATGAATGCTACTCCGTCCTTCTGACCACGAAGGCAGATTCATCCGCATCTTCGTCCTCTGCTGTTGCATGTGCCTCACATGTGGGTGGTGGTGTTCTGTCTCCAGCACTGTGTGGCAGTGACACCTCAGGGGCCGCAGGTGGAATGTCTGCCGCACTGTGTGGCACTGACACATCAGGGGCCGGAGATGTGGATGGGGTGGTAGCAGCAGCATGCATCGGCACCAGGCCTTGTGGCAGCAATGCCATGAGGAGGGTCTTTAGGGCATTGAGGGACCAAGCTACCTCTCGCTGGTGTGCAGCCGTGGCAGCCGCTCTTTCCGCCTGCGTCCGCTCCATGTTCTCCATGATCCTCCGCATGTGTCCCAACTCCCGGGCGAGATCGCTGGAGGCACTCTGGCTAGACAGTCGTTCTTGTCGCAGAGTCAGGACTCTAGCAATCTCAGCCATGGTCCGTTGGAGAGCATGGAGCAGACTGTCGGTGTCCGTTAGGGACTGTGAGTGGTCCCTGATGGGACTCAGACACCCACGTATGGCGTCTAGTCTGGCTGCCATGCAGTCGAACCCCACCTGCACCTGTTCAGCCAGCTTCTCCTGGCACCCAAACACACGGCGTTGGAAGGCCATGTGTTCGTTGTGGGGGTCCTGGGATGCAGCCGTGGTGGTGGGTGCTGCCTGCTGTGTGTTCGGTGCAGGGGGTGGGGTCCCCTCGTGGCAGCTGGGCTGCCCTGCTCCTGGAAGTGGGCTGCGGAGGCTGTCCACGAGCTGTTGGAGGGCGTCGGAGTCGAAGGTGTGGTGGTCCTCTTCGTCATCAGAGTAGAGAGGTTCGGACTGCTCCGCAGGAGGTGTTGGATTTCCCCCTGCAATGTGAAGGGGAGATGCAGTTACACATTGTGTTCACATGTATGTTGACCCATTGTACATGTTTACATTCAGACTGCATGACAATGTACATTGTGACTGTTTGGGGGAGCTGCCTATTTGATGCGGGACAGTGGACATTCCGACTACATCCCGGATGTGTGTTTGTACTTGTACATTGTCAACTGACATTTCCCTGCAATGCCAAATGTGATTGGCCAGTTTCTACGCACATGCAGCACCAGTTGTGTCCTCTGTTCTGTTGTGGACGTGTTGCGGTTTGTACCACATCGTTGTCAATGTTGATGTGCTCTGCATGTAATGTGTGTGTGCCACATTTTGGGGGAGTCGCCCCTGCAGCTCTGATGTAGCTGCCCCTTATCCCTTACATGCAGTGTGCCTCGGGCTTCTGTGCTTATGCGGTGCTGAGATGTTGCATACCTGTGTGCATTGGTCTCTTGGTGGGAGTTGGGGGTCTGGAGCATGGTTTGTCCGCAGATGTGCTATGCTTAATTGTGCATGTGTGCCATTGTGCCCATCTCCCCCCATCCCCCCAGTCCCTGGTCGTTACTCACCCTGTTGCTGTTGTGTCCGGTCATGTTGAGCAGTGTCCGGTCCCCCAACTCCTGCCACCGTCTCCCCACTGATGACTGTGGACACCATTTCCTCCATCTCGTCCAGCTCCTCCTGTGGCGCTGGACTCCCACCTCCAGTCTGCATTGTTGCCTACCGGTTGTTTGCGAGATTCAGCTTGGTTTTGCGCTTCACATCATTCCAGCGCCTCTTGACCTCGTCCATTGTCCTCCTCAGCACTCCGACTGCATTCACCTTGTCCACGATGGTCTGCCATATTCCATTTTTAGTTGCCAGTGACACAGTGGAGGTGACGAACAGTGTTTGATGGTGTTCTATCACCTCCGTTATCAGGATCCTGTTTTCCTGCGGACTGAACCGGTTCTTCCTACTCTTCTTGTCCTTGCCCTTCCCTGACCCCGAGGTCCCAGGCTGGTCCTCCGGGGGTTGTCCTCTGTTCTTGCTCCGGATGCCTCCTTTGTGCTTCACTGTTGTTTGGCTTTTGTTTGTATGTTTTTTTCTACTTTTATGTTGCATTTTCCCGCTTGACGCGTGGGAATTGCAAGCCTGTGGCTGGTTTTCACAGATTTTTGTATCGCGATTGGCGTCATCGCTACTATTTTTGCGTTGGGGTTTCGCGTTTTGCTGCGTCACGTTGATTTTAACACGTTCATTTGACGCGTTATCGTGTGACAATCGCATGGTACCGCCGTGTTGGGAATGCCACGTTGACACGGCGATGGACTGCGATGTGAAGTGTTGTGTTAAGATGGATTTGCAGTAGTATCACACGTTCTTAAGAATATGCCCCTACCTCCTCATCTTTGGTATGAAATTCTATTCCTTCTGGGGTACAATAAATGGAACAATTCATTTTGCACAACTAATCTCGTCCTAACAGATTTGCCGGACTAGAGTCACACACCACAAATTTATGTATGTCCTCAAATGTTCCAATCTGTACTTGCACAGGTTCTGTCACTGGGGTTGGGATCAATTGATTCGATACTCCTACTACTTGGATTGTTTCTCCCAAGAGGGGTAGGTTGGGAATCTCCACAGTTCTCACAGTGGATCGGGTAGCACCTGTATCTGCAAGGAATGAAATAGGTGTTCCGTTGACCTTGCCGTCCACATATGGACCATTCTGATCTACCTCTAAGGACACGCCAAGAACGAATTCCTCCTCCCATCTCAGGCACCGTCATTGGTAAGTATCTGAGTCACTGTCATTCATCTGTAATAAATATTGTGAGGCCACTTGTACATTCTGATTCACTTGATCATCGGTATGGAAACCCATTTTCACATTGTATTTCTGTACCTGTCCATTTAAATTTAGCATAGGAGCTTGAGGCATATTCTGATTTTGACCCCTTACATTCAACATTGTCTGATTTAACAACACATATTAGTCACCTGTGACTGTACCATTCCATCTGCACTTGTCATATTTGCCTGTCCATTCACCTGATTAGCCAAATTAGTCTTACACTCACACTTCCAATGCCCGAACGTGCCGAAACTGTGACACAGGAATGTCTTTTTCAATGTCTCTATATTTGATCCACGACCCACGTCCCCTTTCTTGAGGCATCAGATTTGGCATGGAATTTAACAATAAACCTTTTGTTCCAGTGGTAGTCTGACCATTTCCCTGTATCATACCCGATTCAAAACCCACAAATCCTTTCTTGGCTGCCCTCATCTATGCCAACATCAATTTCTCCTTCAACTTTTGTGTCACATCTCAATATTATCTCCACAGTACTTTGCATAACGAAGTATTGCATCTATTGACTTTCTCTACCAGCAAATCAAATGCTGCTGAATCATAGCACTAATCTCAGGCCTCAATCCATAGAAAAATCAATACACAAAATGATCCCATACCGTTCTCCACCACATTTTCAATCCCACTATACTGTTTGAATGCCTGCAAAAGTCTCTCGTAGTATGCATGTACTGATTCTTTTAGCTCTTGGGTAGTCCTATCTATTTTGACCCAATCTGTTTCTTTCGGCAAAATCTTTCCTTTCAAATATGTAGTGACCTTATTGTATTTTTTTCATCTCCTCTGCTGATGGTGCACCTGTTTTTGGATCTCTAGCATATCCTGTCTCTGGCCAATCCACAGCAATCTTACATTCCACCCATAAATCTGTAGGGACCAGAATATCAAACAAAGCCTCTAAATCTTTCAACAAAACTTTTGAACCCTTCACAAATATTTCTACTTGCTTATACCACTCGTCTGGTTTCTCCCTCAACCTCGGGAAATCAATTGTAAAGGACAATATGTCCGGTCTACTCCAGAGGACATGTACATACCCTCCTACTGGTACTTTTCTCATAGAATATTCCATTGCATCTGCCTCACTTTTTTCCTTTTCCATCATTGGGGATGCAGGCAGAACCATTGTGGTATCTTCTTTCTTTTTAGCCCATCTGCCTTCCCATCTTTTTATTTCTCCCCATCGCTTCAGAGTCATTGTTAACTCTTTAATTTGTTGTCTTTTTCCGGAGGGATTCAAACTCTCTAAATCTTTGTCGCTAAAATCCAATTGATATGTTTTCTGTTGTGCTTTGGACTTTTCCACATCCACCCCATATTTCTGTGCTACCTCAGCAAATTTCTCATGGGTATTTCTTGCCTTCCGTGTTATATCTTTATACATGAATGATAAGTCCTCATCGCGATATTTTGATAGTCTCTCTGAACTGTTCACTCCCAATATCATTTCTTCTATTCCAATTTTAATTTGCTCACATCTATATTCATGCCTCAATTTGCATTATTTGATACACTACTAGTAGGAGCTATGTGTCTAATCCAATCATCAAGTTCTTCTGGGGATGGCCCTATCGAAGTACTCATTTCTGATTGCTGAAATTCTACACTAACTTCTCCTGTTTTCTGCACCACTTGGGACTCTGCTCTCTGATTTCCCATTTACAAAACTCTTCCCGTAATTATTTGCTGTCCTCTACTTGGCGTTTCAAGATTCTATTTTGAAATGTTTATTAATAGCCCCCTTTCATGGTGGAATTTATTCTATTACACATTTCTACACTATTCTCAAGAGTTTCAGTTCTTTCTGGTGTACATAATGTTCCCTGATCTCTCACATCCTCTCTCGTTTCATGTAAAGAATGAATTTCTCCTACTGTTTCAATTGGAACTGTTATTGCATTGATCTGTGAAACTCCTCGCCCTGTCTGATAAGGAGGAACAACCGAACCAATGGTTACATGAACTGATAATGCATCAGGCTATTTTTCATGACTACATTTCAAAATCCTGCTCTTTCAGGAGTCTCAGGGGCATACTAGCAAGGAAGTGGCAGAGAGAGGTGTTAGCCTTCTTGGCTTAACGCCTCTCTCCGCCACTTCGAGAACGCGAGGCTGCACCATATTATCAAGGATATGGTGCAGCCTCGCGTTTCCCCTGCGATGGCGCTAAGTTTTACAACTTAGCGCCAACGCAGGCACCCTTGCACTAGAGTGCAAGGGTGTCTGCGAGCAGGGAGGTTTGTTTATGTACAGGAAGGTGTCCCTTCCTGCACATAAACAAACCTAAAATGCCAGTTGTAACTTACGTGTGTGCTGCTTCATGCAGCACACACGTAAGTTACAAAATGGCATTTCTAAAAATGTTTGTTTATGTACAGGAAGGGACACCTTCCTGTACATGAACAAACCATGGCATTTGCTTTTTCCATGTGTGCTGCACAAGGCAGCACACATGGAAAAGCAAAAGAGGAGAAATAAAGCCTTTCTCCTCTTTTCGCCATCTTAAGACCAGGATTTTCCTGGTCTTAAGTTCGACGCTGCCACCTATTATCGCCACCCTTGATAATAGGTGGCAGCGTCAGAATTCAATGGGTGTTGCAGTGGAACGCCCACCGCAACACCCACTGCACACCCCTTTCACGCTAAATTTAGCGTGAAAGGGGCACTATTATCAAGGCAGCGTTAAGCCACTTAACGTGGCTTTAACCCACGTTAAGTGGCTTAACGCTGCCTTGATAATAGGGAGCTGACCCTATCGCCACCACAACATCACAAAAAGTGACGTTGTGGTGGCGATAGGGGCTTGATAATATGCCCCTGCGTTTCATCCAGGAATATCCTTTTATAAGCTGGATTTAAAGTCATAGGTGGAGCTTCTGGCCTTAAACCCACAAACGGATTTGTCCCTGAATCATTCTGTTCTTCATTATAAGGTGAAGGTCTATTCAATAAAAGTTTGTTCAATAATTCGTCACCTATATCCTCTAGACCCTCATCTGTTACAGGATGTATTTGAGCTTTTGACTCTTCAATATGTTTCTTTTTCTCCTTACATTTTTCTCCTTCCTTATGTTCAGCTACCATTACCAGATACATTCGGGCTCCCAAAGAAATAGCTTGTCTCCATATCCTTTTCTGTGAATCCCATTTTGCCTCTGCATATCAATTCAGTGCATTTCTATATTTCCCCTGACATTTCTCTTTCTTTCTCCGATGTGCCCCGTACTCCCACTCCTCAAGGATTTCATATTATATAGGTCTAGGTTTCAAATCATTCATTAGTCTTCTCAAATTTTCTAAAATCCTTACATTAAACATCCCATACTGTGGAAGCGCTAAGGGACCATCTTTCTCTGTATATTTTACCCAATTTTCTAACCAAGTACAAGTGTGATATCCTCTCTCTAATGACATCTGCAAAGCAGGTGTACCTTCCAAGCCACAGGAACTCCTTGCCTAGTTGGTATTGGCTCATCCCTGCTTATCAAAGCCTTTAACAATTTAAAGAATTTCATGATTTCTTTTCTCTAACTCAATCTGTATTTAAACCTTTAAACTCTCTTCTGTATTATTTTTCTACCTCCAATCACTGTTCGTCCTCATCCACCAATGCCAGTGCGGCTTCAAACCAACCTCTAATACCAGCAAAGCACTTTTATGACGTCAGTCTAACTCCTCACTGCAACTGATCCTCCCTTCACAATCTGTTAGTCTTCTTTTCCCTCTCATCTTTTTAAGACAAACCTCTCACAAAAACACGAATACAACATAAAACAACTTTGTCGGCTCCACTAAAAGAATTATAGATACCCACTCATTCAGAAAATTTCATTCGCTTCCAGTGAAAGCCTCGACCAGCGCGTTTCCACTTTCTTTAAGTAAAAATCTTTAAGATCACTCCTGGTCTGCTTCCTGAAGAAATCTCAACAATTCCAATTTGTCACGCTTCAAGTCACCTTTCTCAGTACCTGCAACAAAGTCTCATGAACAGTGCTCACAAAATAGCAGACATACACACTAAGACTGCCCGTAGGCTTATCTCGGGATCTTAGGCCTCGACAGACCCATACTTACTTAGGCCTCAATGGACCCAATTCAATACAATATAAACATATGATTTTCACAATACGACAATATTTCTGTGATCGCAAATCCATTTAAATTTTCGTCAATATCAAAATTTCACCATCAGTCAGAACCCTACTATTATTTCTTAACTACTATAGAAAATAACACCCTTTAATCACGTCTCCTCATATCCTAGTTTAATTAGTCAAACTAACTATCCGACAAGCTACAAGAAAACTGATGTAGTGGAAAAACTCCTCAAACATTTTAACTCACTACAGTTTCTTCAATTAGATCATTTTCACTCACTGGGCCCATTACATAACTTCAATCACTGGTCCTCCAATGGATCTTTTATGTGAGCTAACGGGGACTTGCATATTCAGAGAATGTGAGGCAATTCCTTATGAGGACCTGGAATAGGAAATGCCAAATACAAGCAAATTTCCATGACCAATTCACATTTGTCACCACAAACTATAATTCATAAATCATGAAGTTCACTCCAAGAATTACCCAAATACGATAAAATTTGCCCATGTAAATCATTTATTTAAAGCCTCAATTTGAATGGTCAGGAAACATGAAATCGCATTTCGTCATCAGATTTAATAACAGTCAATTAGTAAATTAGCCACACAATGTCATAGAGATTCAAATAAGGAAAACGTTTGCTGGTTGCCTAGGAAGGAAATGAGAGAGAAACATTAAAAATTGAAATTTAGCGTTTAGATCATACAAACCAAATAATGCAGAGTCGAAGTTCAATGTGCCACAGGAAAGAGTCAGTAAAATCTTCAGCCGAAGGTTATCACCTGCACTATACTATACCAGCTGGTAAGTGCAGGTTTGAGTCATTCAGTTCAAATGGGTTTGGCATTAAAGAGAAATCAGAGTTCAGTCCGACAGCATGCCAGGCAGAAAAATAGATAAATGACAGCCAGCCCCGACTCCTCCTCCAAGGGGCAATTATACTTTGAAAAGTTTTAGTTTACGCCCACAAAGTATCCGTTCTTGTCAGCCCATATGATTTCCATTGGTCATCCACAGTGGGCTGCTCATGGTGGGATCAATACCTCACTTAAAAATCTGGAAGCATTAAGTAATCATTTTGAAAAATCACCAAATTCAATTATTTTATTTTTCCATCCTTTCCTTGGAAGTAAGAAGATTCACTTTGTTCACTGTCTGTCTGTTCGCAGACGCTCTCTCTGGGTTTGCAATTTTATCAATACATTTCTGTTAAAAGTGTTGCTAAATCAAAAGAGAGTTCTTTGTCTTAGAGCACAAAGAGGAAACTTCACAAAAAGTTCACACAGCATCTAAAGTGATTACTTCAGCTAGATTCTGTTTTTCGAACAAGGAAAGAAAAGCATCTGAGGCCTACATGAAGATTCGCTGAATCATTACCACATTATGATTAATATAGAACACACATTAATAGAAGTCTTTCAATTTTCTTAGTTAATTCAACCATTCTTCTTCTTCTAGAAGTTACATGTTAATACTAAGCACTACCAAAAATTATTTGCATATTTATCATTGTCAAGACAAAATATTTACGTTTCCATTCTAGAGTTACACGTTTTTATCACACAATACTAGAATAAGCGGCAAGCTTTCATATTATCTGTCATTGCTAAATTAAGCATTTTAATAATTTCAGGTGCTTTATTATGTAGAAATTGTTTTATTTTGACACCTTTTAAAAGTTATCGTCAGCACATTTTATATGTTAATTAAGTTTAGTTTCTCAAACCACATGATTACATTCATAGGTAAACAATGTTTCAAAACACTCCTGCATGCTTTTACGATGCAGTATAAAATCTCACTTTTTAGTTTGAACCATTTTACACGATTTCATCAAGAATTTACTGTCGTAAATCTCTTTTTAACAGTGAGAATTGATTGAGGAACTATTATTTATTTTTTACGCTCCATCAACCCCTTGCCACCATATGAAAAGGGCCAGAGCCTAACCACAGAAGAATACAGCCTGTGATCTAATTGCTCCCACCATAAGAGGGAGTCCAGAGGTTCTATGGGGCCCTCAATGCCCCTCTCAATGCCCACTGTAAAGCACCTTAAACATGAGCCATCCAGTAGTAAAACCTAATAAACATGTCACTCAAAGGCCTCTTTGTTAATACCACATTATAGGTAAAATATTTTATCAGAGAGAGTTGTACTGCTACAATATCACATTTGAAGTTGATTAGGATAAAAAGAATGGTTTTAAAAAGTGCACCGCAGTCCCTTATTCCAATGTATGGAATGTTTGAGATTGTGGTGAATGATATTTCTCACCATGGCTCAACCTTTTTCAATTAACATTATTAGACCATTCTCCTTATCCTAGACACCTGAGTCTAGAGTAGTGTATTTGTTAGCTGCTATGATTAGCAGTATTGGGCTTACTAGCAGAATAGCCCAAGATACAAAGGCCCAGATTTGCTAAGGCTTTGCAAAGTTTTTGTGTTACCAAAAGTATGCAAACTGGTACAAAGTCTTGTGTTGGGATTTACTTTCCAACACAAATTTTGATTTCCGTTGTAAAATTGCTCAAAGTAATGCTACTTTGCACTAATTTGCATCAAGAGGGCCTCCCATGAGTGTTACATGGATGTTGATGCAAATCCCTATCTACCAACATGTGTAGTTTGAGATTTGCACCAAAACTTTGCACAACCTCGAGGCAGGCATAACGGTGGAGCAAGTTTTAAAAGTTTCCACCCTTTTCCAACAATGCATTTGGACTCCACTGTACAGCAAGTATACAAAGTGGGAAAAGTAATAAACTATGCGATTTGCAACCCTGTTCATCAGTTTATCACTCTTTTTGCATTGAACATCAGTGTCCAGTGGGTGTGGCAGATTGCCTGTGCATATTTGTGTAACTCATTTCCTAGCACAGGGAAAGCCCAGCAGTTTGCCTGAAAGTTGCTCTTGACAATCCTGGACAGATGGGGTTGCACCCTTCCACTTTCACACCATGGACTCTATTAGAAATGGGGGTCTCTAGTTGGCAGAGGTAGGTACCTTTGACCAAATAGGGACCCTTGCTTCTAGTCAGGGAAAGGGGATTACACTCCTGGATCACCCCTGCTCACCCCCTTGGTAGCTTGGCACGAGCAGACAGGCTTATCTCAGAGGCAGTGTGTAAAGCCTTTGTGAACACATACAGTAATGCAGTGAAAACACTACAGATGGACACCACACAGGTTTTATAAAAATAAGTATTCTTTATATAGACTTAACACAAGACCAAAAACGACAAAAATCCACAATACTGTAATCACAAATAATACTTCAAGATGGTAGAAATAACTCAAAAATAGGTCATTCACTTAAAAACAGTCTTTAGCAACAGATAACCCCAACTGGAGTTATCACGACGTCGAGGTCTAAGAAATCCCAAAGTACGGCGCCGACCGCGAGGTGCGCGGCGTCGGACCCGGAGTCAAAACAGGCCCACAAAGAACAGTACCTTGGAAAAGCGAAAACAAAGACAGCTCACGGCGGCGGGGAGATGCGGCGTCGTTAGCGCTGTGCGGCATCGGTTCCTTGCTTCGGGGGAGGCGATGCGTCGGGTCCTCGATGCTTGTGCAAAGCAGGGGATGCGTCTGTTCCTTACCGGAGAGGAGGTGACGTCACGATGGCGCCGAAACCACGGTTCCGTTCGATGTCACGATGTCGATGAATTCTGGACCACCCACGTCGAGAATCGGCTCCGCGATGATGTCGGCTTCGGAGTCGATGCGGCACAGCAGCAGGCGTCGGGCCTATGTCGCAAGTCGGAGCAGCGCTCACAGCTTATGGCAGGTTATGATATCACTCGCTGGCGTCGATGTGGCACGGCGGCCGGCGTCGGGTCTACGTTGTAAGTCGGAGCAGCGCTCACGGCTTCGATGCAGAGTACGGCGTCGCTCGCCGGCGTTGGGGTTGCAATTTCCTTCTGTAGAAGCTAGAACAGCAAGTTCCAGATGTAGGCAAGCAGAAGGAGTGAAGTCTTTGTATCCCTGAGACTTCAGACAGGAGGCAAGCTCAAATTCAAGCCCTTGGAGAAATATTCTGCAAGATGATGAAAGTTCTTTGAAAGTTCCTTCACCTTTCCTTGGCAATAAAGAAACCACTGCAGGCCAACCCAACACAACAGCACACTGGCAGAGGGGTAGTCCAAAACTCCTGCAGCTTCCTTGGTTCTTCTCCTTGGCAAAGGTTTGTCTTGATTTCCCAGAAGTGATCTAAAGTCTTGGGGTCTGGGCCCCAATATTTATACCAGCAAATCCTTTGTCCTCTGAAGGCAGAGGGTCCTGTACCTAGTCCAAACCAGTTCTGGGTGCATTCTGCCAGTGCACACCTTCTTCCTTTGTCAGTGTGGGCCAGAGTCATCAGACGCACCCCAGGAGGTGGAGCCAGCATTGTGGAAGGCAGGCACAGCCCTGTTCAGGCCCAGGTGCTACTCCTCCCACCACTCCTCATGCAGATAGGCCTATTCAGCCTAGTGCTAACTCACCCTGTCTCCCGGAGCCCCCCAGCCCCTGTCACTCACAAAACCAGACATACAATACACAAGCTAGCAGAGGCAGGCTGGATGGTTAGGCAAGAAAATACCTACTTTCTAAAAGTGGTATTTTCAAACACAGAATGTTAAAACCAACTTCACTAAAAGATGTATTTTATTATTCTGAGTTCAGGCATACTAAATTTGTTTTTCTACCATGTTCCCTGGGTCAGTTAGGATTATAAGATGTTATAATCAAACTGCCCATTCTGGCCTATAGGGACAGGTAGCCTTGCAATAGTGAAAAACGAAATAGGCTGTAATTCACTATCAGGACATGCCACACACATCAGGGCATGTCCTACCTCTTACTTACAATGCACCCTGCCCGCAGGCCTACTTTAGGGATGGCTAACATGTAGAAAAGGGAAGGTTTGGGGACTGGTAAGTGGGTGCACTTACCAAGTCGACAAGGCAGTACCAGACTGCACACAGGCTCTGCAATAGCAGGCCTGAGACACGCTTTCCAAGCTGCTCCGGTGGGTGGCACAACCAGTGCTGCCAGCCCACCAGCAGCATTTGATTTACAGGCCCTGGGCACATGCGGTGCACTGTACTAGGGTCTGACAGTAAATCAAATAAGCCAATCATGGAGTCACTAATCAATACATGAATTTACAGTAGGGAGCACTTGCACTGTGGCACTGAATAGCAGTGGCACAGTGCCCAAAGCATCTAAACCAGCAAAACATATCAAAAACAGAGGAGGCAATCAGTGAAGAATGGAAGGGAGACTCACGCCAATGGTACCAGGTCTAACACGTGTCCACTCCAGCTGAAATGTGGGGAGAACTACCCAACGCCTTGGGAGTTCTCTTCACTAAGGCGGAAAAATCTGGACAGACCATCAGCATTGGCATGTTCTGTACCAGGGCGGTGTTCCACCGTGAAGTCCATCCCCTGTAGGGAAATGGACCACCTCAACAGCTTTGGATTTTCACCCCTCATCTGCATCAACCATCTGAGGGGCCTGTGGTCTGTCTGAACCCGGAAGTGAGTCCCAAACAGGTATGGTCTCAACTTCTTCAGTGCCCAGACCACAGCAAATGCCTCACGCTCAATTGCACTCCACCTCTGTTCCAGTGGAAGTAACCTCCTACTGATGAAGGCTACAGGTTGGTCTAGGCCCTCCTCATTAATCTGTGATAGAACAGCCCCCACACCATGCTCTGAAGCGTCTGTTTGGACAATGAATTCCTTTGAGAAGTTGGGCGCCTGAAGCACGGGTGCGGTGCACATGGCAGTCTTCAGGGAGTCAAAAGCCTTCTGACAGGTGTCAGTCCAGTTCACTTTCTTGGGCTGCTTCCTGGAAGTCAGCTCAGTCAAGGGTGAAACGATGTTGCCATACCCCTTGACAAACATCCTGTAGTACCCCGTGAGTCCTAAAATGGCTCTCACCTGTGTCTGGGTCTTGGGGGGTTCCCATGCCAGGATGGTATCAATCTTGGGTTGTAGGGGCGCCATCTGGCCGCTCCCCACCTGGTGCTCCAAGTACACCACAGAACCCTGCCCGATCTGGCACTTACTCGCCTTGATCGTGAGGCCTGCCTTTCGCAGTGCCATCAACACTTCCCAGAGGTGGCGCAGATGTTCTTCCCAACTGGCACTGAACACTGCAATGTCATCCAGGTAGGCGGCACTGAAATCCTCCAGTCCAGCCAGCACCTGGTTAACCAACCTCTGAAAGGTGGCAGGGGCATTCTTCATCCCAAAGGGCATAACCCGGAATTGGTAGTGCCCATCTGGGGTGGAGAATGCTGACCTCTCCTTGGCCCCATCAGTTAAGGCGATCTGCCAGTACCCAGACATCAAATCAAACATGCTGAGGTACCGGGCAGCCCCTAACCGATCAATGAGCTCATCAGCTCTGGGGATGGGGTGCGCATCAGTCCTGGTGACTGAATTGATTCCGCGGTAGTCCACACAGAACCAGAGTTTGGGGGTGGCACCAGGCGCGGCAGCTTTTGGGACCAAGACCACTGGGCTGTCCCAAGGGCTGTTAGAGGACTCAATCACCCCTAAGGCAAACATCTTGGAGACCTCCTCCTTGATGTGAGCTCTGACCCTGTCAGTCACTCTGTAAGCCTTGTGCTTCACAGGCGGACTGTCCCCAGTATCCACGTCATGGACGCACCACTCAGTGACACCAGGCACCAGGGAGAACAAATCAGAGAATTGTCCCAACAATTGGCGACAATCTAGCTGCTGTTCAGGGGTCAGTGTGGCAGAGAGGCTGACACCATCCACTGACCCGTCTTGCTCTGTCGCAGACAGGAGGTCAGGAAGAGGCTCGGTCTCCTCCTCCATTCCATCATCTGTTGCTAGGAGCATGCCCACTTCGGACCTTTCTAACTGGGGCTTCAGGCGGCTAACATGCAGGACCCGCAAAGGGTTCCTAGGAGACTGCAAGTTCACCAGGTAGGTGACATCACTCTTGCGCTCCACCACCTCAAATGGTTGGGTCCACCTGTCCTGGAGAGCACAGGGCTCTACAGGGGCCATGACCCAAATTTTCTGACCAGGTTAAAGCTCAATCAGAGTGGCATTCTGATCGTACCACCGCTTCATTTCCTCCTGGCTGGCTTCCAGATTCGCCTGAGCGAGTTGTCTGAATAGCCTAGTCTGGTTCCTGAAGGCCAGCATGTAACTGTATACATCCTGGGGAGGTTTCCTGGGAGATTGCTCCCAGCCTTCCTTGACCAGACTCAAAGGTCCTCTTACCGGGTGACCATACAGCACTTCAAAGGGACTGAACCCTAGGGACTTCTGTGGCACCTCACGGTAAGCAAACAGAAGGCATGGCAAGAGGACGTCCCACTTACACCTCATAGGTTCCTCAAGACCCATTCTCATGCCTTTGAGGGTCTGGTTGAATCTCTCAACCAGCCCATTACCTTGGGGGTGGTAAGGAGTGGTGAACTTGTATGTAACACCGCACTCCTGCCACAGGGACTTCATATAATTAGATATGAAGTTTGTACCACGGTCTGACACCACCTCTCTGGGGAACCCCACATGGGAGAAAATCCCCATCAGTGCACGTCCCACCATGGGGGCCGTCACTGTCCTGAGAGGGATGGCTTCCGGGTACCGGGTAGCATGGTCCACCAAGACCAGGATAAACCTGTTGCCCATGGCTGTCTTGGGGTCCAGAGGCCCCACAATGTCAATGCCCACCCGTTCAAAGGGGGTACTGACTACAGGGAAAGGTTGGAGAGGAGCCTTGTGCTTCCTTCCACTTTTCTCACTTGCCTGGCAAGTTGGACAAGTCCTACAATGAGTATCTGAACTCTTGCGCATCTGGGGCCAATAAAAGTGGGTGACCAGCCTTTCAAAGGTCTTGTCCTGCCCCAGATGTCCAGCTAAAGGCACATCATGAGCCAAACCCAGTAGGAAGGCTCTGAGCGCTGGGGTACCACCAGCACATGGGCTGACCCAGGCACAGCAACCTTAGGCTCGCTATACAGGAGGTCGTTCTCCCAGTAGATCCAATGTGATCCAGACTGATCACCTGCTGCCTGTTTGTGGCCTGTTGCCGCAAACCCACAAGAGAAGGGCACTTCTTCTGCTCCTCAAAAAATTCCTCCCTGGAGGGGCCTCCTTCCTGCTGCCAATGGGTCAGCTCAGGCAGGTCCCCCAGTTCGGCCACTTGTTCCCCTGTAGGTTCCAGGGCATGCCCCTCAAGGTCTGCCTCCTCCTGGACCGTGGGAACTATGGGGGCCGGTTTCCAGCGCCCCCTACCTCTTCTCTTTAAGGCAGGGGTCTGGGCCATATTTTCAGGCTCCAGAACCTCTTTAACGCCCTTACTGGCTGCCATAGACCGAGTGGTCACACACGCCCACTCAGGCAGACCCAACATCTCCAAATGAGACCTTCTCTCCACCTTAGTCCAAGGGGAGTTCTCTAAATCATTGCCCAACAGACAATCAACAGGCATGACTGGCCTCACAGCTACTTGAAGAGTACCTGAGACCCCCCACTCAAAGGGAACTTGAGCCACCTCACACTGGCTCTGCGAGTTGTCCGCGGCAACTACAGGGAAGAATGCATGGGGGATAACCTGCTCTTTGGACACCAGCCGGCAATTGACAGCTGTCACACTAGCCCCGGTGTCTCTTAGAGCTTCCACCCTATGGCCATTGATGGTCATCCACTGCCTGTACTTCTTAGTGTTATCAGGCAGCTGGGTCTTAGGGACCATCTCAAAGTCTCCTAAAGAGACAAGTGACATCTCTGCGGGACCCCACCCACTGTGGACACCCATCTCCTCCCCCCCAGGGCTACACTCGCCATCTGACGGGATGGTGCACGAGGTGGTGCTTTGGAATCCCTCATGGGACACTGTGCATCATACCAACGGTGGCCCACTTGACCACACGTAAAGCACTTAGAGGGGCCCCTGTGAACAGGTTTACCTGTCGGGGCCTCTTGCTTTTTCTCAGGGGGAGGCTGGGAACCCTTCCCTTGGTTCCCTTGGGAATTACTTTGGGGCCCTTTCTGGAACTCCCTCTGTTTACCCTTGTCCCCCCCACTCCTCTGCTGGGGACCCTGCCCACCTTTGGCGAAGTCTCCCACGTGACCCTTGTGGACCTGGGTGCTGACCCAGCGGTCCGCCTCCTCAGCAAGCTTCCTAGGGTTAGTTAACTTGCTATCAATAAGGTGCTGGCGTAGCTCTGGAAAACAATTAGCAGACAAGTGCTCCCGTGCAAACAAATCATAGAGCGCTTCAAAAGTATCCACTTTGCTACCCTTCACCCAACCATCCATAGCTCTGCAAAAGAAAGACTGATATTCCACCCAGGTAGTTGCCTCCAGCTTCTTACAATTCCTGAACCTCTGTCTATAGAGTTCTGGGGTCAACCCATACCTTGTCATCAGGGCTTCCTTCAAGTGGGCATAAGACATCCTATTCTCACTGGGTAGGTCTAACAATGTTTCCCTCCCATCACTCACAAAGCGGCCCCACAACCCCGCTCCCCAATCCTTCTCAGGGACCCAGTGGGCCAACATTGCTATCTCATAGGCTGCAAACCACTGCCCAATATCTTCCTGTCTATGGAATTCTTTGATGACATCCTTGGGGATATGGACTCTGCCTTCTGCAGGCACAGACGGTGCGCTGCCACCAGAGGGATTGCTTTCTAAGCCTTTTGCTTTGATCTCTAACTCCCTCAACATTCTCTCATGTTCCAATCTCATTCTCTCTCTCTCCAAGGACAACCTGCTATTCTCTAGGTCCCTCTGACCCTCCATCTTGAGCCTGGCCATCTCCAGCTTGTGCACTCTATCTCTCTCCCTGTCTTCCAGCTCTCCTGGGGACAGGCCTATGGAAGAGACGCTACTGCCAGGCGGGGACGGTACCCCTTCCCTGGCTGGAACCAATGGCCTATCCAGCTGCCCATCTGCATCCCCAACTGGCTCCACCACCAGTTCAGGGGTATTTCTTGCTTCCACCCAGGCCCTCAGCGCCTTTTGGTATTCATCCTTTTTGGCAATGCCTTGGGTAGCAACTTTAAATTTTTTGCAGAAGTGCTTCAGCTGTTTCACATTGTAGGTTTCCAACCTTTCTTCCTCAAAATCTAGATCCATAGATGCAACAGATGCTGGTCTGCTCATGGCAGTAAGAATTGGCAGTTCTCAGAAAAAATAACAGTAGAAGGAAAAAAATATTCTACCAAAAAAGTATGTGGTTGCGTTTGGTCTGCACTTACTAGTAGTGTACACCAATTACTGTATATGAGTCACAAAAGCAAGTCCAGAATCCTCACCGCTGACCACCAATGTTAGAAATGGGGGTCTCTAGTTGGCAGAGGTAGGTACCTTTGACCAAATAGGGACCCTTGCTTCTAGTCAGGGAAAGGGGATTACACTCCTGGATAACCCCTGCTCACCCCCTTGGTAGCTTGGCATGAGCAGCCAGGCTTATCTCAGAGGCAGTGTGTAAAGCCTTTGTGAACACATACAGTAATACAGTGAAAACACTACAGATGGACACCACACCGGTTTTATAAAAATAAGTATTCTTTATATAGACTTAACACAAGACCACAAACGACAAAAATCCACAATACTGTAATCACAAATAATACTTCAAGATGGTAGAAATAACTCAAAAATAGGTTATTCACTTAAAAACAGTCTTTAGCAACAGATAACCCAACTGGAGTTATCACGACGTCGAGGTCAAAGAAATCCCAAAGTACGGCGCCAACCGCGAGGTGCGCGGCGTCGGGCCCGGAGTCAAAACAGACCCACAAAGAACAGTACCTTGGAAAAGCGAAAACAAAGACACCTCACGGCGTCGGGGAGATGCAGCGTCGTTGGCGCTGTGCGGCGTCGGTTCCTTGCTTCGGGGGAGGCGATGCGTCGGGTCCTCGATGCTTGCGCAAAGCGGGGGATGCGTCTGTTCCTTACCGGAGAGGAGGTGACGTCACGATGGCGCCGAAATGACGGTTCCGTACGATGTCACGATGTCGATGAATTCTGGACCAACCACGTCGAGAATCGGCTCGGCAATGATGTCGGCTTCGGAGTCGATGCGGCACAGCAGCAGGCGTCGGGCCTACGTCGCAAGTCGGAGCAGCGCTCACAGCTTATGGCAGGTTACGATATCACTCGCTGGCGTCGATGTGGTACGGCGGCCGGCGTCGGGTCTACATTGTAAGTCGGAGCAGCGCTCACGGCTTCGATGCAGAGTACGGCGCCGCTCGCCGGCGTCGGGGTTGCAATTTTCTTCTGTAGCAGCTAGAACAGCAAGTTCCAGATGCAGGCAAGCAGAAGGGGTGAAGTCTTTGTATCCCTGAGACTTCAGACAGGAGGCAAGCTCAAATTCAAGCCCTTGGAGAAATATTCTGCAAGATGATGAAAGTTCTTTGAAAGTTCCTTCTCCTTTCCTTGGCAATAAAGAAACCACTGCAGGCCAACCCAACAAAACAGCACACTGGCAGAGGGGCAGTCCAAAACTCCTGCAGCTTCCTTGGTTCTTCTCCTTGGCAAAGGTTCGTCTTGATTTCCCAGAAGTGATCTAAAGTTGTGAGGTCTGGGCCCCAATATTTATACCAGCAAATCCTTTGTCCTCTGAAGGCAGAGGGTCCTGTACCTAGTCCAAATCAGTTCTGGGTGCATTCTGCCAGTGCACACCTTCTTCCTTTGTCAGTGTGGGCCAGGGTCATCAGACGCACCCCAGGAGGTGGAGCCAGCATTGTGGAAGGCAGGCACAGCCCTATTCAGGCCCAGGTGCTACTCCTCCCACCACTTCTCATGCAGATAGGCCTATTCAGCCTAGTGCTGACTCACCCTGTCTCCCGGAGCCCCCCAGCCCCTGTCACTCACAAAACCAGACATACAATACACAAGCTAGCAGAGGCAGGCTGGATGGTTAGGCAAGAAAATACCTACTTTCTAAAAGTGGTATTTTCAAACACAGAACGTTAAAACCAACTTCACTAAAAGATGTATTTTATTATTCTGAGTTCAGGCATACTAAATTCGTTTTTCTACCATGTTCCCTGGGTCAGTTAGGATTATAAGATGTTATAATCAAACTGCCCGTTCTGGCCTATGGGGACAGGTAGCCTTGCAATAGTGAAAAACGAAATAGGCAGTAATTCACTATCAGGACATGCCACACACATCAGGGCATGTCCTACCTCTTACTTACAATGCACCCTGCCCGCAGGCCTACTTTAGGGGTGGCTAACATGTAGAAAAGGGAAGGTTTGGCGACTGGTAAGTGGGTGCACTTACCAAGTCGACAAGGCAGTACCAGACTGCACACAGGCTCTGCAATGCCAGGCCTGAGACACACTTTCCAAGCTGCTCCCGTAGGTGGCACAACCAGTGCTGCAAGCCCACCAGCAGCATTTGATTTACAGACCCTGGGCACACGCGGTGCTCTGTACTAGGGTCTGACAGTAAATCAAATAAGCCAATCATGGAGTCACTAATCAATACATGAATTTACAATAGGGAGCACTTGCACTGTGGCACTGAATAGCAGTGGCACAGTGCCCAAAGCATCTAAACCAGCAAAACATATCAAAAACAGAGGAGGCAATCAGTGAAAAATGGTAGGGAGACTCACGCCATTGGTACCAGGTCTAACAAACTCCTTGTTCTGGATGAAATTGCAAGATATATTCAGGGAGGTGTTTTTTGCAGTATCCCCAGTCTCAGCAGTGGCAGTCCTCATGGTCAGCTGGGGGTAGGCACTCACCAGAAGCAGTTATGACCTCCAGACTAAATCATCTTCTGGTGATATATTCAAGCTGTGGCAACCTTTGGGTAGATTGGGCTTTCCACTTGTCGATGATGCAATCCTTCACACATCTCAAGTGTGGCAGCGTCAAATAATAAAACCAGTAGCCAGCTGTTGGTTGATATGTTTCTGGCACACACTTGGTAGAGCTTACTTAACAAACTGCATAGAGAGGCCAGGGGGATCCTTCTCACAACACTAGTCTCTCCTAGCACACTCTCTTGGGTCAGCAGCTTCCCCTGGGGAACCCCTCGCTAAGAACACACATGCCTCTCTTCCTGGACAGTCTGTCCTACTATAGGGCCAGGCCTACTACTTCACTCTTTCAATAGGAAGACAGGCTTCTAGACTGTTAGACAAACCCTTAGCTCCTCCACTAATAAGTGCTGAATTCAGGTGTTTTCCCTCACCTTTGGCAGACTGACTGCCAGGCAGATACCAGCCCTGGTTACACAGTACCTCTTCCAGTACTCTGAGGAGCACTTCTGCCAATGTTCTAGGAGAACGTGGGAATGGAATGTAGTGGGATAGTTTGGATCTGACTTATATACATTTTTCAGACAGCAGATGTGGTTCCACTGTCTCAGGGTTTGGGTTGATTCACTTTCAGGTGTCCTTCTCATGCTGCTCTCCAGACAAAGACTTGGTATAAAGTGATACTTCTCACTGCAGGTAGCAATGGGGCAGCACCAAGCAGGGGCACCCACAATATGTGACACCCTGGTGGACTTCTTCCACGACAAGATCGCCACCATCTAGAAACACTTCAAACCCCAACCCGCTGCCTCTGACATCCTCATCCTCCTCGCTCCCACAGACACAAACTCTGACCACCGGATCACTGCTTGGGACCAGATCACGACACAGAGCACCACAGCCATCACCCACTCTGGAACACTCAGGGATCCCTGTCCCCATCACATGTTTAACCTCAGAAACAGGACTATCAGCAATGAGCGCACCGCCATCTTCAACACACCCATGTTATGTTAATGTATGTTATGTTAATGTAACTTATTGAGCGCACGAATACCCGGAGGTGTCTTGGCGCTAAAAACTAAAGTAAGCCCAAAAGATCAGGAGACTAGTTCTGGAATGACCATGTTTTAAGACTCTTTCTGAATAAGGCTAGTGAACTTGCAGACCTGATATGTATTGGAAGCGCATTCCATAGTTTGGCCGTGCCATAACCAATGCTTCGTCCCCTCCAGCTAGATGTACTAAACCTGGGGACTATCATAAGCTTGGTGCCAGTAGTGCGTAACTGTCTGCCAGGATAATACCTGGAAAAAATATTTTTTAGGAAAACCGGCCCCATATTATTCAAGGCCTTATAAGCTAGACATAGTGTCTTAAACTTGACGCGACTTGCTACAGGGAGCCAGTGAAGTCTTCGGATTTCCTTAGAAACTGATTCATACTTAGGCAGATTTAGTAGGAGTCTTGCGGCTGCATTTTGTACCATCTGCAGTTTTTTTAGGTTGTTTCTCTATATTCAAATACAGTCCGTTGCAATAATCTAATTTTGATAGCACCAGTGCAGTCACAACTGTCCTCTTAGAATTGATGGGGATATAAGGAAGAACCTTCTTCAGTTTCTTGATCAAATAAAAAGTGGCAGAGACAGTAGCATTAGTTTGCTGAGAGTATTCTAGTTTGTTATCAATCAATACCACGAGATGTTTTGCTTTTTCTACAGGTTTTGGCAATTCTCCCATCTCTTCAGGCCACCAATAGCCATCCCATCTAGGTTGGAGATTGCCAAAGATCACTATTTTGGTTTTCTCCGAATTAAGTTTAAGACAAAGCTTGCCCATCCAGCTGTTAATTTCCAGCATACAATTTTGAAATGGCGATGCAGGGGAGGCTTGATCTTTATACGTAGCTACCACAATTTGTGTGTCGTCGGCATACGATGTTAGACTGAAGCCAAAATGCTGGATGAAAGGAGCCAGATCAGACACATAGTTATTAAAAAGGGATGGGCTAAGCGACAAGCCCTGTGGAACCCCACAAGGCAGAACATACGGGGTCGATTTAAAACGATCCAGGGTCACTGTTTGTCTTCTTTCCGTCAAAAAAAACAATAGCAAAGACAGTGCCAGACCCTTAACCCCTCATTTTTCCAAACACCGTTGCACCAGTTTATGATCAACAGTATGAAATGCTGCCGAGAGATCCAGGAGGATCAGGGCAGCAACACCACCTCTATCCATCACTGTCCTAATCTCCTCTGTAGCCTTAATCAAGGCAGTCTCCATCCAGTGTTGCGGACGAAAGACGAATGGAGAGGAATCGAGTAAATCATTATCTTGGACAAATTGTACTAGTTGTTTATTCATGATTTTCTCCACTATCTTAGCTGGAAAAGGCAGCCTGGAAATAGGACGGTAATTACTTGGGTCAGATGCATCCAAGTTTGGTTTTTTTTTATCAATGGAAGGATCGACACGTCCTCCCAAAAAGCAGGGAAAATTCCCGAAGTGAACAAGGTATTAAAGATTTCCGTGA
Organism: Calotriton arnoldi; assembly: GCA_963921515.1. NCBI lineage: Eukaryota > Metazoa > Chordata > Amphibia > Caudata > Salamandridae > Calotriton > Calotriton arnoldi. The sequence goes on along the minus strand of CAWUFW010000967.1, from coordinate 435,588 downwards.
AAATAGGACTAACCTCCAATGGGGACCCAGATTTAGTTTCCTTAATAAGTTTTTCCACTAGCGCACTAGATACCTCGGAGAAGCCCTGAAACATATTTTGCCAGGATCAATGTTAGGGGTTTCCTCAAATAACTCATGTGTGAGGGCGGCCTCAAAGGAATCATAGATATTATTAACTTCATTCCTGAAGGTGTTAGCAATATCATCACAGAAGCGTTGATTGCTTTCTGTGGCCTTTTTACTAGGCAGGGAGGTGAGCTTCTTTACTACTACCCCATACAATTCTTTTGTTAAGTTCTTAGCACTCTCAATCTGCCTGGTGACCAGCATGGTTTTATATTTAACCAGTGCAGACTTGTAATTACTTTTTTCTAATTTAACATATTGTGCTCTCCAACGGCTTTCTAGTCTACCTGCTAGGTAAATACATGTCACACATTCCAACATATAGTACATCACAGGGGTGGGGGCCATTGACTCATCTCTCATTTCCATTCCTGCAGGTGACAGTGCATACGCAGTGCGGGACCTCATCCTGACCCCATACCTAAATCCAGCCAATGCAAGGGAGAGGAGATTCAACCGCGCACACAGATCTACGCGCTGCGTAATAGAGCGGACATTTGGGATCCTGAAGAGCCGCTTCCGCTGCCTGCATAAAAGTGGAGGAGCACTCCAATACAGCCCTGAGACCTGCTGCAAGATTGTGGCTACCTGTGCAATGCTCCACAACATAGCTGTGAGAAAAGGCATCCCAGTAGAACTAACTGATACTAATACTTCTGACGATGATGGCCCAGGTCCCCCCGGCAGACCAGCATTTGGAGTTGGGGCAGCTGCCGGACAACAGAGACGGGATGAGATCACACAGAACTATTTCTAGGTGAGTAATAATGACATTATGCAAAAGATATTTTGTTGCAGGTCTGTGTTTATTCAAACCCTTAGCTGCAGGATAAATTATGTCACACAGCATGACACACTCCATGAGTGTCGCTATACGTAGCACATGTTATGGCCACAGTGCAGGCATATATGCAAGGCAGGAGTCCGGTCTGAATGGGTTGCTTCACCCATTTTCTTGACTCAGTGATGGCAGTTCATCTCCTCCTGGGACGGCCTGCTGCTGCCGCTCTGGGTGCTGACTGCCCTCCCTTGACTCCTCAGGTGTTGCACCCTGTCTCACACTGAGCAGTCTTGTTCTCTCACATTGCAGCCAAGACCTGGAACGAGCTACCGGCAGACATCAGACGCGCCCCCTCCCTGAACACCTTCAGGAAGACCCTCAAAACCTGGCTCTTCAGCTAAACAGTACTGCGGACCCCCCCCCCCCAGCGCCTTGAGACCCTCACGGGTGAGTAGCGCGCTTACAATTCCCTGATTGATTGATTGATTGTTTTGGGCACTGGTGGGGTTATGCTGCTCCTGCTGGACAACTCCTCGCTCTCTCCTGCGCCCAGGAGTGCTGTGCCACCTGTGTTGGCTGTCTGCAGTTGTTCCACAGCGGTGGTGACCTGCACCAGGCCTCTTGCAACATCCTGGCAGCAGTGGGACATCTCCACTTGCATGCTCACGGTGCGACGTGACAGCTGGCTCGTGGCAGTGCGCAGGCGGTTCACCGCCTTGGTGTAGGTGTTCATACGGCTGTCCGACCGTTGGCTCACCCTGCAGCTGGCTGCCTGGTCCTTCTTCAATGTGGCACACAGTTCACGGATAGCACCTGCCATGTCCATGATGCCCTCCCCCATGTAACGTAGGCTATTGTTCACTGAGTACAGCTGCCGGTTAATGGAACGCAATGATTTTTGTTGCAGGCGCTGTATCTTCAGCATGCTGCCCTCCAGTCCAGCAAACACCGGGGCTTCATCATCTGTGGCAACGCTGGTGCTCGCCTTTGGCCTGCGTCTCACGGATCCTTGCTCTCTATGTGGCAGTGTGTCCTGTTCCGGCACCTGTGTCGCATGCTGCCCTGACTCAGCCTGAGCATCATCCTCCCCTGTGGACTGTGTTTCTGCCTCAAGAAGTGGCAGTGGTGCCACAATGGTGCGCTTTCTCGGTGGGACAGGTGTGGTCTCTGTGGTATCGTCGGGGTCCCCCTGTGTCGCGGCCTTGAATCCTCAGGGTCGTATGTTGCTCTTTATGGTCCACCTCTCGATACCACCACGGTCTGATTTAATACACAGACTCCATGGAGTGATCAAGCGGGGGAAGGGAAGGAAGGGGACAGCGGGGAGGGAGACCTGTAAGATAGATATATTCAGATTAAACCCCGTAATTACACACAATCTAGTTTATGCTATCTATTCATTGCATATAACTTAGGTATACCTGTAAAGAAAATTCCTTTGTTTCCTAGTCAGCATATATTGTCTATCATGTCGTCGCACATATCTAAGAATAAATGAAACAACACTATAATACTATGGAAGCGTGAAATCACCCGCACCTCTCTTCAGACTCTCTTAGTACATACCCAATGATATGTTGTGTGTAGATTTACAGGGGTGCCGGGCTGACTTTTGTGAGTTTGATTCCCCTGTAATGAAGAAAGATAAGAGGGCCCCAGACATGGACAGGTACATATAAACTGTTAAACAGTGACAGTCCCTTAATTCAGGACATGAACAATTCCAATTCCAAAGGTAAACAATAGGTTAAAGTGATTATAACGAACTCCACCTTTCTGATGATTCTCAGAACAAATAATGATTGAACAATTCGTCTTGCTTCTGCCTCATGAATCTCATGAGTAAAAGTCAAATTCCTTTAGTATTCAGTACCAGAGATTACTCCTAGTTTCGAACCTTTTGACTCCTTTTTGGCGATAAGGTATTGAGCAAAGTAACAGGATATTATGGGACGTAACTGAGGATAATCACAGCTATGACAATCAATCCAATATTCGAAACCAATCTTTAACGAGAACAAAGCCTTCTACAAAAGAAGAAGGGCAATCCAGAACCTTAAGCTGGCTCTTAAGACACTTAGTCTCTTTCCGCCTTCCCGCACGAACCCGGAATGGGGTTCAGCCAACAGGAGAACGGAAATCCCAGATAAGCACAGAAGTGTGCCGCAAACCGCTGAGGGAGTAAGTAATAGAAAGAAGAGGAAAGCGGTGCAATGCTGCACCCTTACCAGACCTCGAGGACTCGACGATTCAGCAGTTAGATTAACCGGCGTCCGCAGCTCTCTCCTATGAGTCTAAGTAACTCTCATCCGGCCGCGTGATGACGTCAGCAACGTAACTCCCGCAGGGGAGGATGGGATTTGTAGTCTTTGTATGGGCATGGCCTCTGTCAGTGTCAATTCTGATGGAACCTGACAGTACATCCCCCTCCCGAAGAACACTGACAGAGGCAAGGTTTGTGTGGGAAGCGTTTGTGGAACAGGCGAACGTAGCGAGGTGCATGGACCCCTGCAGCCGGTTCCCATGAGTTCTCCTCATTACCATAACCTTTCCAAGCAACCAGGTACCACAACTTGGTGCGGTGAATTTTTGAATCCAGGATACCCCTCACTTCATGTTCAACCTCCCCATCCACCAGCACGGGAGTCGGTGTCTTTAGTACTCTGGAATGGGAGGGTTTCAATAGGGAAACATGAAACGCAGGATGAATACGCAAGGAGGAGGGCAAAGCTAATTTCACCACCACTGGATTAATCAACTTAACTATTTTATAGGGGCCGATGTATCGAGGATTAAAAATACTGTATTTCTTAAATCGTATGTTCTTAGTGGATAACCATACATATTCTCCCAGTTTATATGTAGGTCCTTCTCGCCTATGTTTATCCGCATACGCTTTATACAGAGTTTTTGATTGCTGTAGCTCCTTACGAGCCTGCAGTAGTGTCTTTTGGATACGTGTTATCCGTTCCTGTACCTCTGGCACAGATCCCTGGCCCACAGGATGCTGGAAGGGGGTGAAACAAGGGTGAAACCCATACGTGCAGTGAAATGGTGTGTGTTTCGTGGAACTGTGTAGCGCGCTGTTATATGCTACTTCCGCCAACCACAGGTTGTCTACCCACGCCTCTGTAGTGACATCCACGAAACATCTAAGATACTGCTTCATGGTCTGATTGACTCGTTCTGTCTGGCCATCGGTCTGGGGATGGAAACTCGTAGACAGGTTAGATGTGATCTGCAGCGACGAACACCACTTCTTCCAGAAGTTAGCCGTAAATTGAGTCCCCCTGTCTGATACCACCACTTGAGGAAGTCCATGCAATCTCACTATGTTACTTAAAAGGGTTTGTGCCAATTCGCCCGCCGTAGGTATTTTCTTGCAGGCAATAAAGTGGGCTAGTTTGGTTAAATAATCCACAACTACAAGAATGACTGTATGTCCTTTATCAGGTGGCATCCCTACCACAAAATCAAGTGAAATCCTTTCCCACGGTTGGGTCGGGGTAGGGAGAGGTTGCAATAACCCTGCTGGTTTGGTGTGTGATGTTTTCATCTGGCAACAGACCGCACATTCACCAACCCAAGTTTTTATGTCTCTTTTGATGTTGGGCCACCAGAATTGACGGAGTATTCTTTCCTTGGTTTTCTCGACGCCATTGTGACCCGCACTGGGTAAGGTATGACACCAATAGAACACTTGTTTTCTTAAGTAAGGGATAGGCAACATCAATTGGTTTCCACGTACAGGAAGACCATCCTTCACTGTCCATTCTTTGTTCTTCACTAACCAAACCTTCCATTTATCAAGAGCCATGTTGATTTTAATGCTCCTAAGAAATCTTTCTGTAACTGTGGCACATATCACATTCTGTGGACTCACAATGGCATTTAAGGGAAGGGTGTCTGGGAGAGTCGGGGTGGTTTGGCGACTCAATGCGTCGGCTTTCTTGTTTTGGCTCCCGGGTCTAAAGGTCACCAAAAAGTTGTACTCCGCAAAGAACAGCATCCAGCGTAGCTGCCGAGGTGTCAAATGTCTTGCAGCTGTCATAAACTGAAGGTTGCGGTGGTCCGTGAAAACTGTGACTATATGTTTGGCTCCCATGAGATACTGTCTCCACTCTTGGAAAGCGTTCTTTATTGCCAACAGTTCCTTCTCCGCAATAGTATAATTGTGTTCAGCTGAATTGAGCTTCCTGGACATAAAGGCCACTGGGTGAAGCTGGCCTGTGTCTAGGTGGCGTTGTGACAGGACAGCCCCTACCGCATGCTCAGATGCGTCTGCCTCCACGATGTATGGTTGCTCAGGATCAGCATGTCGCAACACCGGGGCGGATATAAATGCCTTCTTCAGTGCCTCAAAGCCCCGTTGAGCCTCCTCCGTCCAACCAAACACCACTTTCTTCTGTAAAAGGCGTGTGAGTGGAGCAGCTAACTTGGAAAAACAATCGATGAATCTGCGGTAAAAGTTTGCGAACCCTAGGAAACACTGGATATCGCGAACCGTCTTGGGAGTAGGCCATTCCTTTACTGCTTGTACTTTACGCACTGACATTTCCTGACCCCAAGGTGTCAACATTACTCCTAGAAATTCCACAGTGGTGACGCTAAATTCGCATTTGCTGATTTTACAGTATAATTGGTGTTGTCTTAAGGCATGTAGAATGGTGCGTACATGCGTGTTATGGATTTCTGTGTTGGACGAGTAGATCAATATATCGTCTATGTAGACTACCACGAAATGGTCAAGAAACTCTCGTAGCACGTCATTGAGGAAATATTGGAAGGCGGCTGGCGCATTGCATAAGCCGAAAGGCATTACCAGATATTCATAGAGGCCAAAGCGTGTTTTAAATGCCGTCTTCCATTCGTCGCCCTGTCTCATCCGTACTAGATGGTATGCTCCCTTTAAATCTAGACGTGTGTAAATGACGGCTCCTTTTACTTGTTCCAGCAGAACATTGATGAGAGGCAACGGATACCTGTTTTTTACTGTAATGGCATTGAGCGCACGAAAGTCCACACATGCACGCAGCTCTCCATTGGCTTTAGGTATGAAGAATAATGGAGAGGCGGCAGGTGATTTGGAAACTCTGATGAAGCCCAAAGCCAGATATTTGTCCAAGTAATCACGGAGATGGATATTTTCCGGTTCGGTTAATGCATACACCCTCCCCGAAGGTATGATAGCGCCGGGTAGTAGGTCAATCTGGCAATCATATTGCCTGTGTGGAGGTAACGTTTCCGCCATCGTTTCGTTGAAGACGTCTGTATATTCTGTATATTCGTTGGGTAATATGACCGGATGTTCAGCCGCTGTGGCGATATGATGTCTTCCATCCAAGGTTGTAGCTGGATTGTTCCTCTCCTGAAGACAGTGTTGTGTGCAATACTCCGACAAAAAGGAAACGGTTCTTTCCACCCAATCCACCTGGGGATTATGTTTCCTCAGCCATGGTAATCCTAAAATAACACCGTATTGTGGTGCTTGTATTACATTGAATACCAACTTCTCCTGATGATCAGGGCCGTGTAGTACATCCAAGTCTTCCGTGCAAAACTGAATAGGACCAGCCTCCAAACGTCTTCCATCTACCGCATAAACTGCTTCAGGGTGTTCTTTTCTCGTAGATTAAGTCCCAGAACAATGGCTTGTTCCTGATCTATGAAGCAGCCTGTTGCTCCTGAATCTAACATCGCTTGAACCGGACACCATTTGTCATGGATAAAGAAACTAATGTTCAAGAATACATGGTCAGTCTTACATGAAGGGTTTTGGTTCAAAGAAGGGATGTATGAATAGCTTGAAGAAGTCCCTTCGGTGTTTCTCAAGCCCTGTCGTTTCCCGCAGAGGATACAGAGGCTACTGGCGACATCTGCCTATTGTTTGTGCGAGGGTACTTAGATCTCAAGGTACACTCTCTGATGAAATGTCCTTTCTTGCCACAATATATACATAAACCTTTCTTCCTTCTGTAATCTCTCTCTTCAAAAGTAAGTGCAGAACGCACTGCTCCTATTTCCATGGGTTCGGCCTTGGTGGTTGTTTGAACTTCGGAGTGACGGGAGGCCTCAAACCGCGCAGGCATACGCTCTCTTCTCTTGTGTTCTCCCTTACGTTCATTGAGCCTGTGATCCAGTCGTAACACCAAGTTTATTAAATCTTCACAAGACACTGGTTGCGGGTCTATTTGTGCCAGGATGTCCTTCATCTCTTCTCTCAGTCCTTGATGAAATATAGCAGCCTGTTTATTCTCGGGCCACTCCGTCTCTGTAATAAGTCTACGAAAGTCATTAAGATATGCAATAAGTTCCCGGTTTCCTTGTCTCAATTCCAACAGATCTCGGTCAGCTGAGTGTGTGGCCGATCTGCGGTTGAAGGTCTTCTCAAATTCTTTAATAAAGGAGTCCCAATCGTGCAATAATGGGTCGTCTCTTCGCACTAAGGGCACGGCCCATTGTGCAGCATCCCCTGCCAAATAAGAGATGAGAAAGGCGACCCTGGCATGGTTGGTTGTAAAGGCCTTGACTTTACAAGAGAAGTGCAGCATCACCTGCGTCATAAAGACCTGTACTTTACTACTCTCCCCATGGAATCTCTCTGGGGTGGCCAAAGGTATGGGAGTGGGAACCTCCACTATCACGGGTGTGGTGTGTGTCGACTGTACTGCGCCTGCATTAAATGGGTTCCTTTGCATTCTGTCAACTACAGCCTGTAAATTGGCTGTCTCAGTCCTAGAGGCCGTGAGTTCTGTCTGCATCAGGGCCAGAGCGGCTATAACGTCATCCATTGTGGCCATATTCAACCTGCGACCGGGAGGATTTAAATATATAGGCCGGTTAATCTGTCGCGGCCTTGAATCCTCAGGGTCGTATGTTGCTCTTTATGGTCCACCTCTCGATACCACCACGGTCTGATTTAATACACAGACTCCATGGAGTGATCAAGCGGGGGAAGGGAAGGAAGGGGACAGCGGGGAGGGAGACCTGTAAGATAGATATATTCAGATTAAACCCCGTAATTACACACAATCTAGTTTATGCTATCTATTCATTGCATATAACTTAGGTATACCTGTAAAGAAAATTCCTTTGTTTCCTAGTCAGCATATATTGTCTATCATGTCGTCGCACATATCTAAGAATAAATGAAACAACACTATAATACTATGGAAGCGTGAAATCACCCGCACCTCTCTTCAGACTCTCTTAGTACATACCCAATGATATGTTGTGTGTAGATTTACAGGGGTGCCGGGCTGACTTTTGTGAGTTTGATTCCCCTGTAATGAAGAAAGATAAGAGGGCCCCAGACATGGACAGGTACATATAAACTGTTAAACAGTGACAGTCCCTTAATTCAGGACATGAACAATTCCAATTCCAAAGGTAAACAATAGGTTAAAGTGATTATAACGAACTCCACCTTTCTGATGATTCTCAGAACAAATAATGATTGAACAATTCGTCTTGCTTCTGCCTCATGAATCTCATGAGTAAAAGTCAAATTCCTTTAGTATTCAGTACCAGAGATTACTCCTAGTTTCGAACCTTTTGACTCCTTTTTGGCGATAAGGTATTGAGCAAAGTAACAGGATATTATGGGACGTAACTGAGGATAATCACAGCTATGACAATCAATCCAATATTCGAAACCAATCTTTAACGAGAACAAAGCCTTCTACAAAAGAAGAAGGGCAATCCAGAACCTTAAGCTGGCTCTTAAGACACTTAGTCTCTTTCCGCCTTCCCGCACGAACCCGGAATGGGGTTCAGCCAACAGGAGAACGGAAATCCCAGATAAGCACAGAAGTGTGCCGCAAACCGCTGAGGGAGTAAGTAATAGAAAGAAGAGGAAAGCGGTGCAATGCTGCACCCTTACCAGACCTCGAGGACTCGACGATTCAGCAGTTAGATTAACCGGCGTCCGCAGCTCTCTCCTATGAGTCTAAGTAACTCTCATCCGGCCGCGTGATGACGTCAGCAACGTAACTCCCGCAGGGGAGGATGGGATTTGTAGTCTTTGTATGGGCATGGCCTCTGTCAGTGTCAATTCTGATGGAACCTGACACCCTGCCCTGCCTGCTCATCCATATGTTCCACCTCCTCAGCTCCTGCACTGTCATCCTGTGTCCCAGGTTGTGCTGTGGATGAAAAGGGAAAATTTGATTTTGTGACATGGTCTGCATTTCTCACTCAATAAAGTTTTCTCAATTTGTATTGGCTAACTGCTATCTATCGCTTTTTTCCTTTACAGGATTTCCCATACTGCTTCAACATTGCTGTGTCTCATTGCCCCACAGTGTGATGCATCTGACTACATCTCCCATGATGCATTGCTGTGTGTGCTGGAAAAAATGGACCGGAGTGGCATGAGTAGTTTGTGTTTGGTGCATTCTTGAGTGTGGGAATGGGATGGTGATGTGTGCGGCTGCATTTGGCATGCATCTTACCTTGGCTGGTGTTTGCAGGGTCAGAGCTGTCTATGTCAGCCACACCACTGACGCTCTCGTGCAGGAGGGTGGACTCCACCAACTCCTCGTGGGGTGTTGACTCGGTTGCAGTTGGTGGTCCCCCGCCAGTCTGCTTGGCCTCCGCCAGCCTGGTTGCCACCTTCTCCTTGGACCTTTGGCGCATGTCGTACCATCTCTTCCTCAGGTCCTCGACTGTGCGCTGGGTCACACCAACAGCATTTACCTTCGCCTGGATATCCAGCCAGATTTTCCTCTTTCTGGACTCTGGGACACGGAGAGCCTTTTTTCCAAATAGTAGTTCATGGCTGACTACCATCTCCTCTATCAGCACCTCCTGCTCCCTCTCGCTGAACTTATGCTTTCTCTTTCTCACTGCCCCCTCCTTGTCCTTCTCTTTCTCCTGGGGATCCATTGTTGGTGTTTGGAAATGCTGTGCTCACTTCTCTGCCTCTCCTCACAGCCTCTGACTCAGCCTCAGGCAATCAGGTGCAGCATGGCACTCCCACTTCCTGGGTGTGACGTCATCAAGCTGCACCTGAATTGCAGATTCCCTATTTTTACGATTCTTTTTTTGCGAATTTCGCAAATAAGGAATCGCTAATACGGGATTCGCAGTGTATTCTGCGAATTTTTAGGAATTGCAAATTATTTGCGAATTTTTATTTACATCGCGGTTTGCGATTCTCAAAATGCGATTAGCAAAAAATCGCATTTTGAGAATCGCAAATCGCTTTTTTGATACATATGCCCCCATGTTATTTTAGCACCAGGTTGTTAACATTAGTCGCAGCAACAAAAATAACAGAAACACACATCAGAGAAATCTTCCATTCTGCTGTTTCGAGGCCAATGTGTAGTGATTAGCACTTGCACTTCATTTGTGTTTGTGTACACGTAGGGGCATATTCACAAGAGCGTGTGATAACCACCGCAAGTTTAGCTTAACGCAACTTTTCACATCGCAGTCCAGCGCGGGAAAACAACGCCTTGTTCAACCTGGCGTCACCATGCGATAGTCCCACGATAACGCGTCAAATGACCGCGTTAAAAATAACGCGACGCCGAAAAAATGCAAAACACCAACGTGAATAAAGTTGCGATGAGGCCAACCACGAAGAAAAAAACAGCGACAACCAGCGATAGTCCTGCAATTCCCACGCGTTTGGCGGGAAAATGCACCATAAAAGCTGAACAAGAAAAACACACCATAAACAAATAAAACTGTGCAGCAACATGGATGCACCCGGAACCAGTTCCCAGGTCAACGCGAACCCCACAAGCCCCACAGACCACCAGCAAGGAACCTCGGGGTCGGGGAAGGCCAAGGAGAAGAGGAAGAGGAAGACGGGGTGCAGTCCGCAGGAAAACCTGCCACGGAGGTGACAGAGCACCAACAACAACTGTCCGTCACCACCACCGTGTCATTGGCAATACAGATGGAAAAATGGCATCCCATCGTGAATGCAGTGGGAGTGCGGAGGAGGCCAAGATGCGCTGGCACGATGTCAAAAGCCAAACCAAGCAGAAACCCGCTGCCAACAGGAAGGCTGCAACGGCGAATGGAGGTGGGAGTCCTGCGCCACAGGAGGAGCTGGAGCAAATGGTGGCCACAGTCAGTACTGTGGAGACGGTGCAAGGAGTCTGGAGTCCGGACCCTGCTCGCCATGACCTGACCCAACATCAACAGGGTGAGTAATGAACAGGGACTGGGGGGGACGGGCACAATGGCACACATGCAAAACGACGTGTAGCACACCGCACACCGCACACCCACAACGACCCTGGGTCATGTCCCTGATCCCCGTGGCACACTGCAGCACACATACAAACATCAAGTAGGCCCCCGTACACCATGTGCCCAAAGGGGTCCCACCCCACACAATACCAATTCCACAACACACACATGCACCAGTGCGAAACACAGCAAAGATGCGTATGCGAGAGCCACACTGACAACGCAAGTGACACCACATGACGAGCAGCATGGCCGGAGTACAATCACCATGACACTGTGCACACCACGAGAATGAGGTGGCTGATTGTGGACCACATCCGGAAGGAGCAGGTCACACCCTGACACATCCACGTGCACAAACAACCACTGACTTCAACAATACATCTGCAGACAAACAATGCACAAGAGTACAAAAGCCTTCCAAGAGCACAAATGACCCAAGTCGCCAACATCACAGCACCTCAAAAGCATGAAAGCCAAAGGCACACCGCCTCCAATGGATAAGGGGCAGCAAAATCACAGCTGCAGGTACGACTCTCACACAATGCAGCACACACACATAGCAATCACGGCACATCCACATGGACGACAATGTGGGACACAGTGCAACTCTTATACTGCAGAACAGAGCACACAACTGGGTCCGCCTGTGCATAGAAAATGGCCAATCACATCTGACATAGCAGGAAACTGTGAGATGAAAATGTACGTGTACAACATCACTCACCTCATGTAGTCCAAATGTCCACTATCACGCATCAAATAGTCCGCCCCTCCCAAACAATCACAATGTACATTGTCATGCAGTCTGTATGTAAACTCGAACAATGCGTCAACATACATGCCAACACAATGTCAACAAGCATCGCCCCTTCACATTGCAGAGGGACAAACAACACCTCCAGCAGAGCAGACCTGACAACCTATCAGTGATGCTGAAGAGGACCTCCACACTTCCGACACCGACGCCCCACAACAGTCCATGGACATCCCAGGCAACAGAGCTCCAGGAGCTGGGCAGCACCACTGCATCGAGGATACACCACCCCCTGCACAGACAACACAGCTGGACGCACCCACCACCCCGGCTGGCTCCCAGCAGCCCACCTAAGCACACATCCCATTCCAAGATCAGCTGTCAGACTGCCAGAAGGGGCTGGCCGAACAGGTGCGGGTGGGGTACTACCTCATGGAAGACGAACTAGATCACATATGTGGATGTCCAAGTCCCATCAGGGACCACCTACACTCCCCAACGGTGACCCACACTGCGACAGACACATGCCTTTGCACATTTCCAGTACTGAACCACACCCAGAGCCACGGGACAGTCACCCACACCCCCACGCCGGACTGGTGTACGCCGGCCAAGTTCACTCCACTTACGTATTGAGTGGGGGACGATAATGCAACATGTGCAATGTCCCACCCTCTGCCTGCGGTGACATGGCTGCGTCCTCTGTACACGGCACAATGTAAGGTTATGGGGCCATGGCCCTAATGCATACATCATGAGCACACGGACACACACATATAGTTCGTTGTACTGGCCACGGGCACGTGCGCTCGACCCCTTTATTGGCATGGTCACATGTACAGTGACGCATGTGCTGGATGTGTGTGGGGTGAGTGTAAGCCAGCCCTCATGGAGTCGTTGGTGCCGGCAACAACTTGAACAGTGATCACAATTGAAACATAAAACACCAGCACAACAGAAACAACTGTGAAGCATCATGGTGGTAGCCGGAGGGAGTACAATGTTCACCCAACATGCAAGCAGAATGTTCCTTGATTTGTGGTGCACTGAGTTAGTGGCACCTGAAGAGCTGAGCAGGGTATCAAGCTGATTATGGCACCCACGACACGTGTGAGCAACTCTGACAGTCTGGCAGTAAGACACTTCCGAATCTGGCACCTGTCGTTTGGAGTTGGTCCTGGCGGTGGTGGTGTGTGCATCCTGGGGTGATGCGACGTCCGGGCAGGCCAGGTCTCGATTTGATGTGTGAGCCCAGGTGGACCGCAGTTGAGGCCGGAGGCAGCGGACAGCGCAGGGCCACAGACACATGGCGTTGATGACCCCCAGACCATCGACCCAGAGGCCATCCAACATTCTATCAGACTGGGGCCATGGTTTGAGCTGCACAGAGTTAGTGGCCCCGGATGCACTGCGGCCGGCACAGGCACACCGCCATGGGACGGTGACTTGCGGTGCAGTGAGATAGGGCCACGCGAGGTGAGTGGGTCCTCGTCGATGTCGAAGGTGAATGTAGCGGAGGTTTGCAGGGGACAGTGGAGGGTGTCCTCCAGGGCATGATGCAGAGGGCAGGAGCCGGCCGGAAGCGGCAAATGGAGGAGTGGAATGCTACAGCCTCGTTTTGGCCACATAGTCAGTATCACCGACATGATGATGAAAACAACCCCCAGTCCATGGACTCAGTCACCAACAAATCTCAAGAAGAAAGTGTCCATGGTTGTCGGGGAACAGACTTAGTGGCACCGGAGCTGAAAGGGGATTCAGTCTGTGATGAGGCCAGTACAATGACATCAGGTCTGCCATAAATGAATCATGACTGAGTTTCCAATGTGTGCCCTACTCGACCGATGTGTAGTCCGGAGGCAGTGGCCAGCGCGGGCCAACCGCTGTTCAGCAAGCTCCTCCTGGAACACTGACACACGGCGTTGAAATGGCATGTGGGGATGACTCGTGGTTGACCGAGACAGAAGCGACAGAGCTGAGCGGGTGTTTAGTCAGCGACTATGCCGTGTCCTGCCTGGTACGGACTGGCATGGATTTGTGTGTGACCTACTCAACCGCAGTGTAGGCCGAAGGCGTAGTCATCAAGGGCCCACAGACACGTGTGGTTGGATGCCATGCACATACTTTGTGTCACCACATCGAAGGGAGTATAGTGAGTTAAACTCAGCATAGATATGTGTACTCGGCCATTGTGTAATCAAGACTCAGTTCCAGATGTGTGACCTACTTGACCACAGTGTAGGCCCGAGGCAGCGGTCAGCAGGGGCCCACAGCCACGTGTCGTTGGCCCGCGATGCACAGAGTCAGTGACACCAGAGCAGTTGTCGGAGGTGTTCGATCACCTCCGTAACGATGATCCTTTTCTCCTCCGGACTGAACCGCGTCTTCCTCTTACTCGTCTCCTTGCGTACATTGATATGAACTCCGCCATGCAGAAAACAAGACTCAGTTCCACATGTGTGACCCACTCGACCGCAGTGTAGGGCGAAGGCAGTAGTCAGCAAGGTACCACAGACAGGTGTAGTTTGAATGCTATGCACAGAGTTGGTGGCACCACATCCAAGGGAGTACAGTGATATAAACTCAGCCATAAGGTGTGTACTCTGCCATTGCATAATCAAGACTCAGTTCCAAATGTGTGACCTACTTGACCGTAGTGTAGGCCGGAGGCAGCGGTGGAGTACGTCAACGAGAAAGGAGTAAAGCTGGCCTGTGTCGCGGAGGCCGTGATGGTCTGAGGAGGCTGCCAAGGTCGTGGGCTTCGGCCTTGGAGCTTGCGCCGGCACATGGTGGGCCCTCTTCGACACACGCCGGTGTTGGCAGGTGAGCAATGAGGCCTGGCTGCGCAGGGGCGGGCATGACGGGTTCGGGGACCAGCGGCCCAGGGTGCAGCAGGCGCACAGGATCGCAGGCCACACCGCTCACGGCGACGGCGTCGGCCTCGTGGCGGGGTGGGAGGCACCGCCCTGGCAGACACGTTGGGCATTCCGGAAGAGAACCACGCCCAGAGGTACGTGCTTTTTATTCACACCCCTACGCTGGCCTGGCGTCCTCCGAGCCAGCCCACTCCGCACACGCTTACAGGGGGGGGACGTCACAAGCTACATTTCAGCGATCTTCCCCACTGGCTGGGGTGACATGGTTGCGTCCACTGTCCACTACACTCCAAACACCAGCAGTGCATGTAGACATGGCTATGTCGGTGGTCTGCATACTGCAGTCTGTCCAGCACATCTCCGCCACACTTGGCATTGTGTACATTCTCATTCATGGGTCACTTGCCTCCTTCGCACATGCCTGGTTCCCACCTCTCCCCACATTCCAGTATTGTGTGGCTGAGGTGCCATGCCGTTGATGGCTCATGTACATGCCTAACCAAGGTTGCCACAGTAAGTTGTGCTGTCGTGTCTGGTGGGGGGGCATGTTGTTTGGCATGTTGTATGTGATTTTGTGACATGTGCAGTGCCAGAGTTGTGAGTTGTATGATTGTGGGTTTGAGGTGTGTGGTTTGTTCATTTGGTACTTGCCAACGAGCAGTGCATTCCCATGGGTGCCATCCTGGAAGCGCTGGTTGATGGTGGACTGTCGGAAGATGAAGGGATCATGCATACTGCCTGGGTAGTTGGCTATGACATTGGTGAGGAGTCCCCTGTGGTCCACTATTGCCTGCACGGTGATGGGATGTGTGTGCTTTCTGTTGCGGTAATTGTGTGCGGTGTTGGCAGGGGGCACAAGTGGGACAAGTGTGCAGTCGATTGCCCCCGACACGTGCGGGGATCCAGCTATGGCGTATAGTCCTTGCTTGGTCTCCAGCTGTTCCTGCGCATAGTGGGGGACGTATGGGTGCTGGGGTCCCTAGCTGGTGAGGGCATCCAGGACTGGTGTGAGGAACTTGGATGGGGCTGGCTGTGAGACTCCTCCGACTCGGATACCAGAGGCCAACAGGTGCAGCACAGCCAGCAGCTTTGTCTGCGGAGGGATGTTGGTTGTCCGCTGTGTTGGTACCGTCAGCCTGTGGGCAATGATGTTCAGGATGCGGAGGATGGTTGTCCTTTTGGGCCTGTAGTGGGATTGGCATAGTCTGGTGTTAGGTCTGTGGGGCTGGTGCATTTCCTGAAGGTCCGCTGTCTTTGTCTGCACTGCCTCTGTGGTGATCCGGGGGGGAGGGGCGGGGGGTCCGTTGGGGGATGGCGGTCCTGGGGGTGGTGGCGGTGGGTGTTGTTGCCCTCTCGGGGCTCCGGGGTGCATGGTGAGTGGCTCCATGGCATCTGTTGTTCTTCAAGTGTGGCTGTGGGCTGGGCTGCCTTTTCTTGTGCAGGTTGACGTCCGACTTTGCACCAGGTCAGAGCAGGTGTTAATTTCCTGCTGGTAACGCGCCGTATCGCCTGCTTTGTGTTCCTATCGCCAATGTGGCTGGTCGTTGAGAATGTTGCATTGTGGTGTTGTCGCTGCTTTTTGCTCGGGAACGCCTACTCTGCACCTCATTAGCGTTAGTTGCCGGGGTCATCTGTGGCGATGTTTTTTGCGACTACTTTTGCAGGAAAAATGGTGTTATGGGCTGTTAGCACCAGCTTGTGAATGGGGCGAAAAATTTAGCGCGACTTTGGATGCATTAAAGTGCCGATAACTCGGCGATAGCTCCTTGAGAATATGCCCCCATGTTACTAGTCATCCACGTGAGAGTAGGACACTGGCCTAGGGCATCCAGCTACCAAGATGTTGACCATACAGAGACAGATGTCCTACCAATGCCACCACCTCATTTTTGTTTGTATTTTTATTTTTAAATAATTAAGCAACATTGAGTCAGAAACTGCAGCAAGGCATCCTTAGATGTTGCTGCGAGACAGATCAGAGTTTCCATCCCCCCTTAAAATGGCAAGACCACCTGGCATATCACATACAGGATAAATTAAAGGATCTTTTGATTCTTTCCAAAGGAAGCATATAAATGTTGAATCAAGTGGGATTTAACGAGGAATTGCCTGGTATCCACCTGCCAGTGGATTGAGTGTTGACTGATGTGGGGACAGAATAACCATTTAACTGCAATATGATAAAAAGAAGACATCCATCTCAGTCCCATGCTGTCTTTCTAGGAGAGTCAGATGAGACACATATCATAAGCTGCAGAGAGAGCAAGATCGCTCAAGGAAATTATTCCTCTCTGAGCCAAAATCATGCGCAGTTCATTTTGGACTAACCCAGAGCAACTTCTGTTCCTTGATGAGACTTGTATCCCACTAGAGCAGTTTAATATTGAATTCTGTGCAATAGGCAACAGTGTTTGGCATTAAACCCTCTCTCCACTACCTCAGCATTAGATGGTAGTAAGGAGATGGGACTGTAGTTACTTAAGTTCGAGCTAAAAAGGAGTAAAGGAAATATGCTAACCTTTTTCAAGATCGGGGATCCAAAGCGATACTAAAAGATTAATACATCAGACTGCTTAGTACCGGGGCGATGCCAGCAGCTGATTACTGAAGGATAAGTGCAGGACAGGGTTCACCTGCAGAGCTAGGTGTAACTGCTTTGATTAATAGAGCACTGAGCTTTGATATGAAAAAGATAGATTCTGGTAATGTATTCTTTGGTCAGATGTCGTATTTGAGTGATCAGCTTCTCACTTGGAAACACAAACAGGACAATTCAATCTCAAGAGGAATGAGTCATAAATATATTGGATTTTGGCCATAGAAAAAAAGAGCAATTCACAAAATATGAGAGATGGTAAAGCTTTATTTGGGTGCTCAAAGGATTAGAAAACTCAATGACTATTAGAATTATTTCTTGGGAGGAGTCACTTGCCTTTGCCAGGTGGGATGAGTAAATTGGGAGCCTGCCTTCCAAATCTCTCTTTTATAGACTTTCAATGTGACCAAAGAATTAGGGTCTAATTACAAGTTTGGCGGTCCCATGTGGCACTGTTGGCTGTGGGACCGCCAAACCCACAGTGAGACCGCCTGCCAGATCAGGAGTTTTTTCCTGGTCTGGTGGGTGGTCCTTTGGCGGTCTGAGAGCGGCGCTCTGTCAGCCTCATAAAAGAGCCACACCGTGCAGAGTGCCGACTGCACCTTCCTGCACGGTGTGGCATACATGAAAATGGCAGTGAAATGGCAACTCAGAATATGCCCGACAGTGCTGGCTGTGGCACTGCCAGCATATTTCTGCCATTTAAAGACCACCGGCCCAGCGGGAACGTTGAGCCTGGCGGTGCCGGCGGTCTCGTGGCAGTCTGACCACCGCACTCGTAATACTGCAGGTGGTCCTGCAGTGCATTCGTCATCGGACTGCCACCTACTCTCATTGGTCTGTCTTGATGTGAAGGTGGAAATATCTTTTCGTTGGCTTTCAGTAATTGCTTTGATATGATTAGCTGTCTGTTCTGATATTTACCATGAAGAAACAAATTAAACTGAGATAGCAACATTTCTACGCACTTTTTATCCAGAAGTAAATGTATTATATTGTTATATACAGCGATACACTAATAGCGTAACAGTCAGACAAAAAGGCGAGAATCCATAGTAATATGCAGGTCTCACTTGAAAAGAAAAGCCACTGTTGGTTCAAATAAAAATTGCAGGATTTTAGTTATAAAAATATATAAAGAAATATACATAAAAAATAAATTATGATGCCATCATAAAATGTAATGTATAGCTTCAGTAGGAAGCACACTATATGCCCCTGTTTTATAAATGTTAAAGCCTTGATTCTGACTTCTTTTTTTTTATTAAGCATGGTATGAATGGACTCCCCAACTCTTTCATGGGAACACCTTTGTGCTCTATTTTATGTAAAACTGTGCTAATAAACCAGCTATGCTTAAAACAGTCATTAAATACTAGAAGAGTAGATTCTGCTGGCTCCCCTCCCATGTCTGATGCTGCAGCCATCTGACATCTCATAGGTGAGTCAGGTGTGAGGAATGTACGTCCTGAGCTCCAGGGTTTCACTGGTCTGAAGGTGATATGGGATACTCACTTTCTGGGTCTGAGTCATCATCAGGGCTGGGTGACTGTGCACAGCAAAGGAGCATCTGCGTGCTGCCTGTCACACGGCTCTTTCACAAGTGTGTCCTCATAAAGAATTCCCTTGGAGTGCTCCACGCCGCTGGTCATGGGGGCGCTGAGGGCACAGAGGCACACTCTGCACACCCCGCAGCAGAGTTTAGAGCAGAGCTGGTGGAATTGCATTTGAGAGTTTATCGACTCCCGCCTGTGACTGATTGCTACAGAAATGGCTCTTCTCTGCCGCATGTCACAGAGGGGCATATGTACAAGCCCCTATCACCATCACAACGTCACTTCCAGTGACGTTGTGGTGGCAATAGGGGCCTCACCTTATTTACAAGGCAACGTTAAGCCACTTAACGTGGCTTAACGCTGCCTTTAAATAAGGCCCCCTTTCACGCTATGCTTAGCGTGAAAGGGGTGGGCAGTGGGTGTTGCGGTGGGCATTCCACAGCAACACCCATTGTTTTTGACTCTGCCCCCTATTTACAAGGGCAGCGTAAATAGGAGGCAGCGCCAAAATTTAGACCAGGGAAAACCTGGTCTTAAGTTGGCGAAACGAGGAGAAATGCTTTATTTCTCCTCGTTTTTTTCCATGTGTGGTGCCTTGTGCAGCACACATGGAAAAAGCAAAAGGCCTTGGATTGTTTATGTACAGGAAGGTGACCCTTCCTGCACATAAACAATCTTTAAAAAAAAAAGACATTTTGTGACTTCCATGCACACATAGAAGCGACAAAATGGCATTTCAAGATTGTTTATGTGCAGGAAGGTAGACCTTCCTGCACATAAACAATCTTCCCCTGCACGCAGACACCCTTGCACTATGGTGCAAGGGTACCTGCGTTGGCGCTATACTGCTAAGTGTAGCGCCAGCGCAGGGGGAAACGCAAGGCTGCTCCATATCCTTGTAAATATGGTGCAGCCTTGCGTTTCTGAAGTAGCGGAGTGAGGCGTTAAGCCATGACGGCTAACGCCTCACTCTGCCACTTCCTTGTACATATGCCCCAGGGTGTGGTATTTCTCGCTTTCACAATCACTATAATAGTAACAGGGTTTTCTATGATTCCAGTCATATTCGAGGCAACAAAGAGAACATTAAAATTGGCGACTTTAAAGGTTTATACTCGTGTACAAGCTTTATTTTTTTACTTTTCACTTTTTAGTTTCCTGAGTTCTGGGCATAGACTCTCCGAGAGCCGAAATGCAAGAAAATGGCACTTAAATGTTTTTTCAACTGGTGAAATACTGCAGAGACAGTGGTAACTATGATTGAAGTAATCAACCCATAACAAAAGTGTTTTTGGACTGATTACATCTTTGGATCCATTTGATTAAAGCTTGCCCACAGATGTGTGCATGCGCTCAGGACTGATTCTGTAATGTTCTGGTCAAGAAGTGTTCGGGGGCTATTGAGGGCCCATTGAATCTTATTTATTTATTTACACTCGGTTCTTGAGATAACCAGTGAAGAAAGTTTGCTAGATGTCACGGCTCTTTACTGCTCAGTGTAGTGCAACTGATGACGTTTTAAACACTGGTCGTACAACAGAAAGTAATGCGGGGACTGCACTCCATCTTTTAAAGTTAGAAAGGCGTACGCCAAAGATGTGTACTCGCCCTCATTCTCTTTCTTCTTTATACAAATGGCCTGGAAAATGTGTTGATCAACTCTGGGGTTGATGTGCCATGTGTGAGGACAAAGGACATGCCCGCTTTATAATACGCGGACGACGCGGTTCTTCTTGCCAGGACGGGCGATGGCCTAAAGATATTAATCTCTAGTTTTGTGACTTTTATGAAGGGGCTTGATTTAGAGACCAATTTTACTAAAACAATTTCAATGGTTTGTGGCCCTAGAAATACTAAAGCTTAAACTCTAAATATAGGAGGAAGAAAGCTGGATAGAGTGAGTTCCTTCATATACTTCGGCTTGGATTTTGATGATGCCTGCACGTGGTCCTCTTATCTTGGAAGCAGGTTAGCACGCTTTGCTCATGCAATTGGCATCACCTTTTCCTGTGCTGCTTGTATTGGACAAAAACCAGTTGAGCCAATACTGGAAATTTATAAAAGGGACTGTATACCAAACGTAACATATGGTATGGGTATTTGGGGCTCCGGAGATGTTGGGGCCATCCAGGTAGAGGAGAACTGGTTTAGTCGACGCCTGTTGGGAGTCCCCCCTTCAACTTCACACCACTGCTCACACCCGGAATTGGGGCTGGACTATCTTGAAGATGCAATTAACATTGCCCCTTTGACCCTATGGTGCTCTATATGGGCGAATAGTGAAGCTGACCTCAATGATGCTATTATAAGAGATTGCCTTTCTTGTGACTATGGTCTTAAAATACCATGGTTGAAGTATATTAGAGATTCTTTTCTACCTGGTTTGTACCCATTTATTTGTGAACCCTGAGGCCATAATAAAAAAAATAAAGCCTGTGCTCAGAATTGCTTCTTAAGTCATAGACTGGGGACTAGGGAGGCAGTAGAGATGCAAAAACCAATTGTGAGAGACGATTGTGTAATTCAGATGTCTGAAGGGACGGCACCTTATTTATCTTTTGTACAGAAAGTTTACAAACGTACAATGTTGACCAAATTTAGATTGGCCTCAATACGTTGGTTGCTTTGTTTCCTGCTAGGGCAATATTCCTCCTCAGATATATGTTCTTGCCCATGTGATGAGAACTCACCCCAGTCTTTACTGCACTTTGTCTTTTTCAGCAGATTTTACCTTCCGTATAGCAGGAAATGTTTCCTGCCTTTATTACGTAGGTTTAAATTTTCTAAATGCAAAGCTGCCCTCTTTTTTAGGTCTCGCCTGAGCCAGCGCATGCGCTGCTCTGTCGAGAGTTTTAGTAAGCGGGTTTTGGAAGTGCAAACAGTGGCTTTTGCTGGCGACCAGCTTGCGTTCACGCGAGCGTGCACGCGCGATCAGGCGCTATATGGCTTCCCTCGCCATCTGGACGCTCGCGTGAACGCAAGCTGGTCGCCAGCAAAAGCCACTGTTTGCACTTCCAAAACCCGCTTACTCACGATTACTTTCACTTTCACGGCCGCGCGGCCGTGTCAGTTTCACGGCCGCGCGGCCAATGCTTGTTATTTCAAGCAGATAGGTGAGTGGGTTAGTGGTTTTGACATAAAGATCACTCCTGTGCGACACCAAACTGCTTCGCAGATAGGGTCATAACACACACACCTCTGCCAACCACGCACTCCCCGGCGGTGTAAATAAAGTGCGCTTCGAAGCGTCCAATGGACTTTAAAGTGCTATGTAAATGTTGCAATGCAGACACTCTGCTCAAAAAATGGGTGGCCACTTTCTATGAGTGAGGTTAATCCAAAGCCTTTTGGGTGTAGAATCCGTTTTCTATTTCCACCCAGTCCTTACTAAAGCAAGGAGAAGGGGCATGCATGAAGCGCCAAGAGTCCCGAACTCTTCATCACATTCCGCGCACAGCTGCGCGTGCTCCCTTCAAAGTGCTGTTTGTTGGCGCTGCTTGAGGCGGGATGGCGCCGCTAGTGTCGGCCCTTCTCTCGTCGCAGCTTTCATCCTTTGCATAAAAACATCATAATCTCGCGTTTTAACGCTAGACAGAGTGTTCATGAAACTCATAAACAGCCGCCCCGTGCCACCCCTCGCGGCGCCATGGTTACCGCATAATCAGGCCACCGGGTGAGAGTTGAGCGAAAAGTTACCGTCTAATTAGCAGGAAACTTTTATTCCAGCAACTCTCGGCTTCTACTGAACGCTGCTGCAGAGACTGTCTTTAGAAGACTCTCTCCCCCACCAGCGTCACGGTGAGCGAGCCTTTATTACCTGGTGGGAGAGGTATTTGTACAGCGCACATTGTCAGCGGGATGGCCTCGCAGCGCTATCAGATGCTGGGATGAACTCTAGACTTGACTCTGAGGGCTCCACCCAGAGTCTGGGGGGGTCTGAGTGCCTGACACTGGCAAGGGAGGTGCCAAAAAATAAAATGTTCCCCACTTCCCAGCGAGAGATCTCGGCCATTATCTCCACAGGGTTGTGATAATTGACACCCGTTCTCTTTCCTTCTGTCACGTGCCTGGCCCCTTTGGCGCTCTTTTGAGCCACTCCACAGCTCTGTCATGTACCTTCTTTCCTGCAGTATTTATCAGTTCAGATCTTGAGAGCTGCACGCCACTGAGAAAAGACAATAACGGGTGATAAGTGACCCCCGCTGATGTTACCCGATTGGTCCCTTGGTGGCCCTCTGTGTACTGATACAAGGACTGGACTGCGCCCTCTTGTGTGGGAGGACTGGACCTGACACGTTAGATTCGATGGTAGAAGGAACCTGTTTTCTTCATAAGGTACATCACCTGAGTATGGGTCGGGTACCTCCAGGAGTTACTGCAGCGAACCGAGAGTGAGACACGTCATCACCGCCGCCATCGATGACGTCTGAAGCACCTGACACGTAGCACTCCTCATATCTGTCGACAACGAAACCTCGAACTAATGACATTCAAATACGTTTTATGTCTGCAGTTTACTGTGAGGCAGTGCTTAATTTGAGTCGGTGGTTTCCGGTGCTCGGTACCGGCACTTTGACAGCAGGTCACATGCTGGCGCTATTTGTCTAATTTAGAGATGAACACAACAACTCTTGTTTATTAATTCTTTATACGTTTAAAATGACTTCTACCTGCCACCCAAGTCATTCTTGTAGCTTTGGAGGGCTCGAACAGTCTGAATTCTCACACTTGTAGGAGTGTGAGAGTTAGTGGTTGTGCTGGTACTGTCATTGGCAGCGCTGGCGGGGGCAACGGGTGGTGCAAGCTGCAGTGGCCTCCTGACGAGGGTCATGCACAAATTAAGCCCTGCTGTGGCGTCGTTTATTTACACAATGACAACGCAAAGCCAAGGTTGTGGGGGATTACATATGGGCTCCAGATTTGCCTCACGCGCACTTATGCCCCACTAAGGATTGCTAAGATAGCTCAGTAGGTTCATCCATTGCTTAATACATTTTCTCAGGCACTGCATATTGTGTGTGTCAGAACGGCCTTTGGGGGTGCTTCCCGTGCTGTCCCTGATGTGTGTGAGCAGGGGAGCTGGCCCTGTTGCACCGCTGTGCCCTTTGTGTGTCTGTGTGTGTATGCACGTGAAGCTTGCACGTGTGCTGCCCATTCTGTGCTACTTCAGAGTGAAGGACGCGCACATAAACACTGCAGCCGATGCTTCCCTAGTCTGTGTGAGGAAACTTGCGCTGCAGCAGCACATGCTGTGGTCTGCTCCTTGTGTGATATCAGTGAAGGAAGTGCATCCTGAATGTTACCTGTAACCAGGGCCATTGGAATTATGCGGTAGGGAGCACCAAATTATGTGGCAGGGTTTACTAAATTCTGCGGCAAGAAGAGCCAAATTATGCGGCATAATGCTCCACATTTTTT
The DNA here is from genome assembly GCA_963921515.1 of Calotriton arnoldi. Lineage (NCBI taxonomy): Eukaryota > Metazoa > Chordata > Amphibia > Caudata > Salamandridae > Calotriton > Calotriton arnoldi. The sequence goes on along the minus strand of CAWUFW010000967.1, from coordinate 411,269 downwards.
TATTACTATTACTTCATTCGTTTGTAGTTTTTACACATGGTAGTACTGACTGGGCAAATATTTCACCTCATGATTATCAGTTTAACAACCAAATACAGAAAAAAGCAACCAAAAGATGACCAGTTAACCTTTGCAAAGGGCCTACCACCACACGAGAACCCACGTCACCACTTTTTAGTAACGTTTAATCTGTTTGAGCTAGATACAGTGATACTTAAAGTACGGCCCTGGGGCTGCTTGCGGCCCTCTTGTCCTTTCCATGGCCGCCCCCCCCCTGTGAATGGCAGCACGAGCTGCTGTCTAGGTGCTGAGCACTAATATTCAGAAAGAAATGTTAAATAAACAGCCAAGCATTTATTAACCTGCAAATAAATGCATGCCCGTTTATTTAACATTGTTTTAGACCTCCTTGCACAATCCCTGACCCACCCAGACCCACTGCCGCCACCCTGCTGGCATCAGTGCGGACCCCGGACACACCACAGACCGTACTTTGTGGCCCATGGGCAAATGTTTGAGAGTACCCATGAGCAGAAACATTTTTTTGCAAAATCTGCAGAGTATGCAACAGATGATGGATTATGTGGCAAATGTGGTACATCCATAATTATGCGAAAAAAGCCATGGCCGCAGAATCGCATAATTCCATTGGCCTTGCCTGGAACACAGCTTTTCTACACGTGAGTGCAGCTTGCGCTGCTCTTGTGTGTTCTCATCCTCTTCTTTCAGTTGTAATTCTTTATCGGAATTTTACACGTTTCATTGTACATTTCACAACCAACATTCCAAGACATTTAGTAACATTGTCTTGATATGTTAATGTCTAGATTATAATGATAACAACGGGACGGTCAAACACTCAAAAATAGGGGTTTGCAAATTGTGCACTTTTGAAATTGAAATTTTGGAAAGTTATGAGAAATGACTCTTGATTATGAGAAATGTAAAACACATCTAGTCGCATTTCATGCTAATAGTGTACACACACAAGCACCTCAGAACTGCTGCTCGCGTTCTGGTCGTTTGCATTTTCTGCATGTGCTCCTGCTAAATATTTGCCTGCGCATAATTACCTGACGTGGTGTAATGGCATAATTTGGGGAATTTCATGTAACAAGTGTAGGTCTGTCTACTCAGATGGTGCCACCGTGTGTCTCACGATTTTGGCCCTCATCACACAGTCACTCGTGAGCAGAGACGTTTTAAGGCACGGGGAAATTGGGCAATTGCCCAGGGCCCCCACTTTCCAAGGCGCCCCTGGGAAAGTGAACTTTCTCTCTATTTCCCATCCGCCTATTTCTCCATCTCAACCTTTACAGTTTTATTCAATATTCTTTGGCATCACGGGGCTGGAATAAACTGAAAATCGGCTATAACATACAAAGCTGTTTCCGAACAGGGGACCCTAAAGTATGTTTTGTCCGGGGCCCCCAAAATCCTTAAGATGACACTGCCCGTGAGGAGCCGAAACATCATGGTGGCAGCAAGAGGAGCTGGAAACCGCTGAAAAGTGTGGATTTCCGATTCCTCGTTCGAGGCGTCAGCAGCCGATGCCCATTAAGAGGTTGTCTTGTGGATTGTTACCTGCCTTGTTATGTTGGCCTAGGCCTGGCTGCCATGCTGCTTCTCTTTGCGCACGTTACACTGAGCCGGGCCTTCCTCGCCCTTTGCTCGTGCCAAGTTCTTTTGCACTGTCTGCATTTTCTGTTGTTCACCTTTTTGGGCTCAGTCTGCACAAACATGTACAAGGTCGCATAACAATGTATTCTGGTTCTTCCTGATATGGCCAGTCTCGCGCACCCAGACATAACATTATGTGCAATTGCCATGAAGAATTTGATATGCTTTTAATACTGTGGTTTACTAGCGCTAAAACACACTTGGAGAAATCCCTTTCAGTGAGAAGAGCTATGATGTCCTGCTGATGTAATTCTGCATCTAGAGACTGAGGTATGGGGGTTCGCTAGCCAAAGCCCAGAGGTCTTCTATTACTATAATAAACTATCTTACTGCAAGGGGAGGGTGGTAATGTTATTTATACGTTTATCCACTGAGCTCTGAGATGCTTTCCCCGTTTGTATTCTATGGAATTGTAACCATGCTGCTTATATTAGTCATATGCATTATGCTATTAGTACTGACACGTGTACTGTACATTAGAGCACGTAAGTTGGAATAAACATTTTAACCTATCCAGTGTCTCTTACTACGCACCTTGTGGACAAGTACGAGTGAGTGACGAAAGAGTGTTCTTGCTTCTGTGAGTCCTGAGATAAAGATACCGTGTTCTGGGTTGTCCAAACATTAGTACTTGGGTGCTAATGGGATGCTAAGCTAGTTGGGTTGGGGTTTTTGGGTGCTACGGTATATGGTGGCAAACCACTGTATTCCGGGGTCCCATTTTCCTGTGCATAGCTCTGTGTATGTGCAGAAACCTTATGACAAGGTGTGAAAACACCCAGGACATGGCAGCAGCTCCGACAATTTTTGTGTTTTCTTCTTTTCGGAGGGGAAATGGAGGTCGATGGGGGCAAGGCACAGGAACAGACGGGCCGCACAGGTAGGTCAGCAGAAAGCCTCACCCCCTCCAAAGCCACGCTCCTGTCTCACAGGGCAAATTTTATTTTCAAGTTGGCAGGTCTGCAAGTATAATACAAAATCACTGAAATTATGTGAGATTATGCCAGAGTAATGGAAATTTTGTCAGCACAATAGCACCAGTATTCTCTTCTGCACATTGCCATTTTCACAGCTATATTTTTTTTGTTTAAGAATGCTTTATTAGAAACACTGAATAAATGTGGATGCTCACTTCGGTACGTCAAAGTTGAGTCCCCCCCTTAAGTGTAGGGTGTTGGCGGCCCTCTTACATAAACACACCACATCCTACATTTACAAAACTCTCCTAAGCAATTGTAGGTAACCCATGACACATCTCAGGGAGCAGTGGGAATAGGAATTGGGGCTCTTGGAGGATGCTGTTTGGGAGGAAGCGTATATATACTCCAGAGACGCAGCCATTAGGGCGTTATTTCAACGGGTACAATGTAAGATACTCCACTGGGCATACTTCAATAGGATGAGGTTATAGAAGATGCGTAGGAGTGGAAGTGATAAAAGCGTTAGGGGCTACCACATGGCTGGTACCCAGCTCCATTACCTGTGGTTGTGCCCACACCTTAATACAATGTGGGGCAGCTTACAGCGTAAACTGAGAGAAACCACGGGGAGGACATTAACCTTAATCAACATGTGGTGGCCCTGGGTATATGGGGGACCAAACAATCCCTAAATACAAGTTGCTATTTTGTAATACAGCCCAACTGGTGGCAAAAAGAAAGATAGTCATAGCGTGGGGAAGCACACCACTCCCGACTCTCACTGAATGATCCGGTAATATGAATTGGTGCATTTGAGCTGAAGAGATGGTATATTAAGCCTGGGGCTATCCCCAAAAGTTCATCAAGATAATGGGTTCCCTAGCAGGAAACCCAAGAGTATACTTGTAAGAGAAACGTACCCATGACCAAAATGTACGTAAAAGAAGGGAAGGGAGACCTGGATGGAGGTTTGGATAAAGGTCTGGTTGTGGCCCTTAAACGTACTATACATCACTATATATATCTCATTATGACTATGCTGTGGCATGATGAGGCCTGTACACAGAGATTATCACTTCGAGTAGTTTGAGTACTTGGATATGTACATTTCAATAAAAAGAATGCTATATTAACGAATGAAAAAAGCAAGCAACATACAAAGTCATACATTACCCGATAAAGCACAGAACAATCAACTACTGCAGTTATAATTACAGAAAGGTATACCTAAGGATTTTAAATATCACATCATAACTGATACATAACAGCTATATGCAATTGTTGTTTTTATGAAGAAAATATACTCCAATCATTAGGAATAAGCCTTTTTTTAAAAACTTTTAATAGATTATTTGGAAAGAGACGAAACAAAAGGAAGAAGAAGAGAAGAAGCAGAAGAAAAATATAATAACAAATGATGAGTCTTATACAGGAATTAATTAGAGACCTAAATACAGAAAAATTCAAAAACTGTCCAAACAGGATTCTGTAATACTTGTTTGATAATTATACCATTGTAATCATATATAAAACACTAGTGTACTGTAAGAATACATACATTCTTACATGAGAATGATAAATTAGGGAGGTTCAAAAGCTACAGCCTTTGAAGAAACCATTTCAGTATATTTTGAATGGAATGAAATCAAGGGCATCCACAGCATGTCCCTTGTAATAATAATTTCAGATTCGCTCTGTGCAGCCTGTGATTGTGACAAATCATATTCCACCATTTCGCAAAAGTAATATGATTGGTATTTTTCTAGTTAGATGTGATTACCTGTAAAGCAATAGTAATTAGGAGACCCCCAAACTTCCCACTTAACACATTAGTAGACCATATGTTGGAAGATCCTCCAAGGAAAATGTGCAATCTGTTGAAAGGTAACTTGACTGAACATATACATTGGTAATCTTTTCACAAATCTGAGTCCAAAATAGTCTAAACTTGTAACAGTCAAAAAACATATATAGTACATCACTATTGCCCAAATTACAAGACCAACATTTGCTATCTTTAGAAACTTTCATCTTGTAAATAGAGTTAGGAGTTAAACAAAATCTATTGTGGAAGAAAAATTATGTTTGTATGGTAGGTGGTGAGTCGGAGGTCAAGTGGGCAAAATGTCATTCTGTGTAGAAATAGGAAATATCAGTTTCAAATGTTTTCCACACCATAGTTCAGCTTTGGATTTTGACCTATCAATCTCATATTTAACAAGCTATATATATATGTACCACAAGCCCCTTCAATTGACGTCTTCTTAAATTCAGATTTTGCTTCAGTAAGATGGGCTAAGGTATCATCCCTGTGACTAGAGGAGTATTATTCATGCTCTAGTTTGTTAAAGAGTTTCACCAAGGAAGAAGACTCTTCCTTTTCTTGGAAGGAATGTAGCTAATAATATGCTCTGTTACCTGGAACGAGGCCCAAATGATATTGAAATCAAAGTCTTGAATTGTTTAAACTCCTGAATAAATAAAACTCCTCTTGTAACAATGGATTATTAAATTGTCATCTATTTAAGCATGCGTTCTTGGACAGCATATCCAAATCCACAATAACAGGGCATTGATCCAAGACTAGAATGGCATTAAGCTTGGCATCTGTGAGGGACTTGGTACATACAATTCATCCTCAGCAAAATGTTCTGGAGTTGGAATGATGAACAGACGAATAAAAGGGGTGCAGCATACGGTCAGGGTTAAAGATTGTCTAAGTATTGAGTAACCCTCTAGGGGATATCTTTTAAAGGACTTTTAAATGTTATTGAGGATGTATTTTATGTTAGAGCATCTGTCAACAGAAGGATCCATTAACTGACTACAATAACCACCAACTATGAGATTTGCATTGGAACAGGACATAAGGTTTGATTATGTAGGTTATCAAATTTGTATGTCAACTCTATTAGAGCCAAATACATTTAAAATAGAAAGTGACACATCATTGATCTTTAAATTTAGAAACAACTATCATCTAAAGCCAAAGATTTATGAGAAAGGCAGGAGTTTGAACGATGTCACCAACTCAGCTTTTTTGAGAAAATGAATATCTTTTTTAGTTAAATGGGTTTCTTGTAACAATGCGATTTGAAACTTCAATCTAGATAAATGAGTATGGATTCTCTGGCTCTTTATTGGGTTATGTAAACCATTGACATTCCATGTGATGGCATGAAGACAATTCATTATAAAGACAAGTAACAGAACACATGTAACAAATAGCAGAAAATAAGGCTATTGTATCATGAACATTAAGTAAGACATTATTAATCACAGACTTTTAGGAGGAGAGAAAATATATTCCCTGCGGGGTGAAATGGAGAAAGATAAGAAGAAAGACAACAAAAAGGGGTTTATAAGGAAGACCCTTAGAGGACAAAGAAAGAGAATATGGTAAAATTACTTTAACCGTAGCACTGTAATTGTGACAGAAGGAAAACAATGAAGACGAGGAGTGGAGTTAATGCCTAATCAGGTCCATAATACCCCAAAACAAGCATTGGCATAGCCAATAGGTCTCAATTTTGGGACCTTATAAGTATTTAGTTATGCAGCACAATATCCTTGGTGCAACAACATCAACCGTTGCATGGCTAAAAACTTATAATGTCCCAAAAGTGAGACCTATTGGCTACTGCCAATGCTGAGGCAGAGTAAGCCAGGTATTTGCAATGCATTTGCGTTGCTTTACTCTGTATTTATCAAGCCACTCAGAGCCACGCAAGGGGCCTTGCATTGCTTGATAAATCGCATCGTAAGGGGTGCGTCACTTTTGCACCCCGTTGCGTGGTGCAAATGCGATGCAACGCTTTGATAAATACGGCCCTTGGTGTCAGTCACTGATGGGCTGACATGGCCAGGGCCTTGCGGAGAGGCTGCACCAGAGAGCGCCTAAACACACTGTTTATCAGGCCGGCGCTTTGGTTCACTACTGACACAAGACGCGCAGGCACCTGGCGCAAGCGGTGCTGGTACCGACCCGCAAAGACGGCTTGTGCTCTCGGGCTGGGTTCTCACCATAGGTAAGAACAGTTGCTACAAACTGTCTTGACTGGTGATACAATTTTAATGTAAAACTAACTTTCCAGACAGACTATGATGAAATAATGTTTGTACGTCCAAATGTTTGCTCCAAAGACAATTCAAATACATTGAGAAATACCTACGTCTCAGGATGGGGGAATGACATTCAGTCAGAACCCTTATTTATAATACTGCAGATATAAATTGAGTCATATAGCCACCAATACGAAGCTCAGTTCCGTAATCTGCGCAATGGATAACTCTTATTCTTTTTCTCAGTTTTATATAGCGTGAACTCGACCCGAAGGTGTCAGAGCGCTTTACACGAGCACCATTTGCATTACAGACCGAGTCCCACACATTCATTTTTAGTCAGGGGAGATTAAGTGATTTGCCGAGGATCACAGGAGATTTGAGCCTCCCGCTAGATTCGAACCTGGTTCCCCAGCATCAGCCACTATAGCCGTTAAGCCACATTACTTAACGGTGTAGCGTCACTGTACGTGTCAAATCCAACCACACTGAATCTTATACAGAAATGACACACATAACCAGTCTGAAACCTTGGCAGCTGTATATCATGTCTATTAGATGTGTAAAATTGGAAATGTTCTAGCTAAGCAAGACGAAGAGTGAGTCGTTGTTCGTTTTAAACTTAAACGTAAATTTACGGGCTGTGTCTCCACGCTATGAAACAAAGGAGTCGTCCTTTGTCTCCCTCTGCTGGCGAACAGCTGCACTGCACTTGTTGTTTCAATATTAAAGTGAAAACCCGTTAGAAGTCAAAACAATTATGACTTAACTTAAACTTAATATTCCCAGCGATTGTTTGCAAATATTATGCATTTTAGAAAAATGCCTCAAAACATTCTTCTTGTCGGCAATATATTTGAGTCACCACCAAAATGACCTTTTTATAGAGTGGGATGAAGCAGTTTTAAAGAACGTACCTTTCAAAATGTGTTGTTTCTTCAGACTGTGGGATGAAGAGCTGAGTCACTGATACCCCTGGTGCTTAACCTTATTCTTCTTGAAAATCGGTTCCCCTCTTCGCCTGAACTTGGCAGTTTCAGTCTGGAAGAATGCGCAGCAAGGGACTAAAAATACCCACATCAGAACAGGAAGTTGGTTTGAGGCAATTTGAGCTACATTTTAGAAAGCATATGGTTACACCATGTGACTTTACGTAGCAGACACCCAATGCAGTGAGAAGACTTTTCTGTGAAAAAGAAAGTATTGTCCTCATCAAAAACCCCGGCGTTGATGAAACTGAAAGGTCTTCTGTGACGCCATTTAAAGGAAAAGGAACGAGTTAAGAAGTATTTCGGAACGTTCCGATTTTATTAAAAGAAGAGCGAGAGAAACAGGCCGCATTCCGATAACAAGAGAGGAGCGGGGGCGAGGGCGAGCGAGCGCGGCAGCCTGCTCAGCTGACCAGACGCTCGTGCGTCATGGCCTTTTCCCCGCACGGCCGGCATATGTTTCCAATTATCGCGCACGCGTCTGGGCACGATAATGGGAAACAGATGTCGGCCCTGCGCGCGTAACCGCCCGAAAAAGGCTACGACGCACGAGCGTGTGGTCAGCTTTTGAAACCCCCTTACATAAAGTCTTCGCCTAGCAGCGCTTGAGCGCTACTCGAGGCTCGACCTAAAAAGATAGGAAAATGCTAGGAAAAGGAAGACTGAAGAAACAGCAAACAAAGATCAGGTGGACATACACTAGTAGAGCACGGATGCGAAAATGACAATTCTGGGGAAACAGGAGACACTTTGTGACAAGACAACAATAAGTGACGTGAAGTACAGCAACCAAAATTGCCAAGATGACCAAGGGACCTGTAAGATAAAAAGACAACAAGAAATAAAGGCATGACATTTCTAGATAAGAAAAAATAAACATGAAAATGATTAGAGAGAATATACATAATACATATTAAACACAGAGTATATGGAAGTCGAGTTTTGCCAATGTCCATTGCCTTTCCTTTATGAAGGTGGATAAATTCTCCTAATTGATTCAAAGTTTTGAAAGTGGTGATCTTATTCTTGTAGGTAAACTTGAATAAAAAATGGGTGCATCACACCACATCTACCATTCCTAGATCTCATAGTCAGAAACAAATCTAGAAACTTTTTTCTTCTTCTGTTTTCCATGCCTATTGAAAAATCTGGAGAGAAAAATATTTCTTGGCTGGACTATTGAATTTGCTTTTATTGTCTTTTGTTTTGCACCAAAAAGAACTTAAATTAAATCAGAGTGATTTGTATGGAACAACTATGATGCCACTAGACCATGAGGTACCACTCAACAATGGAATCTTGGGTCCAATGCAATGAGCCCTTTAGATGTTAAGAGCGTGGCTAACAATTTTGTGAATGTTATATTTTAGAAAATAACCACCTTTCAAGCTATTTGTTTCGCAGCATGTATTACCAAAGATGCACAGCTGATTATTGTCAATGAAGTGCTGCAAATGATCCGCAGTAAAAATTACTTTTTATATCCATAAACTCACAACAGTCATGTGTGTTGTTTGACTATTACGTGGATAATCGGCGACTGTCTCCTGAACAAGGGGCTACGGACCCAAAATTTGTACCCTGGCCAAGTAATCAAACTCCATCTTCCAGAGACAACAACAGTGCCAACTTAGATATTCACTTAGATGCTGACTTGTCACTGAGACAACACCCGGTCCTGGATATGGATGCAGAGTTACTACTCATGTCCCCTCAGCCCTATCTGGTGTCCTGAATATTACTAGACAGCCCCCCCCCACCCAAGATTTGTGAAAAACAACAGAAATGTCTGCATGAACCGCAACTCCTTTTGAATGCTATAATCCTAACTGGGCTTGACAATCTTCAATTGTTGAAAGTTATTATGCCTAGAGAATTCTAAGACAGATTGCTGGCCAAAGCCCACTGGCCACAACAGCTACTAGAGATAATACCACCTTGGCCACCTCTAGGGATGCACCATTGATTGCAATAATGTATGTCTGACCTACTGTAACTGATTGGACTGCAAACAAAACAAGAGAGAATCACCCTCTGATTATTTAGATTCATTAGATGATAGTTTTTGACATCTTCCTTGTACAGGAGGTGCAGGAGACATTTTCATTCTGGAGCACTGTAGAAGCTATGAGAGCACTGGAGTATTATTAGTGAGGGTCGGCAGAATACGAATTTGCCAGAATAGGTTTCAGTAGCAAATCATTGTGAAACCACTCAGGAAAGGATGGAAGAATGTACTGAAACAAAATGTATGTCTTTGCATATCCTTCTATCAGAGGGAGGGGCATGGATGGAGAAGGGGTAAGATATCTGAGGGGCAAATGGAGAGGTCAGGGAGACATTGTTCTGCCACTTGTTTCAATTGTGGATAGGTAGAACACTGAAAAAAGTTATCCGAACCAGCCTCAGGGAGCCACAAATTGCATGAAAAGCCCACCTTTCCTCCCCAAACCAACATGTGCCATTTTAGGACATACCTGAAGGAACCGACTGCTACATTCATGCTTTAATCCTGATTGATCAAAAGATGTCATATCGACAATGTGTTATTAATCGAAAGCCCACTTCGTGTTTCATTGATATTGGTGCTAGACGATCTGCCCTGAAACTTCTACATTTCCATCAATTGCTCTCTCAGGCAAAATGATTGATGCAGTAGGCATTACAAATACTTGTGTCCTGCTCTCTGTTATCCTCCGTCTGACTAGCTCTTTGGGTCGAATCACAAGCTAACAAGCTTGTATCCCAAGGCTCACATTTCCAGATAATTTGTTGGGGGAGAGGCAACTATGTAAACTGAACAATTCTACGGGCCTCATTTATGAGGCCCCATGCGCTGCAGCAATGTCACTTTTTGTGACGTTCTGTAGCGCAAGAGCCTGCTCCATATTTACGAGGCAGCACTAAGCCACTTTTTTAGGCTTAATGCTGCCTCGTAAATATCGTTCCCTTTAACACAGTTTTCTGAGTTAAAGTGGAGTGCAATGGGTGTTGCTGGGGGCGTACCCAGCAACAATCATGGCTTTTTGACACTGCCCCAGATTTACGAGAAATCGTACCTCTGAGGCAGCGCCAAAAACGTACGCCTCCCCAGGGGACGCGTAAGGGAGGCACAACGAGGAGAAATATCTTTATTTCTCCTCATTTTTCTAAGTGTTGCTGCATTCTGCAGCACACATAGAAAGAGGAAAAAGCCTCTTGTAATTGTTTTTGTGCAGGAAGGTTTCCCTTCCTGCACAAAAATAATCACCCTGCCACGCAGGCACCCTTGCACCATGGTGCAAAGGTGCCTGCGTTGGCGCATCGCAGCCCATTGTGCGCCGGCGCAGGGGAAAAGGACAGGAATGCGACGTATCTGATAAATACAGTGCATTCCTGCCTTTTTCTTTTGCTGTAGGGCAGCCATGCAGGAAGGCCTGCGGCGCTGCCCTATGGCAAAACCTCATAAATGAGGCTACTAGTTTACTAGTAATGCTGTCTTTTTGGGTGTTCCAATTGATAATGAAAATGCTGTTTTAGAGTTGCTATGTGAAACTAAATGTGCTTCTGTCACTAATGCTAATGCTAATATTGTCTCCCATAATATGATTGAAGTTTAACACAGAATCCCACGTTTTTCTGTTTACAACGTGCTAGTGATATAGGCAGTATTTTAACTGCTGGCCCAGTCAAGACATGACTGAATTCAATGAAGAAGCTTCCCCGCATACCTCAGTACATTCTCTGACCTATAACTGAGGAGGAAAGCATCCCTTTAATATTTGTTTGTTGAAACACAATGCTTTGACACCAACCATAACAAACTTAGTAAGGAAAGTTATTGGTTTTTGCAAGCTTCCTATGTTCCCATGTCCAGCTACCAGGTGTGGCCCATAAGTAAGGGTGGAGGGGTCCTGCCCCCTCCCTTTTTCAAGCATGATGAGTGCCGGTCAGGCGAAGGTCAGCATGACAGACACCATCATATTTGGCTCAGGCAGCCAAGTGCTTTAAATGCGCTAATGCACACAAGCCTGGCAGGCTGTAGCAAGCTGTGTTGGGCTGATGATTCCACAGCCCTGAGGGTTTAACCTCATCCACCTGGCAAAGCCTTGTGAGAGCCTCCCCCTCATGGCGAGGGGGAGCGTCACTCATAGACTCAGACCTGAGGACTTGCCCAGGGCTTACTGTCTTTCAGTGACGCCTTGTCACAGAGTGAGTTTGGGTCAGCAACTCTTACTGACCCTATCTCACTCTACGCCGAGTTAGAGAAGGTCCTCCTCGGGTTGACTGATCCATGACAAAGTCAGGCAATAAGAAAAGGCGAGATCTTCCGTCAGTCCCTTCCTTCCCTGAAGCCTCCAGAAACCACTGAGGCTTTTCTGCTTCTCCACCCAATTTCACTGCTGCTGTTTGTTGAATGTTGGGTGCATGTGTGTATGTATAAATGTATGTGTATTTCCGCAAGCATCCTGTGAATGGGTATGTTTGAGCGTTTCTTTGCTTGTGAATGGTGGGTGTATGTGTATGAGCTTGTGAAGAAATGGGTGTGAGTGATTATGCATGTGGATAAGTGGGTGTGAGTATGTGTGCGCTTGCAAGTGGATGGGTGGAAGTGAGTGTGCTCATGTCTGCTCGCCCCACTGCCCAGCCAGATTACGGGCCGTAACTACAGGCTACTTGTCTGAAAACACTTTTCAGTGCTTCCACTGCTCCCTGGGTGCGTACTTAATCCAGTCCTTGCCAAAAATGTTTCACAGGCCTGACCTTCCTGACTGTCTTACTGCAGAAGAGTGCACTTCAACTGATGTGTTTGGGTATGGCTGTGGTCTCAGAACAGTGTTGTTATCAGCAGCTGCAGCAGAGATGGTCACAATTTGCAACTGTAAAAGAATTGCAATTTGCAATTCCCTATTTTTAGGTCTCGCCTGAGCCAGCGCATGCGCTGCTCTGCGAGACATTTTGTAAGTGGGGTTTTCAAAGTGCTACCCCACACGCTTTTGCTAGCCTAGCGCTTGCGTGCAGGCAAGCGTGCACCCGCGCAGCCGCCAGCTTTCAGCGCCCGAGGCGCCATCTGGACGCGATCGCTTTCACTTTCGCGGCCGCGCGACTTTCACGGCCGCGCGGCCAATGCTTGTTAAAGGCGCAAATAAACACAGATGCGGCTCATTTGTTTGAAGCTGCACTCACTCTCTCACTGACTCTCTCTCACTGACTCTCTCTCACTGACTGACTCTCGCTAAAAGACTGACTGACTCTCGCTAAAAGACTGACTGACTCTCGCTAAAAGACTGACTCACTCTCACTGACTGACTATCACACTGACTCACTCTCTTTCACTCACTGACTAACTGACTCACTCTCTCACTCTCATTCACTCTCACTGACTGACTCTCACTCTCACTGACTCTCACTCTCACTGACTGACTCTCACTCTCTCACTGACTCTCACTCTCTCACTGACTCACTGACTCTCACTCTCTCACTGACTGACTGACTCTCACTCTCTCACTGACTGACTCTCTCACTCACTGATTAACTGACTCTCTCACTCTCTCACTGACCGACTCTCTCTCTCTCACTGACTGACTCTCTCACTCACTCTCACTAACTGACTGACTGACCTTCACCCTCCTGTTATTTATGCCCCCATAACAAAACAAGCATTGGCATAGCCAATAGGTCTCGCCTTTGGGACCTTATAAGTGTTTAGCCATGCAACAGTTGATGCTGTTGTACCAATGATATTGTGCTGCATAACTAAATACTTATAAGGTCCCAAAGGCGAGACCTATTGGCTATGCCAATGCTTGTTACATTTGTGACTGTTACTGAAATACAGTTTCAAACCCATCTGCATACATACATACATACATTTTTGCCATTTCCAATTTGCAATTCTGTAAGTTTTGCAATTTCCAAAACACAAAGACCCTCATGTACAAGAGTTTTTGGGATTTCAAAAACAGCCCGATTCAGAGAATCGGGCTGTTGTGACCTCAGTAAAGCATTTTGAAATGTTCCAGAGCCAATTGCGATTCGGTCACTTGTGACTTAATCGCCATTTGGTTTTGCGCTTCAGTATTTGGAAGGAGCGTGTTTAGGGCATCCCTTCCAAATACCAAATCACAGTGGTATGTATTAATGTTTTGCGACCGAGTTAGGGTTGCAAAACATTCATTTTTTACCGACTACTGGAAGGCAGTGGCAACCATTTGGAAAGGGGTCTCCATGGCACTGGCCCCAAGGAAAGGCGGCTGGCAATGCTTGAGGCAAGTTGATACCTGCCCCTGGCCCAGACTAGAAAAGTTAACAGTGGCTCTCTAGATGGGCCTGAGATGCAGTCTCTGGTTCAGGCCTGAACAGCTACATCCCTGACTGAGGGCAGTTGACAATACCCGAAGTCAGAAGTTGACTAAAGCTAACATGAGGGTCTAAGGCAGAGTGATAGGTTCTGAGGCTGTACTGTTCTGGTAAACGTCATTAATACCGCTCTTTAACCAACACTAACATTACATTGAAGTAGAAGTAACTCTTGAGTAAAGGAGAGGAAGATAGTCCATGTTGTTCAAGTGCACATTTCTTAACACCTCTATTTAGATTTTATTGGTACAGAGAAGAAAATAAAACATTGTTATAAATAATGTTTAATTGAATGAGGGCCTACACGTGCAGACAAACCATGAAAGAGTTAATCCGATAGTCATCCATATATAGATAATCAGGTCACATCATCAGAATACTTTAAAGATTTCAAAACTAGTATACAATTTGGGCCTCATTTATAAGGCCTCATGTGGTACAGGAACGTCACTTTTTGGACATTCCAGTGGCGCAATGTGCCCCGGCATATTTACAAGGCCATGTAAAGCCACTTTACGTGACTTTTCAAGGCCTTGTAAATATGTGCCCCTTTTACGCAGAACACTGCGTGAAAGGGGCGTTTCATGGGTGTTGCTGTGGGTGTTCCCTCACAGCACCCATGGAATCTGCAGCATTACCAGATTTACGAGAAATCGTAAACCTGGGAATGCGTCAGAATCTAACGCCATCCCAGGAGTAGCATTAGGGAGGCGCAACAAAGAGAAATGTTTTCATTTCTCCTCGTTTTTTTTGTTTTCTATGTGTGCTGCATTCTGCAGCACACATAGAAAGAGGAAATTGCATGAATTGATTGATTTTGTGCAGGAAGGTGCCCAGGGCCGGACTGGGAACCAAAACCGGCCCTGGCAAAGTGCTCGGCCGCCCCCCTCCCTCCGGGGGGTTCGGGGTGCGGCCGAGCTGTTTGCCAGGGACGGTTTCGGCCGATTTTGTTACAGGGGCCGATATTGCAGCTATGCTGCAAAAACGGCCCTGTAACAAAAACGCCCCCCAGGGGCCCAAAATCGGCCCCCACCCTAGCGGCCCACCGGGGAAAAGCCCGGTGCCCGCTACGGCCAGTCCGGCCCTGAAGGTGCCCCTTCCTGTACAAAATCAATCAGCCCGCAACGCAGGCACCCTTGCACCATGGAGCAAGGGTGCCTGTGTTGGTGCATGGCAGCCCATTGTGTCGGCACTGGGGAAAAGGACAGGAATGCACTGTATCACATAGATACTGCACATTCCTGCCCTTTTGTTTTGACGTAGGGCAGCGCTGCAAGATTCTTTGCGGCACTGCCCTACCCCAAAACCTCAGAAATGAGGCCCTTTATTTCTCAAAGACTGCTAGTATTGCCAATTAGGGTGTCCATCT
The DNA here is from genome assembly GCA_963921515.1 of Calotriton arnoldi. NCBI lineage: Eukaryota > Metazoa > Chordata > Amphibia > Caudata > Salamandridae > Calotriton > Calotriton arnoldi. Next base: position 395,910 of record CAWUFW010000967.1, on the reverse strand, counting down.
GATATATGTCCGATCTAAGCAAAACATTAGCTGGTTGATCTGCTCTTCTGCTACTGTGCCTGGACCTCTCTACATCAGTACGACAAGGCGGCCATATTTTATCACATTGGCCCATTTTATCCCTCACCGTTTGTATTAGAGTCGCTTGGTTAGTGGCTTTTGAGTTTTTTACGTTCCTTAGTGGACCATTTTGCCGACTTTGTATGAGTGGTGTGTGGCTGTCGTTTCTGTGGATGGTTGTACGAAAAGCTTTTAACAGCCATTTATTGAAATCTGAGCTGTGGCCTGCTTAATGGGGGAAACGCTTCACTGGGTGAGTCACTAGTATGCTTTTCTGCAGAGAGAGGTGTGTTTCCCTCACCACATGCATCCTTCATTGTTCACCCGAGGAAGATAGGCATGGATTGAATCAACCAAAAAGAATAGAGATGTATGCACATCTTGCTTAGTTTTTCTTTCTCTACAAACAGAGAGAGACAATACAGCAGAAGGAAGTTTGCAGTATTATTAGACCCCAGGGAAGGGGCACCACAGTGTAGTCTATTGCACAAAGCCACATCAGGCACAATAAAAGTGATTGTTGGTTAGTGCACATCCCCATTTATAGAAACATACTGAAGTATACAAAAAAGTGATGGATAGAATGCTTGAATTAATCTCAGATACTGGTAATTTCTCATGGCTGCATCCAAATGTTATTTTTTACACCGCGCCATCTCAGTTTGGACCCAGCTATGTGCAAATCAGTCTTGACCCTGCTCCAATTGAAAGTACAATCCAGCCAAAACTGCCATGGCAGATCCTCCCTGAAAGCAATGAAACTAGATACCCATCTCACTTAGGGCGAAAACTGAAGTACACAAAAAAGTGATGGATGGAATGCTTGAATTAATCTCAGCCACTGGTAATTAATCGGGACGCATCCCAGTCCATTGTTATTTTACACACCATCCCACCTCAGTTTGGAAACAGCTATATGCAAATCAGCCTTGACCCTTCTCCAATTGGAACAATCCAGCCCAAACTGCCAAACCAGATCCTCCTTGAGAACAATGTGGGAGCAGAATGTGCCATATCTTAGTAGATATGGCACATTTCTGCTCTCCTTTTCACACAATGTGGCTGAGCAAGTTGCCTTGCTGCGTTGTGTTGTTTGAAAGATTAGTAAATCTGGGCCAAAGCATTGACAAACCTGGGTCGCTCATCGTTGATGGCCCTAGGCAGGTCACAGGCCCAGCACTGGTTAACAGCAGCCACTTTAGGGAACATATACAGAAAAAGGCTTACTGCACAAAGGATCACAAAGGGTTCTCACCCCCATGCCAGGCTCTCCTAAAAGCTTTGTTGTCTCTCCCCAAAATAGAGCACCACCAGCCAGCCTATATAGGTATGATCAGGGTTACTGTCATTATGTGATGAAGTGACCGCTATGTTTTCCTCATAAGTATGGATTTATTAGATTTGCCACATAATCCGCAAGCTGCTGTGCCTTTTGCTTAATATACAAATTCTAACCAAAATTTATTTTTAGCTCAAATGGATTAAAAGTCATAATTGGTGCTGGAACATTTTTTTGACGGGGGGGGCTGACCAGGGGCAATAACCACTAAAATTATTGTAACAAATAGCTAATGAAAACTGATTAAAAGGCCTCATTATTTTCCATATTCTTTCTGATCTGCTTCTAGGTCTGAGGTGATGCACTTCCTACTGCACCCATAGTTTCAGCGCCTCTGAAAGTCGTACAAAAGCACCACTCGTGGTTTGGCGACATGGCAGACCATTTGTAATATTTAAAAGGTCACCTTTAGTTGCATTTGGGAATTTAACTGGGAATTATGAGGCTAAATGTTTGCACAGACAGTATTAATATGCAAAAATGACACAAAATATTGCAATACGGCTGCAGAATATGGCACATTTTGATGCATAATTTTCCTTTCCTTGATGCATAATTTATTCAATCCTGTTGCAATAATTGGTCCTAAATTGCTGCATAATTCAAGTGGCCCTTGATATGATTCAGCATAATGGGAAGGCTCCAGGCCCTGATGGCATCCCAATCAATATTTTTAAAGATAATATTAAGCTTTGGGCACCATTAGTGACAAACATTTTGCGGGCTGCCATGGTGGGGCCTATACTAGAGTCCTGGAAAGAGGCAGATATTGTCCCTCTATGTAAAAAGGAGGATAGAAACCATCCTTGCTGTTATTTCCCAATTTCTTTACTTGACTCCACTACCAACATTGTGGGCAGAGTTTTATTAACTAGGCTGGAGACAAAGGTGGACCAAAACAACATCTTAGCCGATACTCAATTCGGATTTCGCTGCGGCATAGTACATTTGGTCAATGCCTTAATCTATCCTAGGGACCTATGTGAATGCCAGGAGAGGTCCTATCCATATGGCTTTTAGGGGCCACTCCTGTGCTTTTGATACCGTTAACCTATGAATTTGTGGGCTATGATGGAGGGGTTGAGAAAGCGTTGGTGAATCTCCTCTTCTGTTTACATTGGGACACTTTTGTCAAGGCTCAGTATAGCCAAGATGGTGAGTGTACTTCTTTAATTAGGTCAACTCAGGTGTTCATCAGGGATGTTTTTTGGCCTCTTTTTTATTTCTTATTTATATAAATGGCCTGGAGAGTTATCTCATGCACAGAGATATGCCTCAAATATGGAAACTAATTTCAGACTTTCTGTACATGGACGATGCTGCTCTTATTGAGAGACCAGCTAATGGCCTACAGATCCTGCTAGGTGGTTTTGCTCTATTTATGAATGATTTAGACTTAAAAGTGAACATGACTAAATCATCCATCACGGTTGCAGCCCGCCTAAGACTAAAATCAAATTCCACTCGATAAGGGGGTCAAGCTCAATAGAAATTTTAAGTATCTATGGGGGATATTCTCAAGGACTTATCGCCGAGTTAGCGGCACTTTATCGCAGCCAAAGTGGCGATAGATTTATTGTCCCATTCACAAGCTGGTGCTAACAGCCGATATCGCCAGCTTTCCTGCGATAGCAGCCGCAAAAAACATCGCCACGGATGACACTGGCAACTAACGCTAATGAGATGCAGAGTAGGCGTTCCTGTGCAAAAAGCCACAAAAACACCACTTCGCAATATTCTCAACGACCAGCCAGATCGGCGATAAGATCCAAAACAGGCGATAAGGCGCGTTAGCAGCAGGGTTTTAACACCTGCTCTTACCTGGTGTTAAGTCGGACGACAACCTGCACCACAAAAGGGAGCCCAGACCAGAGCCACACCTGAAGAACAACAGATGCCATGGAGCTACTGATCATGCAGCTCGGAGCCCCAAGAGGGCCACAACACCCACCGCCACCACACACAGGCCCGCCCCCCACCCCGGACCCACCCCGCGCCCCCCCTTCCCCAGACTACCACAGAGGCAGTGCAGACAAAGACAGCGGACCTTCAGAAAACGCACCAGCCTCACAGACTTAACACCAGAGGATGTCATTGCCCACTACAGGCTCAAAAGGACAACCATCCTCTGCATCCTGATCATCATTGCCCACAGGCTGATGGTACCAACACAGTGGACAACCAACATCCCTCCGCAGACAAAGCTGCTGGCTGTGCTGCACCTGTTGGCCTCTGGTACCTTCCAACCAACAACTGCCAGAGTCGGAGAAGTCTCACAGCCAGCCCTATCCAAGCTCGTCACACCTGTCTTGGATGCCATCATCAGCTTGGTACCCCAGTACCTTCACTTCCCCCACACTGGGGTTATTTGTGCACGTGGATGTGTCAGAGTGTGACCTGCTCCTTTCCGGATGTGGTCCACACTCAGTCACCTCAGTGTTGTGGCGTGCACCATGTCATGGTAATTGGACTGCAGCCATGCTAATCATCATGCAGTGTCACTTGCATTGTCAGTGTGGCTCACGGACCCGCAGCTTTGCTGGGTTCAGCACATGTGTATGGGTTTGTTGTGAGATTAGTGATGTGTGGGGAGGGCCCCCTCCGGGCACATTGTAGACGGGGGCCTACTTGCTGTTTCTGTGTGCTTCAGTATGCCAAGGAGATCAGGGACATGATCCAGAGTCATTGTGGGTGTGCAGTGTGCTCTACTTAATTGTGCATGTGTGCCATTGTGCCCATCTCCCCCCGTACCCACAGTTCCTGGTCGGTACTCACCCTGTTGATGTTGTGTCAGGTCATGTTGAGCAGTGTCCGGATCCACTACTCCTGGCACCGTATCCCGACTGATGACTGTGACCACCATTTTCTCCATGTCATCCAGCTACTGGTGTGCCGCTGGACCCCCACTTCCAATCTGCGTTGCTGCTTTCATGTTGGCATCGAGTTTCTTCTTGGTTTTGCCCTTCACATCATTCCAGCGCCTCTTGACCTCTTCCATTGTCCTCCTCAACTCTGCAACTGCATTCACATGGTCCAAGATAGTCTGCCATGTTTGCGTCTTTGTTGCCAATGACACGTTGGAGGTGACGGACAGTTGTTGGTAGTGTTTTATCACCTCCGTGACGATGATCCTGTTTTCCTGCGGACTGAACCGCTTCTTCCTCTTCCTCTTCTCCTTGGCCTTCCCTGACCCCGAGGTACCTTGCTGGTTGTCTGTGGGGCTTGTGGGGTTCGCGTTGTCCTCTGCACACAGTTTATTTTATTTTTTTCTGCTTTTATAGTGCATTTTCCCGCATGACGCGTGGGAATTGCAGGCCTGTCGCTGGTTATCGCTGATTTTTGTATCGCGATTTGGGGCATCGCAACTTTTTTCGCGTTTCGCATTTTTTCGGCATTGCGTTAATTTTAACGCGGTCATTTGGCGCGTTATCGTGGGACTATCGCATGGTGCCGCCGGGTTGAGAATACAACGTTAACACAGTGTTATTTTCCCGCGATGGACTGCGATGTGCAAAGGTGCGTTAAGCTAATTTTGCGTTAATTATCACACGTTCTTGAGAATATCCCCCGAAGTATTCCTTTTGATGAGAAACTAAAATGGGGACATTTATTTGACTTAAGATGTATGCAATTTCTGAGAGTGATTGACACCGTCTTTAGGTCTGTCACAAACCAGTGAGGGAACTCATTAATATTTATAAAAGTAAATTTATCCCGGTTGGATTGTGTGGGGCAGGAGTTTGGGGATATATTAACACCTTTCTCCTTCAGAGGGCTGAGAACAGCTTTTTACATAAACTGCTCTCTATACCCAAGATTTCAGTCAATAAAATTTGCCACAATGAAACAGGGATGAATTTCTTAGATGACTCTATGGGTGTGGATCTTTTGGTTCTGTGGCATAAAATTTGGCAAACACCTGATGCAGGTTTCTTTAGGCTAATGCTTAGCGAGTCCCTAGAGATAGATATCGTAGTGGAAGTTCCATGGCTTATGTGTCTGAAACGGACTTTTACTAAAATGGGTGTCCCGGATTATTTTAATATTCTGGCTTCTCTGAAGTTAGTCTCCAAAGATATTCTGAAAAAATGTTATTTTAATTATAGCCTTAAGATGCGTAATTTAAAGGCACACTTAATGCGATGAATGTTATGCATTCTGTTCTTTGTACCACTATGGGCATACAACCTTATTTAATGTTCATACATAATCCTCAGTATAGCTTTTATCTTACCTGTCTTATACTAGGCACTGTGCACTTTCTGTTTGCCTTCCCATTACAGGGTTCTTGGTTTGCTCGCCTTATTTGACCTTGTTTGTACTCAATCACTGCGTAAAACTACTAGTCACTTTATGGGGCATATTCTCAAGGAGTCATCGTTGATTTATCGGCACTTTAGCGCCGCAAAAGTGGCGATAGACTTATCGCCCTATTCACAAGCTGGTGCAAACTGCCGACATCGCCAGTTTTCCTGCGATAGCTGCCGCAAAACACATCGCCACGGATGAGAGTGACAACTAACGCTAATGATATACAGAGTAGGCGTTCCCGTGCAAAAACACACGAAAACACCACTTCGCGATATTCTCAACGACCAGCCAGATCTCGATGCCGGACAAAAACAAGCGATAAGGCGCGTTAGCAGCAGGGACTTAACACCTGCTTTTTACTGGTGTTAAGCAGGACGACAACCTGCAGTATGAAAGGGAGCCCAGCCCGAGCCACATCTGAAGACCAACAGATGCCATGGAGCTACTAATCATGCAGCTTGGAGACCCAAGAGGGCCACAACACCCACCGCCACCACTCCCAGGACCACCCCCACCCCCAGGACCAGCCCCCCCCGGACCACCACCGAGGCAGCGCAGAACAAGACAGCGGACTTTCCGAAAAGTCATCAGCCTCACAGACTTAACGCCAGAGGATGTCATTACCCACTACAGGCTCAAAAGGACAACCATCCTCCGCATCATGACCCACATTGCCCACAGGCTGACGGTACCAACACAGCGGACAACCAACATCCCTCCGCAGACAAAGCTGCTGGCTGTGCTGCACCTGTTGGCCTCTGGTACCTTCCAACCAACAACTGCCAGAGTCGGAGGAGTCTCATAGCCAGCCCTATAAAAGTTCCTCACACCTGTCCTGGATGCCATCATCAGTTTCATACCCCAGCACCTTCACTTCCCCCACACTGCGCAGGAACAGCTGGAGACCAAGCAAGGCTTCTACGCCATAGCTGGATTCCCGCACGGGTTGGGGGCAATCGACTGCACACATGTCCTACTTGTGCCCCCTGCCGACACTGCACACAATTACTGCAACAGGAAGCACACATATTCCATCAATGTGCAGGCAATAGTGGACCACCGGGGACTGCTCACCAATGTCGTCGCCAACTTACCAGGCAGTGTGCATGATTCATACATCTTCCGACAGTCCATCATCAACCAGTGCTTTCAGGATGGTACCTATGGAAATGGACTGCTCGTTGGTAAGTACCAATGGAACACATTACACACACCTCAATTCCACAATCACACAACGCACAACTGTGGGAATGGACACGTAACAAAATCACATTCAACATGCCAACCAACATGCACACCTGCCAGACACGACAACACAAGTAACCGTGGTAAGAGGGGCCAGAAATGTGGACAAACCATACACTAAGGCATAGCCCCTCTGCCACACATTTGCAGAATGTGGGGAGAGGTGGGAACCACGATTGTGCGAAGGAGGCAATGGACCTATGAATAACAATGTACACAATGCCAAGTGTGGCGGTGATGTGCTGGACAGTCTTGAGTATGCAGAGCACAAACATGTCCATGTGGACACATACTGCTGGAGTCTGTAGTGTCGTGGACAGTGGACGCAACCATGTCATCACAGGCAGTGGGGAACACCTTGGACAAGTAGCCATGTCGGCCCCCTTGTAAGCGTAAGTGTAGTGGGCAGGGCCGGCGCACGCCAGTCCAGCATAGGGGAGTGACTAAAGTGGTTCACCTCCGGGACGGCCACCGAAGTAACTACTGCGTGTGGCTCTGTGTCTGCCATATCCTAACCAAAGGCCTACACACACATGGCCGACCACCTACAACGGGCAAAGTCACACCGGCGACGAGGTGGCTACGTCCCATGCCACCCGGCGCACATCTCATCATCGCCTGCAGTGGCGTGTCTGCCAGGGGGCGTCCCTCACCCTGCCACAAGGCCGCCATCGTGACCGGTGGTGCCTGCGCGATCCTGTGCGCCTGCCGCACCCCAGTCCGCTGATCCCCAGACCCGACCTGCGCCCAGGGGTGAATGCCCGCCACTGCGCACCCAGGCCTCACTGCTCACCTGGCGCCACCGGTGTCTCTCCAAGAGGGCCCACCACGTGCCGGTGCAATCTCCAAGGCCGGGCTCTGCGAGCTTGGCAGCCTCCTCAGCCGATCGCTGGATTCTGCGCAACAGGCCCCCAGCACACCCAGCGGCACTGCACCGCGGAGTTGCAAGTTGGCTACTGCTGCCTTCTGAACCCACTGCGGTACAGCAAGTAATAGACACATCCTTTCCAGTCCGCCCCTCCAGGCCTGCTGCATCATCGCAGGCTGCACACCCGCTCAGCTCTTCAGGAGGTGCTGAGCGGAGGCCGGTAACCCGAGGTGTCTCGACTGATTGAGAGCAGCGACTGAGACGGACGTTATGTCTGTGGACTAGTACACATACACAGGGTTAGAAGCAATGATATGAGGTTGCGGGTATGCCGAAGTTTGGCAACCTTTTGGTTTGATGAACAGAGGAAAGTGATGCAGTGAGGACGCTGACCCTACCCTGATGAAGTTGCCGCAAATGTTTATGGGCAATGAAACATGTTGGTTTTAACAGAGCAGACACACAGCAAAGGAATAAAGTAGTTTAGCTAGTGGTAGTCGAGCTCGGTTTTAGATTAGGTAGACTGGGTGTTTCATGCTAGACCCCGGTTTCCTATATAGGGTTCATGTAGTGTGCACGGAACATACATAGTTCCCACATTTTTCTTTTTTCCTCACTCTTTATTTTATTTTAAAAGTTGGCAGTTGCTAATGATGAGAACCTGAGGATACAGGCGAGTACCAGTCTGTAAACTCCCATGGTGTTACTCCCGTGAGGCACTGCCTTCTTTGGTCTCACTTTTCACTTTTTTTCCCCCGGTGACATTGGGAGGGGGTTACACTAGTAGAGATAGTACAGAATATGGAGCGTATAAGTAGTGATTTGAGTCACTTAATGGCAGATGGGAGATACTGATCCATTGCTGCGCCACATAAAATTGTGTGTGTCAGTTCTGGCCTGGCCACAAAAGTGACTATGGCGTGTGTCTCCGTAGTAGTGTCTGCGCCACCCGGCCTGTAATCGACAATGTTGCAATGTAGCGTGCACCAGGAGGGCGGCCTCGCCCGCATGGATTAATAAAGGAGCGCGAGACCGCTCGGGGTCTCAGCTCATACATGCCAACTGTTGTGTGTGTATCTACATTGCCGCAGCCTGAACCGAAGGGCTAGCCTCAATATCAGCGCGAGTTCAGCCAGGCCAGAACTCCACATCTGTGTCCGCCCCATCCTTATCATAGGCCTACACACACGTGGCCGCCCACCTTCAACGGCCAACATTACAGTCTTGCTGTCAGTCCTGCGGACATGCGCAGACAGGCATGACAATGGTGTGCCGTAGGAGTGCAAGTGATGCAACCGCGCAGCACACACATGTAAATAGGCTGGGTGGGAGGGAGGAGCAGCTGTGAGGCTACGTAATACACATTGTCCTACCATATTTGCAAGCAGCAATACATGGCTAACATGAATCCCAAGGTCGCACAAATCACACACCACGAAACTTGTATGTCTGCCAACACAGCATGCAGAACCACCAGACACTAATCTCACTTACCTCTCACAGGTGATCAAGGATATGCACTCTGCCCGTGGATGATGACACCCCTCCGAGACCCGAACACCCCAGCCCAGAGGCAGTACAATGTGGCCCACAAATGCACCAGGGGCATTGTTGAACACACATTTGGCATGTTGAAATCACGTTTCAGGTGCCTGGACATCACCGGTGGAAGACTCTTGTACAGCCCAGAAATAGTGTGCAAGATGATCACTGCATGTTGTGTATTTCACAACATATGTGTACGCACCAATGCCCCATGGATCCAAGTCCCAGAAGCACCGGACGATGATGAGGAAGATGATGCAGGTGGACCACACCCCACTGCAGCCGCAGCAGGAATAGCCCGAAGGAACACAATCATCAACAATTTCTTCGCATGAGCACGTCACATTGTGACTGTCCACATCAATCATGGCACAGTACAAGATGACCACATGACCAGCATGTGCAAATAAAATCTTAGCAACACACATTCCCCGTGTGCATGTCAGTCCTCTGCATTAGCACATTACTCTGACGGGTGTAAGTGCAACATTGAGTGCTAACATTCACATATGTTGCAAGAAGAGATGGTGTGTATGTCACCTCTGTACCGAGAGGCTGTTTAGGGCATCACGTATTCGATATGCCATATCAGGGTGTCACATGTAGTACGTCATGCCACTCATCAGCGTCCCACGTGTACATGAACATGACATGAAGGCCGTCATTGGTGTTCAGGAAAAGACAACAGGGTGCCATTTGTGGTCAGAGATGTACCTGCCTGATGCAAATATACACCCTGTGTGTCGAGTCCCACAACATGAACAACATGGCCGTAAGGGGGATGTGGGCACAGTGGACACCTCAGCAACATTGGGAGATGCACACCAGCCAAGAAGCCAGCAGGTCTACCTTGCGTGGAACACACCAAGGTGTCCCCTGGTCAAATGTGCCATGTACAGGTCACATGTGTACACGGACGTCATCCATCAAGAGTAGTGATCAGTGCCAGCTAATAGGTGCAAGGTGAGTGGCCAACCGCCTCCTCACAGCTACCTGCACCCATCACTGTCAGACTGCAGCAAAACAACACTGCTACATCAGAGCATGCAATACTGACCGTGAGGGCACGTACATGGCTGGTAAGGGTTCAACCATGCCGGAAGGCGAAGCAGTGACATCCCCCCCAACCTATCCCCATCACATTTCCAGAATGCAAGCAGATGACAAACTACCATTGTGGATGACAGCCCCTCTGTCTGAACTAGAAGGCGGTAGCACATCTGCACCTCCGACCTTGGGAATGCATGCGCCCGGCACCCCCTGAGCGATACCATAGCAGCTGCTGATGGCTCCCACACTACGCACAGCACTAACCAGAGACCAACGTATACACACCCCACACACAGGAGTACTTGCTCATAGTTCACTTGCATGGTATGACCTTCCCAGGAGTCCAAGCGCTCCACACTCAAACCAATCATTGCTCTGAGCTGTGGCTTCCACATAACTTTGACTTTGCCTTTGTGACACACAGCCCTATTTCATACATTGACGTGGGGCTAAGTTTGGAAATAGCGAGATTGTTGTTTTGGAGCAATGAGGCCACAGCTAGTTCACACATTCCCAGTCATCTCACTGCCTATCTGGGTCACGGACATACATGCGCATTGAAATCAGTTCCCAGGGAGCACCGTTGTTTGGAATCACTGCCCCTACATACATCCATACTTTCATACTTGCTTGATCATGGACATGACTCATCTGTGTGAATTTGAATGTCTTAATCACATTCGGTGGAGTGGTGAAGGTGGACCAGTACCTGGCCATGCACACGCTACTTTACAATGTTGCCCCATGGAGGGCCAGCCAGGGTCCTTTGGGGAGGGAAAAGTACATCGTAGGAGAGGGAGTTCAGTCCGCAGTCTGATTTCTGTGTCATTGGTTGCCTAAACAAATGTAGCAGTCCACGTCGGGGGCCAAGGTGAGTGTCACAGAGTGTTAAGGGGGACAGTGGAGGGTGTTATTCCTGGGCATGATGCAGAGGGCAGAACCAAGCAGAAAGAGGCCATATGGCGGAGATGAATGCTACCGCTTCCTACTTAGCCCAACGACAGATTCATCCTCATCATCGTCCTCCTATGTGTGATGTGCCTCACATGTGGGTGGTGGTGTTTTGTCTGCGGCACTGTGTGGCAGTGACACATCAGGGGCCGGAGGTGGTTTGTCAGCCGCACTGTGAGGCACTGACACATCAGGGGGCGGTGATGTGGAGGGAGTAGTGGCAGCAGCATTCATCTGCACCAGGCCTTGTGGCCGCACTGCCATGATGAGAATCTGCAGGGCACGGTAGATCCCTGCTACATCTCGCTGGTGTGCAGCAGTGGCAGCCATTCTTCCCGCCTGCATCCGCTCCATGTTCCTCCCCATGTTGGCCAACTCACAGCTGAGATCGCTGGAGCCACTCTGACTATACAGTTGTTCTTGTCTACGAGTCATGACATGGATTGTTGGAGACCATGGAGCGGACTGTGGGTGTCCGTCAGGGCCTGTAGGTGATCCCTGATGGGACTTGGACACCCAAGTATGGCATCTAGTTTGGCTGCCATGAGGTCGAACCCCACCCACACCTGCTCTGCCATCCCCTTCTGGCCCTGCGACACACGGCGTTGGAATGCCATGTGTTGCTCGTGGGGATCCTGGGAGACTGCCGTGGTGGTGGGTGCTTCCTGCTGTGTGGTCTGTGCAGGGGGTGGGTTCTCCTTGATGCAGCTGGGCTGCCCTGCTCCTGGGTGTGGGGGGCTGAGGCTGAGGGTGTCCATGAGCTGTTGGAGGGCGTCGGGGTCGATGGTGTGTAGGTCCTCTTCATCATCGGTGATGAGGAGTACGATCTGCTCTGCAGGAGGTGATGATGCTCCCTCTGCAATGTGAAGGGGAGATGCAGTTTGACATTGTGTTCACATGTATGTTGACGCATTGGCCAAGTTTACAAACAGACTGCATGTCAATGTACATTGTGACTGTTTGTGTGGAGATGCCTATTTAATGCTGGACAGTTGACATTTCGCCACCATCACAGATGTGAGGTTGTATTTGTCCATTATCATCTCACAGTTTCCTGCTATGCCAAATGCGAATGCCCATTTTCTCCACACAAGCGGCAGCAGTTGTGTCCTCTGTTCTGTTGTGAAAGTGTTGCAGTTTGGTCCACTTTGTTGTAAATGTTGAGGTGCTCTGAGTGTTATGTGTGTGTGCTGCATTGTGGGTGATTTGCCCCTTCAGCTCTGATTTGGCTGGCCCTTCGCCCTTTCAGGCGTTGTGCCTTTCACTTCTGTGCTTCTACAGTGCTGAGCTGTTGCAGACTTGGGTAAATTGGGCTCTTGGTCGGCGTTGTGACTCTTGGGCATGGTTTGTCCGCAGATGTGCTGTACTTACTTGTGCATGTGTGCCATTGTGCCCATCTCCCCCGTCCCTCCAGTCCCTGGTGGTTACTCACCCTGTTGCTGTTGTGTCAGGTCATGTTGAGCAGTGTCCGGTCCTCCGACTCCTGCCACCGTCTCCACACTGATGACTGTGGACACCATTTCCTCCATCTCATCCAGCTCCTCCTGTGGCGCAGGACTCCCACCCCCAGTCTGCATTGCTGCTTTGCGGTTGTTGGCGAGTTTCAGCTTGGTTTTGCGCTTCACATCATTCCAGCGCCTCTTGACCTCTTCCATTGTCCTCCTCAGCACTCCGACTGCATTCACCTTGTCCACAATGAACTGCCATATTCCATTTTTTGTTGCCAATGACACAGTGGAGGTGACAAACAGTTGTTGATGGTGTTCTGTCACCTCCGTAATCAGGATCGTGTTTTCCTGCGGACTGAACCGCGTCTTCCTCTTCTTCTTCTCCTTGCCCTTCCCTGACCCCGAGGTCCCAGGCTGGTCCTCCATGGGGCTTGTGGGGTTCGGGTTGTCCTCTGTGCTTGCTCCGGCTACCTCCATGGTGCATCGCAGTTGTTTGTGTTTTATTTGTATTTCATTTTTGCCGCTTTTATAGTGGTTTTTCCCGCCTTACTTGTGGGACTTGCGGGCCTGGCGCTGCTTTTCGCTGGATTTTTATCGCAGTTGGGGCCATCGCAACTTTTTTCACGTTCGGGTTTCCTTTTTTATCGCCGTCGCGGTAGTTGTATCGCGGACATTTGAGGCGTTATCGGGAAACTATTGCATGTTACCGCCGTGTTGAGAATACGACGTTGACACAGAGTTATTTTCCCGCGATAGACGGCGATATGAAAAATTGTGTTAGCCTATTTTGGCGATGTTTATCGCACGTTCTTGAGAATATCCCCCTATGTTTTTTGTACACTATCTAGTACCCCACTTAGGCTTTTTGTTGTCCCTTGTTTACCAGCTGCTAATAGCGGACAACATCATAAAGCACTTCAGTTTTTACAACTAGGGTCTCCTGAGATGTGTTATGCTGTTTTAAATGATATTAAATTATCTTTGGGTTTTAGAAAACGGTATTGACCGTCTATCATATTTTCAGCTTGAAAAGTATTGATATTCTGCTTTTGCTTGCCATGGATGTTGATCATTATTTATTGGTTGTGATATTTATGCTGCATTTTACATGTTTGTATTTGACATTTTACTGTTTTATTGTTTTTTTTTTACTGTTGATGTGTGTTCTTTTCTTTTATCTGTTTTGTATTTACTCGCATTTTTTTGTGGTTTTCTGACAAATAATGGAATTATGAATATGATTCAGCATAATGCCAGTGGAAGTAGAATGTATTTGAAGAATCAGCAGGGCCTTCAACAGTGTCTGGCAGGACACTAGCACCTCACAGCCAGTGAGCTCCTCCTACCACTTTTTACAGCTTTCCTGCAGGCCTGTCCCAATTGCCTGAATCATTCCACACTAGGGGCACATGTATCAAGCTTATTTTGTTTGCAAATGAATCGGCCTGTTTGCAACCACAAAAAAGCATTTTGGTATGTATCAAACCCAAACTGCGATTCGGTAGCACGTTACCAAATCACAATTCTGGTTTGCGACCAAATACCGATTTGTATTTGGAAAGGACGTCCCTTCCAAATACCAAATTGAAATGGTATGTATTAATGTTTTGCAACTGAATTCCAGTCACAAAACTTTAATGATATACCAACTACTGAGGTGTAGTGGTAATGCATTTGCAAATGGGAAGGGGTTCCCTCGGAAGCCGTTTCCATTTGTGAATGTAAAAAAACGTTTAAGAGAAGGCAGTGGTCCCGTCTTCTTAAACAAACAAAATTGAAAAAAATAGACTTTTCTTTTTAAAACACATCCTGTTTTCCTTTAAAGAAAATGGGTTGCGTGAAAAAAACAGACTGCTTTATTTAAAAGCAATCACAGACATGGTCTGCTGACCTCAGCAGGCCACCATCCTTGTGATGGCGTTGATTCCTAATGGGACGCAATGGGATGCAAATTACGACCTAGGAAGCGACATAGGTCGAGTTGCGACCCACTAGGAAAAGCTAAATGAAACAATATGAGTTTCATACATTAGGAATCGGTAGTCACTCCTAATGGGCGCTATCTCTTTTTATACACCAGTTTAATATCTATGACTGACTGTCAGACCCTCTGATCAGCTCATGACACCAGTCCACGCTAATGCCAGGGTGAATTTTAATGGTCTGGCCCTCCACTAGGCTACAACACACAGCATACTGGGCCCCATTCTCAAACATGGATTGACAATGCACAAAGGTCTGCCTTTAAAGGAATGTTGTATGGTAATGTGAAGCATTACAAGTAAATAGTAGGGTGACAGGTATGCATTTGTGTGGAAGCAAAGAACTGTAAAATAATATTGGCGTAGGTTAAAAGGTCAAGTGACAATTGCACTATCAAGCCAGACTTATAGGTTAATGCTCCCATCTTCCATCTGTGCTGCTGTTAGAGAAAAACAAAACAAATTATCTAGTTATCTAAGACACTTTAATAGCATTCAAATGTCATGTGCTGCCCTTGAAAGTTCAAGCTTACTTAGCTAGATAAATAAACAAAATGATCACAGCTGCATGGAGGGCAAGCACTTTTTTTGCGAAAGCACACATTGTCTGCCCAATCAAAGCATGTACTCCTGGATCCCAACATGTGGGCAGAGATAAAGCCCCTCTCTAGTGATGCGCAAATAACTCTTCTGGCGACAGCTGAGCTGTCAAACCAGACCATAAAAAGTATGCAATTTATACCCATAGGATTCATATGTAAATGTAACAAGTGTGCATTTATACATTTGTAAATACTTTAAAGCCTTTTTCTACACAGGGAAAATATTTTCCATGGATAGAAACCTCTTTCCCAACACTCCCATCAATTGCTGGGGCAAACTCCCATCAAGTGCTGGGGTGTTCCTGCCCCAACCCCCACTCTGGATACAGATTTACATTTACCTTTGACAGGAGTAAATCTCCAACCATGCCTAGGATGGGAATTCTATATCCAAATTTGAATGACAGCCTGAACTTTAAAGTCTGGCTTATAACTGGTTACATTGTATTGTAATTGCATTTATATAGTGCTTACTACCCCTGACGAGGCGTCGAAGCGCTTTTTTGGCGAGTAACACGAAAAGGATTAGTATTGCATTAGTATAGTGAAAAACAAAAGTAATTTGAGTGGTGCATAGGTTAGTCAGTTATTTGGATTGAGAAGGATAGCGGAGGGATAGAAGAGGGAAAAAGGTTTGCATTTATATAGCGCTTGTTACCCCTGATGTGTGTGTGCGCACGCTGGACCAGGCCTCATGGCATTGGTAAACAGCGACATAGTCAGAAAAACAACATTGGTAAGGTGAATGCTGGTATGTATTTTGGTATGAATAGGTATAGGCATCACAGCCCTCATGCTTATGTTTCTATTCATGTATTATCCTAACATTGAGGAAGCAAGCACAACTTCTGGTATAAGGAGAGTTATTTTATGAAACACAGCTTTCAACACCTTTTCAGCTAACATGATATGGTATGTAGAGTGGCTGTACATCTGTGGGCTGTGGACATTGCTGGTGCACCCAACTTTCTACTCTTACCCCCTGCACTACAAGGACTGGGTGCTGTAAAGACTCAGGGGCCGATTCCGATCTGGGCCGGTAGTGCTCCGAATCGGATTCGGATTTACCGGATCCGATTCGGAGCCCTGTTTCCCGACCGAATCATACGCGGGTCCGGCCGAGCGAGTACGATGCGAGCGCACGCGAAATCGCCAACCGACTCGTTCACGGGTCCGAATTGCGCCGACCGACTCGCTCGGACTCGACGCGCACCGCGCTATGGAGACGTTTCCCGGCCGGGTAAGTACGATGCGCGCCGGAGAGCAGTCCGACCGACTCGCGCCGTCCGGCTCGAAAGAGCTGTCGGAGCCGGACTTTGGGGGTCCGCGTCGGACCCCCCTGTACGCGTAGGCGCGCGAGTCGCACACAGGGGGGAACCATGGGTCCCCCCTACCTGTGCATGTATGCCGCGATGCGCATGGACGTGTACCCGCTGTAGGGGGCGCCCTTGTTCGCCTCGCACCCATTGAGTCAATGGGAGCCCGCGTATGCGTTGTACGACCGGCTCCCATTGACTTCAATGGGAGTCCGACCGAATCGAGTCCGATAGCATGCGAATGCATCGTACTCGTCCGGTCGGACTGCTAGGGTCCGATTCGGTCGGAATTCTCTCCGGGTCCGGCTCGGTCGGAGAGATTTCCGGCCGGAATCGGAATCGGCCCCTTAGATTCTATCAGGAAGTTAACCGTGGCACAGGGAGGTGGAGTCAAATCTAAAGACTGCCCTGTGATTTTGAAAAACGGGCAGGGGTGGAACAACATGATGGAGGAGCAGGCATTGCAGGTGAATTTTGCAAATGACTGCCACTCGGCACATTTGACAACAATGGTTTGCTCCACTGTTCAGGAGTGCCAGATTCCCGGAGGTGTACCTTCCTGCACAAAAGCAATCCTGGCTGCAAAGCAGACACCCATGCACCATGATGACAGGATGCCTAGGTTGGCGCTTAGCAGCCACCAGTGCTCTAGCACAGAGAGAGAGGAGTGCCCCATGTTAGTAATTATGGCGTATTCCTGCTCTCTCCACTTGACGCAGCACAGTGCAACAAGTTGTCTTGATGCGTTTTGCCAAATGTTGATAAATGTGGCCCCAAATTAGAAGCTTTTGTGTGCATTTTCAGAATTTGAAAACTGATGTTTGGAGGAAAAGGGTTGAATTTCCAACATATATTTAAAGCTGATATTTCAGTGATAAAAATGTAATGGTGTTGGGCAGGCTATTACTAATATAATTAACTTGGTGCTGGGGCACTGCAGTTGGCTGTTACGCATTACCCATATAGAGGCATTACACACCGAGAAGGCATTTTTTACATTTCTGCTGGCTAACGTCCCTGCTGCACGAGGTCATTACTGCAGGTAATCTGGCATATAGTGGTCACTAATGGTGAGAAGCTGTGAGAAATAAAAATATTCCACTATATTGGAATAACACTCCTTGATGGAATACTCTCTTAATTTCAATATTGTAACTATTAGCACCTGGGAACATAAAACCTTACATGTGCCTATCACTTTTACATTTACAAACCACTTGTCATTAAAGATGAGCTCAGTCCCTAAAGTCTATGGCCACTTCAGCAGCAGCAGCTACTGCAGGTGCAGGGCTCATGGTTAATTGGCAATTTGGCTAAAGGTTGTCACTGGAAACTACAAAGGCACATTTTCAGACATTAAGGCCCAGATTAACTAAGGTTTAGGATCAATGCAAAATGACGCAAAGTGATGCAAAGTCTCGCTAGGATAGTTACTATTCAGCACAAAGAGGGGCATATTCTCAAGGACACATCGCCTAGTTAGCGACACTTTATCGCAGCCAAAGTGGCGATAAATTTATCGCACCATTCACAAGCTGGTGTTAACAGCCCATATTACCATTTTACCCGCAATAGCAGCCGCAAAAAACATCGCCACAGATGACCCCCTCAACTATCGCTAATGAGATGCAAAGTAGGCGTTCCCGAGCAAAAATCCGCGACAACACCACACCTCAACATTCTCAACTACCAGCCCCATCAGCGATAAGACCACAAAACAGGCGATAAGGCACGTTAGCAGCAGGAAACTAACACCTGCTCTGAGCTGGTGTAAAGTCGGACGACAACCTGCACCATCAAAGGGAGACCAGTCCACAGCCACACATGAAGAACAACAGATGCCATGGAGCTACTAACCATGCATCCCGGAGCCCCAAGAGGGCAACAACACCCTCCGCCACCACCCCCAGGGCCCCAGCACCCCCCCGCCCTCCCCCGGGCCACCACAGAGGCAGCGCAGACAAAGACAGCGGACCTTCAGGAAACGTACTAGCCCCACACACCTAACACCAGACAATGTCAATGCCCACTACAGGCTCAAAAGGACAACCATCCACCGCATCCGGATCATCATTGCCCACAGGCTGACGGTACCAACACAGCGGACAACCAACATCCCTCCGCAGACAAAGCTGCTGGCTGTGCTGCACATGTTGGCCTCCCGTACCCCCCAAGCAACATCCGCCAGAGTCGGAGGAGACACACAGCCAGCCCCATCCAAGTTCCCCACACCTGTCCTGGATGCCATCACCAGCCAGGTACCCCAGTACCTAAACGTCCCCCACAATGTGCAGGAACAGCTGGAGACCAAGCAAGGACCACATGCCATAGCAGGAGTCCCGCACCTGTTGGGGGCAATCTACTGCACACATGTGCAACTTGTGCCCCCTGCCGAAAAAACACACAATTACCGCAACAGAAAGCACACGCATCCCATCAATGTGCAGGCAATAGTGGACCAGCGGGGACCCTACACCAATGTTGCAGCCAACTACCCAGGCAGTGTGCATGATTCCATCATCCCCCGACAGTCCATCATCAACCAGCGTTACCAGGATGGCACCCATGGAAATGCACTGCATGTAGGTAAGTACCAAATGAACACACCACACACCTCAACTCCACAATCATGCAACTCACAACACTGGCAATGCGCACGTCACAAAATCACACACAACATGCCAGACAACATGCCCACCCACCAGACACGACAGCACAACTCACTGTGGCAACCTTGCTCAGCCATGTACATGAACCATCAACGGCATAGCACCGCAGCCACACAAATGTGGAATGTGGGGAGAGGTGGGAACCAGGTATGTGCGAAGGAGGCAAGTGACCCATGAATGAGAATGTACACAATGCCAACTGTGGCGGAGATGTCCTGGACAGATAGCAGTATGCAGACCACAGACATATCCATGCCCACATGCACTGCTGATGTGTGGAGTGCAGTGGATGCAACCATGTCACCACAGCCAGTGGGGAAGAACGTGGAAATGTAGCTTGTGACGTCCCCCCTGCAAGCGTGTGCGGAGTGGCCTGGCCCGGCGTACGCAAGGCCAGCGTAGGGGTGTGAATAAAAAGCACGTAGCCCTGGGCGTGGTCCTCTTCCGGAATGGCAAACGTGCCAGCCTGTGCGGCACCTCCTACCCCACCATGAGGCTGACGCCCTCGCCGTGAGCGCTGTGGCCTGCGAACCTATGTGCCTGCTGCACCACGGGCCGCTGGACTCCCAACCTGTCATGCCCGCCCCTCCGTATCCAGGCCTCACAGCTCACCTGCCGACACCGGCGTGTGTCGAAGAGGGCCCACCACGTGCCGGCGCTAACTCCAAGCCCGAACCCCGCGTCCTTGGCAGCCTCCTCACACTATCACGGCCCCCGCGACACAGGCCTGCTTAACCCCTTTACCGTTTACGTACTCCACCGCTACCTCCGGCCTACACTACGCTCAAGTAGGTCACACATGTGGAACTGAGTCGTGATATCTGCATGGCGGAGTATATATCATTGTACGCAAGGAGACAAGTAAGAGGAAGACACGGTTCAGTCCGGAGGAGTAAAGGACCATCTTCACGGAGGTGTCCGGACACTGCCGACAACTGCCCTGGTGTCACTAACTCTGTGCATCGCGGGCCAACGACACATGGATGTGTGCCCCTACTAACCGCTGCCCCGGGCCTACACTGTGGTCAAGTAGGTCACACATTTGGGACTGAGTCTTGATTTGGCAATGGCTGAGCACAGACGCAAATGCTGAGTTTAACTCACTATACTCCCTTCTATGTGGTGACACAAAGGATGTGCATGGCATCCCAGCCACACGTGTCTGTGGGTTTTTGAAGACTACGCCTTCGGACTACACTGCGTGCCTGCAGGCCTCACACAAATCCAATCCAGTCCGTACCAGGCAGGACACTGCATCGTCACTGGCTAAACACCCGCTCAGCTCTGTCGCTACTGCCTCGGTCAACCACGAGTCATCACCACATGCCATTTCAACGCCGTGTGTTAGTGTTCCAGGAGGAGCTTGCTGAACAGCGGTTGGCCCGCGCTGCCCGCTGCCTCCGGACCACACAGCGGTCGAGTAGGTCACACATAGGGAACTCAGTCATGAATCATTTATGGCCGAGCTGATAACATTGTACTGGCCACGTCGCAGACTGCATCCCCTCACAGCTCCGGTGCCACTAAGTCTGTTCCCCGACATCCATGGACACTTACTTCTTGAGATTTGTTGGAGACTGAGTCCATGGTTTGGGGGTTGTCTTCATCATCGTGTTGGTGATATTGACTATGTTGCCAAGACGAGGCTGTAGCATTCCACTCCTCCATTTGCCGCTTCCGGCCGGCTTCTGCCCTCTGCATCATGCCCTGGAGGAGCCCTTCCACTGTCCCCCACAAACCTCCATGACATTCACCTTCGACATCGACGAGGACCCGCTCACCTAGCGTGGCACTATCTAACTGCACCGCAAGTCACCGTCCTGTGGCGGTGTGGCTGTGCCCGCCGCAGTGCATCCGGGGCCACTAACTCTGTGCAGCTCAAATCATGGCCCCAACCTGAGGGCATGTCAGATGGCCTCTGTTCCGATGGCCTGGGGGGCCTCAACGCCATGTCTCTGTGGCCCTGCTCTGTCCGCTGCCTCCTGCCTCAACTGCGGTCCACCTGGGTTCACACATCAGATCGAGTCCTGGCCTGCCCGGACGTCGCATCACCGCAGGATGCACACGCCACCTCCGCCAGGACCAACTCCAAACGACAGGTGCCAGAGTCGTAAGTGTCTAACTGCCAGACTGTCAGAGTTGCTCAGACCTGTCGTGGGTGCCATCATCAGCCTGATAGCCTGCTCAGCCCTTCAGGTGCCACTTACTCAGTGCACAACGAATCAAGGACCATTCTGCTTGCATGTTGGGTGAACACTGTACTCTCTCCGGCTACCACCATGATGCTTCACAGTTGTTTCTGTTATGCTGGTGTATTATGTTTCTGCTTCAATTGTGATCACTGTTCAAGTTGTTGCCAGCACCAACGACTCCCTGAGGGCTGGCTGACACTCACCCCACACACATTCAGCACATGCGTCACTGTACATGTGGCCATGCCAATAAAGGTGTCGGGCGCACGTGCCCGTAGCCAGTTCAAGAGCTCTATGAGTGTGTTCGTGTGCTCATGATGTATGCATTCGGGCCACGGCCTCACAACATCACATTGTGCCGTGTGCAGAGGACGCAGCCATGTCACCGCAGGCAGAGTGTGGGACATTGCACATGTAGCTTTGTCGACCCCCACTAAATACATAAGAGGAGTGGACTGGGCCGGCGTGCCCCAGTCCAGTGTGGGGGTGTGCATGATTATCCCGTGGCTCTGGGTGTGGTCAGTCCTGGAAATGTGCAGATGCGGGTGTCTCTGTCGCAGTGTGGGTCTCCTTTGGGGAGTGTAGGTGGTCCCTGATGGGACTTAGACACCCACGTATGTGATCTAGTTTGGCTTCCATGAGGTGGGACCCCACCCGCACCTGTTCAGAAACACCCTTCTGGCAGTCTGACACCTGGCCTTGGAATGCGATGTGTGCTTGGGTGTGCTGCTGGGAGCCAGCCGTGGTGGTGCGTGCGTCCAGCTGTGTTGTCTGTGCATGGGGTGGGATATCCTCGATGCAGCTGGGCTGCCCTGCTCCTGGGGGTCGATTGCCCGAAGATGTCCATGAACTGTTGTAGGGCGTCGGTGTCGGAAGTGTGGAGGTCCTCTTCAGAATCACTGTGGAGTTGTCTGGTCTGCTCTGCTGGAGGTGTTGTTTGTCCCTCTGCAATGTGAAGGGGAGATGCTTGTTGACATTGTGTTGGCATGTATGTTTACGCATTATTCAGGTTTACATACAGACTGCATGACAATGTACATTGTGTCTGTTTGGGAGGAGCGGACTATTTGATGCGGGACAGTGGACATTTGGACTACATGACGTAGGTGAGATTGTACACGTACATTTGCATCTCATAGTTCCCTGCTATGTCAGATGTGATTGGCCATTTTCTACGCACAGGCGGACCCAGTTGTGTCCTCTGTTCTGCAGTGTAAGTGTTGCACTGTGTACCACATTGTCGTCCATGTGGATGTGCTGGCATTGCTATGTGTGTGTGCTGCATTTTGGGAGGGTCGCACCTGCAGCTGTGATTTTGCTGCCCCTTATCCCTTGGAGGCGGTGTGCCTTTGACTTTTGTGCTTTTATGGTGCTGTGATGTTGGTGACTTGGGTCATTTGTACTCTTGGACGGCTTTTGTACTCTTGTGCATTGTTTGTCTGCAGATGTATTGTTGCCGTCAGTGGTTGTTTGTGCAGGTGGATGTGTCAGAGTGTGACCTGCTCCTTTCCGGATGTGGTCCACACTCAGCCACCTCAGTCTCGTGGCGTGCACAATGTCATAGTGATTGTACTCCAGCCATGCTGCTCGTCATGTGGTGTCACTTGCATTGTCAGTGTGGCTCTCACATTCGCATCTTTGCTGTGTTTCGCACGGGTGCATGTGTGTGTCATGGACTTGGTGATGTGTGGGGTGTGACCCCTTTGGGCACATGGTGGACGGGGGCCTACTTGATGTTTGTTTGTGTGCTGCAGTGTGCCACGGGGATCAGGGACATGACCTAGGGTCATTGTGGGTGTGCGGTGTGCTACACGTTGTTGTGCATGTGTGCCATTGTGCCCGTCCCCCCAGTCCCTGTTCATTACTCACCCTGTTGATGTTGTGTCAGGTCATGTCGAGCTGTATCAGGACTCCCGACTCCTTGCACCGTCTCCGCACTGATGGCTGTGGCCCCCATTTGCTCCAGCTCCTCCTGTGGCGCTGGACTCCCACCTCCATTCGCCGTTGCTGCCTTCCTGTTGGCAGCGGGTTTCTGCTTGGTTTGGCTTTTCACATCGTGCCAGCGCATCTTGGCCTCATCGACACTCCGACTGCATTCACGATGGAATGCCATTTTTCCATCTGTGTTGCCAATGACACGGTGGAGGTGACGGACAGTTGTTGTTCGTGCTCTGTCACCTCCGTGAGGACGATCCGGTTGTCATGTGGACTGTACCCCGTCTTCCTCTTCCTCTTCTCCTTGGCCTTCCCCAACCCCGAGGTTCCTTGCTGGTGGTCTGTGGGGCTTGTGGGGTTCGCGTTGTCCTGGGCACTGGTTCCGGGGGCATCCATGTTGCTGCGCAGTTTATTTTGTTTTTGTTGTTTTTTTTTCTTGTTCTGCTTTTATTGTGCATTTTCCCTCCTGACGCGTGGGAATTGCAGGCCTGTCGCTGGTTATCGCTGATTTTTGTATCGCGGTTGGCCTCATCGCGACTTTATTTGCGTTAGTGTTTCGCATTTTTGCGGCGTCGCGTTGATTTTAACGCGGACATTTGACGCGTTATCGTGGGACTATCGCATGGTGCCGCCAGGTTGAGAATACTACGTTAACACGGCGTTGTTTTCGCACAATAGACTGCGATATGCAAAGTTGCGTTAAGTTAAATTTGCGGTGGTTATCACTCGTTCTTGGGAATATGCCCCAGAGTGTTTTATCCTGGAAAGGTGCCCTTTTCTCAGTGCAAAAGCCCTTATTCACTGCATTTTGTCGTTTTGCATCAAAGGGCATTACTGAGGTAGATCAGGGCAAATGCACATAGGTTTTGATGCAAACCCCCAAATACTAAGATATCCAGACTGGGATTTCCATTAAAAACTAAGGGGGATATTCTCAAGAACGTGAGATAAACATCGCCAAAATAGGTTAACGCAAGTTTTCATATCGCCGTCTATCGCAAGAAAATAACTCTGTGTTAACGTCGTATTTTCAACACGGCGGTAACATGCGATAGTCTCCCGATAGCGCGTCAAATGTCCGCAATAACATTACCGGGACGGCGATGAAAATCCAAACCCGAACGCGAAAAAAGTTGCGATGGGCCCAACCACGTTAAGACAATCAGCGAAAAGCAGCGCCAGGCCTGCAAATCACACACATCAGGCGGGAGAAATCACTACAAAAGCAAAAAAAAGAAACACAAACAAAAACCAAACTACAGCGAAGCACAATGGAGGCAGCCGGAGCAGGTACAGAGGACGGCCAGAACCCCACAAGCCCCCCGGAGGAGCAGCCTGGGACCTCGGGGACAGGGAAGGGCAAGGACAAGAAGAGGAAGACGCGGTTCAGTCCACAGGAAAACAGGATCCTGATCACGGAGGTGATAGAACACCATCAACAACTGTTCGTCACCTCCACTGTGCCATTGGCAACAGAAAATGCAACATGGCAGTCATCCTGGACAAGGTGAATGCAGTCGGAGTGCTGAGGAGGACAATGGAAGAGCTCAAAAGGCGCTGGAATGATGTGAAGCGCAAGACCAAGCAGAAACTCGCCAACAACCAGAAGGCAGCAATGCAGACTGGAGGTGGGAGTCCAGCGCCACAGGAGGAGCTGGATGAGATGGAGGAAATGGTGTCCACAGTCATCAGTGGGGAGATGGTGGCAGGAGTTGGGGGACCGGACACTGCTCAACATGACCTGACACAACAGCAACAGGGTGAGTAACGACCAGGGACTGGTGGGACGGGGGGGATGGGCACAATGGCACACATGCACAATTAAGTACAGCACAGTGCACACCCACAATGACTCTGGATCATGTCCCTGATCCCCTTGGCACACTGCAGCACACCTAGAAACAGCAAGTAGGCCCCGTCGACTATGTGCCCAGAGGGGGCCCTTCCCACACATCACCAATCTCACAACCAACCCATGCACATGTGCCAAACCCAGCAAAGCGGCGTGTCTGTGAGCCACACTGACAATGCAAGTGACACTGCATGACGATTAGCATGGCTGCAGTCCGATCATCATGACATGGCGCATGCCACCACACTGAGGTGGCTGAGTGTGGGCCACATCCGTAAAGGAGCAGGTCACACTCTGACACATCCACCTGCACAAACAACCCCTGACGTCAACAACACATCTGCGGACAAACCATGCCCCAGAGTCCCAACTCCCACCAAGACCCAAATTCACCCAAGTCTGCAACATCTCAGTACTGTATGGGCACAGAAGTCAAAGGCACACCGCCTAAAAGGGACAAGGGGCAGCAAAATCAGAGCTGCAGGGGCGACTCTCCCAAAATGCAGCACACACACATGACATTCAGAGCACATCAGCATTGACAACAATGTGGTACAAACTGCAACACATTTACAACAGGACAGAGGACACAACAGGTGCAGCTTGTGCGTAGAAACTGGCCAAGCACATTTGGCATAGCAGGGAAATGTGAGATGTCAATGTGCAAGTACAAACACATATCCGTGATGTTGACGAAATGTCCACTGTCCCGCATCAAATAGGCAGCTCCTCCTAAACAGTCACAATGTACATTGTCATGCAGTCTGCATGTGAACTTGCGTCAACATACATGTGAACACAATGTAACACTGCATCTCCCCTTCACATTGCAGAGGGAGCATCAACACGTCCTGCAGAGCAGCCCCAACAACTCTTCACTGATGACGATGAGGACATCCCCAATAGCGACAACGAAGCCCTCCAAATCCTCATTGACAGCTTCGGCACCCCACCTCCAGGAGCAGGGCAGCCCAGCTGCATCGAGGAGACCCCACCCCCTGCACAGACCACATAGCAGGAAGCACCTACCACCCCGGCTGTCTCCCAGGACCCCCACGAACAACACATGGCCTTCCAACGCCGTGTGTTAGAGGTCCAGGAGAAGATGGCGGGTGGGGTTCAACCTCATAGCAGCCAAACTTGATGTCATACATGGGTGTCTGATTCCCATCAGGGACCACTTACAGTCCCTAACGGACACCCACAGTCCGCTCCATGCTCTCCAACGATCCATGGCTGACATCGCTGGAGTCATGATACTGAGACAAGAACAACTGTCCAGTCAGAGTGGCTCCAGCGATGTCAGCCGGGAGTTGGGACACATTCGGGGGCTCATGGAGAACATGGAGCGGATGACGGCGGAAATAATGGCTGCCACGGCTGCACACCAGCAAGATGTGGCTGGGACCTTCCATGCCCTGCAGCACATCGTCATGGCATTGCTGCCTCAAGGCCTTGCGCAGATGAATGCTGCTGCTGCTTCTACATCCACATCTCCGCCCCCTGATGTGTCAGTGCCTCACAGTGCGGCAGGCAATCCACCTCCGGCCCCCGATGTGTCAGTGGCACACAGTGCGGCAGGCAATCCACCACCACCCACGTGTGAGGCACATGTGACATCAGAGGACAAAGATGCGGGTGAATCAACCTTACTGGTAAGGAGGAGGCAGTAGCATTCATCTCCGCCATATGGCCTGTTTCTGTTTGGTTCTGCCCTTTGCATCATCACCTTCCATTGTCCCCCGATACACTCTACGACACTCACCTTGGACCTCGACATGGACTGCCATTTTCTGTTTGGTTACCAATGACACAGCGATCAGACTGCGGACTGAACTCTTCCTCTTCCGATGTACTTGTCATTCCCTGAAGGACTCTGGCTGGCCCTCCATGGGCCAATAATGTGAAGTGGGGTTTGCATGGCCCTGTACTGCTCCAGCTGCAACACTCCACTGGATGTGAATTAAACATTCAGAATTGCACAGATGTTTCATGTCTTTGATCATTCAAGTATGAGAGTATGGATGAATGTAGGGTCAGTGATTCCCCCTTACGTCCATGTTGCTCGTGTCGTGGGACTTGAGTCACAGGGTGCAACATTGCCGATTGCGGTCCGGGTGGCGTAGACACTACAACAGAGACACAAGCATCAGTTACTTCCTTGTCCAGCCCAGAACTGAAGCACGCCCAGAGCCCCGGGCTCATTGTTCCCACCCCTATTCTGGCCTGCCATACGCCAGGCCAGTCCACTCCGCTTACGCTCAGAGGGGGGACGACAAAGCTACATGTCCCAGGTCTTCCCTGTAGTGAACTGCTGATCACTGGTCTAGTTGTCAGCATGCCACAGCCACTCCCTGAGGGCTGGTTAACACCCACACCACACCCATCCAGCACAGGCGTCACAGGACATGTGACCCTGCCAATAAAAGGGGCCTAGCACATCACATTCCCCACTGCCGGAGATGACATGATGACGTCCGCACCACGAGACCCAATCATAAAGGGTCCATGACTTGTGGCGCACTGGGTTAGTTGCACCCGATGCACTGCGGCCAGCACGGGCCTACCGCCACGGGACGATGACTTGCGGTGCACTGAGTTGGTTGCACCCGATGCACTGCGGCCGGCACGGGCCTACCGCCACGTGATCATGATTTGCGTTCCACAGGGTTAGTGGCACCTGCTGCACTGCGGCTGGCAGGGGCCTCCCGCCACGTGACGATGACTTGCGTTGCACAGGGTTAGTGGCACCTGAAGAGCTGAGCGCGTGTGCAGCCTGCGATGATGCGTAGGCCTCGATGAGCCGTCCTGCTAATTGTGGTTCGATTTGAATTGTGAGTCCTGCTGGACCGTAGTCCACGCCGAAGGCAGCAGTCAGCACACACATGACTCCGCGGTGCGGTGCCGCAGGGTGCGCTGGGGGCCTGTGGCGCGGAATCCAGCGATCGGCTGAGGAGGATGCACCGGCACGTGGTGGGACATCTTGGAGACACACCAGTGGTGGCAGTTGAGCATTGAGGCCTGGGTGCTCAGGGGCGGCCAGTCATCGCTGGGTGGAGGACCGGTCTGGGGACCAGGGCTGGTGTGCAGCAGGTGCACAGGATCGCGCAGGCACCACCGGTCACGGCGGCGGACTCGTGGCTGGGTGGGGGGCACCGCCCTTGCTGACACGACCCTGCATGCGATGATCGTGATGTGCGCGGGTTGGTTTGGGACGTATCCACCTCGTCTCCAGTGTGAATGTGCCCGTTGAAGGTGGTCGGCCACGTGTCTGTAGGCCTATGGCAGGTTGTGGCGGAGACTGAGACACACGCAGTAGTCACTTTGGTGGTGGATTGGTAACATGTGCATTCCCACAGTTGTGAGTTGGGGGATTGTGGAGTTGAGGTGTGTGGTGTGTTCAGTTGGTACTTGCCGATGGGCAGTGCATTTCCATGGAGGTCATCCTCAAAGCGCTGGTTGGTGGCGGACTTGCGGACATGTGGGAATCATGCACACTGCCTGGGGAGTTTGCGACGACATTGGTGGACAGGCCACGGTGGTCCACTTTTGTATGCACAGTGATGGCATGCGTGTGGTTGCTGTTGCGGTGATTGTGTGCAGTGTCGGCAGGGGGCGCAAGTCATACACGTGTGCTGTGAATTGCCCCCAACACATGCGTGACGCCAGCTATGGCGTAGTTCCCTTGTGTGATCTCAAGATGTTCCTGCGCAGTGTGGGGGGAGTGAGGGGCAGGGGTATCGAGCTGACACACACCGTGATGCTTTCAGGTATGATGAGTCCTGCATGATGTGACCGTAACAGCAGTTCGTGTGGTCGTTACCTTCCTCTTCATTCCTATGACGGTTACGGCCACACGAACTTCTGTTACGGTCTTCTCATGCATGGTTTATCATGCCTGTGAGCATTCCGGTTTGTCCAAGTGCAGTACACTGTACCAGATTAGGCATGTGACTATATGGAAGTTTGACCATTGTCACCATTTCTCCCACAGGTTTCTGAAGACACGTTGCCCTCTTGAAGTCCCCCGTTGGGAATGAAACACGTTGGCTGAGCTTTTCGTATTGTTTGTTTGTGTATTTGTAATAAAGTTCTGTTTTTACACTACTGTTGACTACTGGACTTCATGACCTGGCGCACCCACATTTCGGTTACTACGATCTTGGGTCTGGGGCACAGAGGCGACTAGCACGGCTGGCGTTGGGGTTGGTTGCGCAGGTACACTACGAATTGGAACTATCGTGTGGTGCGGATACAGGGGCCCGCCGTTGCTTTTTTGGACATGCATCCATGACATATGTGAGGGAGTTTGATGGGGCTGGCTGTGAGACTCCTCCGACTCCGGCAGTTGTTGGTTGGAAGGTACCAGGGGCCAACAGGTGCAGCACAGCCAGCAGCTTTGTCTGCGGGGGGATGTAGGTTGTCCGCTGTGTTGGTACCGTCAGCCTGTGGGCAATGTGGGTCAGGATGCGGTGGATGGTTGTCCTTTTGAGCCTGTGTTGGCCAATGGCTTCCTCTGGCGTTGAGTATCTGGGGCTGGTGCATTTTAGGGTTGTCCGCTGTCCTGCACTGTCTAGGTGGTAATCCGGAAGGGGGGGGGGTCTGGGAGTGGTGGCGGTGGGTGTTGTGGCCCTCTTGGTTCTCCGAGCTGCATGATCATTGGCTCCATAGCATCTGTTGGTCTTCAGATGTGGCTCTGGGCTGGGCTCCCTTTCATACTGCAGGTAGTTGTCCTGCTTAACACCAGCAAAAGGCAGGTGTTAAATCCCTGCTGCTAACGCGCCTTATCGCCTGTTCTTGGTTTGCATCGCAGAACCTTTATAGGTTATTGGGTTATTCTTGTGCTCTCGAGACAATCATGCATTTTCACCAGTTTTGTGATAGAAGTGAATTTATAGAAGCGGTTGTGAGTCTTTAATGGAGTATGGGAACTTGTGTCCCTGTTAGTTGGATGAGTGAACAAATTGGCAGAAGCTGGAAAGGTAGTTAAGCAAGCCCATGAAAATCTGGGAGTATTGGGATGAAATCAGAGAGTGGAGCAAAAAATAGATTTGTACTAGGGAAATTGAATTCATCCAGAAAGGGTGGGTGTCAATAAGGATCAGGGCCGTTCGTCAAAAGTAAAAAGAAAATATATGTCATATATATATATATTATATTGAGAGGGAGAGAAATGTAAAAGTAGATATAAAAACATATCCCATTCTCAGAGGATAGTTTTATTGTAGCCGAAGCTTCGAAAACCTGAAGTGCTTCACCGCTACATGAAGCAATGAGTAGGCGAGGTCATGCATGATGAAACTAATGGTGGCGGCTACATGTATACAGACAGTACAAGACTCCACACCGTGCTGTTGATGGTGACATATTTTATATGACACATATTTTCAGTTTCAGCTGTGTTAAGAAAAAGTATTTCAGAGAGTTCAGCCCTTCCACTGACAGTTGTGATCTGCAAGTTACATTTGGGATGGCTTTGACTATTATCTGTGTGAGGTCAATACCTTGATTGCAATTATTTGGTGCAATTGTAGTGCCGAGAATTCTCAGCACTTTATGGCAATCCTAAGGGCTATACAAACATGAGCTATAATTACATGGATATGCACCTTCTTTTCTAAGTGCATGTTAAGCAACTGGTGCGAGCTCATTGCTTGCACGGGAGCACCAGTACTCCTAATATTTGTACCGAGTCGCAGATCCTAGGTTTTATTCAACAGGTATAAGGGCACCAGCGCTAGACATCGCGTGACACGTGCTTCATGCTGGTTCACACTCATAACAAGAGCAGTCCATTTTCGTGGGTGCTTAACATGCTGGTCTTAAGTTCCTCATGTAAAGGACCACATCAAGCTCAGGTTCATTCCAGTGGCTTCTCAGCCAATCAACAGCTCCCTCTGGGAGGAGACTGTACCACTTTTCACTGGGTGGGAGGAGACTGCTGTCATGTGAAAACTGCTCTTCATGCTGCATTAAATTATATGCAGTTCACATTTAAACTCACAGCTTCTAGGTTTTTACCATCAAAACTCTCCTGACACTTGTTCCATGATAGTTGACACCCATTAGAACAAGGCAGTGCATTTGTTTTGGGGGCGTCGTTAACATGCTGCTTTCAAAATTCTCTGTTGTGATACCCCACCAAGATCAGATGCATTCTAATGGCTCATCTGCCCATCCACAGCCCCCTCTGGGAGGAGTTCGTAAACATTTTCCCTGGGCATGTGAAGCAGCTATTTGGAATATTGGAAGATTTAAAATCTTCTCATTGCAGTTTCAGCAAATAATTGATTTGGTACATTCACAAATTGCAAAAGTGCTTTGCTGCTCCTGCAGTCATCGTATTGCACACTGAATTTTCCATTTCTTATGAAATCTATTTTTAGGACTGGCTAGAGACAGCTTCAGTGCTTACCAAAATTCCTGTAATGCCGAAAAGAAAGTGAATGCAGAAAGGGGCTTTCGGTGTTAATTTAAGCAGTTCTACACTTTGCATTGTGTGTTTGCATTGGTGAGGGGTTTAAAACGGTATCTTCTCTCTTAAACCACACTACGGAGTATCCCTGACACAACTGCTGTCCCTAATACTCACTCCCTTTGATGTCACTCTACATCCACAGAAGGCAGGGATTGCAGCAGCAACTACATCTACCTTCACAGAAGGGCCCACAGCAGCAAAAACCACAGTAACTAGAGCAGCCACCACAGATGCTGCAACAGCAGTGACCACAACAGGGACCATAGCTGACACCATAGTAGGAGCAGCAACAGCAACAAGCGCCAGCACACGGCCAGAACCACTGCTCTCAGCAAGGATCACAATTGGTACAATTTCAGGGACAACAGAAGCAACAACTGCCAGCTAGGCAGGGTCAACAACAGTGACAATTGTTTACATTTATTTTCCTTTATTTTGTGTGTCAAATTTGAATAGCAACACAAGACGTTTGCACAAAATTGTCTATGTTTTTAATTGCATAGTTAAATTATCGAATATAGTATAGTAATTTGCACCACAAGAAGGGAATGCTCTTGTATTGAATGTGCTTTTTGTGAGCCAAAGGGTCGCTGCCTAGAAGTTGTGTCAGATTTCTGGCTGTAAACATCTGGATTAAGGTACTTTGGAAGCTTCAGTGTTGCAGCGTGTAGCCATTCTATCGCTCTTGCCCTTCCATGAC
Source organism: Calotriton arnoldi (assembly GCA_963921515.1). Lineage (NCBI taxonomy): Eukaryota > Metazoa > Chordata > Amphibia > Caudata > Salamandridae > Calotriton > Calotriton arnoldi. The sequence goes on along the minus strand of CAWUFW010000967.1, from coordinate 363,367 downwards.
ACTGAAGAAATACCTCTGAGACATCTCTGTCCCCCTTTATGCTGGTCAGGACGTGCAGGAAAAACAAAGGAAAACATTTAACAGTGACCACAGTTGTTTGATGTACTGTGACAGAATACCTTCTTTCGAAGCACAGTCCAGCATGTTTCACTCCCCCCTCCCTGCCACTCTACAGCTCACAAAAACAAACCTTTCTGGCTCTCCGTCTGACAACAGATATTAAATAAAAAACTCAGTGTTCTCTCGGTCTCTCCTTCTCTGTATATTTATAGAACAAATACACAGGTGAGTCATCTTTGAGTGATGAAAAGGGTGAGCTTAGAGCTAAATGCAAAGCATTTTTAGGCCCGGCATTATTCAAGGCCTTTTGATTTTACTAACATTATACATATAATATACGTACTAAAAGGGATGTTCAGACAACCCTCTTCTACTACTGGACTATTGCTGTGCCATATAATATATTACTTTTTGTTTATTGGGTGCATTTTGAAGCCTATTAGAGCAGAAGGTGAAGTGTACCTCCATAAGTCCCTGTTTATATTGATTGAATGGGCATGTGTAGGTCTGCATCATAGTTTTGATGCTAAGCTTGGCAGAGCACGCGGCACGCTTCAGATTATTTAAAGAATCTGATAAAAATGCAGCTTTCTGATTCTTTCCCTTAGTCTTCCTTACTTTCAGGGGTGTTATTGCATCTTGTGTGTTTGAAATCCATGAGCAAAATGGAGAGTGTCCTGACTCAGGATTATTGGAATCAGGCGCTGCCGCTTCACATCCTACCATCTCAATAGAACTAATATCATCCATACCCCCACTTTATCTACCAAACCTTACTTCACAAAAGCAGGGGTCCCTCAAGGCTGTATCATCTCACCCATGCTTTTCAAGATCTACATGAAGTCATTATTGGCACTGATCAATCAATTTCACCTCACATGCTACAACTATACAGGTGGCACACAAATACTCCTTAAGCTTTAAAGCCCAAAAGACATTGGAAACTCACCAATTTTTTAAGCTGTCTCAGAGCCGTGGCTCAATGGATGACATGGAGCCATCTCAAACTGAATGCTTCCAAAATGGGAATACTCATGTGTGGTGATTGGAAAAATTATGCCCTACTCACCGCCTGGCCTGATGATCTGAGAACACCACCTAAAGTATCAAAGGAAGTAAGAAACCTCAGACTTACCATGGACTCCAAACTATCAATGAATGCCCAAGTTGACAAACTAGCAAGACCAACCTTCGTTTCTATAAAAACTCTACGACCATCTTCCCCGACCTGGGACTTCCACACAAGGTCCAGGCTACTATCTCTCTTGTTCTGTCTAAACTCGATTACGCCAATCTTTAACAACTATGAAAAGACTACAATGGATTCAGAACTCAGCTGCCAAACTACTCTTACATATAACACCACAAGCCCACATCTCCCCTGCCTTGAAAGCCCTACATTGGTTACCAGTTGCCAGAAGATCCACATTCAAGCTGCTTTGTATCATCCACAAAGCGATACATGGAACAGGACCACTCTTCATCAGGAATAAACCCACCAAATACATTTAACAAAGGAACCTCCACTCTAAATTGGCACTTGGCCTCAAAATCCCACCATACAAGAAAAAAAAAACATAGGTGGCACCTCCTCTGTTCAAACAGCCAAACTATGGAACTCTTCACCCCCGAACATAAGATCCACAAATAACTACCTTATCTTCAGAAGACTACTTGAGTTGGCTCTTCCCCACACAACTACCATACTCAAACATAAATATACAGCATATCCCTCTGTATATAAGCAATTATTTGGACTATATATGTGTACCTACATGTGTGTATTTTTTTGCATAAACGTGTATAATAATTATGTTTTTAAATATGTAGCTATTCTTTAGTTCTGCTTAACAAATGTACATATTACTTATAGTTATATTGTTCTATGCTTAACATGTATATAGGTGACTGCATAAATAAGTACATCTTTTATCATAACAATTTATCTACAATTGCTTCACTATTGAATTACAAACAAAATAGAAATCACTTAAAGTCCAGCAACACTTGAAAGTCTGAGTTTATTAAATGTAACTTAAATCTACACGTTACCTTCCTTATACATATATACCTTCCATGGACGTATGTATTTTTATATTTATTACTTTGCTTCTAATTCAGCATCTCCAATGCACTACCCTATATCTTACCCTATACCTCTCGCAATATATCTTTTACCTCGACTCTGACTCATCTAAAACCTCATTCTACTACTCTCTCCAATGCACTACCCTATTTCTCACCTTATACCTCTCATAATATATACTCCACCTCAACTCTCCAACTCATTTCATACCTCAAACTACTACTTTTTCCAATGCAGTACCCTAAATATACTATACCTCTCTCAATATATCCTCTACCTCCACTATCTCACTCATCCCAAACCCCATTCTACTAATAGGATCCAGAAAATATCCTGTTCTGGACTCTACCCTCCTCTACCCCTCCTTGCATCATCTCATACCTCTTTTACTAGTCAGATCTCCCAAACAAGCCTTTCCAAATCCTTCCCTCTGACTCTTCCCCTCCACCTCCCCTTTACTCATCCCAAACCTCCTACTACTGCCATGAACTCCAAAACAAATGAAAAAAATAATAACACTTTCTAGACCCTTCCATCTTCTATCCCTCCACTATTCCTTTTCAATCCAATTAACAGACTAACATGTCCACCGTTCAAATTAATTTCATATTTCCCTATACTAATTCCCCACTAGTCCTGTTTGGGTTCCGGAGTAGCGTGCTATCTGCCGAAAAGCTCTTTAACACCTCATCAGGGGTAGCAAGCGCTATATAAATGCAAACTCTTCTAGGATTACTCAGCTGGTTCAGATATCAAGCTCTATTTCTCAGTTGTCTCCGTAATATTAAGATGTCATCTCTTCTTGAAGAATACAGAGAGTTTAGAAGTAATTAAAACCGTTTAGTAGAGTTGGTACTGCATTGTTTCTGGTAAATTGAGTTACAATATCTTAAAATTTTTCTAAAAATGCGTCATCACAAACCAGTGGGCGCTAACCTAGCAACAGAGACGAGACCTGATGTGTCCTCCGATACTACAGATGCACCACAGGGCCCTTTCAACAACACAGAGCTACTGAATCACGATCTCCAGCGGCAGGAGGGATCGTCCAAGTGGCAGCCCAAGTTGCAGTTAAGGCTGAAAGACAACAGAAGAGGAAAAAGAGGATAACACATTTGCTCTGTTTATGTGAGGTGCAGGCAACACAGTGAATTCCATATGTGTTTTCATTTTCATATGCTTTAAGGATTAGGCATTTTGTTGTGCTTCTTCTTTTGTGTACATTGAATGAATGAATGAATGAATGGATTTATAAAGCGCATGGCTACTCCAGTGCTGTAACCGACCAAGATCTCAACTGCTACTCAGTCTTATGCCAAAGCAAAAAGATAGGTCTTAAGGCCATTCCTAATTCCTAAATGGGAGTTCTTGGGAGATATTCTTCAAGGCAAGAAGCAGCGCAATCCATTCCTTGCAAGCAAGCACAGAAAAAGAGTGCCCCCCAGCATCTGGCTCGCCGAAATAGTGACATTCTAGTTTGGCACGCCAATGAGGACCTAAGAGGGTGGGATGGATGATATTGATGTATTCTATTTATCAAATATTGAGAGCCACATTTATAGAAGGCACAATGTACAGAAAACCACAGCCTTGAAGAGGATCCCTTTCTTAACAGGGAACCAGTGTGAATTTGTAACGATATAAAGTAACAGATTTCCATCTATGATTGCCCAGAATCAGGCATGCTGCTGTGTTCTGTACAGTTTGCAGTCTTTTAACCATTTATCAGGGGTGCTCAAATAAAGTATGTTTCCGTACTCCAAACTGGCAGTTATTAATGCATGGACAACTGTCCTACAAGCAGACAGAGGAAAAAGATCTAAACATTTTCTGATTGAGCACAGTACACCAAAACAAGTCCCGGCTTACAAAAGGATCTGATAGTGAAAATCAAGCTTGTTGTCAATCGTGACTTCACGACTCTTAGCTACTAACGTTGGTGGTGGGTGAGGCAGAAACTGCTTCAGCCAACAATTGTACAGCCACTGTTCACTCACACGCCCAAAGAGAAGAATCTCAGCTTTTATCAGCATTGAATTGTAAATGGACTCTTGTAGCCAGATCAGTGCGTTTGCCAGGCATGAACGAACGGTGGAGCTTATGTCTGCCAAGTTGGGATCAAACATCAAGAGCACCTGGGTATCATCAGCATAGGAGATAGTGATCACCCAAAGGATTCAAAAAGTTTGGCAAAGGGTGCTAAATAGACGTTAAATAATATGGGGCTGAGCACCCCAAACCTTAATTGCTTGCTAGCCGACTTATAGGGCGCCAGCCACATGTCCTGCTCTCTGCCCTCCAAAGTCTGCACTGAGATGCCCAACTCTGCCACCCGCTGAAGGAGAATTGGGTGTGAGATGGTATTGAGTGCTGCTGATAAATCAAGTAATATAACTGCAGAACCATTAGCATCATCCAAAGTAGATATAATCTCAAGTTACACTGTCTCTGTACTATGCTGCAGACGAAAACCTGATTGAGTATTGTGTAAAAGATGATACTCTTCCAAAAAGCCACATAGCTGCGCATTGGCCAACCTTTCTAGCATTTTTGCACATGCTGGGAGGAGCAGGATAGCTTAATATGTATGTAATGTGTCTTGTTCTCAGGGTGTTCTTTCATCGGTAATTCACATGTTCAGATGGACTGGTTTGTACATTTGATGTTAATAAAGGTTTGTTACATCACATACAACACTGTTGTTATGGATTCATGGAATGGTGATTTAGCTCACTTAGAGAGTGATTGGTACTATGCATATTGTGGACTCTGCTAGCAGCCTCTGTCTTTGCATAGTGACAGATACATTAATCCTTAACTGTACTAAGGGACTCGGTGCACTACAGTGCAGGCCACATGCTTACTTCAAATGAATGGCAGTGTAGATGGCAATGCACTGTGGCGAATACTGGTATGGTTGTATTGATTATATTTCAGCATTGATAAAGTGCTTCATGTGTTAGGTTTATGCATTTGCCATGGTTTGTCATGCCACACTACTGCGCAAAAATAACATGATGGACGGAATGCTGCACAAATCAAACATTCACCCCCAGTCACAGATCTGGATTTAATCCATCGTTTTTTTGCTCACCACGCCACTCCAGTTTGTACCCAGACACATGCCTATCAGTCTTGACCCACATCGGAACAGTCCAGCCCGAACTGCCAAGTCAGGTCCTCCCTGGGCTGAAAACAAGCAACCTGGAACCGGTTTCAGGGTATCACCCCTCATCAGCCAGGCTAGATTGAATCCAGTGGCATAGTGAGCACGGGACCGACGTCTGGGCATACCCGGCACACTTAGTGCGAGAAAGCAAAAGACACACAGATGATGGACAGAATGCAGAGCAATACAAACATTCATCCTCAGTCAAGAGAGCTGGGTTAAATCCATCGTTCTTTTGCTCACCATGCCACCCCAGTTTAGACCCAGCCATATGCAAATCAGTCTTGACCCTGCTCCTCATGGGAACAGTCCAGCCCAAACTGCCAGGCCAGGTCCTCCCTGGACTGGAAACAAGGGTCCTGGGACTGGTTTCAGGGTATCACCCCTCATCAGCCTGGCTAGCTTGACTCCTATGGCACAGTGAGCACGGGACCCACGTCTAGGTATTCCCTTCCCACTAAGGGCAAAAAAAGCAAAAAGAACAGATGATGGACGGAATGCTGAACAAATGAAACATTCACCCCCAGTCACAGATCTGGGTTTAATCCACCAATTCTTTGCTCACCACGCCACCCCAGTTTGTACCCAGCCATATGCAAATCAGTCTTGACTCTGCTCCCCATGGGAACAGTCCAGCCGAACTGCCAGGTAAGGTCCTCCCTGGACCAGAAACAAGCATCCCGGGACCGGTTTTTGGGTATCATCCCTCATCAGCCAGGCTAGCTTGAATCTACTGACAGTGAGCAATGGACCCTCGTCTGGGCATACCCTTCCCACTTATGGAGACAAAAGTAAAAATAACAGATGATGGACAGAATGCTGAACAAATCAAACATTCACCCCCCAGTCACAGCTCTGGGCTTAGTCCATCGTTTTGTTGCTCACCACGTCACCCCAGTTAGGACCCAGCCATATGCAAATCAGCCTTGACCCTGCTCCCCATGGGAATAGTCCAGCCCGAACTGCCAGGCTAGGTCCTCCCAGGACCGGAAACAAGCATCCTTGGACTGAATTCAGGCCCAGGTTACCTTAAATCCAGTGGAACAGTGAGCACGGGACCCAGTTCTGGGCATACCCTTCCTGCTTAGGTCGACAAAAGCAAAATGAACAGGAAAAAGAACAGATGATGGGCAGAATGCTGAACAATTCAAACGTTCAACCCAGTCAGAGATCTGGGTTTAATACATTGTTTTTTTGCTCACCACGCTACCCTAGTTATATTTCAGCATTGGTAAAGCGCTTCATGTGTTAGGTTTATGCGTTTGCCATGGTGTATCATGCCACACTACTGTGCAGGCATAGAAATGTCCAAGGGGTCCTGATTGCGTAGTACAGACTGTAAAAACCACACACATGCCCTTTCCACATTGCATATGTACTTGTAGGGTCAGCTGCTCTAGACTTGCTAGTCTGAAGCAATTTATTTTCCTATGAATTTAGCCCATCCTTCTCATTCACAGATTATGTTAGGATCCATATAATCAAGAACCACACAGGGCACAGAGGAATCCCAATGGTTTCATTTTTCAATGGTTTGCACTTACTTGCTTGAACATGGTATTTTGTGAGTGCAATTTGCTGTTTTTGTGAGTGTTCTTTATTTGTGAATGTTTCTCACATTTGGAATTTGCCATTTGGTAATTGATATTCAATGTTGCACTTGGAGATTTCCATACTCATTCGACATCCTGAGCAATTTCTACACATTTATATTTTTTGTGTTTCCTATATTCTTATTTCCTCTTTTTGTGGTCACAAGCCAATGTGCAACTGGTCTGTGAACCGCAAAGCATTTGTACATCAGGATGAAAGATATGTCTGTCTTCCTTCTTGTTGTATGACCTGTCCTAAAGCGCTTGACTAACAAGACCTTACTCGCTTGGCTTTTTGGGGACAATTTAGTCATATCATATCTCACTTTTTGTCAAATGAAAACAAACTATCATCCTCTGGAAGCCATTCCCTACTCCTGTGATTGTTCGATTAGCACAAGCCTGTTTCAGACTTTCCGAATAGTTCTCCTCAGTGTGCCGGTTTTCCTGCCTTCCACCAATAAAGCTATACATTCTTATTCCTGGACTTCTTTTCTTCAGAGAATAGCTGGGATAGTTCCCCTCATTTGCTCCTTCACTCTTCCGGCTCCTTTGTCTGGTAATATGGTAGAGGCCTGGTTATGTGAAATAAGAAAGTCTCATGTAAGGAACGGTTCCTTCTCCTGCCCATATCCACCCTGTTTCTCCCACTATCTTCTTTATGCAATTGCCTCAAATAAGAGGGTCTCATGTAATATGTGGTTTCATCCTCTAGCCCATATCCACCCTTACTGAGGAACTTCTGCAATACATACGGGTCTTCCTTGCCCTTTCTCCTCCCAACAGTTGTGATTGGGTGCAGGCCACATAAGCACCGCCCCTTATGAAACCTTCACTCCCGCCCAACTTCGCCAGGTATGTGTATGTGTTTTAGGCATCACTCTCTGCCTGAGTGAAGTACCATCTGGCTATTTGTTCTGAATTTTCTTATTAGGTTACTGGTTTCCACTTGCTGATACTTCTTTGTCAAGTGGCAACACGAAATTACAGATGCAGTTCCATTATCTTCTCTGCATCTGTGTTCACTCTCTCCCCTGTTGATAACTTCCTATCCTGCCTTTCAGAGATATCTTATCTACCACGGCAGTCACCTGTGACCCTCTAACTCAGGGATACTCAAAGTAGGGCCCGGGGAACCCATGAAGCCCTCCTGACCTATACATGCGGCCCCATGGTCAACAGCAGCACTGGGCTGCTGTTCACTCCACTCAGCACGAACATTAAAAAGATGTTAAATAAACAGGCAAGCATTTATTGAAAGGTTAATTGAAGTTAAGGAAATGAAGTAACTAGGTTGTCCTGCACCACTTACCTTTAGAAACACCTTCATTTTCAAAACCTTCTTGCAGCAAAAGTGTAAGAATATGATACGTTCTCTTCAAAATTTAAAATGTTTATTGCATTAACATGCAGAACCATTTCACCTTAGTACATCAGATTATATCAGTGCATTGAGAAGCATTTTTTTAAAGTGATAGTTTTCAAATATGAATTTAGAAACATTCATTCTTTCCGCCACACTGACAGCAATGCTAATAGTGAACTAAGAGCAAGTCAGTTATGTGCACTCCTTGAGTGGCCTGGTTTCCTATTATACATGAACAAAATTATAGTTTATCAAATCAAACACAGGAGCAGGTTTTGTACAGTGCACAATCTGAAGTCATGCATTTCGAGGGCCTCCTTTATGTGATAATGAAGAAAAAGGAGGGACAGTGAAATAAATCAATTGCCTAGGATCACATAATTTGGTAAAGTGGGGAAACTTTGATTAATCCCAGGTTTTCTGGTTTCACATTTTGCAATTCAGCCACTAGATGTATATGGTTCGCTACCCTGATACCCACCTTACCTCCCCCTCCGTCACCTAACCACCAACCTGCTGGCATCAATGCGGCCCTCTGTCACATCACAGACCAAACTTTGTGGCCCTTGGGAAAATGTTTGCCAGTACCCATGCTCTAATTTATCGATCGTTCTCTTATTCCCTGAGTCTCCACCTCTCCTGTTTCTATGTTCACTTCTATATACCTATGTTTAAACTGTCTTCTGCTACAGTGGCGTAGCCTAGGTGACTTGGATCCGAATGCAACCAAGGAAAATGGGTCCCATGCCTCCACGGAGTCTGTATCAATACAGGCATTACAGGAGAACAGTTGACCCCTCACACCTGTGGAACAAAGTGTCACTGCACCTGTTGCACTATTGATAGTTGTGTCCCTATTTACAGTTCTCTAAGTTCCCCATTCTACTTGCCTTTTCTTCTCTCCTCCTCCCTAATCTCCATCCCTCCCTGCTCTCATTCCCTTCCTCTCTTTCACTCCTCCACCCCTTCCCGTTTCTCTCATCTTCTTTTCCGTTTCTCAGTCTTTCTTATCTCCTCCCTCACTTATGTTCTTGACAGCCTTGTTTCCGGACCATTTCACTTCACTTCCCCTTCCAATCTATTTTCTCTTTTTCTCTCATCCATATCTTCTTCTCCCAATCTGTAACATTTTTCTCTCCTCCTCACCTTTTTCTCACCCTCTCCTTTTCTCTCATCTCCTTCCTCTCTCTTCTCCGTTTTAGATCTTGATTTGTCATAGCCATTTACCTTACATTTGATTTGCTTGCTTGTATCCTTTCACTGCTCACTTTAAGAGAACTTTCTTTTATCTTTGGTTAAGCACTCCATGAGAGTACATGTGTTTTCCAGCTCTCTCCCTTGTTTGCCCCCTCATATGCCTGCCTTTGAGCTCCATGTTGTTCTTTAGTACACATGCTGCTTGTTCTCTCGCATATACTTCTCCCCCGCCCTCTTGCTCCTTGTTGTTTTCTCTCTTGTGTGCTTCTCCCCTCCATGTTACTCTTGCTCCCTGCAGGCATTCTCTCCCTGCTCTGTGTTTTTCTTCCCATTGTGTGCTTCTCTCCCTAACCCCCATGTAGCTTTATCCATTGTGTGCAGGTTCTCCCCTTTTACTCCAGGCCTTTTCTTCCCCAACTCACTCAGTTGCCCCTGACTCCTCCAGTTTTTTTTTTTATTTGCCACTTCTGAGCTAAAAATTCGTCATTTTTTTATTTACCAATCCAAATGGCTTCCATCACATTGAATAGGTAGGTAAAAAAGAAATGCAATGGCACCTGTGTCATTTTGCTGGTGTGCGGTTGCGTTGTGACGCATGCACATGCATATGTTATCACATAGAGGCGCCCTCAGAAAGATGCAACTGCAAGCATCATTTGCTTAAGTATGTGGACATGCTCACCCTGCGCCAGGCCAGCAGCAGAGGCTAATTAGCCGTGCACAGTCACCCAGCCTTGATGATGACTTAGATAGTGACTCAAACCCGAAAGTGAGTATCCCATATCATCTTCAGATCAGTGGAACCCTGGAGCTCAAGGAGTTCATTCCTCACACCTGACTCACCTATGAGATGTCAGCTGACGGCAGCGTCAGAAATGGGAGGGGAGCCAGCAGAATCTACTAGTATTTAATTAATGTTTTACACATAGCCGGTTTAGCTGTTTCTGAACATATTAATCTAGCTTTACAGCATATAATAGAGCACAACGGTGTCCCCATGAAAGTATTAGGGTATCTATTCGTAGCATTAATATGCTTAATAAAGAAAAGAAGTCAGACGCATAGCTTTAACATTTATAATACGGAGTGTACATAGTAGTGTGGTTCCTATCGAAGCTACACATTAACTTCGAGATCAAAAGTCTGGAGGAGTGTTGCTATTTGCTTTATTTTGTGTTTTTTTATGGTAATTATCAGAACAGACTCCCAATCATACATTAAACAACACACTATCCTCTCAATTATGTTTTACCGGGGGGAGGGGGAGTACCCGGGGGTAGATGGGGGGGTGTTATGTTCAATACAATACTTTAATACATTATTTACTTTGAGTAAGCAGTGTGTGAAGCACCTTTGGGAGCTGGCCCACCTAACTCATGGAGGATGCAGTATTTTGATGATTTTGTTATTTTAACTTATAACCTCCTACTGACCGGGTATTTGGACAACCTAAACTTAGTACAGAATGCTGGTTACCATTCATCATCCTCTCCGACACTAACCAGATAAGATCTTTTAGATTTTCTGAATAGCTTTGCATTTCTGATTTGAACTAACAGGACAGATATTAAAAGCAGAGGGTACAGATTTTCCTATGTGATTATATTAAGGGATCTACAGTCCGTACACATTCTCAGTTTAGCCCCACTTTTAGGAACAAAGAAAATTGAGATGAAATAGGAGATTTTGAGGCCTAATAAAACCATGAACATTTCATTTATGTATTGCTAAGTGTTACAAAGATGAATTGTAGGAACTCCAGACGTAGCCATGAGGTATAACATAAGTAAGAGGTTTATTAGCTTAGATGAAGGATGGTAGTTACAAGATGGTAGTCATTAGTTAAGCCCTTAGATGAGCTTCTAGGTAAGCCCCACCAGGAGCAGCATCCTTGCTGCTCAGCCCACAGTCTCCAACTGTCTCTCTGTCCACACAACCAGGCACTCCAACATTCTACTCTCTCATCAGCATTCTAACATTCCACATACACATCACATTCATACTGGCTGAGCAGCAGGGAAAGGAAATCAAGGTATAACACATCCCCTTCCCTTGGGAACACAATAAATAGAGATGATTACAACATTGCATAATAAAAGTACAATACAAGAGAAATATGCAATGTACAAATGGAGATAACTAATTAAAGATCATACAGACAGAAGTGCAGCATGGAGGAGAAACAAAGTGCAAATGATAACCGCAAATATAAGAGAATAACGGATAGGAGTATGAAAGAGAAATATACAATGAACAAATGAAAACCACAATTATAAAATAACAAAGCATGGGCGGATTATCCACTTCCCAACAATATTGACTGAAAATAGAAATTCCACAGTGGTAACATTGTGTAGGACTGGGAGAATAGAGAACACTAAAGAAGTGTAAATCCCAAACCACTCACCCCCTTGTACACACCACAGATTCTAGAGGAAACCATTTGCAGTGGTAGTATTGTACAGGGCTGGGAGAATGGGGGACATCAAAGAGATGTAAAACCCAACCACTCACCCCCTTCTACACACATTTTCATGGTAATGCTGTGCAGGACTGGGAGAATGGAGGACATCATAAAAATGTAAATTCCTCACCACTCACCCCCTTCTGTACACCACACTTTCACAAGGAAATAATATCATGGTAATATCCCCTTCTACACACCACACTTAACTGAGAAAGAAATTTCATATACACACACAGCAATGAATGAGCTCAACCATAGGTTAAGTAAAAAGTATGAGGTGCACGACCCCTGAACAAATTCCTAGGTGAGACAAAAGTATAGGGTACACGACCCCTCGCATGCATCAATTGTATAGGAAGTACAACACTTCACACACTCCAAATAAATATATAAGGTACATGAGCCCTTCGTACACTTCAAACAATAGTATATGGTACACGAACCTTCGCACATTTCAAACAATGGTATAGGGTGCATGACCCTTCGCACATTACAAACTCATGTATAGGGTACACGACCCTTCGCACACCTCAAACTAATGACTGGGTACACAACCCTTGTATAGGGTCCACAACCCATTGCACACAAAACACGATGTGCATCATCAGAACAACTCTGTGAAACACTCTTCAAACGACAGAAGAATATCAACAGCGGTTATAGAACATAACAACGAACTAGCAATATGCATATCCATCATGACACCGACTCTTTGCACACTCTGAGTAAAATACAACCTTTTGCACACTTCTCGGGTAAAACACATTCCACTCAGTATCTTATTGACAGATGGCAACATGGGACATTAAATAAAACATAAGCATCACCAAGGATGGAGAGTAACATTACATGGTTCCACAGTCCTAAACCAGAGACGAATGAATGGTTCACTCCAATACCCATACGCCACATGCTCCAATCGTTGAAATAGATGTGAGATTGCCAAAAGATTGTTGCGCCATTTCAGCAGGTCCATTGATGGGGCTGCGCTGTCTTGCTTCCACACGTCCAATGCCAGGAATTCACGCTGACAGCAAAGCGCTGACCAATACCAGAATGCCACCACAAGAGCACAGTGCAAGGGCACCGGAGTATTGAGGCCAAGAAGAGAACGCCGTAAAGCTTGACGGAGAAACCAAAGCATGTCTAGATGAAACGTGAGCACGGCGGTCAAGTTAACTTTATTGACACGCAACGATAAACAAAGGTGGTTGGCCTGGAGTGTACTATGCTGGAAGTTGCATCTGAGTCGATGGAGAGCGTAAACACAAAATGGCGGCACGCACTGCTGACACCGCGCCGGATGGCTCCCGGCATCACCGTGCACGAAATACGCCTGAGAGCAACAAGAAGATTTCCCAGACGTCACAGTGGAGTGGAGGAAAGTCTTGCAACGCAGCAGGAGAAAGGTAAGTGTGCGCGGGGCTGTGTGTGCTCGTGGCGTCTTTTGAATATGTGGAAGCAGTTAAACTGCCAGGGGAAAGACACACACAGAGGCAATGCGCAAACTCTAAAAATTGAGAAAGTACTCACAGCAAGCGTGAACAACACCAGGACACGTCCTCCTCAATTAAGTAAAAGTACCAGATCACGAGTTTGTTGATTTTTGATGACTCTGGGGTTGCGGTCATTCCACATCTGTAGTGTTAATTAAAGTACACGGGCAGACTCTGTAGAAGAAGCTTGCACTGTCAGTCACTGTTGATGAAGAAATAGAATGAAGATGCCGGCCTGCTCCACAAAAATAAAAGTACCATATCACGGTTGTGTTGACTCTTGAAGACTCTGGGTGGCTGTAAGTTGAAGCGGCAAACATCCAAGGTCTTTATGCGTAAATCTTTAATTGGTTGTAAATGCCATAACAGTCACTGCGGTTCTCTCCTTCAATAAAGGTGACAGATATCTCCCAAAGTGTGTTTGATGGCAGCAGGCTTTTAGCGCTTTTCTATTTTTGAAGAAAACATCAATAAATGTAAGGAACGTGAAACGCCCTGGCAGGCTGTCCAGATGGTGAAGGACACTGGTGGGGCTAGTGGGGGCGTTCTTTTCCTTCAGATTACAGCATTTTTACCTCAAATTTTCTTCGTAGTTTCCAGTGAAAGAGTTCAATAATTTTCACCTCAAGTAGGTTAGGAGCCAGTACACGCAGGGTATTTTCTCCAGATCGTCGCCAATGTTACAAAGATGAATTGTAGGAACTCCAGACGTAGACGTGAGGTATAACATAAGTAAGAGGTTTATTAGCTTAGATGAAGATGGTAGTTCATTAGTTAAGCCCTTAGATGAGCTTCTAGGTAAGCCCCACCAGGAGCAGCATCCTTGCTGCTCAGCCCCCAGTCTCCAACTGTCTCTCTGTCCACACAACCAGGCACTCCAACATTCTACTCTCTCATCAGCATTCTAACATTCCACATACACATCACATTCATACTGGCTGAGCAGCAGGGAAAGGAAATCAAGGTATAACACTAAGATATTCTGTTTCTGATTCAATGGGGGTATACACTCAAAAACAGGGTATTTGAGCACTGAGTTCTAAATGTATCTTATAATCATAGTTCCTGTGTGGCAGTAACACATTTGCCTTTTTTTCATCAAATACATCACTAAATTATTCATAGCAAGAGTGTATGGAAGTTGCGCAACCACTGGCAGGTGAAATACCTAAATCTGTAAGTTCTTCAGAAGGACTATTCATCCTGGGAAACAATCCCACAGAATTCCTAAATCTGTTGGGTTTAATGTTCCCATTTACCACCTCCTCTAGACAGGTGGTAAATGGGAGCAGGGCTTCTGCATTGGGTGAGAGTGGAGGGAGGGGATGGGAAGGGTAGGGAAGCATTGCATGGTCTCCCCTTGTCATGAAATGAGGCCTGGTGGGGATGGGCCTGGTTGCTGAAGTGGTATTAAGGTCTTTTTTCTGGCCAATAAAATTGGGTGAGTAGTTCCTGCACCTGGGAAACGGAGGTGAAAAAACACTTGGCCATTTGTGATCAATTCCCTTATAGAATTATGCTTCACCAAATCATAATGCAGCCTTAGAGAAAGGATTAACCACTTGTGCCAAAACATCGTACATTTCACTTAGCAGTCCTCAATAGAATAAGTATGATCTCTACCAAGTGATTACATTTGGTAATATAAATGAATAAATCTTAATGGCCCTGTTTCAGAGTTAGCCATAATTAGCCAAAGAAATACTTTGGGGCTTATTACGATGTCGGGTGGGACTCCGTTGAGGATTGGAACCGCCCGACCTTAGTTTGGCGGTTCTGACCGCCTTGGAAACATCCATTCTATAAATGAAGCTTGTGTGGCCCGCAGCACAAGCTGCCATTGTAGAATGGAGATTTGCAAACATCCCTACACCGTGTGGCAGGCACCATGCTGTGCCTGCCACACGGTGCAGGGATGTTGAGGGAGGGAGGGTACCATAGGTGCCCCCCATGCCCTATTGCAGAGGGCTAGGGGGGGCCTGCTAGGAGCCCCAAAAGACACTTTCTGACAGCTTTTTCATGTCGGAAAGGCCGACATGAAATGGTTGTCAGAAACTGCCAGCATAATCCCAACAGCGGAGACGAGCCTGGCTCTGCTGTCATTAGGGGATTATGGTGTGTTCCAAAGCACCAATGAAGCGCCGCGGATGGTCCCTCAGCCTGATGCCACTGCCCGCAGCATCATAATGTGGTGGGCGGACTGCTTTTAAAGATGTCGGTCGGTTCGCAACCAACAGGCCGTCGGCTGCAATCCGACAAACATCGTAATTGGCCCCTTTATGTTTTCCTGCCAAATAATTTACACATCTGATCACAAAAAGTGGAAATATTATAAAGCAAAAGATAATTTCTCTGGACCAAAAGAATGCTCCAATTTCCTAAATTCCCACTTAAAACAAAACCAAAGCTACCTTAGTTTGACCATCAGAACAAGTCATACGTTTGCACAAAAAGTGTAACTGACACTGATTAAGGAAAAATTTAAACTTGTTTGGGTCATTAAAAAACCTTACTGCAGGTGCTAAAGGGTGTGAGTGGAGTCACCACTGAACAGGGATCTGTAAAACATTGTATGCCTCTTCATGCAGGTGGTAAAGCCCATGAATCAGTGCCCTTGGGATATGTGGGCAAAGGCACTTGTCTGTAGTCCTTTTTCTTCTGTTGTAACATACTACCCATTTCCCATTTCATGGCAGTTGATTCTGAATGTAGCACCTTATTTTTTGACTTCTCTAAAATGACCTCCTGTGGTAATTTAGTTTCAACCTCTAAAATGTGAGACAGAGTAGTGTCAAAATTAATTGCTCACTTTGGTTGATAACGTGAGCTAGTCAACTTGTCAGAGAGTACTAACCTTGTATTTGCGAATGAATAGAAGCAATTCAGTCTTTAGTCCCTCGCTACCTCTACCACATAAACAAAAATATGATGGCCAGTAGCATATAGGGAGAAAGGGTATTGGGGTAAGAGAGGACACTAGGGCAGTACTTTGACTTACCACTTCTGCTGCATCCTGAGGTCTGCAAGAATCAGTGAGTTTTTTTTAATGCAATAAGAGATGTAATGAGTAACCTCTCATAACAGTTCTACATTAATTGAAGCAGAGACTGAATATACCTTAGTGACATACATGAGATGATTATCTAAAATATGGCTCTCTATGAATGTAATAACTATCTCTAGAGTCATCACTATCCATTGTCCGTGGAAGATGAGTTATAATTTCTACTTGACTTGTGTGTCACTGAAAAGTAATAGCAAACATTAATATCCTATGAATCGTAACCTGGCACCTCTTATAAGCATTTTTGGAACTCGGAATACCTTATGCATAATCATGATACGTAGCGCGTGCAACATAGTTCTTCCTGTTCCATCACAGTGTGTTCTCCATGCAGGGAAATCTCCAGACAGGGCCAACACTCTGCAAGGCCCGCCAACTTTTCCTTCCCTGAGATGAATGACATACTAGTGGTGTTGGAAATGATCATCTTTACGTTGTACCTCCAGATTTTTAGCCTTCTTTTTGTGAACCTATTTACAGTATTGAAAAACAAATTTAGCTGTTTGTCACTACCAGGGCACAAAAAACTTAAAAGTACATGTCCTACCTTGTACTTACACAGCACCCTGCTTTTAGGGCTACCTAGGGCCTACCTTAGGGGTGAACTATATGTAATAAAAGGGGAGTTTAAGACTTGGCAAGTGGTTTTAAAGGCCAAGTCGAAGTGGCAGTAGATTGCGAACACAAGCCCTGCAAAGGCAGGCCTGAGAAAGGTTTGAGAGGCTACTTGTATGGGTAGCACAATCGGTGCTGCAGGCCCACTAGTAGCATTTAGATTACAGGCCCTGGGTATATGGTATACCACTTTACAAGGGACTTACAGGTAAACTAATTATGCCATTTTGGTATACACCAATGTTAACATGTTTGAGGGGAGAAGCACATGCACGTTAGCACTGGTCAGCAGTGGTAAAGTTCTCAGAGCCCTATGGCCAATAAAAAGATATTGCAAAAAGTGGAGGTAGCAGGCAAAAAGTTGGGGGAAGACCACCATAAGGATGACAGGTCTAACAATGTCATGCACACAATGTTAGTAAAATCAGTAGGTCTTTGCTAACACAGACCTAAAAAAGTTGATCATTATGCCTCTTGCCTTTGAGAAAAAAGTATGGAAAGAAAGAAGGAAAAAGGAAAAGAGAGAAAGAAGTCATAAAAGTAAGAAAGACGGATAGAATGAAGAAAGAGAGAAGGCAAGAAAGACAAAAAGAAGGCAAGAACAACAGAAATAATTTAAGAAAGATAGAAAAAGGCAAGAAAGTCAGAAAGTAGGCAAGAAAGAAAGGAAGAATGAAGGCAAGAAAGACAGAAAAAAGCAATGAAGGAAGAAATAAAGAAAGCAAGAACAAAAGAAAGAGAGGAAGGAAGGAAGGAAGGAAGGAAGGAAGGAAGGAAGGAAGGAAGGAAGGAAGGAAAAGATAGAAATAAGTGTTACAACTGCTACAAATTATACACAATAAAAGCTGTTTTTCTGGGTAAGGTTTATTAAATCTTTGGTGAAAGTGAGTCCATAAGAAACATGTTCTGCAAGCATAGTAAAAAGAGGATAACTTAATACAAAACAGTTTCAAATTAACACAATCTGATCTGGTGTGAAAAAGTGAAAGTTAGATAAACAAAGGAAACTCCAAAAGGAATTGAAAACAGCATTTGCAGGACACAGGAACTGATGAAGCTGGAATGTGCCTCGTGCATGAAGAGCTGGTAGAATGGGTTCCGTTATCACTTCAAGTTCCAAAGACAAAGGCAACACTAAAGTAATAAAGTAAAAAAAAAACACTGGCACTGAAGGGAACTCCCTTGTGTATGGATATGCACATTGCAAGAGAGTAAAATGCTGTCACTCAAAGTGAAGTTAACTGTTGGTTTAAGTAGGCTGACCCATTGCTCCAGACTGTCTCCTGTAGTGGGCGGAAGCAAAATGTGAGTGACATAACGACCAATGGTTAAAGAGAGCTGACAGAAAACCCTTTTATGTAAGTATATTATAGATATAATTTTAGCTAAATCAAAACATCTTGGCTAATGCCAGACGTAAAAAAAATAGCTTTATTTGAAAGCAATGACAGACATGGTGGTCTGTTGACCTCAGCAGGCCACCATGCCTGCGATGGCTACGATTCCTAGTAGATTGTAATTTGCAACCTACCTCATTAATATTCATGAGGTAGGTCGAAATGCGACCCAGTAGGATTTGTGCCAAGCTACCAGATGGGCAAGCGCAGGTTTATTTGGTAACCTTTTGGACTCACTCTGACAAGAATTCTGAGTATTATTTGAGGTGGGTCCTCAACCTCCTCAACTGATACTCCAATTTCTTACAAGTGGATTAAGAGTATAACTCCAAGTGATAAGACATGTCTACAGACATACTTTCTGGCAGCTCCCAATTTCACCCATTCCACCTGGTGATGACCAATAACCCTTCTAGAGAGATATTTAAGGCAGTTAATGAGTTTTCCAATCCTTTAAGCACCCAAAAGAATAAATCTATTTATGACTCATACCCATTGAGATCAAACAGTCCGGTATGCCTTTCCAAGAGAGCAGATGATCACTTCCTAGTCAACATCTGAACCACTCAATGATTTAACAGAATTTAGTTTATTTACACCAGAATGTATCACTCTATTTATGAAAGTAGGCAAATCTGGACCTCCACATGATCCTTGCCCTGCATGTATCTTGCAGTCAGCGCCCTTTAGTATTGCACCGGTGTCATGTAGTGTGGTTAATTCATCTTTTAATACCGCTTTGGTGTCTCATTAGTGGAAAAAGCCCTGTATAATCCCTTTGCTTCCTTAGATATGTTGACCTTAAGTAACTACAGACCCACCTCCTTACTACCATGAAATGATAAAGTAGCAGAGAGAGAGGTCAATAACCAACTCTCTTCTTTAATTGTAGAGATTGCTCGTTTACACTCTGCTCACAAGGGATTCCAGCCTCATCATGGAATAGAAGGCCAAATGAACTCCTTATGCTTTTGGATCAGGGAGGGATCTCTCTCTATGTCCTTCCATACTGTGTCCCTCACAGGTCCCTTAGATAGACTGTGTGGAACAGGAATCAGAGGGAAGGTACTGATCTGGATTTCTTCCCTCTTGCTGTATCTCAGTCTGACCATTTTTATGCCCCACATTGGTCATCACACAAATCAATTGCATGTGAAGCATACAAGTCTCCTTTCGAAGCACCACTTTATTCAAACTCTATATGGCCCTATGAACGGAATCATAATGTTATTTAATCAATCATGTATGTGTTATGCTGATGATACCCAACTCATTTTAAGGCCGGACAGGAACTCTAATCTTGCTCACAGTAACATTTGTTACTTGCCTATTATTTGTTTAACCTTATATGATGTGGAATCATAGGTCATGATCAATCTCGTGACATTCTGCTGTTTTTTAATTTTTTCATTGGGATAAAGAAGTTGTTCTCTCGATAG
The DNA here is from genome assembly GCA_963921515.1 of Calotriton arnoldi. NCBI lineage: Eukaryota > Metazoa > Chordata > Amphibia > Caudata > Salamandridae > Calotriton > Calotriton arnoldi. Next base: position 343,419 of record CAWUFW010000967.1, on the reverse strand, counting down.
GGATTCTGCTTTTTTGGCGGCTATATTCAATATTCTAGATCCGTATCCTTTTGCCTGAAATCTCTTCCTAATCAATCTTGTGTGTGTCTGTAACGCATTCACATTGTTGCAGATTCTTTTAATCTCAGTTTCTCGCCATAAGGGATGCTCTCTATTAGACTTCTAGGATGTTGGCTAGAGTGATGTAAAGTGCTGTTGCCTGCGGTGGTTTTTTGATATACCGAGATGTGTCTCTTATCTTCCCGGACCTGCAAAAGTATATCCAAAAATCTGATTTCTTTCGAGCTTTTAGATACTGTTAATTTCAATTGCATGTGTTTTGATTCAATTTATTGACATATTCGTGTGCCTTTTCTTCTGACCCCGACCATAAAATAAACAGGTCGTCAATGTACTTGGTCCAAATAAGAATGCTATCCAGGTACTCCTGATTGATTTCCGCCAAGGCCATCCGCTTCTCCCACCAGCCCATCACCAAGTTGGCGAAGCAGGTGCCCATCGCAGTCCCCATGATTTGGCAATAAAAAATGCCATCATTGATAAAAATATTCTCTTTTAGGCAATATCATATCAATTAACATTTTGTTATGCTCAGTGAAACAGGCTGATCTAGTTTGTTTTTTTAAAATAGTCTTTTTATTAATTTTTTCGTGAGTTGCAGTATACAGTGCATCATTTACAGGAGCCTTGGTTTCATAGAACCAGAAAATTAACCATTATTAGTTACAAACATACAATGTTTCAGATGCTGGAGCACTGTCTCTATGTCGAGAGGATTACATTACAAATCTGTATTCAAATGGTCTTACATACATTTCAAAACCTATCTTCGGGGGGAGGTTTGCCCCTCATGCTCGGGCAATATTTCTTTTAGCTACCATTGCTGCCACCTGTAACCAGATAGGCTGGTCTAGTTTTTAAGTAAGACTCACACGCTTGCAAAGCAGGTATACAAGCTCACCACATCAACGGTAATCATAAGATAAGTGTTGGTCCAAGTAACGTTCTCAATTTTTGTTAAGAAATCTCCACTGCCCCTACAATAGGACAGGAGTGCAACTACATAAGGGAAGAGGAATGAATTTATGTGAATTGTTACATTTTCCAAAAATCCATTATTGGAGGACACAATTGGTCTACCGGGGGATCAATTAAACTTTTATGCACCTTTGGCAAAATATAAAAGGCCGGTACTCTGGGAAAATCAGGTCTTGAAAAGTCAAATTCATCGTGGTTGATGATACCCCTATCTCTCCACAAAATCAAACTCTGATGGAACCTCTCCACTGAGCCCTTGTAGGTCACCATGTCAATCACCTCATAACAATCTTTCTGCAACAGCGGTCTCATAATCTCTCCATCAGACCAGGGGGTATCCATAATGACTACATTGCCTCCTTTGTCAGAGCTTTTTATCACAGTGGTTTTGTCATTTTTTAAATTGCTAATAGCTTGCAGTTGGGATTGAGACAAGTTGTCACCTGTATGTGGGCTATTATCCCGCATGGATATAAGTTCTTGGATCACCATCTCATGGAACACATCTATGTTATCATGTGGTAATATTGAAATAACCCGTGAAGGTGGCTTAAAGCCACTCCTACTGGGGAAATCAGCCTCAATGCCTAAGGTGTTTAACATGGTACGTGGACAAAACGATAAACCCAGTTCTAACAATGAAATTTCCTCCTCAGTTACCTCTCTTTTGGATAAGTTCAAAACAGTCAATTTTGAGCTCACTTCTTCTTCGTTAATCGTGTTGTGCTGCCGGTGGTTGTTCGTTTTTCCTCCAGTCACTCTTCTAATCCGATGTCTTTGTTGGCACCTTTTCCACGCCCCCTTCCTTTCCCTCTTGGAGGTTGGTGGTCTGATTTGGATAAAGACCACGAGGTCGAAACACGTCAGTGAAAATAAAACTGCCCTTGGACCTAACCTGGTGTGCGGGCTTCCTTGCAGCCGCGACGGCGTCAACAAGGGATTGTGAGAATATATATATATATATCTATATATATAGATATATATATATATATCTATATATATAGATATATATATATATATATATATCAAGACGAAATCCCAAAGTATCCCAGCCGCAGCGGCGCAACACCAGGGCACAGACTCCAATAGCGAGGTTATCAACGTGGTACTTTATTCACCCATCAAAAGTCCAAATGACGCGTTTCGGCCACCAGACATGCAGCCTTGATCACATAGGGCCAGATGTAGCAAGCCAAATTGCGATCGCAAACGCAGAAATTCGCAGAATTTCAGCGTTTGCGATCGCAATTTCACTGTGTGCAATGTAGGAAAGAAAAACCTACTTGCAAAATAAGGAATCGCAAAATTTGCGATTCCCTATTTTGCGACTGCATTTAAGGAATCGCAAAGTGCGATTCCTTAAATGCAATGCAGGAAGTCAGAAAGTTTGCGATTTGGGCTTAAGGAATCGCAAATAACCACCAACTTCAAGTTGGTGGTAATTTGCAATTTCTTTGAAAAATGCACTTTTTGCATTTTTCAAAGTGCCATGTGGCGCACATACATGCCCTTAGGGCATGTATGTGCGCCACATGTGCACACATACATATTTCAGGGGTGCAACAGGGTGTCCTTTTGACATCCTTGCACCCTTGAAAATGCATTCGCAATTTGCGAGTACCTAATGGGTACTCGCAAATTGCGAATGTCTTCCCATTCATTCCTATGGGCCTCTAGGCCCAGAGGAATGAATGGGAAGGTATTCCTTAATTGCGATTCGCAATTTGCGATTCGCAAATAGGGAATATTAAGGAATCGCAATTATTATTGCGATTCCTACGAAAATTCCATTTTGCGAGTCCTTAATAGCGATTCGCTAAATATCGCTATTAAGGACTCGCAAAATCCGATTTTGCTACATCTGGCCCATAGTGCGCTGATGGAAAGTAGGTGATATATATACACATGCAGATAGTAATATTTTTTCTATGTTTACACTGTGAGTAGGCATTTTACCTCCTTTTGCCAACATACTCTAGTGTGCTGCTTTACTGCTGGCAGTAAGTCAAAGCAAAGAAATGGAAAAAAAACAACATTTGATGAAAAAATGGAAAGACTAAACTCCACAGATACACACATACATAGTGGCACAGTGCATTGCACAAATGCAGGTAGTGCACATATATACATTGTGAGTATCTATTGTAGATTACTATGAACATCAATAGCACAAATGCAGTGAGTGCACAGATATACATTGTGGGTATCCGTTGTGGCTCACTATGAACATACGTATCCATATACGATTGGCAAGTGTAAATGAGAAATGCAAAGTGGAAGGGTTCTCAGTTCATGGAGTTGCAATGTTAAAGGAAGTTATGTAAATCCTCGCTTGTGTTAAGCTCCAACGGGTCCTTGGGGTTGAATTCGAGGATGTATCTACTCTCCAACTGGCGGAGTAGTTTGTCCCGATTACCACCTCATTTTAAGGGGGGTATGTAATCAATAACACAGTATTGTAGGTGGTCTAGGTTATTGTTGTGCACCTCTTTGAAGTGCCTCGCTACCGGGTAGGAAGGATCATTATTTGCAATAGCTCTTAGGTGTTGAAGGATGCAAAGGTGTACTTGTAGCTTAGTGCTGCCAATGTAACCAGATTACATTTGCATTCTGATAGGTAGACCGCAAACTCAGTTCTACAAGTGAGTCTGTGTTTTATAGTCAGGGGTTCTCTCCTGAAGGTGGAATCTAGCTGTGTGATGTTCCTGCCAAATTTGCACGCCCTACAACTGTTGCATTTGAAAAAGCCCTTCACATCCGCCAGCCAATTGGATTTAGTGTTGATTTCAGGGCTGTTTCTCACTAAGGCATCATGCATGGAGAAGGCACGCCTATATGTAACCTCTGGGCGCTGTGCGACCAAGGGGCCCAGAATTGGGTCAGATTTTATGATCCCCCAGTGTTTGTTGACCATGGATCGAATCGCATGTTCCTCTGTATTATACGTGATGATGAGCCTAGTGCTGACTGTACCCGGGCCATGTGTCTCTTCACTAGTGTCAGTGCTAGTGTCTAGTGTGGACCTTCCTATGAGGAGTTCTTCCCTGGGTGTGGCGTTAGCCCTGTTGGTAGCTGTCATGATGTTGCGTTTGGAATACCCACGTGCCCTGAATCTGTGATAGGCCTCGTTCTGGCAGATTGCTAGATCATCAGCAGTGCTACATATTCTGCGTATGCGCCGCATTTCTCCATAGGGAATGCTTGCAATAAGGTGTCTAGGGTGAAAGCTTGAGACATGCAAGGTTGAGTTGCCTGCGGTGGGTTTCCTATGTAGCTTGGAATGTAGTGCCCCATTGGAGATGTACAGCGTAACATCTAGGAACTCAATTGAGTTGTTGCTAATGTTGGCATTGAATTCCAAATTGAGATTGTTGGTATTGATCTCTGTGATGAAAGCCCTAGCACTCTCTACATTTCCCCTCCAGATTACAAAGACGTCATCTATGTATCTAAGCCAAGTGACTATGTTATTATTCCACACATCAGAGAGACCCGCCATGAGAGCCCGCTCCTCCCACCAACCCACATGGAGACCTCAGGACACAAGTGGACTTCATCCCACGTGACCTTGATCATATATATATATATATATATATATATATATATATATATATATATATATATATTCCATATGAAGGTCGCTCAGCATTGAGGCGCCACACACGTACGTGTTTAAAACCTTTTATTTGGCAGGTAGCAGGGGAACCAGCCTCACCTCCACAGCAAAAGTCACTGCCAAACACGTTTCGGGCTTCCTTAGCCCTTGTTCACTGGTGTCTGTAGGAGGCACAGCTGCAGAGTCTTGCGCCGCACTCGCGGCGATGAAATATAACTCCCGCCCAGTGGGCGTGTCCTGCATCGGCATCATGGTCTTTGTAGTGTGCGGGTTTGAAAATCCATAGTGGCACGCAGGTTTTAAACACGTACGTGTGTGGCGCCTCAATGCTGAGCGACCTTCATATGGAATATATATATATATATATATAAACAAAGAACGGAGTTCCAACGAGCACTCAGGTCTACAAAAACAACAACAAGGTCCGTTCTTAAGCCAAGATGAGAGGTTTATTACTGCATAAACCAGTCGTGACGCGTTTCGCGCTCCAAAAAGCGCTTGTTCACACAACTAGGTCAATAAAGTTCGTCTCTTAAAAAGCATTTCAACTGAATATGTTCATCAACATAAAGAGTGGACTGTGACATAATAATATTTGGGCGCCATCTTAAGACAGACAATTCGAAATGACATATCCAACAGTAAACTTACAACTTTAGTGCAAAGAAAATGTGAATATCGAATATCATCAACGGACAAGGGACTCGAGATACACAGTGTCAATATGAAATACCCAGTTCCGCCTTCTTATGTATCATTTAACACATTGGCCTCGACTTCTACCACTCCCTGGTTATCGTGACCTCAAGGGTGCATTATGGGGACCGTAGTCTAAACGTGCTCGTGAGAAAGTAACTCACATACATCATGAGTAAATCCCACCTATTTCCAAACACGTATACTTTCAAGAGTACGTGAGCTCTTGTTAATGCCAAATTACTACTTTCAAGGGCCATATGTTGTATCCTCGATAGCGCGGATGCACTACAATTATGACTTGTTATTTTATACAAGCCTACGTATATACCTGTTAGTACCATATTACGCCGGGCATACACATCGATGGCCTCTTACTTGTATTCTGTATTATATGTATGCACTTATGACCTTTCACGTAACCCTCAACCGTTGATGAAAAATGCATATCTGTATGGCGGCTGTGTCACCCTTGAATAATCACCCTCGCATCATAAAATTCGTCTGGCTGCCATGTATACTTTCCTGATTAGTGGAAACACAGTCCAAAGGGACGAACCGAAATATTTAGACCTTGATCTCATGCACAAAGTGAATCACCATAAAAACTACAAAAATGTGCACATATATACACGTGTTGTTAAAAAACCATGTACATCACAATGTATAATACTTGACATGATGTAAAGAAGATGAAACACTGAGAAAGGTTTAGGGTACAGGTGCCGCAAGCCTGAGACAACGTCCCTCCCTTCCTTCCTGTGAGAGAGAGAAAAGAAGACAATAGAGTATAAATGTTAGAAGAGGTCCAAGCATTAATGCATAATTAAAAACATAAGATACATTACTTGTCTTGTTTAACAGAAATGCTAGGTACTCACTAAATAATCTCTATTCATTTTGTAAATGTATTGCCAACTCTTCATCCATGTTATGCCCTTTCGGGTATCGAGTGCACATACTTATTATATACCTAGATTCTTTCTGTCTAAGTCGTAATGTGCGGTTACCTCCCTCTGATTAAGGTTCACCTGTTCTACAATAAAGAATGAAAGTTTGTTTGAATCAGAAAAATGATAAGCCTCGAAATGACGGGCTATGGGGTACTGTTTATCATTTTTATTTATCGCTCTAATATGTTCAAGAATACGCTTTTTGGCCATATGTGTTGTACTGCCCACGTACTTAAGGTCACATGGGCATACTAACACATATATTACAAATGCACTAGTACATGTCAAGAATTGTTTTATTTTGTTCATCTTATTGGTACTGGGATTCCAATATTCTTTTACCATATGGCTGTTGTTACAGGCCTTACAATGACCACATGGATAAAAGCCTTGCAGATCTACCCCTCTGTTCAGACTCCTACTGCCTATGTTGTTCTGTACTAGAATATCTTTCAAGTTACGCCCACGTCTATATGTTATACTTGGCCGATCAGGTAAGGTGGTTCCGATAATGGGGTCCCCTTTAAGGATATTCCAATTTTTTACTATACACTTTCGGACCTGATTAGAATTGCCATTGTAGTTAAGTATAACACGAGTCTGAGATATATCAAGTTTCTCGTTTTGTGTGGCCAAGGTGTTACTGAGTAACTTGTCACGTTCCACCAGTTTGACTTTGTCAGTGGCTTTCTTTATTACCCATTTTGGGTATCCCCTTACCAAAAATCTCTGGGTCATGGTATTCTGTTCTTTAGTAAAATCTAGCTCAGTGCTGCAATTTCTTTTGCTCTGAGCAGCTCCCCATAGGGAATACTCCATTTGAGATTCTCTGGGTGGCTGCTCAGAGCATGCAGCAATGTGTTACCTGCCGTCTTTTGCGGTAAAGGACAGTATAAAGTGTATTATTCCTGATCTGTACCTTAGTGTCCAGATATTCTACCTCATCCTTACTTATGTTACATGTTAAGGTAATATTCATCTGGTTCTGATTTAATCTAGAAATGAAGTCTGTGGCTTGCTCTTTTGTGCCCTTCCAGACAACAAAGATGTCGTCTATATAACGCAGCCATAACATAACTTTGGTAAAGTCATTTTGAAGAGTGCTACTGGTTCTGATGTCATCCTCCCACGCCCCATAAACAAATTCGCAAAACTGGGCGCGAAACAAGTCCCCATCGCTGTGCCATGTGTCTGTACATAAATCTCATCATTAAATAAGAAAAAATTATTCATAAGGCAGTGCAAAATCATATCTAAAATCATTGTTGTATGTCCCAGGTAACCAATCTGCCTTCCTTTCAAGTATCTGGCACATGCTTCGGTTCCTTGTTTGTGTTCAATCACCGTATACAGAGAGTTTACGTCCATAGTTATTAATAAATAGTCGTTCTCCCAAGTCAGTTTGTCTATTTTCTCCAAAAATCTTTCGTATCTCTTACGTGTGACGGTAATGACATTACATACTCTCTGAGGAAGTGATCTACATAACGTGAAACATTTTCTAAAACACTCCCTCTGGAGGAAATTATGGGTCTACCGGGTGGATTTACTCTACATTTATGAATTTTGGGGAGTAAATATAGAATGGGAAGTATAGGATAATCCTTTTTCAAAAAACAAAACTCCTCCCACTCTATCAGACCCCTGTCTTTCCATTCCGTCAGTTTTTCCCATATGGAATTGATACTGGCATTATATTCAGAACGATTAGATTTTCTATACGTTCTAGTATCTTTAAGTTGGCACTCAGCTTCCTTAATGTACATATCTATAGGAAGAATAACAATGTTACCGCCTTTGTCAGCGGGCCTCACCACAATGCTGGTATCTGCAGCAAGTTCACTCATAGCTTTTTTCTGTGATAGTGTGAGATTATGTTTGAATTTCTTCATTTGGTTGGGCCAGTTGTTGCTACGTAGATCTAATAGTTCTTTTCCAACCTGATCCTGAAATGTATCGATATTGTCATGATTCATTTTGGGTAAGAATGTCGATTTAGGTTTAAAATCTGTGCAAGCAGCTTGATCATATCTTACCTCCATAGCATCCAGTATGCGGAGTGCATCAGAGCTCAGGTTGAGACCATTCTGATCATTGCTTAATTCATCGAGTGCCATCATCGTATCAATGTCACCTATGATCAGTTCTTCCTCGGGTACCCGGCTTTCTTCAAATTGCATAGCCCTATTTCTGGCCGGTCTCAGTTTATGCCATTTTTTTAATTTGAGCTTTCTACAGAATTTGAAGATATCAATTCTGTCATCTACATAGAAGATATCAAGAAAAGAAAACAATACAAACTTCACAGAGACTGTGGGGACTATGAATCAGGGCGGATTCTGACACATAGTAGAAAATATGACCATCTTTATGAATCATCAGAAGCAGCAGCTACAATTGAGAGCATGCCACATAGACAACAAGAAGAGGAAGTGGCAAGTACCAGTGACTCTAACACAGAGAACTCAGAATTAACTGGGACATCTGAAAGCTCTAATTCAGAAGGAGAAATGGTACCACGACGCAGGACTTTTTTAGACGAATACCGGCTCATGAAGCAGAGCCGGCAAGCGACCAGATCGTCATCCAGGATCAAGGAGAAGAAGGAGGCATCGGAACCAAGCGGAAGAGGAAGACCAAGAGGTACAAGAACAAAAGGCGGAAGAAATGTAAACAGAGGCGGAAACAAAAGGGAGAATGGAAAAGAGCATGTGGGAATCAGACAGGCTCGATACAAGAAAAATTAACGATGGATGATGAACAGGTAAACCAAACCATCGTTAACTTATCTGCCAAGGAAATCAGCAAGAAAGATAAGAGAACTTTATGCCTAGGATTATCCTTTTGTCCGTCTGTACCTATGAACTATGTAGATGACAGAATTGATATCTTCAAATTCTGTAGAAAGCTCAAATTTAAAAAATGGCATAAACTGAGACCGGCCAGAAATAGGGCTATGCAATTTGAAGAAAGCCGGGTACCCGAGGAAGAACTGATCATAGGTGACATTGATACGATGATGGCACTCGATGAATTAAGCAATGATCAGAATGGTCTCAACCTGAGCTCTGATGCACTCCGCATACTGGATGCTATGGAGGTAAGATATGATCAAGCTGCTTGCACAGATTTTAAACCTAAATCGACATTCTTACCCAAAATGAATCATGACAATATCGATACATTTCAGGATCAGGTTGGAAAAGAACTATTAGATCTACGTAGCAACAACTGGCCCAACCAAATGAAGAAATTCAAACATAATCTCACACTATTACAGAAAAAAGCTATGAGTGAACTTGCTGCAGATACCAGCATTGTGGTGAGGCCCGCTGACAAAGGCGGTAACATTGTCATTCTTCCTATAGACATGTACATTAAGGAAGCTGAGTGCCAACTTAAAGATACTAGAACGTATAGAAAATCTAATCGTTCTGAATATAATGCCAGTATCAATTCCATATGGGAAAAACTGACGGAATGGAAAGACAGGGGTCTGATAGAGTGGGAGGAGTTTTGTTTTTTGAAAAAGGATTATCCTATACTTCCCATTCTATATTTACTCCCCAAAATTCATAAATGTAGAGTAAATCCACCCGGTAGACCCATAATTTCCTCCAGAGGGAGTGTTTTAGAAAATGTTTCACGTTATGTAGATCACTTCCTCAGAGAGTATGTAATGTCATTACCGTCACACGTAAGAGATACGAAAGATTTTTTGGAGAAAATAGACAAACTGACTTGGGAGAACGACTATTTATTAATAACTATGGACGTAAACTCTCTGTATACGGTGATTGAACACAAACAAGGAACCGAAGCATGTGCCAGATACTTGAAAGGAAGGCAGATTGGTTACCTGGGACATACAACAATGATTTTAGATATGATTTTGCACTGCCTTATGAATAATTTTTTCTTATTTAATGATGAGATTTATGTACAGACACATGGCACAGCGATGGGGACTTGTTTCGCGCCCAGTTTTGCGAATTTGTTTATGGGGGCGTGGGAGGATGACATCAGAACCAGTAGCACTCTTCAAAATGACTTTACCAAAGTTATGTTATGGCTGCGTTATATAGACGACATCTTTGTTGTCTGGAAGGGCACAAAAGAGCAAGCCACAGACTTCATTTCTAGATTAAATCAGAACCAGATGAATATTACCTTAACATGTAACATAAGTAAGGATGAGGTAGAATATCTGGACACTAAGGTACAGATCAGGAATAATACACTTTATACTGTCCTTTACCGCAAAAAGACGGCAGGTAACACATTGCTGCATGCTCTGAGCAGCCACCCAGAGAATCTCAAATGGAGTATTCCCTATGGGGAGCTGCTCAGAGCAAAAAGAAATTGCAGCACTGAGCTAGATTTTACTAAAGAACAGAATACCATGACCCAGAGATTTTTGGTAAGGGGATACCCAAAATGGGTAATAAAGAAAGCCACTGACAAAGTCAAACTGGTGGAACGTGACAAGTTACTCAGTAACACCTTGGCCACACAAAACGAGAAACTTGATATATCTCAGACTCGTGTTATACTTAACTACAATGGCAATTCTAATCAGGTCCGAAAGTGTATAGTAAAAAATTGGAATATCCTTAAAGGGGACCCCATTATCGGAACCACCTTACCTGATCGGCCAAGTATAACATATAGACGTGGGCGTAACTTGAAAGATATTCTAGTACAGAACAACATAGGCAGTAGGAGTCTGAACAGAGGGGTAGATCTGCAAGGCTTTTATCCATGTGGTCATTGTAAGGCCTGTAACAACAGCCATATGGTAAAAGAATATTGGAATCCCAGTACCAATAAGATGAACAAAATAAAACAATTCTTGACATGTACTAGTGCATTTGTAATATATGTGTTAGTATGCCCATGTGACCTTAAGTACGTGGGCAGTACAACACATATGGCCAAAAAGCGTATTCTTGAACATATTAGAGCGATAAATAAAAATGATAAACAGTACCCCATAGCCCGTCATTTCGAGGCTTATCATTTTTCTGATTCAAACAAACTTTCATTCTTTATTGTAGAACAGGTGAACCTTAATCAGAGGGGAGGTAACCGCACATTACGACTTAGACAGAAAGAATCTAGGTATATAATAAGTATGTGCACTCGATACCCGAAAGGGCATAACATGGATGAAGAGTTGGCAATACATTTACAAAATGAATAGAGATTATTTAGTGAGTACCTAGCATTTCTGTTAAACAAGACAAGTAATGTATCTTATGTTTTTAATTATGCATTAATGCTTGGACCTCTTCTAACATTTATACTCTATTGTCTTCTTTTCTCTCTCTCACAGGAAGGAAGGGAGGGACGTTGTCTCAGGCTTGCGGCACCTGTACCCTAAACCTTTCTCAGTGTTTCATCTTCTTTACATCATGTCAAGTATTATACATTGTGATGTACATGGTTTTTTAACAACACGTGTATATATGTGCACATTTTTGTAGTTTTTATGGTGATTCACTTTGTGCATGAGATCAAGGTCTAAATATTTCGGTTCGTCCCTTTGGACTGTGTTTCCACTAATCAGGAAAGTATACATGGCAGCCAGACGAATTTTATGATGCGAGGGTGATTATTCAAGGGTGACACAGCCGCCATACAGATATGCATTTTTCATCAACGGTTGAGGGTTACGTGAAAGGTCATAAGTGCATACATATAATACAGAATACAAGTAAGAGGCCATCGATGTGTATGCCCGGCGTAATATGGTACTAACAGGCATATACGTAGGCTTGTATAAAATAACAAGTCATAATTGTAGTGCATCCGCGCTATCGAGGATACAACATATGGCCCTTGAAAGTAGTAATTTGGCATTAACAAGAGCTCACGTACTCTTGAAAGTATACGTGTTTGGAAATAGGTGGGATTTACTCATGATGTATGTGAGTTACTTTCTCACGAGCACGTTTAGACTACGGTCCCCATAATGCACCCTTGAGGTCACGATAACCAGGGAGTGGTAGAAGTCGAGGCCAATGTGTTAAATGATACATAAGAAGGCGGAACTGGGTATTTCATATTGACACTGTGTATCTCGAGTCCCTTGTCCGTTGATGATATTCGATATTCACATTTTCTTTGCACTAAAGTTGTAAGTTTACTGTTGGATATGTCATTTCGAATTGTCTGTCTTAAGATGGCGCCCAAATATTATTATGTCACAGTCCACTCTTTATGTTGATGAACATATTCAGTTGAAATGCTTTTTAAGAGACGAACTTTATTGACCTAGTTGTGTGAACAAGCGCTTTTTGGAGCGCGAAACGCGTCACGACTGGTTTATGCAGTAATAAACCTCTCATCTTGGCTTAAGAACGGACCTTGTTGTTGTTTTTGTAGACCTGAGTGCTCGTTGGAACTCCGTTCTTTGTTTATATTAATTCACCGGCTGCTCCGCCGGCACCGAGCCACCCCGAGAAAGACGAGGGATCTCCGGAAGGAGCCGCTTTCTGTTTTGGATATATATATATATATATATATATATATATATATATATATATATATATATATATATATATATATATATATATATATATATATATATATATATATATATGAAAAGGGAATTCCGTGACTGCCTTCACTCGCATTTCGCCGCCATTATGGAAGGACACAGAAAGGTAGCACTCGGAACAGCGAACTCACACCAGGTAGTAGATTGTGGAAGTCTTTTTTATTTTTTCATTTTCTTAGATGCAAAGTGCAAACAGTGCAAAAAAAATAGAGACAGAAAACGACCTACGCATTTCGGCCAGAGGCCTTCGTCTGGGTCTATATTTCCTGAGGTCATAGGTCATATTAGTAAAACATCAACTTCACTCCTCTGAGCTAAATAAACAGCCATAGTATTTCAACTTGCATCATAATATCAAACAGAAACCCTCCTTTGAATTCTTGTTATCTAAAACAAACTTGACGGTTAAAAAGTAAAAAAATAAAAGTGTTCAAAAATCACCTAACTATTTATTTTACCCCTGGAGCACCATCCATCATTGTTAACCCCCAGTAATGAGCCAAAACCTAATATTCCTGCAAAGCTATGCAGTCAGACCTGCATTCTTATTGTGTACAAAATAGTCAGTGCTCTCTACGGTATGGGCATTTCAAAGTGTATGGCTGTAGCCAGACCAACATTAGCCTTAACGGTTTACTTTCTTTATTTTCAAATCCCCTAAATACCACCATAACTATAACGGTTTGGAAGCCCAGCCCACACTGCAATGACAAACATATACGGTTTCCCCATGCTATAAACTTTCAAAAGGCCTGGTTCCCAATTGCTCTACTGACCGCATCTCCCGGTAGTAACTTTCTCCCTCCTTCTCAATTCATTCGTGGTATGGTATCTGTCTCCACAGGCGTTATATAGCCCACTCGATTGTACAAATTGTAATCACCTGATCTTCACCCACGCAAAAACATTTTTTGAATTTGAACTGCTTGAAATGCCTAGGCAGTAGGTAACTCTATAAAATGACTCCACATAGTCTTAACCAAATCCTCTTTGCCTCCTGACTTTATTCAAATATTTCCAAGCTCAGATGAAGAAAAATTCAATCCTAACAAACTCATTTTAAAAAAAGGAGTCAAATATTATATTTAGATAATTTAAGAAAATAAATAAACTAAATAAAAATAACACTATATCCCTTCATCCAAGATCTAACACCTAATACTCAATGTTTTATTCATCTGTTGTATTTTCTGCTGTGCTACCTCAGATTTCTACCTTGTATCTAGTTTTAGGTATATAATTAGGAAACCTTGGCATACTCTGTGAGTTTATCCATCTATTTTTGTTACCTCCAGATAAGAAAAGCAATAAGGAAATTTGAGACCATCCTTAATAAGTCAAATAGTATATTTAGACCATTCAAGAATGTATTTTCTTTAAAAACACTACATCCCTTCATCTAGGACCGAAACCCTAATGCTGAATGTTTTATTCATCAGTTGTAAGGAAATTTGAGCCAAGCCTTACTCAATGCAAAATACATCATGATCTTGCTTAATCTAAAAATAGTATTTATACCACGAATATAAGTATTAATAAAATACCAAAATTGCAATTTAATTAATAACTAATTCCTCTTTCCAGGATCGAACCTATGGCTGCTAACATACCAATTTTAAGTCGTGATTTACCATTGTGCTATCTCCACTCCGTTCCTTGCGTCTAATTTATATTATATAGCATTGACACCTGATCTTGGCCATAAGAAAATTATTGTTGTTCCGCCATTATTTAAAATCCAAATCAGTATACATTCTATTAAAACAGAGTCGAGATCAGGGATGATCTCAGAAAATAAAGTAAATAAAAAAGAAAAATTTAATATGAGTAGGGCTATAGGCCCAGGGTTAGGGGATTGAACCTCTGGTGCTCTATTTTTATGTTACTCAGATGCACTGACTTAGTGCTATCCTAATTACATATAAAAATTCTGATCTCTTCAGTCTTAAAAATGCAAATTCTCTAAAGGGGAAAAGAGGTACCTACATCATAGTATATAGTTCCCTATCAATGTTCAGAGCATACTGAACTGTTCCTAGTTCATTGATCCAAAATGTTTCTCTGATTCACATTTTCTTATCCAAATCTCCACCTCTTCTATCTATGGTGACATGTTTCAAAACCATTAGTCTAATACCACCCACTTCAGTGATTTTATGATTATCCCAATAGTGTGTAGCCATTGGATATTTGACATCACAGTTTTTTATGACCCTTAGATGATCCATCCAAAATGTTTACACTTTTCTCAAAGAGGAATCTACATATATCGTTCCACAAATACATGTCATAGAATATACACAGTTACATATATTACAGTTAATTAAGGAATCAATCTCATATTTCCTGCTTTTGCTACTATCAGTAAAGATCTTTGTACCATCCACCACATGTATACAACAAATGCAATTGTTGCATTTGTATGAGTCTTTCGGCAAGATGCTGCTTCCTCCTTCCTCTGTTACGGTTTCAATATTATACTGTATCGTATCACTAGGAGTCAACAGATTTCTAAGTGTAGGAGCTTTCCTGTATACTACCACCGGTTTGGATGGTAAGATCTTTTTAATGTCTGCATCTAGACTAAGAACGTCCCAATGTTTCTGTAGAGTCTTATATACCCTCCTATTACCTGCACAGTATGTAGTGATAAAAATTAAAACATCATTTTCTGTAGGTTTTTCATATGTCCTTTCTCTTACTAGTTCTTCCCAGACAATATTCTGCACTCTTCTTTTGGCTTTGTCTATAGTAGTTAAGGCATAGCTCTGTCTCCTGAATCTCAGTGAGATGTCTTCTGCTATCCTTTCATACTCTTTAACCTCACTACAATTCTGCTTGGCTCACAGAATATCCCCAATTGGAATGTTATCTATTTGCCTTTTCAAATGCTCAGAGACAGCATGCAAAATTGAATTAGCTGATGTTGTCTTTCTGAAGATTCTCGACTCCAACCTCCCCTCATTCACATATATCTCCAAATTCAAAAAAGCAGATTTGCTGTTTGCTATATTCCACTACAATCCTGCTTGGCTCACAGAATATCCCCAATTGGAATGTTATCTATTTGCCTTTTCAAATGTTCAGAGACAGCATGCAAAATTGAATTAGCTGATGTTGTCTTTCTGAAGATTCTTGACTCCAACCTCCCCTTATTCATATATATCTCCAAATTCGAAAAAGCAGATTTGCTGTTTGCTATATTCCAAACTGAGGGATATGTTAAACTGATTGTCATTAAGATAAGTATGAAAAACCTTCAATGTATCCTCGCTCCCTTTCCAAATCAGAATAAATGTCATCAATATAGCGACCCCAGTAAACCAGATTCTCTTCTAATTGCTCTTTGGTTCTTCAGGCATGCTCCCTCTCATACAGTCCCATAAATAGATTTGCATAAGAGGGAGCAAACTTTGAACCCATGGCTGACCCCCTGATCTGGTAATAAAGATCCTTTATTTAAAGAAAAAAAAATTCTTAAGGACTGGTTCTACAAGATCAAAAATCATGTTGGAATGCTGAAAAAAACTCGCCGATTTAGAGTAGAGGAAGAATTTCACTGCTTCTATGCCTTTCTCATGTTGGATACTATAAAGACTGTTCACATCCATAGTGACCATATAAAATTAATCTTCACAATCTATACCTCTAATCTGTCTCAAAATAATTTTGTGCCCTTAATATCGGAAGGTAATTTTCTAACAAATGGTGCTAAGTCCATGTCCACATATTCTGAAATATGTTCTGTGTAACTTCCTATCGCAGAAAGTATTGATCTCCCTGGGGAATCCTACTCCCTTTGTGTACTTCAGGTACAAAATGCATAATGGATGCTTTAGCTTTATCTACCAACAAGTAGTTGTATTCTTCTACCTCCAACAATTGTTTTTCCATATACAATCTCAATTTCCTCTTGACAGTATCTTTAGACAATTGTAGTTTGGACAGGTCAGTTTTGTCTTAGCTTAAACGATCTTTCAATTGACGCATAGCTTCATAGTGATAGTCACTGTGATTTAAAACAACAACTTTACCCCCCTTGTCAGCTTGTCTAATGATAATAAATGTATCACTGCACAAGTCTTTCAATGCTATTAGTTAATCTTTACTGAGATTACAATCATATTGACAAGATATATGGTTATCAAATCCAGGCATAACCAAATTATTGAAAATATCCATAACATTGTCAGCCTTAGTGGGAGGAGTAAAAGTGGACTTAGGTTTCAAATCACTTGCAACACAATGATCTGTATGGATGTGCAGTTCTTTAGTGAAATCCTCGATATCACAATCATTCTCATCCTCCAAACTCATAAGTACATTAATATCCAACAATTCTTTAACATTTGACTCAGATCTGTACCTATCTGTACAGGTTCCTTACTCTTAGGTTTGGTCATAAAACTTTTTTTGATTTTAATTGTCTTGTAAATCTATTGACATCAACATTGGCACTGAGATTGTCCCATCTATTCGTTGGAGAGAAACTTAATCCCTTATTTAACAAACTATTTTTAGCATTAGTAAGTGTCTTGTGTGATAAGTTGACCACCAAATTATCTATTTCCTGAGCCATATCTCTTTCAATATCTGTGCCCCCGTCTTTACACCTTCTCTGTCCCTGTTTTCTGCGGAGGGATCTAGATCTCCCGCCCTTTCCCTCTCCTTTTCTTCTGTCTCGCTCTTGATCTCTTCCCCATCTGTATTTGTAGTCTGTGGATCCTTTTCAATTCCCTTAAAAAAGAAGATGACCTTTCTCCCATATTCTGTTCCCATGTACTTGATCTCTCTAAATCAGACTCACTGCTGCTCAAGCCTGTACTGGAGGCTTCACTCAAAGTGATATTTTTATCTACCGTAGACCTACCCTTCTCATATTTCCTTACGGTTCCACCAAACCTTCTAGCAAAGGAGTATACCCTTCTGTACCTATAGTCTCTTTCATCTCTCAGAAAGATTTTTACTAAAGGTAATCATTTATTCTCCACTCTGGCCCCATGGGTCGGACAGATTCTATCACACTTGTTTCAGGACCATTCCGGATTATAAGTTTTCCAATTCTGTCACAGGTTAGTGACAAACACAAGACGCACTTGCGGGGAAAGGTTAATCTGCTCAATGTATTTTTCCATACATAGAAAATGGAACGGCCAACGCGTTTCGGTCCCCCTGGACTTTGTTCATGAGTTCAAATTCAATAGTCCCTCACCAGTGTTCATGTTATCCTATCACAGAATTGTCATTTCTGTTTCCTCCATTTCGGGAAATGGAGTTCCTGATGTTGCAATAGAGAATCACTATAAAGTGCTCAGGGCGCAATGTGTAAAAACATTGTTTAAATACATAAAGTGCTAGAGCTGGTGTGGTTATATTTATAACATTACTTAGAGCAGCCTGGCTTTGTCCATACATTACTTACGTTGATCCTCCGATTGTATTCGCATAATCCATTTTGTTTGTTGATACTAATGTTCATGCTAATGCAGATCACGTCGACACTGGCACCAACAGCAGCAAGGAAATCTTCGCCATCATCAAACCTTTCACTGCACATCCTGCTGCCTCCAGCAACATCAACCCCTCACAAGACCTTTGTAACAAGCTATCAGAGTTCTTCAGTGCCAACATCACCTCCATATGCAAAAACAATATACATATACAGCAATTTGGACCCTCAACTGGAGCTCATCACCATTGCAACTCAACTTCTCATCACAGCTGAAGGCAAACTCTAACCTTGTGGCCCGCAGTCACCACCATTAAAATTTCTGCTACCATGAAGACCATCGACTTGGGAGCCCCATCTGACCCTTGCCCCCACCAGGCCTTCAACAAAGGACTCCTACCGATCAGCGAAGCACTAACATCCTTTCTCTGTGCCACCATCAACTCAGCCACATTCCTGAAAACCTGGAAACATGCTACCACCATGACCCTGCTCAAGAAACCATCCACCGAACCAGCCACGCTTTTCAACTACAGACCCATCTCCCTCCTACCATACCTGTAAAAAGACAAAACTAATCAACTGATGCCTCACCAACCACCTCAGCAACCACTTGCTCCTTGACACCAAGCAGTCCGATTCAGGCAAAACCACAGAACAGGAAAGCACTCATTGCTGCCACAGGCGGCATCTACATGATCCTTGACAGAGGAGGCAGAGCAGCCCTCATTCTCCTAGATCTCTCTGCTGCATTTTCCACAGTCTCAGACCCCATCCTCATCAAGCATCTGCACGAGATTGGCATCCAAGGACCCGCTCTCCGCTGGATCTGCTCCTACTTAATGGATAAAACACAAGCTGTCACACAGGCACATTACTCCTTGGAAGCCCACAAACTCATCTGCGAAATGCCTCAAGTTCATCGCTCAGCCCCACTCTCTTCAATGCATACATGATCCCTCTGCCCAACGTTATCCATGCACATGACATCAACATCCTCTCCTAGGCTGGCGACGAGGAAATCATACTCTCCCTTTTGGACAAGACACCCAACACAGGAAACAAGGTCACCACCTGCATGACTGAAGTCGCTAACTGGATGAAAGCCAAGTGTCTCCAGCTCAACACTGGCAAGACAGAAGTAGTGATCTGCAGCTGGAACAATTCACCTTGGGACTCCAACTAGTGGTCGGCTAAATTCGGACCCACTACCCATGCTAGGAACCACAGAATAATCATTAACAGCAATCTGGCATGACAACACAAGTCTACGCAGTCACTGCATCATGTTTTCACACCATGAAGATGCTGAGGAAGATCTGAAGGTGGCTCCAAGATTTCCAACTGCCGATATTTACAACTTGATATTTTGTCCAAATATCTTTACATCCGTTATATGAATGTGAGGAGATTGTGGTTCTTTCGATTAGAGAGCCCTATAATGTTTTGTCCAGTTTCCATGTTTCTCATGATGATGCTTTACCTACATTGGTTGTGAGGTTGCTGATCAAGATGATCACTCCTTTCATTTGTCGGATATAGGTTGGGCAGGTAGAATTTATTTGGATAAATAAAGCCTTCCAGTAAAACTTATGCTCTGCTTCTTTGGTCTTGGAAATATGAGATATGGGAGACTATCCTACTGTGCTCACCATAAGTGTTTTTTATATTGATTCTATATATAAGGGTTCAGGGGTTCCTTTTCCCTTTTCTGTATAATGACAGTAGACTCGGGGGATGGCAGCCTCATGGGCAGAATGCAAAGGATCTTCCTTTCAATATATGTAGGAATGCTGCCTGGACCTCCCCTCCTACCTTTGTTCCACACACTAAACTGGATGTATCTTCAGTTTTTTTGGGGGCTTCAGTGTGAAGTGTGGCTTACACCTCTGTTGTATGAATACTTCTGACTTTGGGGATGTGTATTAAAATGTGTTCACTGATAATTATTAAACTTAGTGAGTCATTTGAAAAAGCTAATTAACAGATTGAAAAAATTACTTGACATAATTTTTAGTTGCTAACAGTGGGCCTTTAAAATGTGGAGGACAAATCATTGCACACAAGTTTCTCTCTTTAAAACAGAAAAATAATGTGAATTAATATTCGAATGATGGCCCTGTTCGTCTCTGTATCTTTTTCATAGCTGACAAGATGTAACTTTTCAAAGGCTGAAATTCTGCAACCGATTGACATGAGTACACATCTTGATTGACTATAATATAAAGTTTCCTTTCCCAAGTTATGGTGCAAGAAGAATTATGTGACGATGTGGAGGAGAATTAATTATTGCAAAGGTATTTTAAAGTTTATATTCGGCAAAGGATTCCCTTATTAATGAATGTTTGCATATTCAACAAATACAAGTGTTTGGATGGAGAGAAAGAGAAATATATTCAATTTGATATTCAAGTATATTAAATCCATTGCAAATGAATGTTATATATTTTGAGTTCAAAAGACTTTATCTAATACAGAATATATAGTAATGTCAAAAAATGAAGAACAAGATAGCAAGATAAATTCAGCAATAAACTCTATATAAATTACTAAAGTCTTTATAAATTTTGGAAAAAGGGGGGAGAAAAGAGGGGAGAAAAGTAAAAGAAGGGAGGGGAAGGAGGGGAGAAAAAAAGGGGGTAATAGCCAAAAATAAAAGGGAAATATGAAGAGAATATATCCTTTACCATGACAATGTGAATAAGCATCACTACAATGAAACTTCAGACACTATAACCATATTTACAAATTTAAAGGAAGGACAGAGACTAAAATGCTCATGGTGGTTCAAAATTTTCAGACAGTGTAGAAACAGTATGTGATACCTTAACTTCAACTTGTTTAAGAAATACAGTTAGGGGTAGCCATGACCTGAGGACATTAGGAGATGAAGCACTACACATCATGTTATTAGGTAAAGAAACAATAGCATGCGTTCAATTAAGTCTGGAGTTAAAACATTCTAGGTATCATGTAAACAGGTGTAGCCACACAATGAACCAACAATGACAACTGATTGAGACAGTATCTTATTATTATAAAAATATTTTTTATTTAGTTATTAAATCTCTTTTTCTTGGATTTATTTTCTATTCTTAATCAATTGTGTAAATATACATATATACAGAGGGGATAAACACATAATATATACATGAAAAGAAAAAATCAATCCAATTCATACGATCAATGATTGTATCTTTCTTAAAAAACTTGACAGATTAGATGAAGGCTAGTGGTAGATGACAACTACGCGCGTTTCGGCACTTCTGCCTTCGTCAGGAAACCGTCTATTGCGAACAAAACTGTGAAGAACACAGAACAATTACAAAATATATATACCAAATGCTAGTTTTATATACAAATATATACAAACACGCACAAAACCTAGAATGTGGCAATACCTCTCATCATTATATATAATTCAATGCAAAAGATGAAATCAAAGATGGACAATCAACGTATGTGAATTTACAATGAAAATACATATATGTATATACATTCTTCAATGCGATTGATATATGCTATAATGTAATACATTTTAAAATACTTTCTTTATTACTTTTCTATAAACCAAGTGGCCACTAAATCATTGCGACTATAACTGTACATTGGAAAAAGAATATAGAGAGCTTAGTAGAGCCAAAGATAAAGGAGCAAAATTTAGTGAAATCCTTGACATAATAAAATAATATTTAAACAGAATGAAAAAGTTAGTTAATAGATAAAGAATATAAGGCCCAAACCAAAATACAGAAAAGTATATGGTGTGAGGAATGTCCAATTAGCGCCCCTAAAGGACTCTAGTATTACATGTGACGATAGTTCTAAGATTGCCATTGTCACATTAAAGGGACGCCGTTGAAGATAAGATGCAAGCCTTATTGGTTGCAACTTGATGTTTTAATGACCTAGGGTTCTCACCGTTAGGTGAACCAATGAACTGGTGATCAAGTGTGTATCTATCTAGTAAGATATCAAAATGTGGGAGTTGTAAAGTGTGCCCCCTTGCCATGGAAACAGACAAGCTAACTTTCAATGGCCAACAGATCATATCCACCGGAATGACGAACTGTAAAACTAAAAATATAGTTTATTTGCTGATTTGCCCCTGCAACCAAGGGTATGTGGGCGAGACTTCACGGACTCTGAATGTTAGACTGACGGAACACAGATCAGCAATCCGAACAAAAAAACTAACGTCTCCCATGGTATTGCATTTTATAGATAATAATCATACCCCTGAGGACATACGTTGGTTCATTTTAGAAAAAATTCAAGTCAAACAAGGACAGTGTTCTGAATCCATTAGAAGGAAACGGGAAGTCTTTTGGATCTTTTTATTAGACACGTTCAATAATGGGCTAAACTTAGATATGCCATGGGAACAGGCCATCCTGTAGTTCTTGTCTGTCAATTAGAGCTTGCATTCGTGAGTAGCAGTTTCCTCTCGCGTATCATGTAGTATGGTGTTCTTGGGTGATTTATTGTTCATTATTTTATGGCCAGTATCCACACCCTTGAGGCCATGCTATTAATATTGACCCACTGTTCGGATATTCAGATTAAACATCCAAACTCAGCATCGTGTGCTCGATGCTGAGATTCTTTGTAATGTAAATCGGGACCGATGCATTACAATCATTCCTAGTATGCTGGTTAGTTTCATTGTAATTTGTCCTATTACTTTAGTATTGTGCGTTTTCATTCAGGCGCAAAATTACACTCCTTTCTGTCCTGTCAAGTAACACCGGTTGGCATACCAGTCGCTGCAGCGCTTTAATTTAAAAAAAAGATTTTTTCCCTCCCTCCCCGTTTTATCACAGGTTTGATCTAGGAGCAATATTGCACTCCATTACATTATGCCAGTAACGCCGGTTTGCATTACAGTTTCTTCCTTATCTTTAAATCAAGAAGCATGAAATATTCTATCTCTTTTGCACCTTCTTTTATTATGTATCACTCATTGTTTGCTGATACAATCTGTATATCTCAATTACAAATGGCTATCCATATTTACGGCTATAGTCCTTTTTCTTATTTGGGACCAGTACACATCGATGTAGTTTGGTACCTTTCCAGCGGCTCAGCCAGTCCGCTTTCTACTACTACGGCTTAGCAAGTCCACTTTCCATTACCAAACACTAATCATGGCAACACGCGCGCCAAAACGCGGGCGGTATAAATATACCCGCTAGCGATAGAAAAACTTTTACCGAGCGGAGGCCACAGTACAGACGAACTTGCTTCAATCTGCAGGTAAGCAGGCAGCGCATACAGGGCAATCGAGGCTATAGAACTTTTTACCTTAACCATTGAGTCAGTTACCATATCGAATATATCCCTTATCATCTTTACAGCATGGAAGCCCCCTAGATTTAAGGCTGCGATCCCTTTGGTGGTCCATATTTTCATCTTGGAAAGGAGTTCCCTTTTAAAATAATAGAAAGTAAGTAGCGCATTGAATCTAAATGACAAAAAACACTTCCATGAGTAAATTATGGCCAATGATATTATGTTTCCATCCTTTATCCCTCAGAATTATTTTCGCCTGCCGATACAAAGAAAGAATACCACATAAGCGTCCTTGTGGACCGTTAAAAATAAGCATTTCACCCTTATTAATTAAATTAGTTACCACTTGATGCACAGCGCCATGAGTATTTATGCTACATGTATATGATACCTCTTTTGATAGATACATCTTGCTATTGGGGCGATCGTACAGCATCATATAAAGAAGTACTTTGGTACCTTGGCTTATCTAGTATCCATGCCAACTCTGGTCGAAACAATTCCTCTTCAGGACCCACCGAGTCAGCTGTAATAATAGCGTGCGACGCGCACACAGTAAGTGCTGCTAGCCTCATTATCACTACTCATATTTGATTCAAAATATATAAACCATAGAATATGCCCTATTGTAAGGATTATACTTTTGTTTTCAGATTTCTAATTATTATAAGTAGCACTCCTTGCTCCTTCCTGAAACAATCAACACAGCATCGTAGTTCATCCAGGGTCTTACAGCATTATATATGCCTGAAGTAAGTAATAACTCCTCTTGACTCAGCTCTAAAAAGCTTTCCATCGTAGGAGCCCCCTTGGCTGGCATTTTAATATCTTACTAGATAGATACACACTTGATCACCAGTTCATTGGTTCACCCTAGGTCATTAAAACATCAAGTTGCAACCAATAAGGCTTGCATCTTATCTTCAACGGCGTCTCTTTAATGTGACAATGGCCATCTTAGAACTATCGTCACATGTAATACTAGAGTCCTTTAGGGGCGCTAATAGGACATTCCTCACACCATATACTTTTCTGTATTTTGGTTTGGGCCTTATATTCTTTATCTATTAACTAACTTTTTCATTCTGTTTAAATATTATTTTATTATGTCAAGGATTTCACTAAATTTTGCTCCTTTATCTTTGGCTCTACTAAGCTCTCTATATTCTTTTTCTAATGTACAGTTATAGTCGCAATGATTTAGTGGCCAATTGGTTTATAGAAAAGTAATAAAGAAAGTATTTTAAAATGTATTACATTATAGCATATATCAATCGCATTGAAGAATGTATATACATATATGTATTTTCATTGTAAATACACATACATTGATTGTCCGTCTTTGATTTCATCTTTTTCATTTTTTGCATGGAATTATATATAATGATGAGAGGTATTGCCACATTCTAGGTTTTGTGCGTGTTTGTATATATTTGTATATAAAACTAGCATTTGGTATATATATTTTGTAATTGTTCTGTGTTCTTCACAGTTTTGTTCGAATAGACGGTTTCCTGACGAAGGCAGAAGTGCCGAAACGCGCGTAGTTGTCATCTACCGCTAGCCTTCATCTAATCTGTCAAGTTTTTTAAGAAAGATACAATCATTGATCGTATGAATTGGATTGATTTTTTCTTTTCATGTATATATTATGTTTATCCCCTCTGTATATATGTATATTTACACAATTGATTAAGAATAGAAAATAAATCCAAGAAAAAGAGATTTAATAACTAAATAAAAAATATTTTTATAATAATAAGATACTGTCTCAGTCAGTTGTCATTGTTGGTTCATTGTGTGGCTACACCTGTTTACATGATACCTAGAATGTTTTAACTCCAGACTTAATTGAAAGCTTGCTATTGTTTCTTTACCTAATAGTCTTTTTCCCTGCGATTAGCAAGCACATTGTATTTGTAGGGGTCCCCCCTTTTTTCAAAAATGCACTACACATCATGTACATTGTATCCAACTTATGATGTGAACACACAGAGACCATCACACCTTATATGATAGTTTAGCTGAGGATTTCCAATTGAAAATAATTAGTTGAAATGCAATCGCTAATAGAATATCCAATAACTAATCACTAGGAAATGCAGGAAAAACAGATTGGGACAAGGTTCCCAAAAATAAATAGAGCACTTTAAAGGAGTGGTATATCTTAAAGATATTCTGTATTCGAGACCATACCCTATGCCAAAAGGAAAGGGTATTAGGACAATTAAATAACATATGCATTAAGTCTGCTTCAGGATACTCACAGGACCAGCATTTCGAAGAAATATCTGCGGACAACTTGGTGCATTGTGTCGGGGTATAATATAATCTATGATAAATGAAAACAAGCATTGGCATAGCCAATAGGTCTCGCCTTTGGGACCTTATAAGTGTTTAGCCATGCAACAGTTGCATAACTAAATACTTATAAGGTCCCAAAAGCGAGACCTATTGGCTACACCATTATAATCGCGGCACCCGCGCTTTACTTTTAACATTAAAAGTAAAGCGCTTTAACATTAAAAGTAAAGCGCGGGTGCCGCGATTATAGCAAAAGTAAAGAATAGATTATTTTTCTATTTCTTTACTTTTGCTATACGTAGCACCCGCGCTTTACTTTTAATGTTAAAAGTAAGCGCGGGTGCCGCGATTATAGCAAAAGTAAAGAAATAGAAAAATAATCTATTTCTTTACTTCAAAGCCGCGAAAGTGAAAGTGATCGCGATGCACTTAATGACCCATGACGCGCGTGCACACTCACATGAACGCAAGCTGGTCGCCAGCAAAAGCCACTGCTGTTTGCACTTCCAAAACCCGCTTACTAAAACTCTCGCCAGAGCAGCGCATGCGCTGGCTCAGGCGAGACCTAAAAAGACATTGAGCAACGCTAGCTGATCTAGAAGTTTTATAAATCCGGGCCCAAATTTTATTCCAAAAACCCACTTGGCAGCATACCCCAAAGTCCTTCTCCCATGCAAGTTAAATCCTGGATTTGGCTCGAATAGGATCTGGTAACAAAAGACATTTATAGATTGCCGCTGCTTTCGGACTAGTAAAAAGAAACTCAGTAAAACCGGAGGAGACAGGAACAATGCTTAACGAAGAATTTTGAAGAGAAAAGTATTTATCAAGCACTACATTTACCAGTGACAGAAATCGAGCATGGAAGGATTTAGGACAATGATAAGTTTCGCAAAATTTGGGAAAGGAAATAGGAACATTACTAGAAAAGAGTTGATGTACCCACATAAGACCTTTATCCTTCCAAGTACACCATAAATAGGCCTATTATTAATCTGAAATAAAGAGTTATACCATAATGACATTTCAAGAAATACAGAAGGGGCCAACTGAGTTGGAAGAAATGAGGACTTGAGCAGTGACACAGATTGGTTTAAAACAGGGGAGTGAAGAAAGGATTTAGTAAAAGAAAAGAACAATACCTCCTTAAAAGAAAAGGATTTAACAAAAGTCCTTTCAAGATCCTACCACAGAGGAGCGAGGGGTGAAGTTACATTAGGGATCCAAAAAGCAGCTTGTCTCAAAGTATAAGCTCTATGGTAATAGTAAAAATTAGAAAAATTAACTCCCCCAACAGCTTTGGGTTTCCGCAAAACAGAAAGAGCTACATTCGATTTCATTTTGTGCCACAAGAAAGAAAGAAGCACCAAGTTAAACTCCTTACAAAAGGATTTGGGTATGTGAAAAGGTAACATAGAAAGAAGATATAAGAAAATAGGGGAAACCATCATCTCAATCGCATCTAGGCGACCCCACCAAGAAAGAAATAAGGGATTCTAAGAAGAAAAAAGATTTCCAACTTTTACATTCAGATCTTGAAAATTAATCCTAATCGTCTCTGCAAAAGAATTTGTGACCCATATACCTAAATATTTAATTTTGACAGAAACTGACCATTGAAAACCAGTCACACAATAAGAATGACTGAAGGTGAATTTATTGAGGGGAAGAATTTCCTTTTTATTCTTATTTAATTTGTAACCCGAAACCTCAGAGAAAAGAGATATCTCCATCAAAAGGGAAGGCAAAGAGGTTTCGGGAGATGAAATCAACAAAAGAATATTGTCTGTGTAAGCAGCGAACTTCAAGTGATGATTTCCATAGGGAAAGCCAGAAATCGATGAATTAGGATGAATTTGAGAAAGAAAAGGTTCTAGCGCCAGTAAAATAATAAGGGGGAAAGAGGATAACCCTGCCTTACTCCTCTGTGAAGAGAGAAATATGAAGAGAGCTTACCATTAACCAGAAGAGAGGCTTTAGGAGAGTGATACAAAAGAGAGACAAAAGTAATACATTTAGGACCAAAACCATGCCAGGCTAAAGATTTGAGCATAAACTCCCAACTAATCCTATCAAAGGCCTTTTCTGCATCTATTGTTATGGCCGCAAGCGAGGATTTAAACAGAGGGGCTTTACTGAGAACACTGAACAATAGACAAGCATTGTCAGAAAGAAATCTACCCTTAATAAATCCTGATTGCTCTTTTCCAATAAGGCTTGGGAGAAAAGACTCTAATCTAAGAGCAAGCAACTTAAGCAAAGATCTTAAAGTCGACATTTAATAATGGAATGGCCTATAATTTTTACAATCCTGAGGGTCTTTACCCTCTTTATGAATGCAACATATAATAGCCTCCTGCAATGTACTGGACTTTGAATAGGAATCTACAAAATAGGTGAATAAGCAAAATAAATGAGGAAGAAGAATATTTGAGAAATGTAGAAAAAAACTCCATTGTAAAACCATCGGGTCCTGGGGTTTTCCCCAATTTTAACTTTTGCAAAGCACTGAAAATTTCCTCAACAGTCAGATCCTCTTCTAGGGTTTGAAAGTCTAAATCTGGAGGGATGTTATGTGAAATTTGAAATTAAATAATCTACAGGAGTGGAGGACTGAGCCGGTGCTTCCGGAGTATATAGAGATGTATAAAATTTAACAAATTCTTCTAGAATATCATTATGGTTAGTAATAGATCGACCTTGAACAATCATCACCGAGTCAATAGCTCTCCGTGCCTTCCTACCTTTAAATAATTTGCTAACAGTCTGCCAGCTTTGTTTTTCTCACCATAAAAGCGAGCACTCTTTCGAAAGAGAATACAATTAGCCTCATTGGTAGAAATAGAGTTAAATTTTAATTTTGTCTGAATTACATTATGTAGATCTGAGGACAATTTAGAGGGGAAATACTTTTGTTCTAAAGATTTTATGGAAGAAAGCAGAGCTGCATGCTCCTTTGCATGACTTCTTTTAGTTCTAGAAACATAACGCATAATAAAGTCCCTTGCAGATGCTTTAAACGTATCCCCCAACATCGGGGGAGAAACGGTATCATTATCATTAATCTCAAAAAAATCAAAGACAAAGGAACTGAAAGAACTAGAAAACTGAGCATACCGTAAAAGAGAGTTATTAAATCTCTTTCTATCTATCCAAGTCAGTAATAACCATAGCATGATCAGAGAGAACTGGGGAAATACATGATTGTGTGATATCTGCGAAAGAGAACTCGATAAAAAAAAATATGATCTAAGCATGAAAGTGTCTCATGAGAAGGTGAATAATAAGTATAGTCCCGCATAGTAGTATTGAAAATCCTCCATGAATCTACCAATTACACCCTGTGTAACAGCCATATGGAATTGTTTATGCATTCTTTGAGGTAAAAATTGGGATGAAGAACATCTATCTAGAAAGAAATCCATAACCTGATTGCAGTCCCCCCCAAAATAAAATATGAATCATGATATTGCGCACATTTCCTAGCAAGTGAGGTCCAAAAAGTAAAATCAGGAATCGCAGGGACATACACATTTAATATTGTAATTGGGATACTATCAATAAGACAGGTAACAATAATCCATCTGCCTGCATCATCTGTTTCCTGTGAAATAAGAGAAAAAATTCATAAATTTCCAGCACAATATAACAACCCCATTTTTTGAAATTTAACGATAGGGAAAGAAACACGGTCCCTACTCAGCTACGTTTGAATTTAAAATCTTCCAATTCAGTAAGGTGGGTTTCCTTAAAAGAACTATATCTGGATTAGATTCTCCCAAATGAGATAGTATTCTCTGTCTTTAAACTGAATTTCTAGATCCTTTAATATTCCATGTTATAATACGGAATTATTATAAACAGTAAAACAAGAGTAGCATTGCTGAAGAACAATAACTTGAAAAAGAAAAAATGAGAGTACGACACAAGGAAAGGAAGAAGAGCAAATAAGGATGACACTGAGAAGAAAAATAACAAGAGAAGAAGGGAAATTAGGAGAATTAAAAGAAAAGGGCAAGAAGGAAGATAAGAAATTCAAACAAAGAGACAGTACATATCCCAAAGGGACAACTGAAGTAACATACCTGTGTAAATCAGGAAAAGACTAAAAGAGGATGGTGACAACACATGTGACAATGACATGCCCTTGGGGAGGAGGCCCATTCCACGACCAAAAAACAAAACATTTAGGATGACGGACCAAACGAACACAGATACATAAGGCGGATCTGCAAAAGAATAACACGAGCCACATAAGACATCATATAAAACATAACTCACAAAACTATTTAATTAAATAGAACATTTCAAACCAGCTGAGGAGACAGAGCAGAAGAATTTATATAGGAGCAAACAGAACAAGAAATTCAACCATTAGAAGGACCAGCAGTATCCATATTTATCAAAGTATGCAACTGTATAAACTTTTTAAGCTCTGCAGGATCTTCAAAAGTTGTAGTGTTACGAGCCACATAAGACATCATATAAAACATAACTCACAAAACTATTTAATTAAATAGAACCTTTCAAACCAGCTGAGGGGACAGAGCAGAAGAATTTATATAGGAGCAAACAGAACAAGAAATTCAACCATTAGAAGGACCAGCAGTATGAAGAGGAGCTCGAAGGTTAAGAAATTCCTTTCGCCTTGCTGAAGTGATGTTAGAGACATCTTGAGACAAGAAGACCCTTTGACCCAACCAGGTAACATGATGCTTTGCTTTAACCACAGAGACTACTGCCAGTAAGTCTGTAAATTAAAAAAAAAAGGTAATGACACCCCTAGGTTTAGCAGAAGATACAGACAAAGAGGGACAAGGACCAAGCCTGTGAGCCCTCTGGATATTAATCGAGACTGAAGAAGGCATGTCTAACAGCCCCGAGAGGAAGGAGGTAAAAAACGAGACAGGATCATCCCCTTCCAAAGCCTCAGGCAAGCCATAAATACGGAAGTTATTTCTCCGATTCCTGTTTTCCAAATCCTCTGTGTGCTGTTGGAGTTTACGTATCTCCTGTTCCAAAGAATGAATTTTATGAGATTCTTCCCGTAGATCTGAAATGTGTTGCTCCATTGTAGATATCCGATTCTTCATTGATAACCACTTATCATCCAAATGTTGCATTCTGATTTTAGTCTCCTCTACAAAGGGACGCAACGCATTAATTTCCTCCAGTAACATCTCCATGGAAATAGGGGACACTGACTTTTCAGGTGAAGGGGGGTCTTGCTTCAATCTCTTGGATGCAGAAGAGGGTGACGAAGTTTTGTTTCCCGTAGATTGAAGAGATGCACCTCGAGGAGTGGCGGAGTTCGCCATTTCACCAGAGGAAAGCAAATGGGTTGTTGAAACAGGTCCAGCAGATAGTGCCCGCAGGGGGATGTTGCTTAGGGGTAAAAACAAACTATGGCTTCCGCAGCTTCCCCATAAACAGTTATACAACGTATCAGAAGTTGATGCAGTCTCCGGCGATATTCAAAACGAGCCAGAGCTAGCGAAGAGCCACATTCCAAAAAGGCTACAAATTTACAGAGACAACAGGAAACAATCAAAAACTAGCGTAAAAAATTGTCACCCATCCACTTCTTATCTTATGAAGCTTGTAGGATCTCCAATGAGATCCTTATCTCTTCAAGGAGATCCTTATCTCTTCCTGGACTTCTTAATCACTGACAGCCAACTCAGACTTCTGGGTCTTAATCTTAAGTCTTAGATATATCGGCAGAGAACACTTAACTCAAAGGCCTTGACAACTCCTACCAGCCACTATAACAGCTGGCATTGTTAGTTTGTAGAGTATAAAATACAGTTCTCTTTGCTTGACATTCCATACAATTTTTCAATATACCAGGTGCAAGGTTTACATTAGTCTTCTGGGACTCAGTATACATATAGCAAAATAGAATAAAAAGAAAATGTCCAGAAGACTTTTACACCGTAAAAAGGAAGCTCGCCTCCATTCCTTTTACTTCTGTGAGAGTCCCAAAACGGTTGCCGTTACTGAGGCGGCATCTGCAATGCTGATATAGAACACAAAGCGGGTGCCTTACCTCAACGTACATGGCTCCCCATGGTGCCCGTGTACTCCGCTGTCAGTTAATCCGAAAATTATCAGACGAAGAGGCATGAAGAAACGACAATATGCCGCGGACGTCCCATGTTGCGGCGGCGCTCTCCCGCTAGGCGGCCATCTTAGCTGGCGCTGAAGCCACGCCCCTTCAAATGTTTTATATTCTAAGATGTAACAATATTTTCTGTATAATGTGTATCATTCAAATCATTATAAAGGGGCTAGAGTTTTTGGCAGGGTCTCCCTTTTTCTTTTTGCTCGGATACCTTCTGGTCTGCACTGCACTTATTTGATGTGGAGATATTTTTGCCAGGGTATTTTCATTATTTTGCATTTACCCAGATTCCTTTGTTTTTCCACTGTTTTTGCTTAGAGGCTTCATCATTCAGTTAGTAGGCACAAACAGCACTATTGGTTTATTTAACCTAAATAACCAGGCTCTTTTTATGAGCATACAGTGTCAATTTCTCATGCAAGGCACTTGTTACTTATTCCAAATGACCCAGTTATTTGTTCAACTTCTTTTTAAGCTGGATCATGTATTGTTTCTTTTGACAAGTTATGTGCTGGCTACACTGTACACTTTAATGATATTCACTGAATAAATATAACGATAAAAGAGATGAGTGAGAGCCTTTTTGGTAAAATATTTTTTGCATGTTTTTGAATTCACTGTCTTTCACTGATCCTGCGGATCGACCCTTTCTTATAAGAGGAAAGAGTTGATGCACGCACTGTCCATGTTTGACACCTATATGTGTACCTGCCACCTTTGCTTTCTATGTCCTTGTTTGTAAGGAGTGCAGTGAGAAAGAGTGTACCAGGAGATAATGCCCTGAATACCTACCAGGGATCTTCTTCACATCGAGTCCTACTCTTCCTCGTCATAAAACCTCAAGGTAGGGAGGTTTGAGTAGCATTCTTGCTTTAAGAATCTGCTGTTAATAGGATGTGGTAATGTAGGCATGCCTTCTTATGCTTTACCTAGGGTGATGTTGTGTGTTTTCCATTCTGCATGATATCGCCTGTGCAAACAAGATAAAATTTCATTTGCAAGGACTGTGATGAGGAAGAGCAAGACTCAGTGCAATCAAGATTACTGGTAAGTAATTCAAGTATTAGTAAGGACTGGGTCAAGGAAGTGTTGAAGAAGTGATAGTGCAGTGTGTGCATCAGGGCACTTCACACATTTTCAACTGAAAGCAGCTTCAGCTCCCTGGGGTGGAGGGTGGGCAGGCGAGGGTGTGATAGCAGCCACGGCCCCTCCCCTGCCAAAGTGGTGGGGCGGGCCGGAGGAGGGAGATGGGGAGGGTGAGGGGGGTTTCAGGGGGGGGACAAAATTTAAAAAAAGAAATAAACTTACCTGATTGCCACCGCCTTCGCAGTCCGCTCCATATCGCTCTTCCTGATTCTGGGACAGGCTCCCAGGCTGAACTGCGGCCAATCATGACGCTGCAGGAAAGCAGTGTCATGATTGGTCTGAGCGCTACAACTTTGCGCTCCCAGGCAGACTGGGAGCCTGTGCCTGCTTTCTCCAGCCCAAGCAACGCACCTGGGGCTAGAGAAAGCTTCACTGCGCATGAGGTGTTTGGCCGGCCTGAAATGGCCGGCCAAACACCTCATGCGCAGTGCACTCCCCCACCACAGTGTTATACCACTGGACCCAAGACTCGTCAGTCCTGGGGGCGGGTCCAGGGAATTTGTTTTTAAAATGATAATAAAACGGGTTAGAAACCCGTTTTATTATTGTTTTATTTGCGGCCTGGTGGCGGGGGGCCGGCGCTCCTCCGCTCTATGTCACTGTGTGATAGGCCCTTTCCCAAGATGGAATGGCAGGTCCAAGCATTTATATTATGATTTTTTCCCCAGCCCAGATGCTAAAATCATGCTAGTAATTAAGAGGATGTATTTATCTGTTTTTCTGTTCCTATGTTATTTTGTTGGTATAGACGCAGTACATGCATGTCGTTGGCTTGGAGCCCAGATATATGTAGGAGGCCCCATGCATTAACCTGAAATGAGCCCCTGTTTATCTTCACTGCCCTGGGGTAATCTACTGGTGAAATGGAGATTCTGAAATTCCTTTCACCTGGCAGCCTATTAATTGTCCATCACCACGACAAAATGATGACCAATTTGAACGATGGCAAGATTTTTCATATGCAGCACTGGTTATGGGGCAGTCAATGACCACATAAGCTACGTCAGATTGTAGTGCAGTGATAGAGACCAGTGCTTCTATTACATTTCTGTGACAGGACGGGAGTCAAGGATTATGGCTTCTTTCTTTAGCTTTATCTTTTTACTGCAGCTTCACACCAAAGTACAATAAAACAAACTATAACCATCAATAAAGGACTACCAAACATGTGATCAAATTCACCAATCAGCTGTATAAATGTTTATAAAAGTCCATCTTGTCACCATCTTCACCTCTTTCTTTTACTACTTGGCAGCTCATACAAGTCACATTTCTTTCTCCTTTCACATTTGTCATTTTAATTGAATGATGGCAGTTTCATTACATTGCAGGTTGTTTATGGAGCTATGGCTTCCACGTAACCTTTCCCTTTCTGCAGCTCCAAGCTCTTGATTGCATGTGCATTGTGATGCAAGAGGCCCACCATGGAAATGTAAGTATACGTTAATCCTCTCTCAAGCTTTTATACTACTTGACGGGCACAAAGAGAAGAGTCAAGCTAAACTCCCTTAGAGCCCAGAGTCTCTTGACTGCAAGAATATATGCCCCCTTCCTTCAAACACATGAATAACCACACACTTCTGGTATTGTGTCATTCATTGAGGCAGCACTGCTGAAGAGGAACCAGCCAGAACCTCCTTTCCTAAGCGCATGCTAGGTGGGGCTGCCTCCACAACCCAACTTGACCCTGACCATGTGAGAGCGTTCAGCTAATTAATCCCATCAAAATTAGGAGTGAATATAAAATTGGCTAGCATTTGCGCCAAGAATTTTCAATTCTATTAAGGACACGGAGGCGAGGATTATGCTTCTCTTTCTATTTATTGCCACACACAGCAGCCAATGAAAAACTTTATGAAAAATAAACTACATTTCCCATGATGCTCATGGTATACATCATATCCTGTATAGCCCCATAAGAGCCACCATCACCGGAACTCGTCCTCTTTCTTTGCGTCGAACAATAAAGTCCAACATAATAACTTAAGTCCAACAAATCCTCCAACGTGGAAGAACCAGTCCAACTGGGAAGTACGTCCTCTTTAACCAGGATTACACTTAATCCGTTTTCTTCTCAGATCCTGAAAAAATGAGAGATAAAACAACCCGTAACTTCTGTAAAATCAGAATACATACACAACGGGTGGGTATTAATTACAACACTGTAATATAATCGGGTGGGATAATCCTCGCCTCCGTGTCCTTAATAGAATTGAAAATTCTTGGCGCGAATGCTAGCCAATTTTATATTCTATTACAGGACCGGAGAGCTTCAGTATTATGCTAGTTTAACGCTGATTAAAAACCACAGAGGATATATCACCCACCGGTTTATAATAAAACTGTTTAAATGTTGATTCAGAGGACCAATCTGCAGAATGCATGATATCTTGTACAGTAGAACCCAACATGAACGTTTTAGAGGCCATGGCGCCTCGAATAGAATGTGCCCCAAATACTTGAGTATTAATACCTGCTTCTTGCATAACAGATTTTAACCATCTGGCTATAGTAGCCGCAGTGACAGGTTTGAAGGGTTTCTGTAAGGCAATTAATAATTGCACCACACCATCAGGCCTAAGAGACCTGGTACATTCCTCGTACGTTTTAAGGCATTGAACAACACAAAGCTTGGCATTGCTAGGAAAAGCATGATATTCCACATTACGTGACATTGTCTTTGTTCTGGAAGTAATGTTAAAAGAAACTCCTTCCGGAGTAAACACTCTACCTGTAAGATCCAGAGCTTTGATATCCGATGAGCGTCGACACGCTGCCAAACATAATAACATGGCCAATTTGGAGGAGAGTTGTTTCCTTGTCAGCATGTCATTGCTGGGCCATGTATTAAACAAGGAAAGAACTAACGACACATCCCACAAAGAGGAATACTTTAGTTTGGGTGGATTAGCCACTCTAATACCCTTCAATAGTTTGCAAACTAATGGATGCATCCCTATTGGTTTGCCCTCCAGTTGAGCATGACCCGCTGAAATGGCTGAACGGAAATTATTGATAGAACGATAAGCCAAGCCATCAGAAGCTTTTTTGGACAAAAAATTTACAACATAGGATAATTCTGCCCCCACGGGATCCACGTGTTGTTCCACGCACCAACGAACCCAGCCTTTCCAGGCTGAAGAATATCATTTTCTGGTGGAAGGGGCCCAAGCCTGGTTGATAAAGTCTGAAGCTTGTTCCGAAAATCCTGGCATGTGCCAACATTGCCGGAAAGTCTCCAGGCCATCAGGGACAACTGCCCCGATGTTATCATCGGGTGCAATTCTCCGTGAGGGCCCTGGAGCAAAGTTGAAGACCACGGAATCCTCCTGGGAAAGTCGCAACTCGACTCCAATAGTAGTGGGAACCAGGGCTGCGACTTCCACAGAGGAGTGACCAATATCACCTCTGCCTTCTGGCGCATTATCTGTGTGAACACTCGGGGAATTAGGATGAAAGGAGGGAAGGCATAACTCAGATTCAGTGTCCAATCTTGTGAAAAGGCATCCGTCGCCAGAGCCAACGGATCCGGCCTCCAGCTGAAGAACTTCATCATTTGACGATTCAGTCTGGAGGCAAATAGATCTATCTCGCAATGTCCCCAGATTGCTTGTAGCCATTGCACCATCTGTGAGTGTAATTGCCAATCGCTGTAATCCTTGAGGTGTCTGGAGTTCCAGTCCGCTACTACATTGGATTTGCCCGGAATGTATTCGGCTATGACCGAGATCTGATGATTGAGGCAAAAATGCCAAAAGTCCTTCGCCATTTCTACTAACAGGGACGACCTTGTGCCCCCCAACTTGTTGATGTACTGAACCGCCGATATGTTGTCCATCCGCAAGAGGATGCAACATGATACCTGTTTGGGTGACAGCGTCCGGATCGCAAACGATCCCGCCAGCAGTTCTAGACAATTTATGTGGAGATCTAACTCTCCTAAGGACCAACGCCCTCCTGTGGAAATATTTCCGCAGCGCGCACCCCAGCCCCAACGACTTGCATCGGACTCTATGATGACCTCCGGCAGAGAACCGAAAATGGCCCTGCTGTTCCATGCCTCTACGTGGGCAAGCCACCACTGAATCTCCTCCCGTACATCCCGGGAAAGGGGAACTAGATCGGTGTAGGAGAGACCCTTCTGAAGATGTTGAATCTTGAGCCTCTGAAGTGCCCGATAATGCAAGGGTCCTGGGAAAATTGCTTGAATGGACGAAGCTAGAAGGCCCACTATCCTGGCCAGCACCCTGAGTGAGACCATCTGTTTGGATAACAGGGAGCGAAGC
Organism: Calotriton arnoldi; assembly: GCA_963921515.1. NCBI lineage: Eukaryota > Metazoa > Chordata > Amphibia > Caudata > Salamandridae > Calotriton > Calotriton arnoldi. The sequence continues at coordinate 305,953 of CAWUFW010000967.1, read as the reverse complement.
TCCTTTTTGATATCCCGAAGTTTGGATCGTGGCAGGCTCAGTTGAGCCTCCTGAGAATTTATGACAAAGCCCAGGAAATCTATCGTCTGGGTAGGAGACAGAACTGACTTTGGTTCGTTGATCACGAAACCCAGATTTTGCAAAGTAGCAATGGTCATGCGTAAATGTTGAGCTGCCAGAGTAGGAGATTGCGCCATGATAAGAATGTCGTCTAGATAAACTATCATGCGAATCCCTTGTTCCCTGAGGTAAGCTACCACTGGTTTCAGTGTCTTGGTGAAACACCAAGAAGCCGAGGAAAGTCCGAAAGGAAGGACCAAATAATGGTACCATCTGTTCCGCCATTGAAATTTGAGAAAACGGCGATGGGGAGGAAAAATGGGAATAGAGAGATAGGCGTCCTTCAGGTCCAAACGGACCAGCCAGTCCCCTTGTTTGAGGAGATCCGCCAAGAGATGGATGCCCTCCATCTTGAAGTGTTTGTATGTCAAAAAGTGATTGAAGTCTTTTAAATTGAGTACCAACCTGTAACCTCCGCCCTTCTTCTGGACCAGAAAAATATTGCTGCAGAAGCCGTGAGGGCCCTCGTTGCAATATGCTATCGCGTGTTTCTGCAGCAATTCTTCGATTTCGGAATCTATAAAATCGCACTCTAGTTGGGAAAAAGAAAGCTGCCTGGGTAGCTTGACCTGGACAGGAGTCTGAAAGAAATCTAGATGGAAACCTTGAACTGTCTGCAATATCCAAGCATCTTGAGACAGTTGAGCCCAATTGTGATAAAAGAACTGAATACGTCCTCCTAGAGGTAACAGAAATAGGTCTGGAGCACTCACCTGAGGATTCGGTATTCTGGAAGTTTCCTCTGTAGTATCCTCTATTGAAACGCCTTTTGTTAAAGCGCTGCCTGGTGGGGTAGAAAGTGCCGCCACGGGTGGAATCCCACTCTCCCCTGCCACGACCGAAGTCACCTCTCTGAGGACCTTGGGAGAATTGTCGGCCAAACGAGCGTCCTCGGCCTCGTCCGGCCCTGTTGAAAACACCAGCCTGAAAAACTCTCTTTATGCCTGACTGGGCTTTATCCAGAGTGGTGAAGGTTCCCACGTACTTGGCCACATCCTTGACAAAGCGGTCTCCGAACAGGTTCCCGTCCGCTAGAGGACCAGGTTCCGCCGCCGCCAACTCCGTGAGATTGGAGTCCATTCGCATCAGGATAGATTTGCGCCTTTCTGTAGAAATGGCACAGTTAGCGTTGCCCAAGAGGCATATAGCCCGCTGGGTCCAGCCGGCTAGGACATGGGGATCAATTGCAGTCCCGGATTCTTGCGCCTGTAACGCCATCTCCAACACCTTGGCTAGAGGGCCTACCACATCTAACAGTTTATCTTGGCATCCACGCCAGGCGCGATCAATACCCTTTTTGGGGTCTTTGGTGAACTTTTTTAAGAATGTGAGGAGACTAGAATCAATATCCGGGGTCTCTGCTACCTTATCGGAAACATCCGGTCTAGGGCATTCTGACCAGAGACGGTTGCGCACCTCCTTGTCAAAACTTTTACGCAGGTTGTCATGTAAGTACGCAGCAACCTCGGGAGCAGGTAACCAGTCAGATGATCTGGGGTGAACTATTTCTGCCGGATTAAAAGTAAAAGGAGTAGCTATGGGTACCTCTGTATTCTTTGACTTCTTCATTCTTTTCTTGGGAGGAGAGGTGTCCGGGGTGTCAGAGCCCGTAGTATCAGTGTCCGTGTCAGTCTCCCTAGTTTTAGCCTTGTCCGCGTCAGGGTGAGGAAGTGAGGAATATGAGGCGGAGTGAGGCCAGGACTTAGGTTGCGGAACGTCAGTGGGGTTGCCTGTGGGCGCAGTGAACCCATGACGTTTAGCAAATTGTTCAAGTTGTTTAGTTATTGGCTTCAAGGCAGTAGCTAGAGCCTGTTGTACAGTTACCGGAACTGCCTTCTCCAGGGCCTTGTTGACCGACTCCTGGACAGAGGCGTCCAGGGCCTCAACAATGTTCTCTTCTAGGGAAGGATTAGTAACTTCCTCTTCATAAAACACATCATCCTCGTTATACTGTACCCACTCTTCCATTGTGGGACCAAGCTTAATGGTATCCAAGTTGCACCTGAGGCAAATGAACAGCGAGGAGTACAGGGGGGGACCAACCCACAGCACAAAATCCAAATTGGTACCTAGTCCCTCAGCAAAAGCTGTAATATGGTTGTTGCAGCCCACAGGGCGTAAGAGGAGCCAAAGAGCAGGTTTATTTAAGGAGGTGTGCTCCCTCCGGGCCCAGAGCTCTGTTTGCAGCCAGTCAGGCGTAAGGAATGCTGCTCGGTGAGGAAAGCAGGGAAAAACAGGAAAAAATGGATCGTAGCGACGTGCGTAGCCCAATCCTACTAGAAGTAGCCCAATTGGGCTACGCACGTGGAAACGCTAAGGAATGGAAAAGGGGGGGGGGCTCCTAGCGCACCCGGCCTACGAGGGGAGCCTCTGCGCCTGTATTTCACACAGATTTCACCGCCGTAGGCGGAGCCGTACCGAACAGATGAGCGAGAAGGTAATATGACTCTCGCTGTTCGCGCTAAGCTCCGCTTCAAAAGCGGGAGATTCAAAGATGCTTTTGCCGCTTCAGCACACAGCGCGCACCTCCGCTGACAGTGGGACGCCACAAGCCATCAGGAGATCGCGGGAATGAATAAAAACACATGAATGCACAACGCGATAAACGCGTACACAATCAACAAAGCTGCGCAAGCCTTTTAAAATCAAACATATGCCATAAAACAATATGCAGAGCTCAATAGGGAGAGAGCTGGAAATGCACTTAACTGACTGCGTGAGCAGCAAAGAAAGAGGACGAGTTCCGGTGATGGTGGCTCTTATGGGGCTATACAGGATATGATGTATACCATGAGCATCATGGGAAATGTAGTTTATTTTTCATAACAAAGTTTTTCATTGGCTGCTGTGTGTGGCAATAAATAGAAAGAGAAGCATAATACGAAGCCTCCGGTCCTGCAATAGAATTGAGAAGGCATATAATTGCAAGGCATGATGCAGGTTGTCTGATGTCATCCATGTGGTTTTATTATGTCTGCACTACAGTGGATGCCTTTCCCTGGGGTAGACTTTGTTGCTACGTTTGTCTTAAATGTTAATCTGTCAAATATTATAAACTCTGCAGTACAAGAGAAAGTTGTTCAGGCACTGATAAGGGTGTTAAAGCTAATTCAGGCAAAACTTACACGAAAAATGAAATCATGACCATGATTACCAAGGAACACATCCTGGCAAGAAGGCCAGGAGAAAAACTCACACAGAGGTTCAGAATGACCCATTTGAAAAACTCAAAGAGGTCTTCCTGGCAAGAACCCAGGATATTGATGCTAAATCAAGCACCATACTCTTTCCTTGTGGCAATATCTCTCAACCAAAAAAAGGGCACTTCCAAAGCTTGAGCAAACAATGCGGACTTCAGACGACTTTGTGTCAAATGAAGGCCAAAGATCAGGGTTGACTCTGTCAGGGAAAATGAAAAAAATATTCAGACCAAAACAAACTTCAGAATTCCTCTTCGGGGATGCAGATTAAATTAAACGAAAGTTGGTTGACAAGCTTTCCCCTGATGACACTAAAAACCCACATTTGCCAGAATGGACCTATCTATCTAGACGGCAGCATATGTAAAAACAATGCTACAATGGCCCCTGGACAAGGAGGTTTGCAACTATCCGCAGTCAGAATGGCCACGCCTATCTCTTGATGGAAAGGTTACTATGACACTGGAAACTGACTCAAATATGACCCCATGAATAAGCACATTTTCCAAAGATCCAAAGAAAGAGCTGGATCGTGTAGAAATGGGGTGCCAGGAAACACTTCTGGACCATTTACAAAGATCTTAGCTCTTGAATTAATGGCCAAAGATAATGTGTTGACACTGGATCCAGTTACATTAGTCGAATAGGCTCAGAGAGAAATTTATTTTTAACTGGACACGCATGGCGCCATCTCAGGGAAGAGAGGAGTTTTCCATGTTGATCTTCTTGGACCCTAAGTTAGAAACTGTAGGGCCTACTTACAACTTTGGTTGTGTGGGAGTGTGCAGTCACCGCCCCCGCTCCCACACTGCCAAAGTCGACCACCGCCCGCCATATTACGAGTTTCCTCGTGGTCTGGCGGGCAGTGCTTTGGTGTTCCCGCGGCAGTGCAGTTCTAAGGTCCATATGTGAGCCTTAGAACTGCAGCGCCAAGAAAGCACCAAAACCCATTCCTGCCGGCATGGACTGCACAGTCCATGCCGTGAAGGAACAGGGTGTATGCACACAGACTGCACCCCCAGACACAAGGGCACCAGGGTGGCTGTAAAGCCCCCTTACTTTCCTGATTGCCACACTTTTCATGGCAGGCTCACTGCCATGAAAAGTGCGGAGGTCTGGAAAGTCATAATAGGCTTGGCAGTGCTGCAGCGGCACCGCCAGCAAATTGCTGCCGCAGACCGATGCACCACCGCTGAGGGATCGCTGATTCCCGGCAGTTGCGGCGGTCCCATGACGGTCGAACTGTCAAAGTTGTAATACGGTGGTCGGACCACCACTGTGCCACTGTGAGTTTGGCGGTCCATGGACCGCCAAACTCATAATCACCCCTTAGCCTGATCTGAGGCTGGGCTCATGGCAGAAGGACAGGTCTACTCTTTAGTGACCTTTTTGTCAAAGAATTAAGCAGGTTTTTCACTAGCTCCTCTACCTTAGGTATGGCACAATCTTCTCTAAAAATATATTCAAGCAGGGCCTTTTTGTTCAGAATAGTCAAAACAGAGGCTATTTGGCCGGCTCACCTTCTTTCTAGAGCTCTCAACATCAAGCCAACAACAAGAGAAGTGGCAACTGGGTCCGAAACCATTTTGCCAAGTTCTTCCCATTGAGACGGTAAAGAGGCTGAGATCATCAAAGGAAAAACTACAGGAAATTAATCCTACAGGATATTCAGTTGAGCCATATCCCAGCAAAGCCAGTAGATTAGGAGACAGGTTACAGACATTTTTTCAAAACGAAACCCAACTAACATAAGATGTATGGATATTGCAGGCAGTGCAGGTTTATCATTGAGTTCTACCAGACTCCAGTACAAATGCATATTCCCAATGTTTGCAACTGCAGGCAGAAATCCAGGTACTACCACACAAAGGAGTGATTGCTCCAAATTACCCTCAGCCAAATGGGTTTATCACAATGTGTTCATGTAGGAGAACAAAGATAAGGGATTTCGCCAGGTGATTATCCTGAGGGACCTGAACAAGTTTATCATTTAACGCCATTTCAACATGGAAAGCATTCAGTTTTTAAGACATATCCTAAGATAGGGGGACTGGATGGAGTCTCTAGTTTTGAAGATATCTGACCATTCCCATCTACCCTCCGCTTCGCAGATTCCTTCAATTTTAATGGAAGGGCTAGAACTTCGAGTTCACAGCCCTGTCCTTCGGACTTTCATCAGCACTGTGTGTTTCACCACGGTTGTGAGACTGGTGACAGAATTTCTTAATGCCCAAGGGATTGGATCATTATTTATTTGAATGACATAATTATGTCTCAGGATCTCTTAAGACAACTCACGCCTGTGATAGATCTCTTGCAGAGTTTGAGTTTCATGATAAATGGCACGCAATCAAATCTGAACCCCAGCTAACAGATGGAATTTTTGGCCTTCTAAATAGTTGCACAGTTCCTGACACTTCATCTTCCTATTGTAAAGATAAAGCAGATAAAGATCAATCCTATCTAAAGACAATCTCTCTTTGAAACATGCTGTGAGGACGGTGAGTCTGCTACTGTTCACAAGTCAGACAATGTTCCAGGTCCCTCATGCTACAGGGCCCTCCAGAGAAACACGATTCTATACTTCAGGAAGGGTCTCGCAAACTCAAAAGATGCCAAACAGGGACTGTGGTGGTGGTTATCACACTTGGAAGCATGGAACGTCTATGCTATATTTGGGTTGTCCCCAGACATCATTATAGAGTCTGATTCCAACAGACAAGGATAGGAGGTCTCAGACGTGATTCTCTGTCCACAGTAGGGGCATGGTAAGAGCAGAAACTAAATATGCAAATAAGATGTCTGGAGCCTGTAGCAGCGTTATTTATAATCAAAGGACAGAATCAACTGTGAGATTTGCTGCTCAGCGTTAAGCTAGATCATGGGTACTCACAAACTTTCTCCCGGGGGCCAAATTTACAGTGTGGTTTGTGGCCGAGGGCCGCACTGGTGGGGGCGGAGTCAGTGGGGGAGGGGGCGGGGCTAGAGCAACAAAAAAAAACTTTGACCATAAGGTTGAACACAGGCCCCTGCAGCGGACGCCTTCGTCCACTGAGCCACCAGACCCGGCATACACACATCTCTCTCTCTCTCTCTCCCTCCCTCTATCTCTCTCTCCCTCCCTCCCTCTCTCTATCTCTGTCTCCCTCTCTCTCTCTCTCTCTCTCTCTCTCTCTCCCCCTCTCTCTTCCTCTCTCTCTCCCCCTCTCTCTTCCTCCCTCTCTCCCTCCCTCTGTCTCCCTCTATCTCCCTCTGTCTCACTCACTCTGTCGGTCTCCCTCCCTCTCTCTGTCTCCCTCCCTCTCTTTGTCTCTCTCTCTCTCTCTCTCTCCCCCTCCCTCTCTCTCTCTCCCTTCCTCTCTCTCCCTCCCTCTGTCTCCCTCCCTCCCTCTGTCTGTCTCCCTCCCTCTGTCTGTCTCCCTCCCTCTGTCTCCCTCCCTCCCTCTGTCTCCCTCCCTCTGTCTGTCTCCCTCCCTCTGTCTGTCTCCCTCCGTCTGTCTGTCTCCCTCCCTCTGTCTGTCTCCCTCCCTCTGTCGCCCTCCCTCTGTCGCCCTCCTCCCTCTGTCGCTCTCCTCCCTCTGTCGCCCTCCTCCCTCTGTCGCCCTCTATCTGTCTCCCTCCCTCTGTCTTCCTCTCCGTCTCTGTCTGTCTCTGCCTCCATCTGTCTGCCCCTGTCCATGTCTCTGCCTCTGTCTGTCTGTCTCTATCTCTGTCTGTCTCTGCCTCTATCTGTCCCTGCCTCTATCTCTGTCTCTCTCTCTGTCTCTCTCTCTGTCTCTGTCTCCCTCCCTCTGTCTGTCTCCCTCCCTCTGTCTGTCTCCCTCCCTCTGTCTCCCTCCCTCCCTCTGTCTCCCTCCCTCTGTCTGTCTCCCTCCCTCGGTCTGTCTCCCTCCGTCTGTCTGTCTCCCTCCCTCTGTCTGTCTCCCTCCCTCTGTCGCCCTCCTCCCTCTGTCGCCCTCCTCCCTCTGTCGCCCTCCTCCCTCTGTCGCCCTCTATCTGTCTCCCTCCCTCTGTCTTCCTCTCCGTCTCTCTATCTCTGTCTGTCTCTGCCTCTCCCAGATACCTGCCTTCACGTTTGTGCAAGGCCTTTTGGGAGATAAGGTGTTCTGTTGCTGCGCATAGATTTCTCTTGGGCACTTGGTGAGCAGTGAGCTCAGAGGTGACCGGGACCTTTGCTATACTTGGCCTTGTCGGTGGTACCAAGAACTCTGAATGTACCTTTGCTATACTTGGCCTTGTCAGTGGTACCAAGAACTCTGAATGTTATTTATCAGTAGACTGATAAATAACATTCAGAGTTCTTGGTACCACCGACAAGGCCAAGTATAGCAAAGGTACATTCAAAGGTCCCGTTCACCTCTGAGCTCACTTCTCACCAAGTGCCCAAGGAAAATCTATGCGGAGCAACAGAAAGCCTTATCTCCCAACAGGAGTCAAGACGCTGAAAATAGAGTTGTTCCAGTACCTGTTTAACTAAATTCAACACAGTGACAGAAGACTGCCGGACTGTGACCCTCCTCTCACTTACTGGACTCCAACTTCTCCACTCTGTATCTCATCTAGTGCTCTCAAGTAACCGAAGTGAGACTCGTATTGCTTTGCAAAAATTCAAAATAACTAGATTTGGCCCATCCTATATCCTTTTTAGGTCTAATTCTCTCTGCATTGGTTTAAAAGACTCCTTTACCTCACTACTTGTCTGCCCTGTAGCAACGCTTTTGCTTTTTATCCCTCTGACCTTCACCTCCTGTTCTTGTAACCTTCATTCACATTGAATATTTAAACTCTGATGTGTCACAAAACTGGTACGTGCTTTAATTGACCGTTCTTGATAATCTTGCTTAATGCTAACATGTTGACTATTCGTCCCATTTTATCTCTACCTCTGAATTGGTTAGTTCCTGAAGACGTTTTACAGTATGTTACAACTTAATGTGCCCGTACGGAACTTGAATACCTTTCGCAGGCTTAGTAAGAGCTGTGTGTGCGCCCGGGCTGAGACAGCTTCCCGGGCGCGCACACACAGCCGCACCCGAGTACTTCACGGGTCTTTAAAAGACCATTTACTTGTAAATGAGGCTTTGTTGTGTTTCGCCCCTTTTTAGCGCCCCTGCAGCTCCACTCTGACTATCACTGAAATCTCCCGGCCCCCATAGAGCAGAGTCTCTTGGAGTCCGTGCTGCTGCAACCGGCGGTGTTTGCTGACAGTCATTAAAAAAAAAAAAAAAAACACACACAAGTAGGATGTCTGCAAGGTCCGCGGGCCGCCAAGGAAGGCTTGCCGGGCCGCTGGCGGACCGCGGGCCGTACTATGAGTACCCGTGAGCTAGATCAACAAACTGGAGGGCATATGATCCCAAAACAGGCAATCTCCATTACTGCCAGGTGAATAACATCTCAGTGTCAGAGGAGTACCTGCATGCACACTGGAACTCCAGGTACCTGAAGGACTCCTGCGAGTGGAAACTGGAGCCATCCCTAGTCCATTCCCTGATGAATATTTGGGGTCCATGTCATATTGATCTCCAGTCTGACTCGACAATTGTCCCAGTTTTTCAGCTGGAGATGGATCCGAAGGAGGAAGCCATGGATGCATTTCCCCAAGATTGGGTCAAAGGTCTACATTACACCTTCTAGCCTTTTGGGACAATACCAAGATTTACCACACAGATCGATTGTCACGGAGCAGATTTTGTACTGGTCATCCCATGGAAGAGATCAAGTATGAATTACGGTGATGCTGAGTTTCTCAGGCGCTTACTCTTCTAATAATCAATAGGGGCTACAACATCCACTCATGTAGGCAGGTGAGCTTTGACTGACGGCATGGAGATTTTCGGGAATTGATGGAAAACTGAAGGGCATTCGAGATAATTTTTTGAGTACATATTGCAACCTCCCCACCCCCCCGGCCAAAGGCACCAAGAAATATTACAAATCTGCATGGGCTAGGTGGCAAAATTGGTGTTGTGAATTGGATTCTGATCCCCTGTAACAGATATAGTACACATTGGCAATTTTATCAGGGTTGCATACAGTTCAATTAACTCCACAGACCAGAAATATATGCTGGTCATGTTCTCATATTCAATCATCCAGTGCGTAAACATGCCTTGATATTGAAACTGATGAAAGGGATTTGCATGATCTAACAAGGTAATGAGGTTGACAATAAAGTCAACCAATGTAAAGCAATGAGCTTGTGCTGTCTGGTAGACTAGACCTATAAAAAAACATACTAGACATTTGTTTATGTGGTTTTCTTGAGCAGCCACAAGCTTATTTACTAACACGACAATTATCTCTTTTTGCTAGACTAACCAGGGCACAAGTCCGAAGGAAAATAGAGAATCAGAGACTAATTATTATATGTAAGTCACAAAAGACAACACAGGAAGTAACACCATAAGAAGTGATGGCATGACCCTATGATAATCCTTACTTCAAAGGTCAAGGGCCTATTTTGCAGAACCAACAGCTTAACATAATCAGAAATAAATTATGACAATTTTTTTTTTTGTTTTTTCATTTTATAAATCACATGTATTTTTTCACATATCACAGATGAAATTAAATGAAATTATATTTCTAAAGCGCACTAATACCCAAGGTTGTCTAGGCGCGGCGGATCTGATTTTTAAAAGAGGCTAACAGGAAATGGAAAAGGTTGGTTGAGGGCCTCATTCTATTTGTTAAACAGCCAGGTTTTAAAAAGTTTGCAAAAAACTAGAAGATTGTTTTCTTTCTTAAGTGCCAAAGGCAAAGAATTCCACAGGCTGACTGTGCCTGCCACAAAACTTCTTCCCACCCCCAAGATGCAGTTTTTGCCCTTGGGGTTACAAGATTAAAAGAGGAAGCCGAACGAAGCTGCCTTTATGGAACATACCACATAAATCTATGTGTAAAATAATCAGGATCAAGCCTATGTAGTGCTTTAAAGGTGATGCAGAGGGACTTAAATTCAATTTGCCTTCTAACTGGCAGCCAATGCAATATTGGCAGGGCATGCGCCACTGATTGATATTTAGTGATGGAAAGCAGCAGACGTGCAACTGAGCTACGATGTGGCTGAAAGTGGCAATATTTTTCATCAGACGGGTAGAACTTGTAAATTACATTTTGTAACTGCTTTTAGTGAACAAAATGTGGGGGGCGTATTTTTAAACAATTAACTTGCTGTTAATGAGTGCTTGTTTCCTGTTGGTGGTCTTTAGGGAAAGTAAGTGCTATATAAGCATATCTGCCAACTCACATGGTGCCACTGTGTGTCAAACGATTTCGGCTCCCTTCATAGGGCACCCGGTGAGGAGCTAAAATCACATGGTGGCAGGGAGGACGAGCTGAAAACCACTGTAAACAGTGGATTTTCAACTCGTTTTTAGGTCGAGCCTGGGCAGCGCATGCGCTGCTCTGCGAGGCATGCTGAATTGAGGTATGGAATGGAAGCTCCCCCCATTTCCCTGCCCATCTTTTCAATTGGCTCCTGTTACTGTCCTTTCTAAATGGTTGCTTTGGATTAGTGAATAGGCCTAGTTGTCCCTCCTTAGTACCGCCTTGTCTCCTTTTCTAACCTCCCTTAAGGACTTGCTCTTTTACTCGTGTGTTTCATTTAGGACTGTGAGCACTATTTATTTTAAATGACTTTCTCCTATTACAGCTGTACATGCTTTCCTGCAGGGGATGGCTTTTGAATGCTCCTCATGGCCCAGGACCGCTCTCTGCTCCTGGTGACCAGGGGCCGTGCTTAATGTTTCAGCACGGCCCGGATTTCATGTAAACAACAACACAGGCAATACAAACAATGGCGGCCGCAGCTTTATTTTCACAGCAGGCGCCCGCTCAACTCATTTTTTTAATTTTATTTACATTAAACCATAGAGGCCATGCATCTTCTTATTTATTAACATTCTATTTTTGTTTTAAGCACACTTTCACCATGCCGAGAATCGAACCGGCTTTCCCAGGGCCAAAGTCGTAGCTCTGCAGCTCATGGCCAATCTGTCCTACGGCGCCCACGGGTGTCCTGAACATGGATAATCTCCCCGCCATAGACACAGTGATCCAATTTTTTTAACCTTACTTTGTGAAAGAAATAATGGCTGAAAAAAAGAAAAATACAAAATAAATTGGTGAGAATAACTTCACAAGACGATGTTATCGGCCCAGCAACACAGGCCCAAAATAAATTGGTGAGAATAACTTCACAAGACGATGTTATCGGCCCAGCAACACAGGCCTTCGACGGGACATAGACATTCCAAACTAAACTATTTATTTTGATAGGCTGAAAGACTTCGGAATAAAAGAAAGCACAAAAATAGGCCAGTCTGAGAGAGGCACACGGACTCAAAAATTGACATTTCTTTTTGTGAAGATTTTAAACTGCACTGTGTTTTTAAACAACTGTGCGTGCGTTCTTTAACAAATATGCAGTTTATTGCACGTCTCTATTTCAGGAACCTGCTCAACAGTGAAGTGCGCCTTGGAGGTTCTGCTGGAAGCAGTCTGTAAATTGTCACAAAACTCTTTCGGCTACGGTTGAAAATATGCGAGAAATGGTACGTTTTTGAAGGGAAAGCTTGACGCGCAGCGCTTCGACATAAGGGTAGGCGGGCTGGGGAGCGAACTTCACTTTTCATTAACACTCGAAGATAAGAACAGTGCTGAAATGGAATAAAATCAATCAGCGAGGAGACAGAACTGTGGTAATCATAAGAAAATAGCAAACACGCCCTGCCTATTTTTTTTTTTTGCCAAGAGTTGTTTTCAATAAGGGCTTTTGCTTGCAGAAGAAGATGGGGGGTGTAACAGTAGTCGCAGAGATGCAAATGCTTTTAAGTGCCCCTGCACGGATGCATTTTAATGTATTGTGCAGAATACATTATGTACCAGAAAGAAGAGACAACAAGCATTTGCAGTGCAATAGGTCTCGCAATTGCGAGATTTTGAGCTATTGGCATTGTAAATGACAATACCTTTTATTTATGTGTTTAAAAAACATGCAATAATAAAAGGCATTGTCATTTACAATACCAATAGGTCGGTTTCTAAAATGCGAGACCTATTGCATTGCAAATGCTTGTTGGAGGCTGTAAGCAGCCCACGGCCACTGAAAAATGTGAAAACACCCCAGGACATAGGCGGCAGCCTCCCTAACCTAAAGTTTGGGGTTTTTTGGGAGAGGGTGGGGGCTTTGTGAGGGGCAGAGTGCCTCTGAGATAGCTCTCTGCACCAGGCCCCGCCTCCTCACACAGTGAAGTGATTTTGTAAGTTGGCAGATAACTATAAATGTTAACAAAAGTTATTCACATTTGAAGTTCCTTAAGCAACATCTCCCAGCCTTGGGCTAAGGAGAGCAAATCACCTTTCTAAAAATAGTGGGAGGACTCCATACACCCGCATCCGCCCTCAGATTGTACCTTGATCATAACCATTCTGGAACGATTTAGACAGCGCTCAAAAACTTTTTAACTTCTTTATGTGTTTGCTGTTTTAGTTTTTGTTTCAGAAAACAAAAATTACCAGAGGTCACTGTATTTCGCAACGTGTTTGCAAGGACTTAAAATACCTACAGGTAGACCGGTAAAATATCAGCCAGGTGACAATCCGATTGCCACGATACCTCCTCAAATTCCTCCTCACAAATCCACAAGTTCAGACACCACAGACCACACCAGAGTCAGGCAAGCCTGGGCTCGTCATATTTTCAATCAACTCTACCTAGGCTCAAATCTCTGGCCCTAAATGTAAAATGGCCACCCCGAAACGCAGCTTGACTCATTGGAAAAGCTAATGACCCTCCAATTGTTAACTGATCCTCTGTGAACGTCTGTTCGCAGCCGTGAAGTGGTGCTCATGCCTGCCTCGCGCATGACGTAAGCCCTGGGGCCTCACCTGCTGTCCGAGAGGGCGGGGCTTAGGCCGTAGACCTGGGTTTCTGTTGAAACTTTGGAGTGTATGCGGCGGGCGGAGGCTACCTGAGGACCGGAAGAGGGAGGCGGAGTCGGCCTGGGGTTGGGAAGGAGGCACCCACTGAGGCCAGTCATTCGCAGGTTGCCACAGACGCTGGAGTTTCCCCCCTGTGACTCTCTGAAGGGCGACCTGGTCCATTCAACAGGATATCCAGCTACCTGTGCCGGCTGAAGACAGGAAGGAACCGCCGAGGACTACGATGCGGAGGGTCGCTTGCCTCGGGGTGGGCGGTGCGCTCCTGGTGCTCTCCCTGGCGGTCTGTGGAGCTGCCTCTGCTGGTCTGACTACTACAAGTGAGTGTCCGGAGAGTGCTCGCGCGGGAACACATTCGGGTCTTGGCTTATACTGTAATTTAGTTACCCAGTGGAAGTTACACACGCCAGATTATTTGGCACGGTTCTTACTGATCACGTGCCTTACAAAGGGACAATGGTGGAAGGGGTTGCGGGTTTTCCTTTCACTTCAGTTACTTACGGCTGTGTCAAATTACATCTTTTTTTTCAATTGATTAATTTCTTGTAGAGAACCCAGCGATTTTAACGGCAGTTTTTTTTTTTTTATAAGAATGGTCACCAGTCTTACAGAGCGATAGACACTGAAGCAAGACCGTGCACCAGATCTCCCTTGTCAGTTACTTATTTACCTAGGCTTTGTACATTTATACTTCCAGTTTGCTTTTGAGCCGATGTGCCGCTTGTTTAAAGCGTTTCGTGTCAGTCATACTGATTTTAACATTTTGTATGGCGTAACGTCCACCGTTTGCAGTGTCCCTTTGTGCTTTTAGTGTGCGGATGATGGAAGGCCCAGAGGCAGCATGTTCCCATGGAAATAAAGCATCAACCTATGTCTGTGTGTTCGTTTTCTAATTAAATGGCGCTTTCGAATGAGCGAAAAAACATTTTCACACCTGAGCTGCATTGTTTTACTGATCTTATTTGAGCGTGGTTTATTCACACATAATAAACAACATGCTCTAGTGCTGGGACCCTTATTCCAGTTTTAGTGCACATCCAGCGTCTGTTTCGAACTGAAGTTTGCACCTGTTTTTCGCTGAATACCGCAACTTTCCCTTTGTGAATGCAGGTTTTGCGCCTGGTCGAGGCAGATGTTTTGCGCACATCTGAGCACGAGAATGCCTCCTTGTGCGCGTTACTGACCCCTTCTCGGGGCAGACAATTGAAATGGTATCGCTTACTCATGTGGAAGTCTTTGTCCTTGATTCTTAATTTAGGATGAGATTAGAGCGTGTGTAAGAGTTGGTATCCATGTTTTATTTTTGGCAGTTGTACATAGCGCAGACCATGTCTAGGGACACAGAAGCTCTTCGCTTCAGACTACTTTATACATCTCTTTCTCCCCCCCCCCCCCCCCCCCCATCGCATGGAGATTTTAATGGTCTTTCACAAGATGCTGAGGTGAGACAAGGATTCAACCCTGGTTTCACATGCCCCCGCTCCTCTAGCAGGACCACAGCTGTCACCGGCTCGAGCTTGCAGTGCTCGTCGCCTCTAGCTTTTACTGTGAGGGTCGTGAGCTCCGGTGTCTTTAATTCTTCTCCCAAGTGTGGGGAATCTTTAAATCTTCTTTGCTCTAATCTATATTGCGTGAGAATGAGGCGGGAACACTCCTAAGATTGGTACATTGTAGGAAAATGAGTTTCTGCATGGGGTGGAATTTGGGGCCTTTCCTTCCCTCTGGTGTAAAATAGTGTGTTAGAGTATATTGTTACAAAATTATTTACATATACCTTATTGTGTTTTCTGCTGGGTGTGACATGCATGTGATGAAACACAGATCATTCTGAGGCTTGATGGCAACCTGATGAGTCCTCTAAACCATGTTTTAGAAATATCGTTGCTGGTTGTTCTAATGGATGGGAACCAGTTCTCCAAAACTCAAGTCTGACAAGATCGAGGTTATTGTTTTTTGGAATACTCTTGATCTGGTCACCCAATTGGTGGACTGACTTACTGGTTCTGCTTCAGTCCCCTGTCCTGCGGATCGCAGCCCAGGCGTTTTCTTTGGTCAAGTGACCTGCCTCCTGATGATGAACGTGCTTGAGAATTTTCTGCCCTCTCCTCCGAAGCACACAAGGAAAGCCTTGGCTTGGGTTCTGGTTGCATCCAGGCTAGACAACTGTATCTATTTTTTTGCGTGCCTGCTGGGTTAACGATTGAAGAGATTCTTCCTAATTCAACATGTGGCCACATGTTTCAGCTTGGGCCTTGACAAACATTCTCACGTTACTTCTCACCTGCACCCTTCATTGGCTCCCTGTCCCTAAACACTGCCTGTTTAAGATCCATTGTTTCTGCTGCAAGGCCGTTCACATCCCTTCCAGCTACATGTCTACACGTTTCTCAGCATACGCTCCTCCCAGGGGTCTGCTCTCCAGTACATCTCCTTCCATGTCACTGTCCAAATAGAACAAGGCACATATGGGTGGTCCTGCCCTCACAGTGATTATGGCAAAGGCCTGGAATGCTCCCGCTGAACTCGCATTTGAGACCGTGAATGTCAGATGTTTCCCAACTACTGAAAGCTAATGTGTTCTCTCTAATATTCCATAGCAGTTTCTAGCGCCTAGACACCCTTCCCTGTGTATTTGCCTGTTATTTATGAACCTAAATACAAGCGTGTCAGTGTTTTAGATTCTTGTTGGTACTCTCTGTGAAGGTGTTTCCCTGGGAGGCTGGAAGGGTGGGGGCCGGTTATGCAGCAGTGGGGGTCGGTTTTGCTGCGGTGCTGGAGTATCTGCCCCCAGAGACAAAAGCAGCAGTCAAGCATTTCCAGCCTTCCGGGCCCGGCAGGGCTTCCACAGGGACAGGTCCGAGAAACCTGCCAGGGCTGCTTTGAATTCCCAGTCCGGCCTTGCTTCGTGTGCTCTCCTTACCGAATGCATCCGGTGGCCCATTTGTAAATGCTGTGTGCACAGGCCTGATAAGTTGTTTTCCACCCCCTCTATTTGTCTTCTTAGCTTGGATTGCATTGACCGTCTATTATTTGCAAGTGTTCAGGTATATGGGAGCCAGGGTATACAAAGGTGTCTCACCAAGTGCCCCAGGGATATTAAGACTTGCCAATGGCACATGCTCCTGTAAAGTGTTTATTTTTGGGTAAATTATTGATTGTTCTGACTTTCAGTTTGTGGTTTTGTAAACAGTCATTTACCACTGGTACAGTTGACATCAGAGTTGCGTCTGTGTGCGGCTTTAGGCAGCATCTTTGTTTGGATAAATGTGGTGGTGCTTTAAGTGAGGTGGGTGTTGAACGGATGTGGAATGGCTTGTGAGCTTGATCTGCAGCAGTGTGAAGCTATGTTGTGGCCATGTGTAGGCTTAGACTGCTGTTTTATTTTTGTTTGGGTTGGATGGATGTGATGTGTTAGGGTTACGCGGAGTAGTTGGGTAGTATGGTTTGAAGTTGTATTGCGTGGGTTATGTTGGTGTTACACAATTAGGTGTAGTATTGGGTCATGCTGTTATGCTTGCTTTGGCATATTGGCTGTTTTGCAACATGGAGTATATTGAAGTTTATGGTGGTCTTGAATGGAAACCATTTTATAGTTGAATGTTATGGGGTGGCAGAGGGGGTGATGTAATGGGATGTGGTAAATTGTGTAATTGACCTTCTGTTGGTGTTTTACACTGTGATACACTATACTTAGTGCTTGTGTGGCGTGTAATGTGGTGCTGTTTTTGGAGACGTGAGGGGTACTTCTAAGGTACTTGGTGTGGTATTGAATCTTTTATTTTTCGATCCTTCTATGGTGTAGTGTGCTCTGAGGGTATTCATGGCGATGTTGCATTGTGCTTCTACTATATCTTTATTATTCACAAATTGAAGACCGTTTCAAAAACGAAGACCTCCCTTGTATCAAAAGCATTTAGCCCTAATTTCTGAAGATAAGCCGCCTCGTCCTTGTAAACGAAGAAATTGCAAACTCGCAATGCCTTCCTTCAAAATCTAATTTTCTGAAACGTGGACCCGATCTTTAGCAAAAAGACAAGTCTGCTGTTCGGAAACTGTGACGGCAAACGTGGCCTTGAGCTTACGGGATCTGTGCTTTCAGGAACTTAAGAGCAGTACGTTTTGCTGTCAGCCATTTTTAAGCACACTTGTTAGAGCCAGAATTTGTCATGCAGACGCCCCTGGGAATGTTTGACTTGTCTATGCTTTACCTTTGTATGTATTTATTTTGCTGTGAACAAAACGCCCTGTAGTCAATTGTTTACATACTTCTTACATTGGACGATAGCTGGGATCTCAATTTTCTTGAAGACATTCGGTTTTCCTCGTCTTGGTCGAAGTTACACAGAGCGAACTCGTATCTAAACGCGATGTTTGTCCTTATGGCTTTTTTTTCCACCTCCCTTCCTAGCCAGAAGTTACAGTACGACTCTTTCAAGTTGGGTCTGCCGTACTGCCCATAGCAGACCGTTTTCAAACACAGTTGGGACCAGTTCTTTTATTCCTTGCCAGAGTGGTTATTACCCAGGCAAAGCGCCCTTGTATAGCGCCCTTTCATAAAATGTGCCAACATCATAAGTCCTGTTAAATCGATGTATTCCTCTCGCAGTATGTGAAATAGACACGCCCCTCATCCTTTGAGCTCTCCAGACCAATAATCCACTGGTTTCCAGACTGTGTTCCTTTTCCTCCTTCAGTTACTTTTAGGTTTCTGAAACTTGTCATGAGGTGACCACATGTCCTTCAAATAATAACCCAGGTGTGACGGCGCTATGACCCCTCTACACCTTTTAACATTATCTGAATGGTTATGATTTACATCACTGATGGCTCTTTGCCAACAAGGACTCCCCCCGCACCACCCATGCTTTTTTTAATCGGGCCATAAACCTTTACCCAGAAAACTGTGCCCCAGGCTTCTGTCCGCGGGAAAGATCTGATCCGTCCCCTGTGCATTTGCCAGCCAGCCAGCCAGCTTCTCTTTAGTTCCTGGTCCTTAGTTTGACCTTCACGCAGAAAAGGTGACCTTGAAAAGCGCATAGAAGCTCGACAATACGACACTAGAAGGCTAGATATGATCGTTGTACAATTTACTACTCCAACACGGATTAAACACGAGCAAACGAGTGAAAAACGCAGCAGGTATGTTTGAAGGGCGGAGCCGCAGCGGTGTAGCCCAGAGTCTGCTGGTTGTAGTGTTGTGGGCACGACACTACACTGGGGAGGGTATCCCGTAATGCCCTGTTATCAGGGCACGAGTCGGGGGTACACGAGGGTGGATGGCGTCCACCCACTATTTTCACAGGGTGAACGCAGTCCACCCTGCCAAGAATTTGGGCCCCCCGGAATAATGTGCTGAACTCGTCCCGGTGTAATTTCCAAACACCGGGACACTTCCAGCAGCGCCTGCACGTTGTCTGCTTTTCATCTGCAACTAGCAACAACGTGTAGGCGGGTACCGGGCTTTCTTATTTAAGCCTCCTGCTGGGCCCATAGCAAAGGTCGAATTTGAGGGGTCATCAGGCCTCCTTTTGTTCAAGTCTCTTGGCTGGGAGCAGGCAGGAACCTCACACCTGATGCAAATGAAGCAGAGGGGAAACAAAGGTTAGTACTTCACACTTACTTAAAGGCAGCTTTTCGCTTTTTTTCACCTTGTTCAGTCTCTGTTTAGGAGATATGTATGCACTGTAAGAATGTCAAATGTGTTGGTCTTTCCCAGTATTTACACAGAGCAAATTGCATTTATATAGAGCTTACTACACCTGAGGAGGCGTTGAAATAATTTGAGTACCACTATTTTTTTCTTTTATAGCCCTACTCATCCCAATGCAGGGTGTCGGAGCGCTTTACATCAACATGCGCATATTACATGTACAATACATTATGAGTTTGTAAATGAATGTACAGGATGTGTTAAATAAAACTGGGGGATTGCAAGGTGTAGAACTTGCATATCATCTTCCATAGCTCAATGTGGTATTATTCTCGCAATGCGCTCAAACGTACGCATGATAGACTTGCTAAACATATATGTGAGGGCTTTAGATCTGATATCACTTCTTTTCATGCCACTTCCTGTAAAGTCGTGGCTTGTGATGCCACTTTCTATGATGTCAATTCCTGTGATGTCGTTCGCCATGATGTAGTGCGCCGCGATGTCGCTTGCATACTGCCTAACTATGTTAATCTCACCCCCACTTCTTATTTTAGGACTTTAGACCTGCCTGTTACCATAACAGGCTGTTTTGCATGCCACACCTGCCCCAGAATGTTGACCCTATGTGTGTTGCTGAGCCTTCATGCGCGAGAACCTGGCATCCCTTTAGAGTGGATTTATGCTTAGTGGTGCACAGTTGTTTACTGCCGCAGCTTCTATCAGAGCAGTGGCTCTGGCGTTCTAGCCCTTTGCACACACCTGTGTTGCTCACGAAAAAAGCAGGAAGCTACCGATAAAACGGTGTTTGTGTCCACTGGACTCTTCATGACATTCTAAAGGAGCAAGTAAATTTGTTTGCATCCAAATCAATAGCCTTTATTTTAACAATGTATTAAAGCTTATCAAACCTCTTCAATGATTTGGGCGAAGTCAAAGTATTAACATGCGGATGTTTTCCAGCAGGCACATAACCAAACGGGCCATGTTGCAGGTCAGTGTGTCCTGCAAGTTGCACATGCAATAACCACATAACCTCACTGAGCTGTCTTAGTAAGACCTGTGTGTGTATAGGTGCACAGGCAGTGCTGAGAAAAAGACACAATATTGCAACCATGCTGCAAATCTGTGATAGAAAGTTGCATGTTAAAAAAAAATATATATATACCTACGGTTGTGCACATACACTGGGTCGAGTCTCGGTGTCGGCTCAAGATCCTGTGATTCTGAACACGTCACTTAATTTCCCTGTGCCTACAACAAAAGGAATAAACTGAATGCGTCCTAGTGTAACTGGGGCTCATTTAAAGGACTCGAGCACCTTCTGGTCGAGTTCGCGCTATATAAAACTTCAAAATAATGAATATATAAAGAAAACCCACAGCAGGGCATCTGGCAGTGAGAGCCAATAAGTCTAGAAGGTGATCCGGGGGGGGGGGGGGGGTGAGAAGGTACCAAGGGGCAATTCACACCTACCTGCGGGGTTGAACTAAGGCCAGGAGACAACTTCCTAATCTCCTGTCTGGGTGTGGAAAACCCTTGAACCTGGACATGACAAGTGCAGTACAGGGAAATCCATAGAGGGGAAAACCCAAGTGAACTACTTCACACCCCCTGACTTCAGCTAGAGATAACTGGATACGGCTGCTCTTTTACTATTAAGTAAACCATTCTTGCACAAGGTTAAGGTAAATGAGCACATTGCTGATCAAATACATTCCCATACTAATATCATCTTCTAAATATAACTGTGGAATATGCAAATACAAAGCTACTTGCGCAGCTCCTTTGTGTATTTTGCTAGTGACTAAAAATGAACGTTAGTGTGTGTGTATGTGTGTATGTATGTATATATATATATATATATATATATATATATATATATATATATATTGCATTTTTATATCATCTGTTTAGTGTAATTCAATTTAATTAACCTTAAGTAATATAAAAAATCCTACCCATTTCTGAATGCTACTCAGGCAAATACACTATCCATCCCTGTACCCCAAAACCCCTTTACTACCCACCCTGAGCCCCCAAAACCCAATACACTATGCATCCCTGAACCCTAAAAAACTTAGTACCCCAATAAACTACCCATCTGAACCTTAATAACCCCTACTATCCGAATACATTGCATATCCCTGAACCTTTAAAACCCAATACTACCCCAATAATCTACCCATCTCGACCCTTAAAACCCCTTACTACTACCCTTCACTGAACACTGAAAAACCCTTTCCACCCCTATACGCTACCCATTCATGAACCCTAAAAATTTTAACAAGCCCAATAAAATACAGCAAATAAAAATAACACTTACATTTAATATTCATTTTAATATTTTCAGTAACATAACCTTGAAATTGTGTTATATATAATATTAGATTCTCCAGAGAAACCAGCTGCTGTAACGTAGCAGGAACACATATTGAGAACTGATGTCGGGGCTCCTCACACATGCACCACCATCATCAGGGTGACATTTGTGAGGTTTGTTTGCTGTGGAGATATATATTTATATATATATATATTCTATCTTTATGTTGCTTAAAACTATAAAAACCGTACTTACCTTACCCTCAAAGTACTGACTGGGGTAATGGTAGCACACCTACTGAAATTCAACGTTTCCTTGACAGCCTACTGGATTTTCAAAGTGGCAGCTTTTCTGGCTGCATTGAGAGACGGAAGGAAATCTATTTTACCCCTGTGGGACTGAGATCTGATTTGCAGGTTTCGAGGTTCACAGAAGAGGTAACAAATCAGAATTTCAATAAGTTAAAAATAAAATAAAATCAGTGAATACCATGGGCAGATTGAATTTCTTACACGTGATATATAGCCTTTTTTCTTGCTCATAGTTTTTCGTTTTATACCAGTTTAATTGTATGCAAGTTGGATTCAATCCGTAGGAAGAAAACTATATATGCGAGAGATCTTCTGAAGTTTGAAATGGAGACAGTGAATTAAGCGGTAACAAGTGACTCCAAGGAATTGGCCTTGTCCATGTTCCACCATTTTGTGCAATGCCTGAATGTTCTACCCCCCCTCCAATCATTGAACGTCTGTCGTACCAGCTTAAACCTTTGTTAAATGGATCATCAAAGTAGTCTTGTTAATACAAATTCTCCCAGAGTGGTGGGTTTTAAGTTAAATCAGTGTAAAAATAGACCGCACCATTCAGTCTGCTAGCTCCATTTCTTTTAGTTTCCAAGCAAAAATTTCTTTGGTCCTCAATCTTTCCACAAAATATTATCACAGTTCACTAAAAAAGACTATCAACAGGAAAATATATATTTTGACTTATTGAAATAGTTTATTGGTTTGTGTTTTTTCATGTTCAATTAAAGAATGTATATTTTTGCTAGTAGACCATCCTCTAACCTATTTTTTTTTTTTTTTTTCTTTCTTCTTTTGAAGGATTGCCTAAAACCAGTACTAATAAAGGAAGAAGTTTTATTGGACACAAGGTTGAACCTGTCAATGGCACTGGAAAGGCTGGATATATGATTGATGATTTTGCAAAGAACGTCCTCACTAGTGGATTGACTACGGTTTTCCTTCCCATGGTCTACATCATTGTATTCGCTGTCAGTTTACCGAGCAATGGCATGGCTTTGTGGGTCTTCTTCTTCCGAACCAAAAAGAGACACCCAGCAATCATTTATATGGCTAACATGGCAATGGCAGATCTCTTGTTCGTTATCTGGTTTCCTCTGAAGATTGCCTACCATGTAAAAGGCAACAACTGGATTTATGGAGAAGGCCTTTGTAAAGTCCTTGTTGGATTTTTTTATGGAAACATGTACTCCTCGATTCTCTTCATTACCTGCCTGAGCGTACAGAGGTACTGGGTAATTGTAAACCCCATGTCTTATGCCAGGAAGAATTCTGAAATTGCAATTGGAGTTTCAGCTTTAATATGGCTGCTCATTATACTTGGCACCATCCCTTTGTACCTGTATGATCAGACTGCCTATATTGTAGATCTTAATATTACAACGTGTCATGACGTCCTGCCCCTGGATAAGTTGGCTTTTGACATGTTTAGTTATTTCCTGTCATTGGCAATTGGAGTCTTTTTCTTCCCAGCTGTCCTTACTACGGTAGCCTACATACTGATGATTAAAACCCTGAATGCATCTATTACAGACGAGAAGATTGGAAAGAAACGAAAGAAGGCCATCAAACTCATCCTGACCGTGTTGGTGATGTACCTCGTCTGCTTCACGCCCAGCAACCTTCTCCTTATAATACACTATGCACTGATCAAAAAACAGTACATAAGCAGTGTGTATGCGTCTTACATAACAACACTTTGCCTGGCCACAATAAACAGCGCCATAGATCCTTTTATTTATTATTTTGTTTCAAAAGATTTTCGTGAGAATGTCAAAAACACGTTTCGCTGCCGGAGCAACAGGACAGTTGAAAGAATGCAAATATCTTTTAGTTCTATGAAGTACTCAAGAAAATCTCACACGTACATCTCAAGTTCAAGCTCTACAAAGACCAGTAATTGCTAATTTCCTTGTACATGTGAGAAAAATGGACACATTATGTGCACGTAGCATCCACGTTTCCCCCTCCC
Source organism: Calotriton arnoldi (assembly GCA_963921515.1). Classification (NCBI taxonomy): domain Eukaryota; kingdom Metazoa; phylum Chordata; class Amphibia; order Caudata; family Salamandridae; genus Calotriton; species Calotriton arnoldi. The sequence continues at coordinate 282,441 of CAWUFW010000967.1, read as the reverse complement.
AATATTGTGAATTTGTAAATACTTTTTCTGTTGTGAGATATTTAATTTTAGTACTGTTTGCAGTTATTGAGCACCTCTGTATGTGAAGAATTAATTTGTTGTTGGGCAGGAGACCAATTGGGTGCTTCAAATGATATTGGTGAATACAACTTTAAAGCCAGTGACTACACATTAACATTTTATTGGATGGCAACTTATTACTTTACTGTGAGGAAACTTTGAGAGGCGTTTTGACCTTGTAGGATCCCGCCCACATAAAGTCACAATCTTTACTATATGGAAAATTGGAATATTGAACTTTTTTAATTGTTATTTTAGTTGATGCTTAACGTGTATGGATTGTCTGATAATGTCACTTGACTAGTTTTGCTAAGGATTGTTAATGGGTGCAGAGATCCTAGGATTTGATCAAAATCCATTTGATCAAAATAGAAGGGCTTGTAATGTTTGTAGCTGTACTTGGTCCATATGATCATTTCAAACAATCATGAAGGAGAGCAGTATGCAGTGGGAAATCACTTTTACCTATTGTTATGATGCTCCTGACCCCTTTTCCTTCTTCTGTTGCAATTATTGCTCTTCAACTGCCATATTTACTATGCATTTTTGAAAAAAGTTTGCATGCAGTATGGCACTTTTTAACATCTGTTATATTGCCTGGTGTAAATTTTATCATGGTCAATAATACAAATTTGTGTATCTCACAAAAACTGTTAACTTTCTGAATATTTCAGCACCTAGATGTACTGTTAAGTTTTACCTTTGTTGATGCAGGCCCAAAACAAGGCCTTCTATTAGATCTATGTGGGAATGAATGATGGCATAACTTTGAAAATGGTTTGCTACCTTGTCTGTAACCTGTAATGTTTTAGAACATTTTTTACTGGAACTTCACACATAATCCAATGTATTATAACTTGTACGGTTTTTTGAAAATACTTTATTTTATATATGTGATATTTTTAATTAAACATTTTTCTATATCAAAGTTTACTGGTTGCTTATGTTTTTGCTATTGAACTTTCCCAAATGTAACCTTATTTCTTCTCGTGTATTTTAGGCTATAGTGTCTCTTTCAGTTCTTTAGCCGAAAAAGTAAACCATGTTGTCATCCAACTGTAAACGTCCCAGCATTTATTCATAAGGAGAAGTGCAGTGCATCAACTCATGGGCTTGTCGTTGCTCCCATAACCATTCCAAGCAGGATTTGGACATATTCTCTCTAAAAGCACACAGTTGATTCTCACTTGTATGCAAACGCAGGCACATCCACTGAAGTACCGTGACCTTGCTGTTTTCTATTTACTAAACATCACAATTGTATGTCCACAGCGAAGTATCCATGCACCTACCCATGTTGAATTTAATAAATATGGAAATATATGTACTTGTGTACTACTCTCAGAAACTTTCTCCAGTGTCACTGCCAGTTCTGCTGTTATGGTGATTCGAAGGGAATTCGGATTCCCCTCATGACAGTCTTCGTTTTACTGCCTGAAGTAGTCCAGCATGAAGCTACTTAATTCTTTTCCTCATTTAAGGTGTAATGTTTGGATTGACATTTCTCAGGCAATTCATATGCTGGCACCTCTGTATGGAAGAAAGTATGGAGTTATTGTTCGCACATCGGTGGTAGGAGTCTGCTTCGGACTCCTACAAGGCCTAAAACCCATTTTGGGATACTGCGACTCCCACACTCCCCAGATGATTATCCAGTCCACTATACATTCCAGGCTGGATTACTGCAATGCGCTGTTTTTGGGCTCCAATAAAACTGTGATCATAAGACTTCAGATAGCCCAAATGCTGCGGCATGGCTTATATTCGCCCTCCTGAAGTTTTGCCCAGTCTCTGGCTTCATCCACAGGCTGCACTGGCTCCCGGTGGATAAGAGAATCCTCTTCAAGGCCCTATGCATTACTCATTAAAATTCTCACCTGTCGGGGTCCTCCCATCCTATCCAATTGGCTCTGTACTCATGTACCCTCTCGAGCCTTGCGCTCTGCTAAGCTTAATTTATTCTGTGGTTCTCGGGTTAGAAGAGCGAGAGCAGGAGGGCGCTCCTTCTCCGCTAAAGCTCCCGCCCTCTGGAATGCTCTTCCTCTGTTCATTAAGAGCATTCAGAATCACTGGGCCTTCAGAAGGACCGTGAAGACCTGGCTATTCTCCTTCTAATCTTCTGTTCCTCTGCGGATCTCTTCTCCGAAACTAGCGCTGGGACGCCCTGTTGCTGGGGCAACCATGCACTTTACAAACACTTTATCATAACATTAACATAACATGTTCTACCTTATCATTTCTACACTTCTCTCCTACTCGCAGTGTCCTCTGTTTATTTTCACCAATTGGTTTCAGGAGCCAGAGACCCCCAGGTGTCAGCTCTAGCCTGCTATCAAATAGTTTTACACTATGCATGGCAGAGGAGCAACTAAATTGCTCTTTCTTATGCTCTATGGAAATAATTGCCCTGACCTGGCTATGGGAGGCTTAGTTGGTTGGTAGCAGTTTGTTTAGAGCGTCACAGCTTTTTAAATTTTTGTAATTTTTATATGTAAAACTGTACACCTGTGGTAGAGCTCTACATATTGCGACACTTTGGGCTTCTGTTTCTGCCACTTGAGGGCCAAATCAACACTCCTCACATTCCCCTGAGCCTTGGCAAGAACAAGAAACTCAAAGCGTAGCATTTCTTAAATATTTGGCTGGGAGCTGTAGTCCACATCCTGCTCTAGCGCAAACCTGTTCCTCCATCACTGCTTGAGTGAGAATGTCCAAACTGTTCCATTCTTCTGCTTGTATACCCACCGGAAGTTTCGAACGGTGCTCGTGCCCTGCATGAACCTGAACCATTTCCTAGCTTCTATTAAAACTGGATGTGTAATGGATCTCTTGATCCCAGGCTTGAAAGATGCATACCTCGAACATGGACTTGCATGGACCTGTTTTGTTGTCTTCTGTATGCTGAAACTGCATGCTGTCTGTCTCCTTGAGTCTAGGAGGAAACCTTAAGAGACCTGCTGGCAACCCTGCTGCTATGACTGCCGAGCAGCCCTAACTGGTGTGGTTACTTTACTTGCTGCCCCAACCTTTCTAAGGACACCAACACTGTAGAACTTAAACCAGTGATCTTTGTCTATGGGTATAGCTCTTCTCGCCCTATATGTATGACTAGAGGTGCATCACCGAGTACCTTCATTTACAATCTAATATTCTACTTTGTTCTGGTCACGGAGCATGGATATTGTCCCTTTATCATACAACATGGTTTTGGCCCTCCGCTACTTCTGCAGCAATCCTCACATGACAATATTCCATTGCAGATAGTGTAGTATAGTTTCAGTTCTATCTGGTTACTGCTTTTTTTTCTAGGGATTCTATACCCCCACCAGGTCCTCACTGTAAATTTTCTCTGGCCTATTCACTTCTGAAAAACATTTTTTGTTCAAACGTATATTCCAGATTTTGGCAAATGAATTTGTGTTACCACCCCCAACATCTGCAGCCTTGATTAGGTTCTTGGCAAAGGGTAAAATGGGTGTCAGCTGCTCAAAACCAGAAAATATGCAGAGTCTTTACTTTAAGGACTGGAAACTTTATTCGGCCTGATTTCCTGCACAAACATTGTTTTACACACAACTTGATTTCTCTACTTTTCTAAATTAGTTGTCCATTCCTTTATCTGTAGACTACATAATATTTATATTCCATTTTCCTGAGGAAACATTATAGATTACTTTTCTTCTACAGCCAGGCACTTTATATATCTGTCCTCTGTTTGTGTTACTCTACTGCCTCTTTTTGTGTCCTGCTCTCCTTTGCCTGTGTTGATTAGAAGGGTATTTTTGGGTTAAGCACCAATTCGTAGATATATTACAGCACCAGTGAATTGGGGCTTACCACATGTAACATCAGATTAACTATGTACTAATTTCTAAACTAGTCCTCTTGACCAAGCAATTTGTACTAGGTTTAGACTTTGAGGCCGTGCACACCTTTGCAAGGAATACCAGAGCTGTATTTCTCCAGCAGTCCTCCTTTTGGTCTAAGAACAATCCCTGTACTCTGGAGAAACCCTTGCACCTGGACTCCAGACTGCTGACCAAACCCTCACAACAATACCTCAATCCATAGTTATGCATGGAGGTGAGCTTTGGGATTGCCTAGGAGCAATAATCTTTGTAGCCCAGCTGACAATCACTGAAGCGTCCAAGGTTGAGAAGCTGTTGGGTTGTTTTCATGCACGCCTAACCCTTTTATCCTGAGCTGGACATGTATAATGCATGTCCAGTCCCAGAGAGACATGAACGTTTTTCCTCTTCCCCGCCCGACCTTGAGTTTTAAATTGTAAATTTGATATAGACCTCAGCTAAGGTCAACAAATACACAGACATAGTTTTAAAACCTTTACCATTACACCATAGCATCAGCTTTAAACATTTATAGTATTGAAACATTTCATCATAATCTTTTTAAGACCGCTTTAAGATGAAACTCATTTGATATTTATACGACTAATAGGTAAAATTATTCGATGGTTTTTTCAAAGGTTAGATAGATCTTGTGAAAAAGTGACGTTATATCTGAGGCTGATAGGTCGTAATATCAGCTTTAAATATTTATAATTTTAAAACATTATCATCATGAACTTTAAAACAACTTTAGAAAACTCTTTAAAAATGTATACAGTTGATGACCAGCAGATTCATCCGGTGGTGATTTGCAGAGCTTAATTAGCCTTTCTATATAAGAAACATTATATCTGATACTTATAGGCCTTAGATACCTCCTCCGGGCTTCTGCTAGGTTTGGGTTAGGAGCAAACAGATAATACATGAGTTAGATCTTGCATTTCTCCCATACACAAATCACACAGCCCAGTTATGTTTTCAGAAATATTCCACTTTGCTATATATACTTTCAAAGGGAGGATTTCCAACCTCAGTAAAAGAATACAGCGCCGGACCTTGTGACCTAATGAGAAGTATGTGTATTTCTCTGGGGATTTATAGTCTATAGTTTTTATATATTCTATATAGTGTTTTAATTGAAGACCATGTTCTACATCCAGGTCGAAACTTAATCTTGGTGTCATTCTTTAAAAAGAGCTTCAAAAGAGCCGGTGTCCAAGTTTATAAAAGTGCTGCTGTGCAGTGAGACAGACTAAAAGCTATATTAAGATTCTTATCAAAGGTGTATTGTGACGACTCCTCTCTAAAAGCTTCCAATTTTAAAATGTGCCTTAAGGAGCCAGAGTCGGCATGTAAAAGATAATATGCCCATCTTAATATATTCGAGATAGCCCTTGCGTATATGCTGGATAAGGAGAGTTCGAGGCGTAATGCTTGGGCCGGGACAGCTTGATTTACTCCTCAATTTCCGTAGAGAATTTCCTTCTCATTTTTATAAATTTCCAGGTTTTTATGTGTATATACTCTAGGCCATACATTAAGATGGGGGAGATTTTCATACAATATACCTCCAACAAAGGTTGGGAATGTCTATTTCCGGAAGAGGAGTATAGCTTCAACATAGCTCCTACATGGGCGTCTGCCTTTCGACCTATGTGATGTAGGTGGGAGGAGTTCTGTAGAGTTTGGGAGAAAATCTGACCTAGATAAGTGTATTCTTTGACACTCTAGTGGTTTTCCCCCCAATGTCCAATTAAAAGGTCGTAATCATTTTTCCGCCCTAAAAGGTAAAATTTTAGTGTTTGAAATATTTGGAGTTAAAAAATTATCATCTGCATAGCCGCTTAATGCATTTAGATTTCTTTGGAGTACTATCGGTGTAAGGTCTTTCTTGACTAAAGTGCTCTGGTAAGTCGCTTAAGTAAAGAGAGAATAGCAAAGGGGCAAGGTGACAACCTTGTTTGAGACCGTTTAACGTGGGAATTGGTCTAGTTAAGCCCTTTGATTTTCCCCCCCCCCCCACCATTTGAACTCTGCACCATGTTTCTGTATGGAGGGATATAATTATTGTGAGTAAATCTTGTGGGATTCCCAACCTCGCCAATTTCTTCCAGAGTGTTGGCCTGTCTACCCTATCGAAAGCCGTAGTAAAATCAATAAAAGCACAATATACAATTTGTAATTTTGACACGACATATTTGTCAAGTATCGTTTGTAAGATTGCAATATTGTCTATTACTGAGTGTTTTGGGTGGAATCCTGCCTAGGACATAGGGATTGCTCCACTGGAAAAGGCCCAGTATTTGAGGTGGTCCAAGACACAGGCTGCAAAGATCTTTCCCGTTGAGTTGAGTAGGGCTATTTGTCGATAATTCTTTGGATGTGTTCTGGAGCCTTTTTTAGGTCTCGCGCCTAGCGTTGCAGTGCGCAGCACGAGACCTCTTGTACGGGCTTTAGAAAGCTAACCACACGCTCGCGCGTGTGGTTTTGCTTTCGCCTGCTGTTATTGGCTTTTGCGTGTTTTTTAGAAAATAAATACAGCACACGATTGGGCAAAGGCGGGCGCATGTCCCGCCTTTGCTCCTCCCATTCCCACTGGTGGCTAGCATGCGCAGCTGCGCGCGTTCGCCGCGCTCCCTCCCCCCGCTCCTCTGTGGTGCGCGCACACCACTGTTTAGTTTCATGTTGAAAATCGCAAAACTAATTATGAGCCCTCCATTAAGAGGGAACACTATATCATGGCGTGATCATTAGTCTGCCATGTCCGTGCATTTCACGCTGCAGCGAGTTAATTAGTTAAAGCACGAGATTGTAAAGCGCGCAAGAGATACATTCACCGGAGAAACAAGTTACATGGCTGTTAATCAGAAAGCTGCCACCATTACCACCGAAAACTGCTGAAATGAGACTCCCCGAGCAGAAACCCTGACAGCAGCTAATAACATGGAGATTTAGTCACTTCCGTTGCTGTAGTACCAGGTAATGCAGCAGCGCGGGTTCGCATCGCTGCCGCGCTCCCTTCCTTCTTTGTGGTGCGCGCGCACCATTGGTTTTGCTTTGTTGTCGTCTATATATGCGCAAATAAAACAAACGCCGTCTCGTACAATAATGCTGGCACGATGACACCGCTGTTGTTTACGCAATGTAGTGTTTAGTGCTTTAATTACAAATAATTAAGAATGCGCGCACTAAATTGTAGACTGTGTAAAACTACCTGCTTCTTACAACTGTGAAATGAATATCGTTACGCGCAGTGGCTTTAGTGTTGCGAGTTTTTAGTTTCTGGGAATTAGTCATACTGTCCAGTGTGCACAACCCAACTGCTGCTGACACACCGTTTCTTTACAGTGCCCGTTTGTGTGAGCCCGTTCTAGCGCTGCAGTGCCTGCCCTGTGCTCGGACTCTCTACACACAGAACCGGATGAATGCCCCCTTCCCTCCCCTGCCGCATATCTAGTGAGCTTACGGCGTTCACTCTATTATTCTAAACCCCTGCAAAAGTTACCTTTGTTTCTGACGCAATTGTTAATTGCCACCAGAGAGGGCAGGGGTTATGCAATGGATAGTGACGTTATTATTGTATGTTTGTGATAACAATCATAGTGTATATAAGAGAATCTCGAGTATATCTTTAAGAGCCACGATTATGTAGTTGGAGGCGTGTGCATGTTGTTGAGAAATGTAAGCGTTCATGCTCAGTGGTGTCTAACGTGCAGCAGTGTTATTCGATACGTAATTAAGCATGTGCTTTTAATTAGCGCGTGTTCGCTTTGTTAATGCGCTCGCTGCAAATGTATACATGATGGGCATTACAAGTCAGCTAATAGTAAGAAAAACAACAGTAAAAGTGGACATGCAGGACATGAAACAATGTATGATATACACATTCTGTAAAGATCGCATACAAGTATTGCTTCGATACATTGTGTATGTGTGTGTATCACTGTGTATGTGTGTACATTACTCTGTCTGTGTGTGCATTATGTCTGAGTGCATCACTGTGTCTGTGTGTGTGTGTGTGTGTACGTGTTTGTCTGTGTATTTACATTACTGCCTCTGTATGTGCAACACATCTGTGTGCATGACTGTCTCTGTATGTATATTACTGTTTTTGTCTGTACAGCAGTGTTTCAGGACGTGCATCAAGCCTTTGTGTGCATGATTGTCTCAGTGTGTGCATCACTGTGTGTATGTGTCTTACTGTCTTTGTATGTGCAATATGTCTCTGGATGTGCATGAATGTGTTTGTGTATGTCTGTGTATGCACTTTTGTTTCTATAGTCTCTATGTGCATCTCTGCTTGTTTCTGTCTCTGTGTGTACGTGTCTGTCTGTATGTGTATCTTTGTTTTTCTGTGTACATCTCGTTACTGTATGTGCGTGTCTGTGTTTACTTTTTGATCTCCTTGTCTGTCTATATGTACATCTCTGTATATGCGTCTCTGTATGTTTGCTCGATCTGTCTTTGTGTGTGCATGTCTGTGTCTGCATCTCTGTCTCAGTGTCTATTTCTATGTGTGTGTGTACTTGCCTGTATGTGTACTGCTTTGCTTCTCCTTACAAGAAACAAACAACACTACAATTTCCACTTAATCTACAAAAATAGGCTCCAGATTTCCCTTTAGGAACACATATCTCACTTTACATTATCCCTTTGCTTACAGTTGCAACCACTCTATTGGCGTTGCTAATAATAATGCAATGCCAATAGCTTAAACCTTCAGTAATGCGAGACCTATTGCATTGCAAATGCTTGTTTAAAAATGGGGACTACAATACTCCCCCGCCATGATTTTGGGATATCTCCTTTTGCAGAACAGTAAAGAAATAGGGGGGATAGAAATTTGCTCCACTCGTCCGGATTTGATTGAGGGGCCTTAATCTGGATCTTATCTGGTCGCATTGCTGCCGTGGATCTTGCGGCCTTTATAAAATGAGCTATTTGTTTAGTTGTTGAGGCTATTGCATCAGTATTTGTCTGGTCCTTCCCTTGAGTCGGCTGGTACCATTTTTCCGCCTTCTGTGAATTAGGTTTATACAGATTATGGTTGTTTTCCCAGGCCAATGCTGTCACTGGAAGTGCTTGTGTTGTTTTCCTAATACCCATTTGTTTGGCAGCTAGGCTCCAAAATGCTTTGCTGTTTTTACTTTTTACTGCCAATTTTATGTCTATCCAGTTTTTATCTTTTTTTCTCCCGTTTTTTCGCTTTTTTCCGTTGTCGTAATTTTTTCAACTTTTTGAACCTTGACCTGGAGGTTGTGTCCTGTTGGCTGCAGTCACACACCATGGATCCAAAACCGTATTAACGTTTCTCTGAATAATGAGAAATAGTCATTTAAAGGTGTGTTTGGAGCTCTGATGCCAATTCCTAGTTCTCAGGGTGGGCTGATAGAGAATGTAGGCTCCTTGGGAGCCTGCAGTCATGTAGTTTTCTTTAAAAAAAAAAAAAAAAAAAAAAAAATCCTCACTGCTCTAGGCCCATTTGAGGTGTGTATTTAATGCATTAGAATTATTACAAATGTAAAGATATTGTTTTTAAACATTGAATCAGACCTTTTTGAAAAGAAAGCCCAGTAGGGACCTGCTTAAGAACTTCATAAATGTAGAGCTCATTTCAAGCTGTACCCAATTGATATATGAAAAGACTAATTCTAGGCTTCATTTAATTCCATCATGAAATCTAAATAGTCTTTTTTTTTATTTCTTGTTTTTTCCCTCCAATTTATGAAGTTGTTAGGTGAAGAATAAAAAATAATCACAAAAAACAAATGCCAACGTTTAATCTTCTGAATCAGATTGATTGTACTAGCGATATACCTCCCATCATGCCACTAATAAAATCGAGATTTGATTCAGAAGAATAAAATTTCAAAAATGGGTGATACATATTTTTGATGCTGCCAATGCAATCAAATTGTAATATTTGCAAAGCACTGAAGAAGTGACTTGCTTATTTTGTATGTCACAAAACCCGTGTTGGTTTGTGATTTTTTTTTTTTTTTTTTTTTACTCACCAATGTTCCCTCCAACTTTTTTCCTCTGTGTGGGGCAGAGTAAGGTCTCTGTGCGCTGCAGCCAAGGCTATGTGCGCCAAGAACCCGACCGCACGTGTAGACCAGGGCTTTAAGTGGGATGAAAAAACTAGGGGGTCTCTCAAAGGGGCGTGACTGATGCAATTAAGGGCATGGCTTAAAAGCAATTAAGCTAAAAATCTGTGCGTCGCATAGTGTGCCACACGACTGATATTTTGCTATTTCTGTCATTGCATCCAGATATATAATACAAGTAACATTACACCTACAAGAAGCCAGGACTATTGGCTTTGTCAATAGTTGCTTGTTGCATAATGTTGTATATAATATTGAAAATGCTTCCGCTCTTGTGGGAGAAGTTTTGGCTTAATGCTTCAGCTGCCGACTTAGGAGATAGGTTTTGAGTCTTGGGTCAGCTTAACATCCTGTGATTCGGGGCAAATCAATTAATATCCCCACACATACCAAAAAAAAATTAAAATAATAATAAATCATGTAGCGCTCCAATACTTTTGGGTTGAGTTCACACTATATAAAACTTGCTGCATTTCTTTTCTAAATGCTGGGCTGATGGTTTGCCTTTTGAAAGTATTTATGTTAAATGCAGCCCATGACAGGCGCTGTGATCAACATAAATTCTTTCAAAAGGTCCACAATCTGCCGCGCTGCATTAAGAAGGGAAATGCAACAAGTCTACAAACACAACGTGTGCTTTCAGGATCATCTTAAACCTGGTGGATTTCTTTTCTTACAGCGCGGCTGCGGTGCTGATTATGGGCCTTTGAGAAAGTATGTATGTTAATCACAGCGCCCGTCATGGGCTGCATTTAACATAAATACTTTCAAAAGGCAAACAATTGGCTGCGCTGTATTTAGAAAAGAATTGCATCAAGTTTAAAAGCACAAACGTGTGCTTTCAAATGATTCTGAAAGCACACCTCGTGTTTGTAGACTTGCTGCATTTCTTTTCTAAATAGAGCGCGTCTGTGGGACTGATTGTGGGCCTTTGAGAAAGTATTTGTTAATCGCAGCGTCTGTCATGGGCTGCATTTAACATAAATACTTTCAAAAGGCCCACAATCAGCCCCGCAGCCCTGCTCTATTTAGAAAAGAAATGCAGCAGGTGCCAGAGCGTTTTAAAACCGGCGGCATGAACGCTCTCCCAGGATGTGCTGTGTGTGCGTGCTTCACACACGGCACTGCGCGCCTCACACACTGCACTGTGTGCTTGGGGGGGAACATCGGTGCGCTCACGCACCTTCCAGGGAACAGTGCTCCTCACCTAACTAATTTGCAGGCAACTTACCATAGCCGGTCAATCCATGGTGTGCACTGGCCAGGACCTTACCACAACTTGATGTTGGTTAGTCGGAGGTCCTGCCTTCGCAGCAAAGCCAGACACTATTTAGAATTTGGTGTGGTTTTTTTAAATTTTTTATTTTGAATAAATTAATGTTCCTCAGGTGTCCCCTATATTTTCCATACTTTTGATACTCCTCTGGGGTCTGTCTCCTTTGGAGTTGGTCCCCTATGGCTGTGAAAAAAATTCAGGGCTCACTTGTGAGTTCTGAAATAACTGAAGGGGGCACCGTGTTTGCAGGCACCCAGGTTCTTGCACGGCATGAATTTTCGAGCCCATGCCATGCAGGAATCCAGTGTGGCGTTCCATTGCGGTGCCTCTTTCAATGGCACCGCCGCCTTTGAAAGATGCACTGCAGCATGACCACCATGCCATCCACAAAATTGGTCATAATCTGGCGGGCAAGAAGCGGCGACCTTCAGCGGAGCGGTAACCGCCGCGTCACAGCTCAGCCAAAAGTCGTAATTATGCCATACGTCTCACCCAGGGCTGGACTGGCCGTAGCGGGCACTGAGCATTTCCCCGTTGAGCTAGAGGGGTGGGAGCCGGTTTCCTGGCCTTGGGGAGAGATTTTGTCACTGGGGGCCGGTTTTGCAGCAGTGCTGCAATATCGGCCCCCCAGTAACAAAAGCGGGAGCAGTGCTTTTTACTAGCACCACCCCGCTCCCAGGGCCGATCGAGCAGCAATCTGCCAGGGCTGGTTGCTGTTCCCAGTCCGGCCCTGATCTCAACCAAAATACTGTTCTAACTAATGATACACTGATTGTGGACTTGTTAATCCACCTACTTTTTCTATGACTACACCATGCAAAAATACTGTAACCTATACTACAGAAAAATCTCTCTCCTTCAAATATTAACCAACTATAAACCTAACAAAAAGGTTTATTGTAAAACGTGCAGCAATATTGAGACTGAGAGCATCTATTAAATACCACTATAAAAGTGCTAAAATGGACAATGATGCCCACTACCTCTCTTCCTCACTTGCGCCATCACTATATGAAATGACTAAAAAATACCATAAAGCTGTAGTACAAAAAAGTAGATCATTCAGGGTCAGATTCACAAATTGTATTTTGTAGTACTTAAAGTAGTACTGCTTACTGAGAAATGCAATTCACAAGGAGGAGATCTTCACATCCCTTACACATCCATTACTTAGTAGTGGATGTGCAAGGGACAAGGGGAGTGGCTGGAAAAAGAGGCATGTCTACTAATAAATGGGAGGGGTTTCAAGAGGCACATGCACCCATCCACAATGGAGTAAGCCCATCGGATTTCAGAAACTGCACTTCTAAAGTTACTACAGCCAAAAAGGACCCAGAACAGTAGTAAACGTACTCCAGCTCAGAACTGGACTAAGTCATGCACCACACATGGTCCCCCAATGCCATTACAATGCCCTCCATCAGAAAATAATGGAGGAAGGGACTTAAAATGAAACCCCAAATGAAAATAATGTTAAATTATTTAAACTAAGTATTTTATTCAATGTTAAAAATATCTTAAAAATAAAGCATTTCCTATATTGTTTTAAAGTATTCTAAGAAGCATAATGTTTTATTAAAATATAATTAAATTACATTTAATTAATTCTGCACGTCACTTCTTAATACATTGTTCTTAATACAAAATATATTTTTTACTTTATATGGGACATTTTTTAATTTTAACTTTAAAAAACTAGTTTTAATTCAATATATTTAAAATAATTAGGGGAGATATCTCACTATGGTAAAGCATAGAGGAAATTAAATAAGTTTATTAAAGTTAAAGAAATAGTAAATTAATGTTATATACTTTTAAATGCAGAACACAAAAAATTGCTACAGCACTATTAACTTACTTATATATTAAATATTTAATTCATTTAAATAATTTAAAATTGTATGTTAAATTAACACTATTTTTGAAGTTATTAAAAAATATCCTACCTAAAGTAAAATGTTTGTTTATTTATGTGTTAAAAGTTACAAAAGGTTATTCATTGAATTAATTTAAAATAATGTTATTTTTTAATTAATGTTAAATTAATATTTTTTTTTATATGGGGTACTATTTTAAGTCCCTGCCTCCAATATTTTCTGTGACAGTCACCAAGTGTGGTATCGGACTTACTACTGCTTCTCTTTGGCAGTAGTAACTTAAACTTGTACATTTTGTGCCACCCCCTGCTTCACATATTCCAGTGGGACTGCAATGTACCCCAAAACGTTTTTTTTGCTATGTATTTTGGCTCTTGGGCGAGAAGGACTGCCCCACATGGGGTAGGAGGTCTTGTATCCCTAACCTGCCTTTTTTTTTTTTTTTTTATAATTGTTTTTCAGGACTTGGGGACCGGAGACAGAAAAAAATGGCTGAAAAAATTTACACCAAATCACAAAAAGCATCCTTTCTAGATAAATATCTTTCTACCAAATTTTTTGTAATTCTGTTCAGCCGCTTTTTTATGTATCATTGTCAAATTTTTCCTGGGGAAAGACGCATTTTGGACCCCCTTTTTCTTGCACCCCACTCGATGGATCACCCCTAAACTTTGGAGTAAGGAGCTGGGGTGGATAAACTATTTTTTGGAATGTTTTGCCAAGATTCGTCAAATGGTGCCAAAGTTATTAGCAAAACAAAAAACGCTCTTCCTGTGGAAAATACCGCCTTATTTGTATATAAAGTTAATTGAAAAATTACTTGTGTGTGTGTATATATATATATATATATATATATATATATATAAATAAAAAATACATGTAGTTTTTCTTTTAAATATTGACTGGAATAAAGTAAAATTAAATTAAAAACAAATAATTACAAATAGTTTTTAAAAAAAACGATAACTGATATACATTTTAAATTAAAAATGATCTTACAAAAATATGAATTAAAAATACACTTGGCTGCACTCAAAACAGGACTGATACTCACAAATAGCCTTCAGCTATGGTCTTCAGGTGAAACAGCACTCAATATTCATTCTAGGGCATTTTGGACAGTTTGGTACATCTATACAAAGCTGCAGTTCATCCACTGAACAAAAGCTGGATATCTAATAATTTATTCTAATATGTCATTTTCTTAGTCCCAGACAAGTGTTTAGCTTTTTGTGAGCACTTCAGTGGAGCACAGTGGGTATGATTGTATAACATGGTTCCCAGGATCAATGGCTCTGCATTAGTGGTGGATATTACTTATAGTAGCATGCTGTTTGATGAACAGTTAAGAAGGCACTAGTCTTTAACGGTTACGTCGAATGTTAACATTTTGTGGAGTCTTTCTTGGCTAGTGGGCTCAGCCTGCTCATTTCCCTGGGTCAATTTAGCTGTCCTAACTAATGCGGTAAAAGTAAAAAACTGCCCAGCACTATTTTGTATTTTTATCTAAGACCAGAAAAGTCTAGCAGTTTCCTTTACTAAAGAAGGATGCCTGCACGGGGGTCCCTACTCTAGCCCAAAGAATGCCACCACTTGGAAAAGGAGCAGGCACAATAGAAGTAGCCCTGGTGCATATAGCCCTTTAACTCCTGTTTTTAAGGCATTTGTTCAACCAGTGTCTTACCATGGACTCTGTCCACATTGCTCCAAGATTTTATTGTGTCTCAGGTTCTCCCAGCATATGTTGCTGTCCCACCACCCACTGCAGTGTGACCACTATGCAGCAGAGCACAGAGCCAGTCATTATGAGTTTATCTTTGGTTGCTAGCAATTGTAAAATAGTAAGAGCAACTCTAAACCTCAATCAATCAATTAGAGAATATTTATATAGAGCACAGCTGCTTCAACTAGAAGCGTCCCGGCTCTAAAAGTGGAGATTGATCACTGAGATCGAATAGATACAATATAAGCTAATCTTTATTAAAAAGAAAGGTTTTCAGATCCTTCTTGAAGGTTGAAACTGAGGTGGCTCAGCGAAGCCTAACTGGAAGCTCATTCCATGGTTTAGATGTCAGAACTGTAGATGATCTTCCTTCCTGTCTGGCTCTATACAATTTTGGGACTTGCAAGAATAGAAGATTTTTTGACCTAAGTGCTCGACATTACATACATGGGCGAAGCCTCTTTCTGAAGTAGGCGGTGCCCTCCCCTGAAAAGGCCCTAAATGCAAAAGTAAGGCTTTGAATTTAATTAGCTTTTTGACAGGCAGCCAGTGAAGATGTTTCTGATGAGGTGATATAGACTGCCGGTATGGAACTCTTCGGATCAGTCTGGCTACTGCATTTTGGACCATTTGAAGTCTTTGGATTAGGTAGGCAGGAAAGCCCAGATACAAATTATTTGCATCGACCAAACGGGAGGTTACTAGCGAGTAGACCCCTGTCTTACGTGTATCCTCTGGGACCAATGCAGAAACTTCTTTAACGATTTAAGCAAATTGATGACGCTTGTTTAATTTGGGTGGAGAAAGACAGGCTAGAATCAAATGCTATTCCAAGGTCTCTGGCTGTGCAAGCAGGGGTTGTGGGTGGATTCAATTCCTCAGGCCACAAAAACTAGGAGGAGTTGGGCCACATGAACCAAAACAAATAACTTCAGTTTTATCAGAATTCAATTTGAGAAAACTGGCATCCATCCAACCAGCAACTCTTTAAACATTCCTTGAGCATATGGAAGGCAGAGTCTGAGTGTTGCTAGAATGGCAATAATAGTTGGGTGTCGTCTGCATAAGAGACCACCTGCATACCCCAAGACTCTATGATCTTGGCCAGCAGTGCCAGGTAAAGATTGAACAAAGTAGTACTCAGAGCTGAGCCCTGAGGAACACCAGATATAAGAGGTTTAAAGTGGGATAAGAAAGGCTGAAGAAAAACCTGCTGGGATCCTATCCTCCAGAAATGCCTTTAGCAAGGACAAGGCTGTGCCTTGTATGCCAGCTGCACAAAGTTTAATTAGAAGGGTGGAATGCGAGACTGTATCGAATGCTGCTGATAGGTCCAACTTAACCACCATCGCATACCGCCCACAGTCCAGATGTTCTTTAATACATCCAGTCACTTCCAACAATGCAGTTTCAGTACTCATACCTCACCGGAAGCCCGACATGGGGGTCATGTAGCTGGCCATTAGATTCTAGAAAGGAGGAAAGCTGGCCATTAACCCATTTCTCCAGGATCTTGGCTGCTGCTGGGAGAAGGGAGATGAGCCTACAGTTACTCAAGGTGGCCGGATCTGCCATAGGCTTCTTAATCGGGGGCTGGAGGAAAGCTTGTTTAAAATCAGAAAAGAAACGGCTAACCTCTAGGGAAGGTGTTCAGTATTTTATTGAACACCTGGGTGATGGTAGAGGCAACGAATTGTAAAATCCGAGGTGGGCAAGGATCTGCTGCCGAGCCTGATTTACATTTCTCGAGCTCTTCCTCTGATTTTGTAAGAAAATTTGAGTAGATGACTTTGCTCTACCCCCAAATCTACCGGCACCTCTGTAATTTTGCTGGTGGAAAAGGTAGCATACATTTTCTGAATTTTATTTTTTTTAAAAGCTGATAAATCATTACCAAGTTCATGAGATGGCAGATTTGACTATTTACCGGCCTAGGAGCAAAAAAAGAGTGGACAATTTTTAATACCTCTTGTAAGGTATTTTTTTTGGAGTTGCTAAGATTCGAGAAGAAAAATACTCTCTGTCCTTTGCGGGAGGATTTGCAGAAATTTTTCGTCGCTTTTTGGTTGTGATCCTTGGCCTTCAGACAATAAGATTTTCTCCAGTGTCGCTCCAGGTTTTTACACCAGCTTTTCTCTTCCCTTAACGTGGGAGAGACCTTTTTGTTACCTGGAGTTTTAATGAAGCCACACAGTCAAAGGTGTTAATAATCCATTTATTTAAATTGGTTACATCCATGTCAAGGGCTCTTGTGGAAGAGGGTGTAGAAGATTGTACCTTTAGGGAAAGGGATACCTCCTCAATCTTATGCCACGTCTAGAAAGAAAAGAGGATTTATCTTCTTTTTACTGATTCAGTGGCCCTTTAAAGGAGAATGGGACTAAGAAATGGCCTTACCAGGGGAGAGTTTGGGGGTGAATACGATGTCGGGAAACTCGCGTCTGCCCGACACTGAAACGGGACCGACCGACCTTAGGTCAGCATTCCTGACCGCCTAATCACGATGCGACCGAACACTGTTCAGTCGCATACTCCCATTCTCCTATGGGAGCTCGGGTTACCGCTATAAACCGGCCTAACACAAGCTCCCATAGAGGAATGGGAGTCTGTGTTCATTTCTGCACCGGTGCAGGGATGAACCGGGGGCACCATAGGTGCTACCTCGGCCCCCAACCGGAGGCCGCAGAGGCAAGGGGGCCCTGCTAGGGGCCCCCATACTCGCTCTCCGACAGGCTTTTCATGTCAGAAAGCCCGACATGGAAAGCCTGCTGGAGACAGAGTATCGTAATCCCAAGTGCCGAAAGGCAGCCCTTTGGGATTATGGGCCAGCCTCCGAATGGCTGACAGGCGGCCCGTCGGATGCCAGAGGTAATGACCAGCCGGTTTAATTGCATTGTAATGCTGCGGTCAGGAATTAAACAGAGATGTGGCCCGGAAAGGCTTCGACCGATAGTCGGAGCCTTTCAGGGCCGCATCATAATAAGGCCCTTTGTGTTGGCAAAACCAGCATGCTGCAAATACTAGAAAGATCAGATCAATCATATGCCCTGCTTTATGTGTGGGAGATCTAACCCGTTGTGGGAGGTTCATACCTGCCACAGTGAGGCTAACCATCTCTGCCTGAGATCATTTAAGATCGTCCCTATGTACATTAAGGCCCCCCAAGGACTGTAAAATTTGAGTATTGTTTAGAAAGCTGAGCAATAGCCTCAAACAATTGGGAAAATCAGTTGTTGAGCAGTCAGAAGGCCTGTTTATCAGAATTCCTGAGAAGGAAAAAGAAAGAACTAGCTTGAAGCTAAAAATAAGGCCCTCGATATCTTCTATTTTCCTCAATGTGATAGAGGTTTCTTTGAAAATGTCTCTAAAAATAATCACGACTCCTCTTCCCCTTTTTTTACCATCCTGATTAACATGTAGGATACGATATCCAGAGGGAATGGCAAGAGGTAGGTCTGAAGCACATGTTTCCTTCAGCCATATTTCTGTCAAAAGTATAAAATCCCACGCATTGTCTGAGAGTAAATTAAACACGTCTAAAGAATGTTTGGGGAGTGACCTACTCTTTATGAGGCAGGCTCTGAAAGCTGGACATGTATTGTTTGAATGGGTTGTAAATAGATGAGGAGACTTCCTATGGGTACAATGGGTAACTTTTCTACAAGTGAGTCCCTCAGGGGATTATCTAAAGTTAGCCCACAGTCATCGCACACACCACATTTTTCTAATAAATAGGGTTAAAAGGTTGCGCAGGAGAACACATTCCATTTCTTAAGGTAAGAAGCGTTTCTCTAGAGTAAGTCCTCGCCTATGGTGCGGATGTGGCCAGTTGGGCAGTGTGGCCGCGACCCGTACGTGGACGGGCACAGACATGCTTGCCTTTGGCGTACCTTCGCCACACCAGTGGCACGCCAACTGTGTGTCCGGGGTGCATCTGCAGTGTGGCTGACATTACATAGTGTAGGGAACGGGAGGAAAAGGAGGAGATTTGCCCGTTAGCTTGATCGCTAGAGTGCTAACCAAAATGGCATCTCTGCGGTGGCAATGGAGAGGAAAAATGGCGCCCTCTGGTGCAGTCAAGAATACAGATTTTACATTTAGTTCCCACTTACAAACACATAATCCCCCTTTGCAGAAAATGGCCAGGTAATCAATTCCCCCAAGTAAAAAACAATGAGACAATATTTAAAAAAAAGATTTCCACCAAGAGTCCTTCTAAACGGATTAGGACTCTCGATGATCAAAAAAGCTGCGATTATTAAATAAAACAAAGCATTTCAAACAAAGTGCCATACCATCACAGTTCTTTTAGCACAGACTTGTTTCAGTGTCCGAGTCTGCTGCGCATCCACGGTGTAGCCACCATTAAATAGTGGCGGGAAAGGAGGAGATTCGCCTATTAGCCCAACTGCTAGAGCGCTAACCAAAATGGTGTCTCTGCGGTGGCAGCGGAGAGGAAAAATGGCACTTTCTGGTGCAGGCAAGAATGCAGATATTACATTTAGTTCCTTCCTTACAAACACATATTCCCCCTTTGCAGAAATTCAGCAAGTAAAAAACAATGAGACTTTATTTAAAAAAAGATTTTCACCAGGAGTCCTTCTAAACAGATTAGGAATCTCGATGTGTGCTAAAAAGCGGCAATTCTTAAAAAAAAATATGCTTTTAAATCAAAGTGTCCTACCATCACAGTACTTTTAGCACAGACTTTTTTCAGTGTCCGAGTTTGCTGGTGTCCGACACCTACCTGCTCCACACATCAAGTTGACTAGTATAGCAATTAGAACCTCCTTCCTTGAGGCGATGAGGCCCACAGAACGAGTTCAGGGGAACTTACCAGTGAATAACTCCCACCTGACTTGCCTAAAACGCCACTCAATAAATCTCCACTCTGCCCACAAGGCCAAATGAAAACATGTATAAACCTCAACCTGTACTACTCCAAAGAGAAGCAATTTCTCAGCGCCCTAGGTCCATGTTGGGAAGTTGTGTAGAGAAGGCTACTATTCTCCTCTTTTCAGCTACCTTCTTGAATAAATGAAGAGAACCCATTGTGCTACTATTCACTTTCAAGAAAATACATAGCTACAAGCTATAACTAGAACTTATCAAGTTCGAGGCCACTGCGTGTTCAACTTTGTTATTGGCAGCTCTGGATGTCAGCCAGGGCATTTTTTTCTTTACTTGTTGATTGGTGAGCTGTCAAATTCTGATGTTCTGTCGTGTAGTTCCTCACTTCCAAGTAGGAACTGCACATTTGTTGGGCAACATAAATGTAGGGATGGTGCGTGACTGATTCTATGCACCCCCGCAGGATATGTCACCCTAGAAACCCCCAAATCCAACCACGAACATAAACACAACATGTGCCCCCCCCCTGCATGAACCCCCATGCACAGGGTCAAGGGATTTTGTTGCTTCAAAGCAACCCTTTTGGTGGCAGTGCGACCGCCATGAAAAGGGCAGTGGAGAGGCAACTCAAATTTTGCCTGGCGGTGCCGCTGTGGCACCGTCAGCTTATTTGGGCCTCAAACTGCTGCCAGACCGCCGCAGGATACCTGATCTGCGGCAGTAGCAGTGGTTCAGTGGCGGTCCAACTGCCACACTTATGATACTGCGGGTGGTCCCGCAGTGTGGCGGTGGTTTGTCGGCCATCACGACTACGGTAGTCGCATGGACTGCCATAGTAATAATAAGGCCTTTAATAAGCTATCTAAATAATAAGAAAGCCATGATAATGTAGTGTCATATAAAAGTTATTATAAAATCTAAAATCAAGACTTAAAAAAGGAAATCATACAATTTGAAAGCCAACGCACATACAAAGCAATTACTAAAATTATTTATAAAATGTAAAAGCTAATAAAAGCCAAATCAATTTCAGGATGTTAAAAACTAGGCTGAATTTAAAATAATCCACCCAACAGAATTGTTTGTGTTCTGAGTGGCAGACAAATAATTTCTGTTAACAGCAACTGCAGATGATGTTCCCAGAGGCATACCTCGAAGCAGGTTTAAGGAGCAAATGTGTTCCCATCCAGCCCCCACAGGGTGCACTGAGGGAGTAACTACAGTCAGCAGAAGGTCCACAGAGCCAAGATCCAATTCACCAGGAGCTGAAGTGCCCCAGTGTGGCTCAAAAAATGTGTTCAAGAGCAATGGAATAAGCACGGGACAACTATATAAATGGTCCTTTAAGGGGTCCACCAGTTTATTTATGTCCGATGGCTCAACCAACTGCGATCTGAGTCACAATTCCAAGGCACACTTGAAAGTGCACAGTAGACAGCGGAATACGGGCTGCACGCAGTGTAGCCAGACAGGCCAAAATGACAAGAGCCACTGCTCATTTAGCTTATGAAGCAAAGGTGCACCGAAGCGATGTACCATGCATTCATGGCACAGCAGCACATGTGGTAGTGCCTGTTCTATTTGGTCTTGAAATGGGACATCCCTTACGGAGCAGAAAAATTAAAATCACAGTCCCGGCAATCATGAGTTGGACAAGCGGAAGACCTCCAAAAATGCTTCTGACCACGGAGTGTATAACAGGATGGAATTACTCTGAAAACAGTCTGGAAGGTACTAACCAACCCAGAGCTTATTTTCTTTAAAAAAGAGCGCTATTACCTTCATATCAGACATATTAAAAATACAATGTACCAGCTCTCCGAAATGCAGTCGGAAGTTAGTGTGGAGTAGCGACTGTATCTATGAAGAGGACCTTGCAACCTGGAGGTCAAATGTCTCTTTTGCCACATCCTTCAGAAACAATGAGGCTTTCAGTTTGCTCAGGGCGTCAAAGTGCACATTTGAGAGATTGATTGAAGACCAGAGCATTGCCTCCCTAACTGTACGGGCAGGTGGAAACAGAACTTGGGTACAACAAGTAACAATGGAAGAAACCGTCACCAGATAGGCGATGCCCTGCTTCATTTCAAATAACTCCCATTAGAGAGTATTCTGAAAGGCGGGCGAATCACAGCCGCTGGGGAACCTTTCGAGTAGCAAGACAGATTTGTCACAGAAGCGTTACAGGCCCGTGAAGTGAAACGTCCTTGCAAGTTTAGGAACCACTCAAAGTGTTTTTGCAGTTGGAACCTCTGAAAAAGACTTCAGTTTCCCTATTTCGACATCGAAATTTGAAAGGTAGTTCCCAATACTCTATTACAAACGATATGAATGATCAGGTTTCATTACGGGAAACAAGGAATTATTCATAGATGAGGTGCAACTTTCTATTACACCTTGGTATTCAAGTTGTTGGAGTATTTCCTTAACTTGTTTTTTAGCTTCAGGTTTTATTGGATATTGTCTTTGAGGTTGTGGGGTTGTCCTTAATGGTATTTCATGGTAAAGGGAACCATCATCCCACCCCTCATGATTGCGGTATAACCCACTCCTTGGCATATAAGTGTTTAACTGATTCTGGAACGAGGTCGGAGAAAGCAGGCAAAATTACCATTTTTCCGTTTGGGAACTCCATTATGAAATCAGGTGGCCAATCCTTTTCAGCCAAAAGAATGTCAGAATCTTGGGTTAAGTCCTCCCAAAAGAGAACATTGATGTTTCTGGGTATGTCACCCTCTAATTGGAGTTGTATAAACAATGTGGGACACTTACCCTGGTATTAGGTGTTTCCACCGTGATATACTCACTCAGCGCTACTCCCACCCAGTGGCGGCTCCTCGGCTAAGGCGGGGAAGCTTTGCCCCACTGCTTTGCAGCAGTGTGAATAAAGGAAAAATAAAATGATAATAACTTGTTGTTATTATCATTTCATTTGTTCCTGCTGCAGCAGCTTTTCGGGCGGGGCGGGTCTGCTCTGCTCTCAGAGCAGGGGGAGGAGTGGTGGCACTATGTAAGTGCACATGAATGTTTGGCCGGCTGTCTCGGGCCGTCCAAACAGTCATGCGTTCTTTGCATGTTCTCCACACAGGCTGCATTACAGCCTGGGTGGAGAACATGCCCAAGATCCCAGTCCCTGCCTGAGTGCCAAACCACAGTGTTCAGACCAATCGCAATGCTGCGTTGCAGCATTGTGATTTGCTCTGAGAAACCTGGGTGCTCAGTTTCTGTTCTGGGAGAGATGATGGTGGAGAGACGCAGCAAGGAGGTAAGTTTATGTGTTTTTCTTTACCCCCGCCCTGCCACCCCGATCTGTGCCAGCCGCCACTGCTCCCACCAGACAATCTATCAAGTTCTGGAAAACTATCCTGACTTCTACTGCGCTGTTCAGCATGGTCACTGTCCATTCCCTGCTCCGGTGCATGCCTGACCTTCAGTTCGGCTACCTTCTTCTTTTTGAATTAAGGCTTGGAAGGCTTAGGGTTTTCTTTCTGTTTAATTATGTAGTCAGATGAGCATTGTGATTCCTTCTTCTGTTTCATGTGCTCCTTCCTCTGTTTCATGTGCTCTTCTGATCTGCGCTCTGACCATCTACCTCTTTCCGAATATTTATCGGATAAATCCTGAAAGGAACGACACAAAGTGTAACAGTATCCTAATACCTGTCAGGCAGTCTAATACTATCATGGTTACGCAGGGAATAGCGTTTTTCAGTGGCCTCCTGTTGAGGAGACCCACCCCGTGACCTGGTCTTGCCTTCTTTTTTATTATCCCACTTCTTCCTTGCAGAAGATTCGGGTGCTTGCTTAGAGTTATTCTTTTCAGAATTACCCTTTACTTGTGGTTTACCAGGTCTGGCTCCTAAATTATCTCTACCCAGCGTAGCATAGGTTTCTTCAATAATTTTAGGTAATTCGTGCCCCTGCTGTGCAGCAGCCAAATTGTGTATGCGCTGGTGTTTAGCCAGAGCTGCTGCTTCCCCTTTAATGTTACTAAACATTATGGCGGATACTGTGGCAAAATTGTCCATCAGCTTCATCCCCAAGTCCAGGGCAGGTGCTGCCCCACACTCATTCTGAATCTGTTTTAGTACTTCAGGTAAAACAGCCAGTGAAGAAGTACCATGTGTTCTGGTATATACTGCAGCAAAGACTATACCCCAAGTTACACAGTCTCCCACAGGGGGAGCCAGCCCCATTGGCAAGCAAATTGTTAATATTCTGTGTTTTTCCTCCAGGCCCGTATGGGGAAACACCGTCTAAAACTGATTTGTTTTCTGTGCAATCCAGAACGGAATCTCCTCCCGTCTGATGGAAACTTTTCCCATGACTGCATTTAGTGTTTGTGGGCTGATTCCCGGTGTAGCCAATTGTGGTTGTGAAGCTTGAGCAGCCCGCGCAGGGTTAAGTGTTAGCTTTCCCATAATATGCCGTGTAAGACATCTGTATATTGTTACTAGGTCTTTGTATAGTGTTCACACCTGTGCTGCTGTTAAGATATCAACATTAGGATGCAGTGTGTATGCGGCTAAGACTTGCCATGTTGCTTCCTCATTGCTGAGAGGACCGAGTCTAATGTTTTCTGTTGTGTGTGGTAGGGCTCCATTAAACCATTTTATTTGTTCTTAGTATATGAGAGGTATTTCTGTTTCTTCGTATGGTGTACAATTATTTGGTACTTCACCCTGTTTGTAAGTGTGAAATAATCGTGTGATTCAATTTGCAGCCGGAACTGTAACCCAGGAATAGAACACCTCTGTCCAAAATGCTTCTTGAACCTCAACCATGAAGATGACAACTCCGCCCGCAGCTGTGAGATCATGTTGTAATACTTTCTGAGTAACCGCATGTCTGCAGTTCTCAGCATTGTTAAGTGCTGCTGCATCTTCAGACATTATTCAGAATGAATTACAGAGACGGTAACACAAAGGGATTAAATCCTTTGAAAGGTTAAAGCTTGAACAACCTACAGCCAATACAAAGGGGTTACCTACTCCGCTGAGGAGGATAGTACCTATTACTGAGAAAGCACAATAGAACTACTCAGGCAATCCATTGAATAAGAACCAATTCTACCAACGTTGGCAGCGCCGTGTCATGTAGTTCCTCACTTCCCAGTAGGAACTGCACATTTGCTGGGCAACATAAACGTGGGGATGGTGCCAGACTGATTCTATGCACTCCCGCAGGATATGTCGTCCTATAGACCAGCTAGCCCATGGTACCACCAGATGCACCCCTAAACCTAGGCAGGTAGCAAATGGTTTTGGCAACCACAGAACATGACAACCCTGAACCCCTCTCAGGGCATGTGGTTACAGATCTAGAACCTTTTCACTCAGTCACTATTGCTCTCTTACCCTCAGAGAAGTTTAAAAAGAATACACAATGAAGCGCTTTCAATATTTATTGAACCAGCATGATTCTTATATAGAATATATGTGCTGCGATGATCAATAGACAGAAGCAGATAAAAGTGATTAGCAATATAAGGACAGTGAACAAAACGAAAAGCTCCACCATCTTGCTAAAACAATGTATATATATATGCAGGCATATGAAACAGTATATAGATATATATATTTCGCAATCTTACTATGCGTTCCCTAACCTAGATGCCTAGGGTGTGTGTGTTCTGCCAAGAACCCCTGATCTGGATGATCGTACACCATTACCTGAAGGGAAAGAATGTAAGTCCCCGTCTTGGTCACGAACTGGACATTTCTCTCAGAGGGATCAACGAGCAGCTGGGCTGAATATTCAGCGCTTAGTGACCTTGCAATGACAGCAAAGTGCTCCTCTGCCTAAGCCCGGAAATGCTTGTTTATTTATAACAAAAAATAACCTTGTTCTCAAGCCGAGACCTTAGGCAGGCCAACATTGTTATGATTCTATTTATAGCTGAGTCACCTTTTGGATGAAAATAATTAAAGATATTTGCACAATGTGTGTTGAGGCCTTGCATGTGATGTTTAAGTAGTCGTGATAATGTTCTCACTAAGTGGAATCTGAGAGGGGGTGGTTTCAGAGAAACTAATCCGGCATTGTCATGCACACAAATGTGTCAAAAGTCATTGTGTGAAAGAGACGGCAACTAAGGAAATGTGTACATGGTTAAAAATGGCAGCGTTTCTCTCCAGGCCTAACTAAGACACATTTTTTTTTTAGCCCTCATACAATTTCCAATCTATAGTGACAAACAGAGCTTTAAGTGGTCCGGGGTCTCACTGGTGCTGAGCACCGGCAGCTTTTTAAAGGGGGGCCCGAAACAGGTGTCTATCGGGCTCTGTTTTGTGCCCTGGCACAGGCGGTCCGTTTTTTTCCGGACTGCAGTGACAGCAGGCACATCAATGTGCGCGTGCTCACACTCTTCACTTCTCACTAGTGGAGAAGTTACGGCATGAGGTCATGCCAGGTGAGCGTTGTAGGGGAAGGGAAATCCTTTAAAGAGAGTAATTTTCTCTCTGGATGTCCCTTCTCTTTTTGAAACTCAAGAGCAGCAACATTGTCCTGGTGTCACCAGGGCTTTAAGTGGAAGCTTTTTCAATATTATATACAATCCATAGTTGCTGATTATCTTATGCAGCTGACTTGTTGTAGGTATGATGTTACTCGTTGTACCATATATCTGGATGCAATGACAGAAACAGGAAAATACAAGTTGGGCGGCACACTATGCTAAGCACAGATTTTTAGCTTACATGTTTTTAAGCCACGCCCTTGATTACATTGGCCACGACCCTTTAAGAGACCCCCCACCCCCAGTTTTTTCATCCCACTTAAAGCCCTGGTAACAAGCACCTTATGAATTGTAGCGACCAATGTGCCTATCAGATTGGACATTCTTCTTCTAGCATAGATTAACTGGGCTACTGCGGGTATAGCTTGCTTCCTATGCCCACTGCTGCGAGAAGATGTAATCACTGGTCAGATAGGTTGAAAGAAAGAGAAGGTTTATATTGTATATATATGCAGTGAATCCTAACAGCCACCCCCCTCGTTTCTTATCTTCCCACCTGTCCTTCCTCTCAAAAAAGGCCACTGAACTGTTCCATGCATGCCAGGAGGGGGCAGAAGCTTGGGTCCATAACTTACAGATTTCCCTTCTTGCAATCAAAATTAGGTAGAACATCAAATTTCTTTGTTTTATACGCAAACATAAGCCCCTCAGGTCTTGCTGCCTAATCCCAAACATAATCAGGACAGTGCTTACCTCCACCTCGGAACCCAAGACGTTGGAAATAGTCTTACCCACAGCTAACCAGAATTCTTCTAGCATTGGGCAAGTGACAAACATGTGCATATCATCTGCCTCATTACTTCCGCACCGCTTACATTTGGAGTCGCCACTTCCCCTTATTTTTGCTAATCTTTTCGGGGTTCAGTAGACTCTATAAAGGGTATAAAAGTGGTTCTTCCTTAAAGCAGCAGATTTAACTACTGTGTATAGTGTAGATAGAGATACTTGCCATAACTCTTCCATCTCTGCGTCCGGCAAGTATCCATCCCATGCGGAAGATGGTGCTCTCAACTTTACATTGGGAGTAGATATTGGTACCATAATGCTACCTCCTTCTTCTTGGGCTGTGGATCTTGGAGGCCGATTTCCATTTGATTAGATTGCACTTTTGTCCAGGCCCAGAGCAACACAGCTCAGCGTTCCTCACCTATGGAGGCCACAACCCTCGCTATTCCTCCCGGGAGGGGGAGGGAAAGCCCAATCATTATCGGCTCCCCAGATATCATGCCGCTTCCCACCGCTCAGGCCAGCTTGTGATGTGGCGCCACGCTGCTCCGTTAATTTGTTGCCTTCCTCATGTTATTGAGCTGCGCCGCAGTCCTCCTCAGATTACTGCCGCCCCGGCAATTCCTGTTTTTTTCCGGCTGATATCATGTGAGTTATCGGCCCCACCTTATTCTCCGACTCTTTTGGGCTTTTTCATGGCAGGGAGTCCCCTGTAAGCACGCCGTTAGGTGACTTTTCTTGTTTGTCGCCACGGAGCCTCAGCGGATCAGGTCAGCTCGGCCATCTTGGCTGGCCACGCCCCTAGATTCTGCCATTTGTTTAACAATTTCCCCACTTCTTGGCTGGTTTTCTCAAAACTTGATGCAGCAAGTTTCTCTATATCCCTGATTATATTTATCCCCAGGTATCTCATTTCTGTAGCGCTCTTTATTTCCCCATCCTTTTGATTCCAGATCATTATTTCAGTTTCTTCCTCATTAATTTTATACCCGGATAAGGCGCCGAACAATCTCGCCTCCGCTACCAGTTGTGGGAGGGCAGAGTGGACATCTGAGGTAAAGAGCATTAAATCGTCCGCATACAACACAATCTTCCTAGAGAATGTGTCTACCTTAAAGTTCTTTATTCCCTCATTCAGTCTTAAACTCTGGGCAAATGGCTCAATATAAAGATCAAAAAGAATAGATGAAACAGGACACCCCTGCCTCGTCCCCCTTTTGATCTTCACCAGTGCTGATAAGCTCTCATTCACAAGAATATGAGCAGAATCTTCTCTAGTGTATCTATCAAAGGTTTACCCATACCCAAATGCTCTAATACTGCCATAAGGTAGCTCCACTTAACCCTGTCAAAGACCTTAGCAGCATCTACAGTTATTACCGCGAGGGGGATCCCCTTCGTTGTGGCTAGATCTATAATACCAATCAAAGCATGATTCAACTCTCTCATATTCCTTCCAGGAATGAACCCCTTTTGATATTCATGTATTAAGTACCCCGCTACCTTATTGATATGCGCATACGATGATGATGGATTCAACCCAGATCTGTGACTGGGGTTGAGTGTCTGAAAAGATTCAGTACTCCGTCCATCGTCTCCTTGTGTTTGCTTTGTTCGCCCTAAGTTGGCAGGGTATGCCCAGAAGTGGGTCCCTTGCTCACTTTGCCACTGGATTCAAGCTAGCCTGGCTGATGAAGGGTGTTACCCAGAAACCGGTCCCAGGATGCTTGTTTCCGGTTCAGTGAAGACCTGGCTTGGCAGTTCGGGCTGGACTGTTCCCATGAGGCACAGGGTCAAGACTGATTTGCATATAGCTGGGTCTGAACTGAGGTGGCGAAGTGAACTAAAGAATGATGATGGATTCAACCCAGATCTGTGACTGGGGGTGAGTGTCTGAAAAGTTTCAGCGCTCCGTTCATCATCTCCTTGTGTTTACCTTATTGATATGGGCAGCCAAAATGCTAGTAAAGATTGTATAATCACTGTTGAGTAGGGAAATAGGACGAAATGATTGACATTGAAGAGGGTTCTTACCGGGCTTCGGAATTAGGGTTATTACTGCCTCATTCCACGACTCCAAAATCGGCTTACCCTCTATCAAAATTGACTTAAAGAGTTTAATCCAGATTGGGATAATCTCGTCTGCAATGGTGGAGTAAAGTTCGCTAGGGATAGTATCGGGCCAGCTGCCTTGCCTTTTTTTATTTTCTTTACTGCTGCCAATATCTCCCCTCCCATTATTTCCTGCCCGAGGTACCCTTGCTGATCCTGAGACAGTTTTGGAAGATGTTTATC
This sequence comes from Calotriton arnoldi, assembly GCA_963921515.1. Lineage (NCBI taxonomy): Eukaryota > Metazoa > Chordata > Amphibia > Caudata > Salamandridae > Calotriton > Calotriton arnoldi. Next base: position 253,162 of record CAWUFW010000967.1, on the reverse strand, counting down.
TTTGAGCCAGGCCTCTATACACACGCTATTTGTTACAATTTCATTGGTGTATAATACCCGAAAGAACCCTTTAAAGACCTCCCTTATCTTAATGCTCTTTTCTGTGATATGTCCAGCGTTATCCACTTCGATCTTCATGATATAGTTTTGATTCCTCTCTAACCTTGCCTTCCATGCCAACAGTTTCCCGCAGCACTCTCCCTGCACTATATCTCTGGCTTTGCTAGCATCCCACAATTGCCGGACTTTCTCTTCTATCTTGGTTTTAAATTCTGTTTCTAGCTCCTTAAGTGTTGCGACTGTCTTTTTCCTTTCTTCAATACCCAGAGTCTTACTTTTTAGCGTCATTTCTACTCTCCCTATGCCTTCCTCTAATCTGGAAAGTTAAATTTTTTCCCTCCTTGCCCAGTTTATCTATATACTTTTAAGTGTCCCCCTTAGCCAAGATTTATAAGCATCCCACACTATGTGTAGGGGCATTGATATCAAGTTCCAAGTGAAAAACTAATCTGAGTCGTGTGCCAGCTTTGCAAATATCTCCTCTGAGAGTAGAATCCTTCTATTCACTGTCCAACTCCTAGGCCCCATGAGTACCTACATTCAAGTTTTTAGAAACAAGGCTGCATGATCTGAGAGGTGAATAGGAAGATGTTCCATTCCTATCACTCTCTCCACCTCCTTCCCATCCATGAAGAAATAATCCAATCTGGAATAATGGCTGTTTTTCTTGCTATAAAAGGTATAATCCCTGCAGTCCCCCCTTATTTTGCAAAAAACGTAGTTTTCTAGCATATCGACCAGGTATGCCCTCATTTTAGGGGAGTTGTTCTGTATTCTTATGGAGGATCTGTCCAAGTTGTTATCTAAGAGAATATTAAAATCCCCTCCTAAAATAGCAGGCGCCTTAAAGTCTACTAAAGTGGAGAAAAGGTGAGCCAAATGCGAGACGTTGTCTATGTTCAGGCCTTAATAATTCACCAACGTATATAAGTTCTGATGTATATTTACTTCTGCAATTATCCATCGCACCCCATCATCCGCTTTGTACCGGACCAGCTCCACTCCTGACTTTATTTTAAATACCAACGGTACGCCTTTAGTACAATGTTGTTGATATGTAATGATTATATCCTCCACCCATTTTGGTTTTAAAAACAGGTCTCTACATTCCTGTTTCCTCAGATGGGTTTCCTGCAGCATAATTATTTGCTATCTATGCTGCTTTGAATATTGCAAAATAGTGTGCCGTCTCTTTTTAACCCTCAGCCCGTTCCCATTTGAACATATTATCTCTAAAGGCAGTGACCCCCTCAACCCCTGTGCTCATTTAAAAAAAAAAAATTCCTCCCTTTTTTCCTTCCTTCCTCCTGCTTCTGAGACGACTGCTCCTAAATGGTGCTCCTACTATGCCAACTTGAGGACTTGACTTTTCATGATTTTTTCCCCACTGCTCCCCAGCCCTTGTGCTCCCTCCCCCCTCTCCCCCCGGGAACCCTCCCGAGCCTACAACTAGGCCTTTCCATAGCCTATTTGAGCTGACCCCCTGAGGGAGTAATAGTGTCTTATTTCTAGCTCTATTTTGTGTTTCCTGAATCCCCCCTCTTTATTTGCCCTATAAAATTATCTACATCTTCCGGGTCGAGAAAGTTGGGCATTTTGTTTTGCAACATCACCTTCAAGGTGGCCGGAAATCTCATCTGAACAGTTGCGCCAAGCCCTTTCAAATCGCCCATTCTATTTCCCAACTCCCACTGTCTATCTGCGGTTTGCCTAGAGACGTCAGATCTAATCCTGAAAGTAACTCCCGATGCCTGCAGTGATTTTTCTTTTAAGGCAAGACTTAAAAGCCTCTCTTTTATGGTATAGGATAGGAAGTTTACCAAAATCTTGCGGGGGCTCTTTCTCCTTGGGCGTAATTTAAAGGGATCTCTGTGCACTCGCTGTATTTCTGCTTCACGGTTAGCAAGACTCTCTTCCTGTGGGAATGCACTTCTCAGGAGCTGTATCCCAAAAAATGTGATATCTGTTCCCTCCACACCGTCCCCAACCCCCAGGATTTTGACGTTATTTCGCCTGGCGTTATTTTGCAATTTGTCTAGCTTGTCCGACAGTATTTTCTCTCTTTGTTTTAGGCGTACTACTTCTTGGAAGTTTCCTTGAACGACCGTCTGAAGTTCTTTTAGTCCGGATTCTAAAACCTGTGTTCGTTGCGTTAGGTTCTCTAACTTTACTTCCAGACTTGTGCAGGTAGCATAAATCTCCCTTTGATTGGACTCCGAGGTCGAAAAACGATCTTTGATCTCTTGGGCAAGTTGGCCTAACATTCCCTGCACTGAGTCTTTTCTTTTTGGCCCATCTATCCATGTCTCAACATCTGATGTGGGGCTGAGTGGGGTGATTCCTGCTTCTGCCATAGCACCCTCTCTTTCCGGGTTTAACTCTTCTATATCTAAACATGCAAATGCATTTTCCATGGGGACTGCCGGGTGTACCATTGACCCACCTTGGCTACCCTGACTACCTGCTTCCATAACTCTTGTGCCTCTTATACCTTCCCATACGTAATTCTTGGAGGCCTCACTGCTCCTCTCCCCCCCTCCCTACTCAGGTCTATGCTGGCCTTAAAATAGTATTTTAGCGAGGCTGTAATTTTTGGGGCTTAAACACTGTCTGGTCCTGCTTTTCCTTTATTTTGGTGGCTATAATGGCCCTAGTGGGTTTTTTAATTGAGTGCTTATTGGCCCTGAGCTTTATATGCTTAATTAACACATTTGCAGATGAAATGGAGCTCCTCTTTCCAAACACTGCTCTTTCGTTGCCTTCTACCCATTTAGGATTATGGGACCTCAGAGCATATCGATTAATAAACTCCTTTTGCCCTCCCGCCTGAGGTCTATCAGCTTCTATCTGGCCCCTACACCTCTGCTCCTTGTAGCCCACCTGCTTATCTACTGCAGTTTCAGACTGGGGGCAAGTAGCTGGAGAAGGCTTACCCTCTAACCTGAGGGGCCCACCGTCCATCAGAGCATACCTACAGGTATAGTCTCCTTAGCCTCTCTTCCTGCTGGTGTCCGTTCTCTGTAGCCGAGGCACCTCTTGTTCGTGTTTGTGACCAGGACTGTCTCTGCCCACGCTAACCCTAGCGACGCGGCAGCCTCCCGGGAGAGCACACCATGTAGCGCGAAGCCGCCGAATCTGTACTGCCGCAGTACAGCCGCGCGGGCTTCCCTGTCTCACCATTGGAAGAAGCCCAAAAATCGTTGAGAGAGAGTGGGATTCGTTTAGGAATCGAGAAGTCTATGCACTTCTATGCCGCTATTAATTACGCGAATCCTCCCTCGGGGTTGTTCCTGACCAGCCCTTCAGCCAGCCGCCATGTTCCCATCCATCTGTCTGGGGCCTAACTAAGACACATGACAGTACTGGGGGTAGAAGCATCAGAGGCACTTGATTCATCAGAATTGGTTGCCACCATTCGATGGCTCACAGTTGCCACCACCTCTTATAGTGGTCTCATCAAAATGACTTGATCTTCAACTATTTCACCATCTTCAGCATTGGGGGTAACTAATTTGTGCTGGGGTTATGTTCCCTAACAACATTCACAGCTCAACCTGTTTCCCTACTTCTTCTGGATCAAGGAAGAAACAGACTTCCACTGTCTAGGACCTTCTGCATGTAGGCAAATGCATGACAAACATCTTGTATTGGTGTACTTATGCTCTACAAAAAACATTATAAGATGGTCGTCATGTGTGCATGGTGGTCGTCTGATAATGGTTTTTCATAAAGAATAAGAAAAATAATTACATGCCAGCTGGTGTGCCTGGTGAGGTCTATTGACATTTACTTATGTATGCATATTGGACATGATTTTATGCTGTTTGCTAAAAACATGAGAAGAGGGTTTCATCTTTCAACTTTGTTGAGGCAAAGTCATCATAATCCCTTAATATTATTATCATCTTAAAGCAGTGGTTCTTAACCTTTTGACTTCTGTGGACCCCTACTTAATCATTACTGGAACGCAGGGACCACCACTGAATCATTATTGGAAAGCGGAGACTCCCACTAACCCGTTCCTGGAAGCCGGGTACCCCGGCCTAAGCATTTTCAATTATTTGAACTGCAAAATAGTACACGTAAAATACAGAAACAAGCATTCGTTCTACAAATAAACAAATTATGAAATGTTTTATTTAATTCATAAATATAAAAAAAATGAAAAAGTTAATTTTAAAGGGAAAGTTGGGGCTTTTCTAAACTCATTTGAGGCCACTCATAATCCATATAACATTCTGTTTGATGTACTTGCACTGCTCCCACAAGTCAATCTGAGATACTCACTTAATATTTAGCCTCCAATTTTAAATTCCTTCACATTTACGTAATGTAAATTTTTATGTATATAGACTTTATTAATCTGTTCATATTATTTAATTTTCTAAGCAGTCGCGGACCCACCGATTAGGCTTTGCCGACACCCGGGGGTCCCCTGACCACAGGTTAAGAACCACTGCCTTGAAGTATTACGACTTTAAAGTATTACTACACTAATACCTATTTTAATAATACTTCTTTCAGCCTTGTACTTACTATAGTGACTCTACTTGCACCTCAACTAATAAACAGCTCGTAGCCATAATGATGGTCAAAGACATCATCACAAAACTGCAAAAAGGTATCCCGCCTGTGGTTACAAGGAAGAAAGTATGTGTTGCATAGGCACGGTTGGGGTGGCTTTTTTAATAGACCCCTAGTAGGAAAGCTAGCTCCTCATGGCTGGTGCGGGGAAGGAAACAATTCCTTTTTTTATATAAGCCTCACACACTCTATTAGTGTCATGCTTCATCATCGGGTTCACCCTGTCTCCTAAAGGTCAGGGTGGGCTCAACCATATTTCAGGGAGCACTTAGTGATAAAGGGTGACCAGGGGGCTTAACTAGTGATTAAAAATCCCTCACCTTCTCCTAAATATCCCTTTATTAGTGGAGACGGTGGGGAAAGCTAAAAAATAGGAAATGGGTAATATGGACTATTATGGTCCTATGACCCTATGTTTTGTTGACCGACATGTTTCAGCCCTTCACTATGGCCTAAAAAGGTCCTGGGCTTTTATCAGGGTATCAGATAAACACCTCCCTGGAAATTCAAGTGCACACCTATGTCATGGGAGCAAAGACATCATCACAACATTCTATACATATATATGGAAATGAGGAATACAATATTGCGCTCTTGGCAATGGGTGTAAAAAGTTCCGTTTCATAAATTCTCCAGCTAAAGTTTTTACATAACAATTATGGGTCCCGAGCAGCCTTGATGACCCCTTTTTCTCGATAATGGATATATTTCACAGAATATACTCAAAAATGTTAGTAAACTGAGACTGCTCCATACATGCTTCTCCATTGAGTATCAGTAATATATAAATATGATTTCCTTTTTTAAGTGTTTCCATCTTCCCTAATTCAGGACACAGATTTTATTTATACCATTGTGGCAGAACGTGATGCAAAGAGGTTACAGGCTGCTCCTCTCTTTTTTGTTTACAATATGGGACAGAGTGATACTAGCTCTAATGAGCATGTTATGACAAACGTACGGCAAACAAAAGTTTGATAGGTGGTTAAACTCTCCAAACAGTAACTGAACAAGTGGTGGGAGGCTTCCTCCATCCAGAAATACGTTGGCAACGCAATGGGAGAGTATCCACAGGACTTAAAATATTCACCATTCTCACTTATGAAAATCTGAATTCCAAGATGCTTGAGGAATGAGCTGAGAATTTAGAAATGTGCCCAAAAGGCATGATGCAGATTTTAGAAAAGTATGCAAGGATGGATAGAGAGAGACTATTGAAAGAAATAGAGGACATCTTTGAGTAATTAAAGAAATATGAAAAATAAGATGTGAGAGATACATGTCTGGTCAATATGAATAAAAGACTAGAGAAAGCTGAGGAAGACATCAGAACAAAAAACAGAGGAAATCCATTAGCGACCTGAATGATTTCAAAATGGGAACAATTTTCCCGCTTACTAGGAAATATGCCAGCATACGGACATTGGACAGACAAAATATCAGTTAATTGAGAGATCAACAGTTAGTATCTAGCCAAGAATGTGATAATGTGATACTTGAGAGGAAAGCGATGTATCTGAGGGAAGTAAAATGAGTATCCTGAATAAATTAACATCCAAAGGAAATTTTGTAGATTAATTTTTCCATTAAACAAGGGTCAAAGTGAACATCAAGCAAGCAGGGATTGTCCAAAAGGTAAAGGAAGAAGAGGAAGAGGTGGTGGAAAATTAGACAAAGTGGCAAAAGAAAAAATTGAACAAACTGGACCCCCCTGGAAATGCAGACAAGGGTTAGAGATAGAACTAATAACCGTGGACAAAGAGTAACTATTGGTGATTTATTTCTCTGATAGACCACCAAATAATAGCGAATACAGGGCCAGATGTAGAACCATTTGGAATTGCGACTCGCAAATTGCGAAAAAAGCGAGTCGCAATTTGCAAGTTGCAATTCCAAATGTACAACAGTGTCAGAGACACTGTTAGCGATTCCCAAAGGGGTCGCAAAATGCGAGGCTCATCAATATTCATGAGGCACTCGCATTTTGCGACCCCATTGAGAATGGCTGGCCCTCCCAGGGATGGTGGCCTGCTGGGCTCAGCAGACCACGATGTCTGGGACTGCTTTTAAATAAAGCAGCTTTTTTTTTTTAATGCAGCCCGTTTTCCTTGAAGGAAAACAGGATGCATTTAAAAAAAATGTTTTTAATGTTTTTGTTTCAGTTTTTTAAGGGCAGGCAGTGGTCCGTGGGACCACTGCCTGCCCTTAAAAAATATTTTCGCATGCATTTGCAAAGGGGAAGTGGTCCCCTGGGGACTCCTTCCCATTTGCGACTGCATTCCCACCTACTTGAAGTAGGTGGTAAATTGCGACTGTTTTGCGACCGCACAGTCATAATTGGGCTCAGAGTCGCAATTAGGAAGGGACGCCCTTGAAACGCCCCTTCCAAATTGCGAGTCGCAAATGCTATTTAGCGAGTCGCAAATAAATTGCGACTTGCTAAATAGCGTTTGTACATAGCCCTGTAGGGTTTTTGCATGCGCAAACGGGTCATAGACTCGTTTGCGCATGCAAAAACCGGTCGTACATCTGGCCCACAATGTTTTAACCTATGAGTTGTCTTTCTGACCCTCATCCTGTTTTATCCTATGCAGACTCGTATTGACCAGTTTCATTTTATACACACGCTCAAATTTAAGACAAATATATGTCTGAAGGTCATCAGTAAGGGTGATCTAATTGTTATGTTATGTTATATATATTTATAACGTGCACAGATACTCGGCAGAGTGTCCCGGCGCGTACTTGAAAAAAGAAACATAGGTCAGAGCATCAGCTAGAAGAGAAGAGTTTTTAACTTTTTCTTAAAGATCGCCGGGTCCTGGATGCCGCGCAGCTCCAGGGGCAGAGCATTCCATGTCAAGGCAGCTTTCCGCACAAAGGAGCTCCCACCAAGCCTTTGGCGGTTGAACCTAGGGGTCTGCATCAGAAGTTGAGAGGAGGAACGCAACTGTCTTACTGGGTTGTAAAAAGCGAATCTCTTCTGTAGATAGATAGGTCCCAGGCCATGGAGAGCCCTATGGGCGATGGTCAAAGTTTTAAATTTTATTTGGGACTCCACAGGGAGCCAGTGCAAAGAGCGCAAATGAGCGCGCACACTACACCTGCCAGACAAACCCAGCAGTAGTCTGGCAGCAGAGTTTTGAACTACCTGCATTTTATTCAAGAGGTAGCCAGGGATGCCCACATAAAGTGCGTTGGCATAGTCCAGGCGGGACAAAATCAAGGCACGAACAACAGTTTCTTTGGCGGGTCTTGGAAGGAGAGGAAGAAACTTCCTCAAAGCTTTCAGGGTGCCAAAACAGGTCCCAGCCAGCTTCTTAACCTGGGTTGAAAAGGTCAGGTTCTCATTGAACCAGACCCCCAGATTTTTGCAGCGTTTCCCATTGCACTAGGCAGGGGGAAACCAGGGGGCCATAGCCTCTCTCTGAAATTGGCAGGAAATACGCCATACAAGAGAACCTCCGACTTCTCTTCATTACACTTCAGCTGTGCCTGAGCAAGCCAATGAAAAACAGAAGACAGACAGTGCTGAGCAGAGAGGACTGAATCATCGTCCCTTCCCCAAGAAAACAGGAGCTGAGTGTCATCCGTGTAGGCCAACACCTTAGCCCCTAATGTCTCTGCTAAATAAACCAGCGGAGTGACATAGATGTTAAAAAGAAGGGGACTAAGGGATGACCCCTGCGGGACACCTGTAACCACCCGCTGGGGCACAGAGGCACATGGTGGAAGCCAGACCTGCTGGGTGCGGCCTTCCAAAAGACCTAATCCAGCCCCAAACAGACCCGGATATGCCAATCTCCAGGAGGCGATCAAGAAGCAAGGAGTGAGGCACTGTATCGAATGCCGCCGAGAGATCCAGCATAACCAGTGCGGCTCTCCCGCCGGCATCCAGACACTCACGAATCGCCTCTGACACCTCTAACAATGCTGATTCCGTGCTATACGAGGCCCGAAAACCAGATTGAGCCGGGTGTAACAAACCCGATGCCTCGATGAAATTGGTAAGCTGATTAGTGACCACCTTCTCACAAACCTTAGCCAAACTTGGCAAAAGCGAGATTGGACGGTAATTTCCAGGGATCAACGGGTCAAGGGACGGCTTCTTAAGGAGAGGGAGAATTTGTGCCTGCTTCCAGGACGCCGGGACAAGAGCCTCCCGCAAAGACATGTTAACAATTAAGTTAACTTCGGGGTTGATGGTATCAGCCGCAGCGGCCAAAAGTCTCGCAGCACAGGGATCAGTTGGAGAGCCTGACTTCAAAGCCTTAAGAATTTTGAGAGAACAGGACAGATCTATATGCTCAAAGGTTGACAACATATTAGCAGGGCCAGCTACAGGCTGGCCAAACGGAGAAGCCGTAAGTACCGTGGAACCGGAGGAGAAGGTAGCTTGTATAATACAAATTTTGTCCAAGAAAAATTTTGCAAGAGTATTACACCAGGATTCCGAGGCTGGCGCAACGCGAGCCTGAGCACTGGGAGACATAAAACTTTCCACAATAGAGAAAATTTCCTTTGAGTTATTGTTGGCCTGGTCGATACGTGAAGTAAAATATTTGCTTTTAGCAACCGCTATGGTGGCATAATAGCTTTTTTGTTTGGATCTAAGTGAATGTTTCGCCATAGGACAATAACCACTAAAGCGCCATGCTCGCTCCAATCTTTTACATTCATGCTTCAGGGCTTTCAGCTCTGTGGAAAACCAAGGTTTGGAGGGGGAATCTCTTGCCAGCTTAAGCCGGCACGGTGCAGATAAAGCGGACACCGATTCAGAGATCCAGTCAGTAAACCTAGACACGTTCCCCTCCAAGTCTTGCTGAAAAGAAGGCCAAGATACAGCCAAAGTACTGATGAACTGGAGAGGGTCAATTTTACTAAAAGTCGGAGGGCGATGGCAGCAAGCCAGCCGAACGGGCTGGGTGACTTCCCAGGAAAAACAAATAAGAAAATGGTCCGACCAAGAGACAGGCGCCGGCTTAACCACCTGAATAGGAAAATTGGAACAAATGGGGTCTAAGATATGGCCCCCTTGATGGGTAGGATGAGTGACCCATTGAGAGAGTTGAGCCGATTGAAGGGAGTCAAGGAAATCAGCAGAGTCTCCGGCCTCACATTGTTCAAGATGAAGATTCACATCTCCCAGAACCAAGTAATGGGAAAAACGCAGTGCTCGCTCCGCCACCGCGTCCCCACAAGATTTAAGAAAGGCACCAGCCGGGCCAGGGGGACGGTAGATGAGGGAGCTACCTAATGTGAAATGGGCCGAGAACTGCATGCTGAAATCCAAAGCCTCACACTCGCCCCAAAGGCTGGAAGTTTCGCTATGGAGAGCCCAGCTATCCCTGTACAGAATAGCCAGGCCACCCCCTCTGCCAACTCGGCGATCCACATGATGAAACTTATAGCCAGCAGGAGTAACCAGCGCAACAATAGGGTTGGATGAAGAGTCCAGCCAAGTCTCAGTGACAAACAACAGATCTAATGAATTGTCAGAGACCAGGTCGAACACGTCCACATAATGCTTTCTCAGAGATCTAGCATTGATGAGAGCAGCTCTGATACACAAAGCCTTCGAGGATTTAATAGGCAAATTGCTAGAGGAAAGCTCTAGCGTCGGAGTAAAACCACAATCAGAGCAAACAAAGTCCGAATTCAAAAGCATAGAGCAGCCGCTATGTGAAGGGCATGCGGGAGGCCAAAGTGTTTTTAAGAACTCACCCGATAGCTGGAGGACATGACTAGCAGAAGGCCCAACGCGGGCAGCATAACTGGCCCTGGCCGTTGACTTAGCGCTGACGGGCGCAGACGGGCTTGCCTTAGGCGCGCCCTAGCAGACATTGATTTTCTGATTGATCGGTGTGGTCCTAGTGGTTTCAATCCACATCACTTTTCTCACTTATTAATATTATTGATGCTATTGATATCTTTCAATTCAATTCAATTCAATAAGCTTTATTCGGTTAAAGTGTGGCAACCATAAAAGCAAATGTACATACACATATAAAAAGATCCAATTTCATTAAAACAGCGGAAATTCAATCACAGTACATAATTACATTAAAACATCATACTTTTTCTAGCATGAATTGATCGTAAAATAAATGTCGCAGCATAAAAACAAATCTCAGGCTCTTTTAGTGTAAACAATAGACTCATAGCAGCAGTAGTGGTTTTAAAGTTATATTTCTTAAACAATGGTTTTAAATAAGCTATTCTAAAATTCAAGTACAAATCACATAAGAGTAGAAAAGTGCAAGGTGCTCTGCTTAGTATGCCCATCACATGGACACAGGGAGACTGGTCGCTGTTTCATTATGGGGAACGCTACTAAGTGGTGGACAAGACCTAATCTCATTCTTGTCAAGACAAAGCGGTGAGAGGGTCTCGTGACTAGTGTTAGATAGCTTTGAAAGCCATCAATATCTATATGCAGATGGTAAAGCTGGTACGTGGTTTGCTTCCCTACTGTTCTCAACCTGCACTCCTTCTTATGGTACAAGAAAGTATTCTTTATCTCCTGTTTAGACAATCCTGTTACGTCATATGGATTTTCCAGGGTCGTCAGATTGAATAGATCTCTATAAGCATTAACTATATATTTAAGCCAGGGGATCTTAAGGCAGTTGTCCAATCGCAGGCAGTCCTTAATAATTAGTTTAGTAAATATAGTCTCCTCTTTTAACCAAATTGATCTCCAAAGCAGTAGGGGTCTCAGTGCAATCAAGTCTGACAGATAATTGAGCCCCACTTCACAATGTATTAATTCGGAGGATGCTGAAGCAGGCAGACATAGGAGCTTTTTAAGAATACATTTTCCTCTATTTGCAATTCTTGGCTAGAATGATAACCCCAGACCCCTGCGCCATATAGTGCAACAGAGGCGCATCTGGCTTTATAAATAGAAATCATATCTTTGATGCGGCGATCCCCCAATTTAGATGTGAACCTAAAGACCCCATGCACACTTTTAGTCATCTTGGCCCGGACATTAGACATTTCACGCATCCATTTACCGTCACCAGCAAAAGATAGCCCCAGATAACAGAAATTGTCTACATTTTGCACTTTTTTCCCATCTATAAAAAAGGATTTCATATTCCTGGGTTTCAAACCACAAACCATTGTATGTGTTTTGGCCTTGTTAATCAGCAACTTCCTCCCATTGATAAAATCTGCGAACCCATCAATTAACCGCTGTAGGCCTACCGGTGTTCTAGATAAAAGCACAGCGTCATCCGCATAAAGCAGAACCGGGACAACCTGGCCCTCAGCTTGGGGGGCGTCCGCCTGTACAAATTTAAGAACTGCGTCAACTTCGTTAATAAATAAGGTAAACAGCAGTGGTGCTAAGATGCAGCCTTGGTGGATACCACGTTTAACGTTAAAATTAGGGGTACATTCGCCCCTTTGGCCATACCGTACTCTGGTCGATAGTTTCTCCTATAGCCTAGCTAAAAAGTAAACAATGGGCTCCGGGGCACCGAGATTGAGTAAAACTGGCCAAAGTATAGCGTGTTCCACTAAATCAAAAGCACTGCTAAGATCAGCAAAGCATAAAAAAAGCCGTCCTTGTTTAGCACATGTATATTTGCCAATTAAAAGCTCTAAATTAATACACTGTTCAATCGTGCCCAGTCTCTTTCTAAAACCGTATTGAGCCTGTGACAGTATCCCATTATCCGCAACCCACTCTTCCAGTCTTACTAATAAAACCCTGCTCATGACCTTTACTGGTGAATCTAATAGGGAAATCGGCCAGTAGTTCTTGGCTTCCGATTTGTTCCCCTTTTTATAAATGGGGATAATAACGGATTCGCCCCAAGTAGTGGGAGCTCCCTCTGTTACTGCAGTGTTAAAAACTCTAGTGAGTATCGGGCCCCACAGTTCCGGCACAGTTTTATAAACATCAATGGGTACACCGTCCGGGCCTGGCGATTTTCCCCCTTTGCTGCTTCTTATACCTAACTCAAACTCCTCTAGGGTGATATTTAGGGGAATGGTGGGCCATTTATTTGGGTTAGTAAGATCCTTAGTAACATTATCACATGGGTTAAAAATGTTGGAGAAATGTGCCACCCATTCCTCACAGCTGACGTGGCACAGAAGTTCCGGGAAAGATTCATTTTTAAGAAATGTCGAGTTGACAGTTTTCCAGAACAACCTTTTTATTAGATGAGTCTGCAGCCAACGCAAGATTATCCCATGCCTCCTCTTGGAGTTCCCTCTTCCTCCGTTTTAAATTTAATTTATATTCTAATCTTAGTTTTAGTACTAGCGCCTTATCCCTGGGTCTACTGGAGAGTGCCAGTTTCAACTGGTTCAGTGAGTCGGTACAGGAGTGATTGAACCAGCCCCTGATCTGCATGTGTTTCCTGCAAGGTGGTGCAGTAAATAATTTATAAATGATATCGTTAATTTTACAAAAATTAGTTAATATCATAGCTGGTTCAACCTCGATTTCTAGACTATCATAAATCTCATTACCACATTCTAGAACAATATTTTTAAAATTTTAACTGAGTTAGTACTTTTCCACCTGATTCTAGTGCCGTTTGGTCTACACAGGGCGATATTACCAATAACAGTTTGTTGAACTACAGATTTATTCCCCCACACAAGCATTGGCATAATAATACAATTATGGTCACTCAAAAACAGTTCGTCAATCCATGGGGTAGAACATAAATTTACAATATTGGCAGATACTATTACATGATCAATAGTGCTATTTGCATTTCTTCCGGGGAAAGTTGGTATCTCTCTCCCATACCCATCCTGTGCACATTGCATAATATCAAGATCATATTTCGCCAAGACGGTGTTTAAGGTGTCTCCATAGATGTTATGTGGGAAATGTATACAGTCATCCCCTTCGTCGCTACTAAACCCACAAACTTTAGTCCCAGACAGAGTACAAATTGAGATATTAAAATCTCCGACCCATACAATAGCAAAATTTGTATTTTCTGCTGTGACCAGGTTATCTACTTCCGTCTCTAATTCGGTGACTACATTATGGCGAGTGGAATCAAACATATTATTATAAAAATTAATCAATAAAACATCCTTGCCGTCTTTATGGTGTAACCATAATATCTGCGAGTGGTACCCTACATTAGTAATCCTTCTAACTCTCAGGGGCAAATTATTTTTCAAGAGGATTAACAGCCCACCCTTCGCTCTGCCAAACATAGAGGGAGTTGCTGGTAAATCATAAGAGGTAAACCATTCAAAATAAACATGATCAGTACACCAAGTTTCTTGTAAACAAATTATGTCATGTTTATTGATAAAATCTGCCCATCCTAACAAATCCTTTTTGTTTGCCAGTCCGGCTATATTCCAGGTGACAATGGTATAGCCGCTGGCTGGGGGGTTTCCTGTACTTTCAATGGGTTGGTCATTTATTCTATTACTGGCCTCTCCCTTACTAACACGGAGGAGCAATACGGGTGGGTTTATAGCCTTTTCCGTTAATTGCCCTTTATTTTCATTTGGGTGAACCCCTACACTGACAACTATCTCCTTATTTAATGTATGTGAGGCAGGCAGGTTTATATCCCTAGATGGATATTTGGACATAATTAAATTAGGCATATCCATGTTAAGCGCACTGTCTACAAATAGCCCTACGCCCGTCAACCCAGTTCCTTCAAATCCCTTTCCCCCAACGGGTGGATGGGCAGTACTCTGTCAATCATTTACATCAAGTGTGCTAAGTGGTAAAAATCTATTAGATGTAGGTAATCCATAATACGGCTGGGGTGGCACTGCTGGATTAATTCTACACGGTTCCTGGTCCCCTCCCATATTGGGTGAAGACCTTAAGTGTCTATAGAAGAAGCCTAAAGGCAAAAGTGATACTTTAAAATCACTATGTAGGAGTGCAACTGCTCTTTCCAGGGAGGTCCTGGCCCAATTGTGGTTCCTGAAGTTAATGATTACGCAGTCACCATGCAATGATTTTCTTAAGGACCCGATCCAGTTTACTCTTCTAGTCAAGAGTATCTGGTCAGCACGATCCACAGGGAAACCACAATTTTGATTTAGCCAGTGCACCACTTTATTTTTAGAGTATCATGCGTTTCCTTTTGCCCAGACTCTAGTTGGGGTACATTCGCCAAGACTGCCACATATGGACAGCATTCTGGGGGTAAGTTAATCGATAAACCAATTCTTCCCCCCGGTTCCTCCCTCTCCTTTGGTTTGTTAGGGGTCTGGGTTGGCTCTACGCTTACAATCCTGTCCCCTCTATTATAGCAGGGATAATAAATCTGTGTCACTGTCCGTCTAGGACCTGTTAGGGTCGTATTAGCACCAGTTTTGGGCACCTGGAGGTTAAAACCTTGGCCCTCACAGTCCCTATTATTCCTATTGGTGGTGCTTAGGGTACTAGTTAGTGTGTTAACAGTAGTAGTAGTTATACCTAGTTTAGGGTGTTCATATGGTCCCCCCTGTGGCCCATTCGCATTCTCCCTTGGGTATTCGCTAATATGTCTTAATATGTTACTAAGTTTAGTGACTTCTCCATTAAGTTTATCTAACTTATCGTGTAGTGGTTTAATAGATACTTCTAATTTTTGTGTTAAAATGGCTACAATATGGTTAACTCGCTCATCAGACAGGGGTCCTGTGTCAGGAGGTTTCTCCAATGCTTTGACAGTAGTATTAGATGGTGGGCCTTTTTTACTTTTACTAATGGTCCCTATTTTCACTTGACTTTTCCTGCAGCTCCTTTTTTGGTGTAGGAGAACCACTAGGTGATTGCGATTGTGGTGCTTCCGGTGGTAAGGGTAGATCTGGGTCAAGATCAAGGATCCCAGTATTCACAAGGGGGGTGATTTCTTGCTCATTACCTGGGGTAGACTCTACTTCCAACCCAGCTATTTCTTCCATCACTGTGCCTACACCTAATGAGAGGCGACGTTCCGCCCTATCTATTTCAACGTTAATGGCGCTAACCGCCCTTACTAGATAGGAATCAATGGTAGAGCATGAGGGGTCAACTGTAGTTTTGGAGGATTTTTGTAATTTGCGTTTTGACATCCTGATGATTAATAATATATCACAAGAACCCAAAACAGAGTCAGCAAAAATAAAACCTAGTTTATTGTCTGCAGTGTGAAAAATTACAATCTGCAAAACCGCAGAGAACTAAGTGCCGACAATGTAAGGTACTTAAAGTGCCGGAAAAGTGCAAAATGCAAAATACAAACACTTATACCACAAGGCCTAAGAAGTTAAAAATTGCAATAGTATAATCGCAAAGTACTAAATGCCAAAAGACATAAAATGCATAGAGTACCTAAAAGTGAAAAATGCAAAATACAGGCTCCGAGACCGCAGGGCCAAGGATAAAAGAGGACTGGGCACAAATATAGACAATAAAAACCTATAAAATCAAGTTAAAAAGCAAATCAACTCATGCTAGTAATCTGAATATATGTACCATTAATAAACGATTCAATACACACTCCAAAAGTACTGGTAAGCTACACTAACCCCAGCTGAGTCTTTTAGCTATCTTGCTTACTGATTGTCCGGATTTAAAATCATTTAATAACACGATCTCTGGAAAGAATGATCACACTGCCGACTAAGAAAAGATGTAATACTTCATTAGTTGTCTCACCGCCTTATAGTTCTTTAGGGTAATTGATGATAGTTGTGAGACCGGCACTCAGTTCACTCTAAGAAGTTCTTCCAGACAGTATACAGTTCCGGTTCAAATTTAGAGCCGCCCTGACACAATTTCCAAAAGCTAAATAAGGTGGCCCTGCCCTGACACGGACGGGCTGCGGGAGTGCCTGGGGAGCTTTGTAGGGCACAGGGAGGGTGACGTCACCCCCGTGCCGAGTGTTCACCGGGGCCAGCTGGGGGATCGAGTCCCACCCCAGCTGTGATGCTGGCTCTCCGGGACTGCTGGCTGCTTCTCCTGCGAGGCCCCCCCTGGGGCAAGAAGGAAGTAAGGTGCGTCGAGGGCTCACAAGCGTATTGATATCTTTCATAATCTTGTTATAGGAGGACTAATGAAATTGAGGAGGGACAGATACAAGTGCAGGGGTAAGTTCAATGCGCTAAAAACCCTTGAACAAGACTCCACTGTTGGTATCAGATCATTTGATAAGGATGGGGATGTGGTACTACAATAGGATATGTATTTGATAGAAAGTCTCAGACAATTGGCTGATTTATAGTGATATGTAGTCATTAAAAGAGATGATCAAACGCTACAATGATCTTTTAGACAACTGGAGAGACTGTGGGTTGATTGATTGAAGAATTTTGTTTTTTAAAATGTGATCACCCCAAGCTTCTAATTCTACCCACAATTCTGAATACTTGTAAGTACATTGATTTTTTTCTTGCATCCCACTGTTGCCCATCTTCCCTCCCTTATCAAGGACATCCATTGATTTCTTGATGCATATTTATGACATCATGTGGGAAAGGATTTTCTTTTGAAGACCATGGATGTTAGTGCCCTTTATACCAGGATCCGTCACAAACAGGGGATTATGGCATGTATGCCATTTCTAATGGCAAGACCCATTACATTTTTCCTCCATACAGAGATGCTAATTGATTTGATTGAATTTTGCTTGACGAACAATATTTTTCTGTTGAGCAATAAAATATACAGGCACACGCAAGTCACTGTTATGGACACCTGCTTCACCACCAGCTATGCTAACCTGACTATGGGCTGGTGGAAAAAGCAGGTGGACAGATCGCATTATTTTTATGCCAACCATTTTGTGACACAGCTAAAATATATTGATGACTTGTTTATTATCTAGAAAGGGTCAAAAGAATTGGCGGAACATTTTGAGTTATGTCTCAACATCAATGATTTAACCTACCATTTGCTAGTACTAGCAATATTTTAAGTATTGACTTTGTGGACATTAGAGTGACTGGTGATACTCTGTCTACGAGCCTTTACCGCAAACCCACAGCTTTCAACAGTCTACTCCATGCAGTCACCTCAACAGTCTCAAATGGAGTATTGCCCATGGAGTATCTCCTTAAGTCTAAGATAAACTGTAGTAATGATTCGCTTCTTGAGGTTGAACAAAAAGTGATGTCAGAAAGGTTCAAAGAGAGAGCCTACTTCCAACAAATTCTAGTGCAGCCAAGACAAGAACTGGCAAGGTAGATAGACAGGAATTATTGCACAACACCAAGAACTAAGAGGTGACTTCTGAGATGGGGGTTTAATTTGTGATAATTTATAATAACTGATCCCAAGATGTCATGTCAAGCAATTCTTGAATAAACACTGGCATACATTTGTGATCAGAGATGCCTTTGTTTCTGAATGTATCAGTGAGTATCCAAATATTACATGCAGGAGCAGTAGCTCTTTCAGAGATAGATTGGTCAAGAGTGATGCCACTGATAACAAACCTAATAATATAACTGGCATTATAGGTTTCTTCAAGTGTAGCAATTGTAAAGCTTGCCAGAATAGCATGAATACCAAAATCTATAAGGGACCATATTTGGATAAACCCAAATGCATTCGTAAATTCATAGCATGCAATACAGATGATGTCATATATGTTCTGGTATGTCCATGCAATAAACAATATTGGGAGAATACAGGTCAGAAAACCTGCGTTGGAACATATGTGGGCCATCGATCACAATGATGCCCACTACCCAGTTGCTCATCACTTCAATGAGAAGCATGACAGAAGAAGTGAGGTATTAAGGTTTTATGCCTTTGACAGGATGCTGCCAAATAACAGAGGTGGCAACGTGAACTGTTACTGAGATGATTGGACTCAAGGTATATTATTGAGTCCGAGACTAGGATTCCTAGGATTCTGATTATGAAAGAGAAGTCGTGTGTACATTTAGGTTAAAATACGTAAGTACCTGCAACCAAATGCATTGTATGTTTTGTGAATTTAAGACTGATTCATGTTTTCATATTCTTCTTATTTTTTGTTTTCTATGCATTTTATCCCTTATTTACAATATTGTTTTACTGTTTTTTCCCAGACCGGTGATTCTATTTGTATGTGGTCACATGCGCCTAATCATTGATGACTGACACTGTTATTTTGTTGTGTGTGCTGCTACTGTGTGCCCTCTTGAGCCTTAATGTTTTCTGAATGTTGACATTGAGCAGTATTCATAATCTGTGACAATGTGATATAATTATGGTTGCTGGAGACACATTGACCTTATTTTAAGACTTTAATGAGTACACATATTCCGTCTCATTAGTTGAATGTACTACCATTTTTTGTTTTTTCAAATGACTACCCGCCCCTCTGGGGCTATATTATGATTCATGTTTGCAACTCTGCTTATTCAGATATGTGGGTCTGCGCTCATAAATGCATTAATGATTAATTGTATTGGGCTCATCTGATTATTGATTTCTTAACTCTTAAATGATGGCACATGCTTTTGTAGTGCCTTTCCTGCCTGACAGCACTTTGTTGATGTCAATAAAGTTGCACTGTTTGTCTGCACTTTGAACATAGTGGTGTCGTCACCCGTGACCAGGGCTGTGTGCTAAAACACGTGGAGCGTTTGCTCGTTTTACTGCTACCAAGCTTATACTATAATCAATGAAAATTCACCTGCAGAATACGCGTGGCTTCCTTGTGGGATAATTTAGAATGCTGCTGTCTACCTGTAAACAGGTTCCTTACACAAGTCCCATGTACCACCATTGATAGGGCTACGAGGAGGATGTTTTCGGAGGTTTTGCGCGTGTGTGTGCGTGAGTGTGTGTGTGTGTGTGTAAATCAGGCAAAAAATGTAATGAAAAAATATGATACAGGCTGCTCTTGAAAATAAAAACAAATGTATTTGTTTCAACATTTTTCAGCGCTCCGTCCAGCATCTCCTTATGTTTGCTTTGTTCGGCCTAAGTTGGCCGGGTATGCTTAGTCGTGGGTCCATTACTCACTTTGCTACTGCATTCAAGCTAGCCTGACTGGTGAGGGGTGTTACCCTGAAATCGGTCCCAGGATTCTTGTTTCCGGTCCAGGGAAGACCTGGCTTGGCAGTTCGGGCTGGACTATTCCCATGAGGAATAGGGTCAAGACTGATTTGCATATGGCTGGGTCTGTATTGGGGTGGCGAAGTGAGCTAAACA
This sequence comes from Calotriton arnoldi, assembly GCA_963921515.1. Lineage (NCBI taxonomy): Eukaryota > Metazoa > Chordata > Amphibia > Caudata > Salamandridae > Calotriton > Calotriton arnoldi. The sequence goes on along the minus strand of CAWUFW010000967.1, from coordinate 233,391 downwards.
ACGATGATGGATTCAACCCAGATCTGTTACTGGGGATGAGTGTCTGAAAAGTTTCAGCGCCCCGTCCGTTGTCTCTTTGTGTTTGCTTTGTTCGCCCTAAGTTGGCAGGATATGCCCACATGTGGGTCCCTTGCTCACTTTTTTTTTTGTTTTTATTGAGATCCATCGAGAGTTTACAAATTCATCCAAATAACACAACACAAATATCCAATAATAAAACCTTACACAATAGCCATATTGATCATAAAAAGTCAGTTCAGAACAGGTTACATAGTCAGAAGAAAAAAGAATAATCTTGGATTAGACAAACCATTAGAGATCAGATACAGTATTCTGTCATCAATAATTAGATAATCACTAGAGTGCTCATTAAGTAGTAAAATATAAGTCCGGGTGAAAGCTGAAAGTATTGCCGATATTAAGGCTACTATAATGGCGTTTTGGTGTACTAAAAATCAAATGCAACGTCGCCTGCCAGATCTAAAATTAGCTAATGTGTCTATAGTGCATTAGGTCCAATAAATTATGCAAAACTATCAACATATAAGTCATGATTAATGTATTTATCCTGTTGACTTAAGCCATTGTTTTTTTTTATTTAAAGGAAGCTAAAGTGTCTATAGTGCAATAAAGTGCTGTAGAATAAGTGTCTATAGTGCAATAAAGTGCAAACAAGTATACAAATATGTCAACACATACAACAGTAGTTAAAATTTCTGCATGTTAGGACAACCTTTAAAAATGTAAGCTCTTATTTAAAATTCAGTCGAAATGGGCCGCCCAGACTTTTTCAAACTTCTTAATCCCTCCAATTTGTAGTGCATACAAGCGCTCACTATTCCTAACCTGTTTCATTTTCCGAACCCATTCACATTTTGTTGGTACCAGGTCTGATCGCCATCTCTGAAGCAAGAGTGACCTGGCGACCGCCATTGCAATATATAGAAATGTAACCAAATTATCAGAGAGATGTAAAGAAGGGTCATAGCCAAGGACTTTCAGCCAGTTATTGAAGTCTATTGTGATGAAACATTCAGCCTCCAGATGACGAAAAATCTCATTCCAGAACCCCTGAATTGAAGGACACTGTGATATAGTATGCATCCAATTGGCTATCGGATGATTTAAGCAGCAAAAACACTGACCGGATTGGCTGGGGTAAACCTTAGATAAAAAATGTGGGGTTCTATATAGAAGCCATTTGCTGAAGAATAGCATCCAGCGCCAATTCGCGCCCCTTAACGTTGTAAAGTTAAGTTTATTTAATTCAGACCACATACTCGCAGTAACCTCCAAGCCTTCGTGTTTTTCCCATTTTGTTATTGCTTTCTCAGAGAGATCCGAACTCCTGATAGGGGCTAAAAAAAAATTCCATTCCCCTGGTTTCCTGACTGAGATTTCTTCAAAGAGAGCATATACCAGGTTTTTACGTTCATTAATCTGTATCAGATCCAGACTGTTAAGGAACCTGATAAGAATATTAAATGTCCTGAGAAGAAGGAAATCATTCGGAATTAGATCGTACAATTCGGAAATATTCAGCCACCTATCGATCCTTATAATATCTAAGATTTCTGGAAGCCGGCCTTAGCCCATTTTAGAATAACTTCGGTCGATTCTCTAGCCCCAAATACTGAAATGAGTTCAGAAAGCGGGGTTGATGAGTTAATAACTGGAATTGTGTATCTTCTAATAAAGTCCTGACGTTTATAAAAGAACCACTGCATGCACTTATAACGCACTAATTTGGGGGATTTCGAAATTTTTAATGGACAGCGAATCTGATGCACTTTACAGATTAAGTTCATAAAATAATTTACGAATAGTCCTGTATTCAAATCTGGCTTAAACCTAGACATATATTGTGCAAAATATGCAAAATAATAATCCCTGAGATAAGGGAGAGCTAACCCACCATTCTCCACCTCGTCGTATAAAGTGCTTAGTGCAATTCGGGGAGTTTTCTTTCCTCAAAGAAAAGATGTAAACATGGACTCTAAATTGGCAAAAACAGGTGCTGTTAAAACACACGGAATTGCTGAAAATAAAAAATTAAATAGCGGGAGAACAGACATCTTAATCAGTGAGACCCTTCCCATAATAGTTAGCGGGAGTGAGTTCCACCGAAGCAGTAAATCTTGTACTTTCAGCAGATGCGGGACAAAATTTAAATCATACAAGTCAGCGATTCGAGACAAGAAATAGACCTCCAGATATCTTTTTGGTTTAGAATTTAGACAGGACAAAATGTCAGAATGTAGCACATCAGGCTTGCATCCACACTGGATTATATCCGTTTTCTTTTTGTTGATTTTATACCCTCCTAGCAATTCATACTGCTCAAAAACGGCAAAGACTTTTGCTTGGGCCCCTTTATTGCCTTTGATTATAAGCATGATATCGTCCACATATAATTTTAGTTTCCCCATAGTAGGTAAAGGGGGGCGAATATCTGCATTCTTTCGAATAGCAATAGCCAAAGGTTCAATAAAAAAAGCAAATAAAACGGGGGACAATGGACAGTTGTTATATCCTTATGTTCCTATGTTTTCTATGTTATGTTTCCTGCTCTTGGTGCATGTTGCATCACAGCCTCAGTTGTTACCAAGGTGATTAGAATGCTAACTTCTTTGAAGCTCCAGGAGAGTCAGTTACTGCTGTGGGGTGATGATGGGAGCTGCTTTGTGAGGGTCCTTGGTGCTGTCTTCCTACATTGAAGAATAAACCTACTATTCTACTCTTCTACGGCTTGGACTACATTTATTAAGATGGAACATGAATTGGCGACGACTGGGATCAAGAAGCCAGCACCCTGAGAACTGATCTGAGAACCTATTTTACGCGTGTCTGCATTTGCTTTACCCTACCCTCAACTCAATTTTAAGGAACCCTCCAAAATTTTAAGCACTCTCTACTATTTTTTTTTTCTCGTAATTTTATTTTTATTTGATTCAGACCTCAACTGAGATCAACAAATACAGATATAAAATTATTATTGTAGAATTTAAAATGATTATAGAGGTAATACTTTTAAAGCACACTATAAAATGGAAAGTAATGATACTACTATTGCTGTGCCTTTTCTGCCTTTTGATATTTCTGGCAGCATCTACTACGTTTGAGCGGTGGCTCACTACTTTATACGTGGAGCACTCTTCATTTAAGCTTTATTCATTATTTTCAGGACTTTATTCATGGTAACTTTGTATTTATATTATTTATTTTTATTTCTACCTTTTGTGCTTGTTTATTGCTGACAAGACCTTCGCAAGCACCAACGGCTGGTTTTTCGAACCCTTCTCACCAACGGATTCTTCTTCGCAAGTGGTGTTCTTCAGAATTCCTGCCTTCGTATTGCTGTGCTGTGCGACCGTTTTCTTCTCCATCGTGTTGTCGGCGGCCCGCTCTGTGTGTTTTGTCCTCCGGATTCCCTTGCAAGTTGTTGGGTTATCAGAGGAGGTTCCCCGACTTTCTTTCACTTGTTTTCTGGCCATTTCACTATAGCGCGAGTGCGGCTGCTTGCAGGCTGTCTCCTCTTCCGCTTCATCAGCTGACTGCACAGTACGCACGCTTCAGCTTTCATCAGCATTTCTTAAAGGGGAAGTATTGCCTTTAACAACACAAGATTGCTCGTGCCTTTCTGAAACCTGCGCGGTGACGCGCACACCTTCATGGAAACTCACTAGCTTTCCAACTCAAGCTAGCTTTTCTTCACTTCAGGATCCTGTTGGTTTGTGGAATTTGCGCGGTGATGCGCACACCTTATCAGAAGTTTTAGCTCATTTTTTTACTTCGTTTCTCATTGTGCTTCATTTGGAAATTTTCAGGAGATTTTATTTTCAACATTTTGGTGAGTACTTTATGCGCGGTGATGCGCACACCTTTATTCTTTATCATTTTTATGCTTGTTGCTTATTTACTTCAACATATTGACATTATTCAAGCGCAGTGACACGCACACCTTTTCACCTTATATCTACAGCATAATTTCTCCTATTTATTATACTCATTTATTGGCATTATATTTATTCTGTTCATTATATGTTTACATAGTTTAATATGGCGCTTCAAACTGCAATTCTCCGATCTCCATTTTTGTCAGAACCTGGTACTCCTAAAGTTAAATGGGTCCAATGGTATAAATCATTTAACAGTTATTTATTAGCTATAGATGGTGTAAAACTTTCTGCTGTTAGGAAGAATGCCATGCTTTATAACTGTTTAGGTTCTGAAGGTCAGAGAATTTTTGATCATCAACCACCTATACTTCGTCCTCCTTCTGCTGATTGGGATGAGTTTGTGGAGGCGATAGCCAGGTTGGAAAAACATTTTAAAGATGAGCCTAGTGTCATTGTTGAGAGGCACAGATTCCTTACTCATAAACAATATGAACATGAGAATATTGATACCTTTTTAGCTGAGTTAAGAGCACTTGCATCTACATGTGAATTTGTGGGTCCAATTGAACACTATCTAAGAGATCAGATTGTTGTAAACTGTTATGATTCTAAAGTTCAGGAAAGAATTTTATGTTGCAGGAATCCTTCTTTAGCGGAAACATTAGAAATAGCCAGAGGCATTGAACGTTCCATTACTGCTGCTAAAGAATTAAGCAAGGCTAAGGGTGTTAATTCTGAAGTAGTTAACAAAATTACTCAAAAGCCAATTTCTAATTCTGGATCCAATCCTAATGTTAGTAAATCCAATACTTACAAACCAGATTTTAAAAAAACAGATAGAAACACTTATTGTTTCAGATGTGGCTCAAAGTCCCATTTGGCTAATTCTCCATTGTGTCCTGCGCTTGGTAAACCCTGCACCAATTGTAAGAAAATTGGTCATTTTGCCAAGGCGTGTAGAAATCCTAACAAAGTTATGGGTTTAAACACACAAGATTTCCAGGTTGCTTCTAATACACACTTTGAGGACATTCAAAGTAAGAAAATTCTTTTGTCTGTTGATATGGTGAATATTGATTCTAATTCTGTTGATAACGTAAAGGATCCTATTTGTAATGTTAAAATTGGAGATGTTGATACTAGAGTCACGGTTGATTCTGGCTCCCCTATTACCATCATTTCTGATGTATTTTTCTTAAAAGAATGTAGTGCCATAGAATTGGCTCCACCTGACATTCGTACTGTTGCTTTTGGGGGTCAGGAGATAGACATGATGGGTTATTTTTCTGAAACAGTGCAATTTAAAGATAGATCTATTCACACTAAGATTTACATAGCTAAGAGAGGTTACAACCTCTTAGGTTGGAGGGACCAGGGTAAACTTGCCATGATTTTGAGACCTGGCACTGAACACCCTATTTCCCTTGTTAATCCGATGCATAATAATGTTTCTTCCTTAGACTCAGTTCTTAAGAAACATCAGCTAGTATTTAATGATAAATTGGGAGTGGTAAAAGGTTATGAGCATAAAATTATCCTCAAGCCAGATGCCATCCCTGTTGTTCACAAGGTAAGACATGTTCCTTTGAGTGTTAGAGGAAAGTTGAAAGAACATATTCAAAAATTATGCTCTGATGGTGTTATTGAGCCCGTAGACTCCTCTCTATGGGTTTCTCCCATTGTGATGGCTTTAAAAAAAAATTCTGATGAGCTCATATTATGCATCGACTTGAGGTCTCTTAATAAAAACATCCAAGTTGATTGTTTCCCTTTGCCAAGGATTCAGGACATGTTGGCTCAACTTTCTGGCACTAAGATATTTTCCACCATCGACTTGAGAGCTGCTTATCACCAGATTGAACTTAACAAAGACTCTCGTGACCTTACTACTTTCAACACTCCTTTTGGAGCTTTTCGGTTTCTTAGAATACCATTTGGCCTTGCCTCGGCGGCATCTGTATTTCAGAAACTCATGTTTCAGCTACTTGGGGATGAGAAAGATGTTCTTACCTATCAGGACGACATTTTAATCTCTTCAAACTCTGTCAAGGTTCACTTACTTAAACTTGATTGGGTCCTGAGTATTCTGGAAGACCATGGCATGACAGTCAAAAAACAGAAATGTAAGTTTTTAATGGAGGAAGTTGAGTATTTGGGGCATGTCATCTCTTCCACAGGTTTCAGACCCAAGAAAGACCTTATGAAGGCTATCAATGATTGTGCTCAACCGACAGATAAGGATCAGCTGAGGTCTTTTTTAGGCCTCAGCGAATACTACTCTCATTTTGTCCACAATTTTGCTTTGGTAAGTGAACCTCTAAGAAGACTCATTAGGAGTAACGTCAAATTTAACTGGCAAGAAGAACAGATGGAGGCTTTCAAAAATCTAAAAAGTTTAATTGTTAATGCGCCTGCTCTTCAACCGTTTAATGATAATGCCATGTCTATTGTTACTGTTGATGCTAGCAATTTAGGTCTTGGTGCCATTTTAAGTCAAATGATAGATGGTATTGACCATACTGTAGCTTTTGCTTCCCGCAGACTTTCAATTGCTGAAAAGAACTATAGCACAATTGAAAAGGAGGCACTTGCCTGCTTCTGGGGTGTTCATCATTTTGCTACCTTTTTATGGGGGAGAGAATTTCTGTTGGTCTCTGACCACAAACCTCTGGTTTTCATGTGGAATGACAAAGGTTTAAGCAATGCCAGTCCCAGATTGATTCGTTTGTTTTCAAAACTGTATGAGTTCAATTTTACCATGAGACATATTCCTGGAGGGAAGAATTTTAGGGCTGATTTTCTTTCCAGGTGCCCCTCTAATTCGAGTGAGGATGTGCCTATTCCTGAGGAGATGGAATGTGTGATTGGATTTGTGGATGGTTTCGCTTTGACTAAAGACGTTATCTCGTTCCAAGATTGGGAACGCATATCCGTCTCTGATAAATCTCAAGCTATTCTCAAGAAGTTCATCTCTGTTGGCTGGCCTAGGGAAGCTCAAGTAGAAGAAGAATTTAAACCTTTTTTCAAAATTAAAGATGAATTAAGTGTAGAAGGAATTTTTCTCATGAGAGGCTCTATGTTAATTCCTCCCGCTCAGTTGAGAAGCAAGCTCATTGCTTTGGCTCACAAGGGACATGTGGGCATTACTGGTACTAAAAAGAGACTACGTTTATACTATTGGTGGCCTGGCTTGGACAGTCTTGTAGAGACCATGTTGAGCAATTGCGAAGAGTGTGGTCACGCTGAGAAGTCTCTTCGCACTTTCAATTCGCCTTAGTGTCCTGTTGCTTTTCCTCAAAAACCTTGGGAGAAATTAGGTGTAGATTTTGTTGGTCCTATTGGTGTTTTGAATGGTAGTTTCAGGTATATTTTATCAGTTGTGGATTACTTTTCCAAATGGGTCTCTGTAAAGTTCATGAGAGAACCTAACACTGATAGTGTTATCGCATTTTTCAAGCACTTATTTCATTCTGAGGGCATTCCCACCTTTTGTGATCTCTGACAATGGTATTCAATTTGTTTCAAATAACATGAGGAATTTTTTCTTCAAGTTTGGGATTAAACACCTCACCACTGCTCTTTACAGTCCTCAAGGCAACGGTCTAGTTGAGAGGGTCAACCGTGTCTTGAAAGACACTATTCAATTAGCGATTTCTTCTGGTTTACATGTCCAAGATGCTGTTGATGAAAGAATTTGGTCTTACAACAATACCCCTCATTCTACTACTGGAGTTTCTCCGTTTGTCCTATTGAGGGGTAGACATTCTTTTAATGAACTTGCTCCAGAGTGGGTTATTTCTAATTCTGTTGTGGATGGAAAAATTCCCAACAGTGATCAAATTAGGTGTCGTGTGGAATTGAGTCAAGCTAAATCTAAAGTTAGATATGATGATTATAAAAAAGTCAAGTCGGAGGACTTTCTGGTGGGTGAGTCTGTTCATATTAGGAGGCCTTTCAAGAAGGGTGGTTCTAAGTTCTATCCTGAAATCAAAATTGTTCAAGTGAAAAAACATGCTGTGCAAGTTGTTGGTGGGAAGTGGTGGAGCAAAAGGAGGGTGGCCAAAACACATAATTCTGCTGTATGTATTTCTGATGTTTGTCCTGCTTTCAATAATTCTGATATCTGTCATGATTCATTTTCCTCTGATTTTGGGGTTGCCACTGGACATGATTTTTATGACTTGAGTTTATCTAATGAAACTTGTACTTCTGATTATACTGGGGTGCATTTGTCCTTCACTAAAGAAGTTGATGTTCAAAAATGTGTTGCGGTACCTGTTTCTGTCAACGATTCTTTTTCTGTTCCAGAAAATTCTTCTAATGTATTAGATTCTGGTGGGTTTTCCTCTTTCTTTGAGGGTAATCCTTGCTTGCCCAATGTATCTTCTTTTGTCAACAGCACTTACCAAAGTACATCTTCTGATTCTTTGGTCTCTATGCGAGGGAGAGTCAGACGTCTGCCTAAATATCTTAAAGATTTTGTTATTTGATTTTTGCTTTTGTTTTTGGTTTGTTTGAAGGGGGAAGGTGTGTTATATCCTTAAGTTCCTATGTTTTCTATGTTATGTTTCCTGCTCTTAGTGCATGTTGCATCACAGCCTCAGTTGTTACCAAGGTGATTAGAATGCTAGCTTCTTTGAAGCTCCAGGAGAGTCAGTTACTGCTGTGGGCTGATGATGGGAGCTGCTTTGTGCTACATTGAAGAATAAACCTACTATTCTACTCTTCTACGGCTTGGACTACATTTATTAAGATGGAACAACAGTCTTGTCTGGTCCCTCGTTTTACACTGATTTGTCCTGCCTCAGAGGCATTAACAATAATATTGGCTTCTGCGTTAAGATATATTCTCTGAATCAACCCCGTGATCTTAGGAGGTATACCAAAACTAGAGAGGATATGGAATAAAGTCTCCCAGACCACGAGGTCAAACGCCTTCTCGACGTCTAACAGAAGAACCAAGGCTGGAATTTTCTTGGTCTCGAAATAATCCAATGCTTCTGCTAGATAATGCGTGTTAGTCCCAAGCTGTCTCCCTGCTATAAACCCATTTTTGTCGGAATGTATCAAATTCGGGGCTATAGCATTGAATCTATTGGCTAAAAGTTTGGTGATGATCTTATAGTCAGAGTTTAAAAGTGTGATTGGGTGATATGAATTGGGGTCTTCGCAGTCTTTTCCCTTTTTTAAAAAACTGCCTACATTCCCTTTTTGGAATGACGGCGGAATCGGGCCTCCCTCTAAGATTGAATTAGCAACCAGCAAAAAATATTCTAAAATGACATCTGAAAATGTTTTAAAAAACTCGGCCAGGAGACCGTCCGGTCCACAGGCTTTGCCATTCAGGAGATTTTTTATAATATCCCGAGCTCTTCTCTGGAGAAAGGGCGCATCATTCTACTTTTATCGCCCTCAGAAAGTACCAAAATTTCCTGTTCCTGGAGAAACTTGTCAAGGCATGCCTTATCAATAGGTTGTTGTTGACCATAAATATTTTTATAATGTTGAAGCATTATGTCCCCTATAACCGCTAGATTTTCACTTCGGGCACTGGTTACAGGACATCTCAAAGTACTAATCCGGTTACTTGAGGCCTTCTCCCGGGCCTGCCATGCAAGGAACCTCCCGGTGAAATTGCCCTCTTCATATACCTTTTGCCTATGGTTGCTATTAAATATTTTACATTCTACATAATAAGCTTAGGCAAGATCCCGTTTGGCCTGATCGAGTTTTCGTTGATTGGGGGTCGAGGGGTTACTCAGAAAAATATCACAGCACCTCTGCGCCCCCTGTTCCAGATTTCACTTTTTTTCCTTCTTTTTTCTAGAACCTTCAGCATCCTTTCCAATAGCTAGGCCCCGAATATAAGCCTTCAGAGCATCCCAGACAATGTGGGGAGGAGCTGTCCTGTCATTTCTGGCGAGAAACTCCTTTATATCTGTTTTACAGAGTAATACCCAATTTTCTTCCGAAAGATATTGCCTATTTAAAGTCCATCTCCTAGAATGAGCCGAGATTTTACCTAACTCAAGCTCTAAAATGAGCATTGCATGATCTGAAAATCCATTTGGAAGGATTTTCTGCTGACTAAAAATAAAGGTCTTAGATATAAGAAAGAAATTGATGCGTGAGGAGGTGCGGAATCTGCCCGAAAAGCAGGTATATGCAATCTTAGTCGTGAATACTGCCCTCCAGGGGTCGATTATATCCAGAGTTTCCCTATAATTTTGAATAATTCTACAGGTTGTGGGTTTTAATTGTTTTTTTAGAAATGGCTGCGAAATCAATTTTGGATTCGCCAGAAAATTAAAATCACTTCCCCGGGAGTTTGTATTAGGGATTGGAAAATCTCTTCATATGGTGCCGGATTATCATCTACTGGGGCATAAATGCTAGCAAAGGTTAAAATTCTATTCCCCAAATTACAGGTCACCCAACACCACCTTCCTCTCTGATCACTTACAAAATTAACTACCTTAGCTTGAAGTTTTTTGCCCAAGAAAATCGCTGTGCCGCGATGTGATGCGGAAGAGGAGGAGAAGCCCCGATATTCTGCCCAGGACCTAAACATTGAAAAATCTGCTAGCTTCCCCTCTGCCATATGAGATTCTTGGATTAAAATAACAGCCGGATTTTCCGACTTAATCCATGATTCAATGGCCCGCATTTTCTTTTTACTACTGAGTCCGTTTACATTAAAAGAGACCACCTTAAGGATTTCCTTTTTATCCATTAACATACTGCATGGAATGATCTGACATTTCTCCCCCACTCGCCCTACCAAAATATAGATTTATAGGTAAAATTTGGATGAATCTAGAATTTACAAATGGATCTATTTTTTCCCTCTTGCTGCCCAATCCACCCCATGAATCTCCTCCCCGAAAAGCCATGGTGAGCAGTGCACCTTCCCTGCTCACACCTGACAGGCTTACCCAACACCCCAAAACTTGTGCCAGGAGCTGCCGGCCTACATACCCCACCCCCCTCAACCAGAACGTGAAAGATAAAAAAAAGGAATAAGACTCAAAATAGGAAAATAGAAAAATAGAAAACCAGACTCAAGAAGGAAGAAAAGCAGAGAAAAGGGCAAATGCACAACTTAATTATAACAGCAACTATAGAGGCCTTAAGCTAAGAAATCTAGGACTTGCTTGAAGAGATTTGTTGCAGTAGTTCCTGTGCTTCGGGAATATTACAAAAAACATGAAATCTACCTTTAACGAGCACTTTTAGTTTGCTTTGTTGTGCAATCATTGCCTGTGCCCCCTGTTCTTGAAATAAGTGCAACATTTTAATGAACTCTTTCCGCTTTTTAGCTGCGGAGGCAGACATGTCAGAGATACAACATAATGGGACGTCCAAGGAGGTGAACTGTCGCTGCTTTATGGCCTTAGATCAGAGTTCTTCAATCTGTGGGACACCATCTCAGGGGGGGCGCGCACTGCACTGTAAAATCCTACCTTTGTTTATCTTGTACTGTGCTACGATCGCAAGTCGTCACCCATTTCAAATGGGGATTTTTGATAGGAGACCTCCGGAGCAGCAGCAGCTAATCAGCAGGTAGGAACGTCACCACTGACGTTCCACCAATGATGGGACAGCAGCAGAGATTGCAGGAAGTGCCGCGAAATTTGCGTGCATAAAGTTCCTGCATTCCACTGCTTGCTGCCTTTTCTTCTTTGTTTCCTGTATTTTACCGTCGCCTGGCTGTGAAGGACTTTGCTGAAATGAAATCTACAGCAGGTAAGAGGGCTTTTTCGAAGGGGGTGGGGGCGGGTTGGGGAGGAATTGGCCTGGGGTTCAGCAGTAACGGAGGGTTGGAGGGAGGGGGAGGGAAATCGATGGGGCACGACGTGCTCATGCTTTTTTAATTTCCCAAGCTAACCGTCCTGGAGCAGTCTAATCATCTTCCAGATCTTATTACTTAGACTAGCAAAGTGACATAGTAAAACTTCAAAACACGGGGGCACAACCAAAACAATGACGGCACTGAATGTACACCCATAAGTAATTTTAAACACCAGATATGTGTAACTGATAATACAGTCCGGTATATTGTCTTTGCATAGTAATCTGCAATGAGACATGAGCTTTAGAGATCTTTTTTTCTGGAGAACATATAAAAACAGCAACAACTTATCACTGGCTGAGCACAGCAGAACAATTTGTCGACAGCATGCAGGAAAATGTTTACAAATCCATAATAAAAGACAATTGCAGGAGGTGCCTCTGTCGTTCTCTAAGCACAGCAAACCTTGATTCCGATAAAACTACCAAAGTCACAGAAGAAGAAATAACCTTCCAGAACAGAACCCTTGCTCAAACTGCCCTAACAATCTCTTTTCCAATGAGCTGGTTAATTCCTACAGTTGAAATGCTTTAGCTGCCGTGGGAGGCAAGGAGTCTCCTCTGCTTAAAGCAAAAGCGAACAGACAGTCCACTGTGGACTATCTGTTCCTTCGCGTTCAGTTTCATAGCAGAGGAGACTCCTTGCCTCCCACTGCAGCTGAATCATTTCAGCCTTAGGAATTTAACCCCCTCCTCTGCCCAGAAAAGAGACCACATTTCTTTTAAAATTACACAGGCAGGCACACAACGTCCACAGGGCTAAAATGGCTTCAAGTTGCCAAAAGAAAATGCCAGCCATGTGTGGGTTAAAGAGCCTGCAAATTGCTTGTCTTGACACTAAATACAGGTTATAAATAAAGAAGTATGTATTCATTTGTAATGTGACTTTTCTGTCTTTGCTCCCTTTAATTATCAGTCACGGATCATTCAGGCAGCCCTAGAACAAAATTAAAAGTGCTTTCAATTTATATTTGCTGTTCAAAGTACGCACAGATAAGTACTGAAAATACAGCTTTAGGTGACTGCTTATTTGTGTACCGTCTGGGACATCAAAATAATGAGCTGGCAACCCTAATCATAAAACTGGAAGTTTGTTGCAAGATCAGCACATTATTTATTTCCTCCACCCTCAATCCCTGGTTAATGCCATAATAGGAATAGTTTAACATATCTGAAACCCTACGCCGCTGTCAATAACATGCTGAGTTACCTCAAGTGTCTGGGAATGCACCCCGCATTCAGACAACTCTCTCCTCATTCTCGCCCTTCAGTTTCATGCTCACCCTGCACTCACAGTGATCACAATTCACTCGCACTGATCAACATGCACTCACAGCATTCACCACCTCGACCTGCACTCACAGTGATCACTCTGCACTCAAAATGCACTTGCGCTGTTCGCCCTGTACCTCACCCTGCAGTCACACGAGCACACTACTCAACCTGCACTCATGTGACACTTCACTCGCCTGTCCCCCTCACTGCTCAATCCGCAATCTCACTCAAATAAGCCCATCACTAACCATACATTCATTTGTCCCACTCTGCACCTACATCCGCACCCAAATTCATATGCTCACCTCACTCACCCTGCAGTCAATCCTCTCACCTCACTCTCACACTGATGCATCGCTCACTGTGCACTCACATGGGCACTCCTGCCACCCACACAGCGCAGAGGGATAATGTGCCTGCTACAAAGAGTGTGTACCATGCAGATCAAAGAACTGAGTGTGAGTAAACTATGAGTAGTGCTATAAAAAAATGAAATGTTTGTCAGAAAGGTGCTATAGAGAATGAGGTGCACTGTTGGTGAGTGGTAGTGAGGGAATTCATGGAGAAGGAGGAAATGGGGGAGGGGGTGCCAAAAATACTATTGCACTGTGTACGACCAGTGCTATGGACAGCCCTGGCTGGGAGTGTTAGCCCCGCCCCCTCCGAAGTTCGGGTCTTGTTGCGCCCCTGTACACAAGTATGGGCATGTCGTGCCCCATCAAGTTTTTGTCCTAAAGTACAAAAGTACACATTTACATGCACTGCAATCCAGCCTTTCAGGGGGGCCCTTGATAGAGACAGCTCTGTTTTTGCCCTGATGGCCTGGAATAATTCCTAAACAGATTCTTGTGAATACCGTTTTTTTCCATTTCTTTTGAATGTGATTGATGTGGGAGAGTCTATTACTATTTGCAGAGAAATGTGTTTGTTTCATGCAACAACCATAAAAAAGTTTTTTTAGATCAAAACGGGCCCTCTCATATGAGAAATTGGAGGATTTCACAGATATTATTCACTGTAAAATTAGTGGATGTGGAGCACAGCCTGAGTATGGCAGTAGCAAAAATCCATCCACAGATTGACTGTCTCTGTGGCGAAAAATAGGCACACCTGTCACATTAATGTTGGTGGTGTTATTATCAATCTATGTCTTGTGTAAAATAAAGCATCCTAGTAAAAACAATTTGCGCACATTTTATCTTGGAAAATTGTTTTTGAGCTGTGTAAAAAGCCTCTGTCATTTAACCACACCCACTCACAAACCTGCAGTTTACTAAACACTCTTATTGTGTTGAACATTATTTTCCGGATATGGCCCGGGATATGCGGGTGGCGGTCGATTATGTAGTGTGCCAGATTCCAGAAATTTCTGTCAGGTGGCGGGGGGGCCCGACATCTAAAAAAATTCAGCTGGGGGGGCTCAACCTACAAAAGTTTGAAGACCTCTGCCTTAGATAGAATTTGTTCCTTGACCCTGTAATCCCCAAAGTTAACAAGGATTGTCCGCGGGAATTTAGCGTTAGGGGAGATATGCACGGGCACCCAGTGGCCCTCATAATAGTCAGATCTCCATTAAATTACGGGAGGACATTTTTTTAAATGAACGAATCGACCCATTGTAATGTCTGCTGCCCCTCGAGGCCCTCTGGAATACCTACAATACGAAGATTAGAGCGCCTCGAGTGAGTCTCAAATTCCTCCAGTTTGAACTAAATTGCACATTTTTGGCTCTGATAAGCAGCGACCTTGTCGTTCATAATAGCAACCTGGTCCTCCAACTGTGAGATTCTTGTCTCTGCCTCATGAAGTCGCGCTGGAACCCGAGCCATGTTCTCTTCGATTTTAGAGAGGCGGGCATGGATGGCAGCGATTTCCATGGATTGAGAGGTTTTGAGCTCTCTAATCTCATCCAGGATTAAGTTGAGCAGTCTCTTAGCATCCCATTGCAGAGAAAATGATCTATCATCCTGAGAAGAATTTTCCTGATTTGATTCAATCCCAGCTTTAGACTGCGCTGCAGATGCTACAGCAGATGCTACGGAAGATACGGTATTATCAGGAACTGCCTGCCCATCGCCTTCAAAAGCGTATAGATCTGATAAACTCCGTCCAGGGGATGATTGTACTTGAGTTTGTAAAAAAACACGGCTGCCACTGCAAAGAGACGCCCCCTTAATGGAGTCCACAGGTTGTTCAGCAGTTTGTGGAGCACTCTCCGCACCCTCTATGCCCAATGTTAGCCCAGATTCAGCTTTAGAAAATAGAGGGTATTTTTTAAGTTTCTTGGATTTCCCAGTCACTGCGTCGCCCCCTGGAGTCATTGTGTCTGGATCCTCCAAGCCTTGCGCAGTTAAGGGACTGGCCTCAGGAGAGACACCAGGGACGGGGTTGATACTCGTGTCCAGATCAGCGGAGGCCCCCCCCCGGGTAGTATTTCTGGGAGAGCTCTGCAGTGACCATCCCCGAGATTTCTGAGGGCAGTCCCAGATCTTTCCCCAGAGTTGCTGCGCGATTGACCAGCGTGCTTTTTAACCCTCTGAGCCAGCACTGGGGAATCAAGATGGGATGCGGCTGTATTTCTGGAGAAATTTGCATATTGAGAGTCCTGGAAGTTTTCTACTACTTTCTCGTGATGAATTACCTGTAAATACCAGGAAAGGAGAAAGAAGGCTTTAGTGCATAGAACTCCCCCAGCGACCCTCTAACAAGTAGCACAAAAGCCCCATGCACAACAGGCAGCAGAGCACATGCACTTACCCCTTGGAGAGAAACCTGGTGGTTCCCAATGGCGCAGTGGAAGTGAATCTCCGAGGTGGCAAACCTGCTTGAATGTTGGGAGGTAATGCTGCTTGATCCAAAAGATTTTTTTTTCCTTTTTACAAATGCGTCCTTAATGTTCTTTGTATCCTCTGTATTGTCCCAGCGCAGCCCAGCAGGGATCAGGAAAAAACCAGGAGCTTGATTGGTGTTAAGGCTCCCACCAGCCTGGATTTTCAAAACCGCATATAGAAGTTAAAAAGGCTTTTCATCCTGTTTCTCTGTGACTGGCCTGCCATTTAATTTTTGCCTTCATGCAGCCGCTTCCTCCCGCTTCTTGCCGCCCAGGAGAGGAAATTGCCCCCACTGCGATGTTCAGTTGTGGCGAGCCCCAAAGCCTCTCTGTCTCCATTTCCCGCTCTGGAAAACGACTGAGGCCATTCTGCGCTGAAAGTGGAGGGGGGGGGGTGTGGCTTACGGCGCGCTCAGCGGTCCCTCTCTCACTTTGTCACTGGATTCAAGCTAGCCTGGCTGATGAGGGGTGTTACCCCGAAACCGGTCCCAGGATGCTTGTTTTTGGTCCAGAGAAGACCTGGCTTGGCAGTTCGGGCTGGACTATTCCCATGAGGAATAGGGTCAAGACTGATTTGCATATGGCTGGGTCTGAACTGGGGTGGCGAAGTGAGCTAAAGAACGATGATGGATTCAACCCAGATCTGTGACTGGGGGTGAGTGTCTGAAAAGTTTCAGCGCTCCATCCATCGTCTGCTTGTGTTAGCTTTGTTCGCCCTAAGTTGGCAGGGTATGCCCAGACGTGGGACCCTTGCTCACTTTTCCACTGGATTCAAGCTAGCCTGGCTGATGAGGGGCGTTACCCTGACCAGTCCCAAGATGCTTGTTTCATGTTCAGGGAAGACCTGGCTTGGCAGTTCGGGCTGGACTATTCCCATGAGGAATAGGGTCAAGACTGATTTGCATATGGCTGTGTCTGAACTGGGGTGGTGAAGTGAGCTAAAGAACGATGATGGATTCAACCCAGATCTGTGACTGGGGTTGAGTGTCTGAAAAGTTTCAGCGCTCCGTCCATCGTCTCCTTGTGTTTGCTTTGTTCGCCCTAAGTTGGCAGGGTATGCCCAGACGTGGGACCCTTGCTCACCTTTCCACTGGATTCAAGCTAGCCTGGCTGATGAGGGGTGTTACCCTGAAACCGTCCCAGGATGCTTGTTTCCAGGTCCAGAGAAAACCTGTCTTCGTAGTTCGGGCTGGACTATTCCCATGAGGAATAGGGTCAAGACTGATTTGTATATGGCTCGGTCTGAACTGGGGTGGTGAAATGAGCTAAAGAACGATGATG
This sequence comes from Calotriton arnoldi, assembly GCA_963921515.1. Lineage (NCBI taxonomy): Eukaryota > Metazoa > Chordata > Amphibia > Caudata > Salamandridae > Calotriton > Calotriton arnoldi. The sequence goes on along the minus strand of CAWUFW010000967.1, from coordinate 216,255 downwards.
GTTTCAACCCAGATCTGTGACTGGGGCTGAGTGTCTGAAACGTTTCAGCGCTCCGTCCATCGCCTCCTTGTGTTTGCTATGTCCATGCATTAAACAATATTGGGAGTACCATCCATCAGGTCAGAAAACGTGCGTTGGAACATATGTGGGCCGTCGATCACAATGATGCCCACTACCCAGTTGCTCATCACTTCAATGAGAAGCATGACAGAAGAAGTGAGGTATTAAGGTTTTATGCCTTTGACAGGATGCTGCCAAACAAGAGAGGTGGCAACGTGAACTGTTACTGAGACGATTGGACTCAAGGTATATTATTGAGTTCGAGACTAGGATTCCTAGGATTCTGATTATGAAAGAGGAGTCCTGTGTACATTTAGGTTAAATACTTGAGTACCTGCAACCAAATGCATTGTATGTTTTGTGAATTTAGGACTGATTCATGTTTTCTTATTCTTATTATTTTTTGTTTTCTATGCATTTTATCCCTTATTTACAATTTTGTTTTACTGTTCATTTCCAGACCGGTGATTCTATTTGTATGTGGTCACATGCGCCTAATCATTGATGCGTGACACTGTTATTTTGTTGTGTGTGCTGCTACTGTGTGACCTCTTGAGCCTTAATGTTTTTTTAATTTTGACATCGCCAGGTATTGTTTTGCTGTGAGAATGTGATATGTGTTGCTGGAAACACATTGACCGTATTATAAGACTTTAATGAGTACACATATTCCGTCTCATTAGTTAAATGTACTACAATTTTTTGTTTTTTCAAATGACTACCCGCCCCTCTGGGGTTATATTATGACTCATGTTTGCAGCTCTGCTTATTCAGATATGTGGGTCTGCGCTCATAAATGCATCAATGATTAATTGTATTGAGCTTATCTGATTATTGATTTCTTAGATCGTACATGATGGCGCGTGCTTTTGTGGTGCTTTTCCTGCGTGAAAGCACCTTTGTTGATGTCAATAAAGTTGCACTGTTTGTCTGCACTTTGAACATAGTGGCGTCACCCGTGACAAGGCTGTGTGCTAAAACACGTTGGGTGTTTGCTCATTTTACTGCTACCGAGCTTATACTATAATTAATGGAAATTCACCTGCAGAATACGCGTGGCTTCCTAGTGGAATAATTTTGAATGCTGCCCTCTGCCTGTATACAGGTTCCTTACACACGTCCCATGTACCACCATCGATAGGGCTACGAGGAGGATGTTTTCTGAGGTTTTGCGCGTGTGTCTGTGTGTAAATCAGGCAAAACATTTAATGAAAAAAAATACGATACAGGCTGTTCTTGAAAATGAAAACAAATGTGATTTTTTCAACATTTTTCAATGTCTCATTCAAGTATATATGAGTATATCACTGAATTTAGTGACAATTATTAGTAGTAATATTTTTTAAACAAGAAACATTCAAGAAAACTAACCCTGGGCGGAGTTTGTGTAGTCGCACTACGCGGAGTTCCGCAAAGTCGCAAAAAAACTCCACGAGCTATGCGAAATTCCGCGAGCGCGCGGAGTTGCTTGTTGTGCCCGTTCGCGATGCGTTTTTCCTGTTCGAGAATGCGTATTGCGTGTTCGGGGATGCTTTTTGCATGCTCGGGGCGATATATCACGCGAACTTCACCACGCGGTCGCCAATGGCGCGGCCATCTTGTTTTTCACTTTTTGCTATGGTTCTGGGCCTGTTTTTCTATCCTCCCTATATCTTTTAAATCCTTTGTTTCTAAAAACTTTTTTTTGATCTTTTTTATTTATTATCTATCCCTCTCTATTCCTGATTGTATATTTTGCGTTTTTTCCTACTTTTTGTGTGTTTTTAGTGCGTTTTTCACTCTTTTTCTATTACTTGCTTTTTTCATTTCTTTTACTTACTTTCTTACTTCCTACCTTTTCTTTTCCGCCCCCGCCTACCCAGAACCATGGCAAAGAGCAAGGGCCAGGGGAAGAGGAGGGCTCGGAGTGAGAGCCTTGACCGCCTTCCTTGCGGAAGGCGGCGCCCACAAGGGCTGCTGCCACGGGCCTTATTCGCAGAGGCGGAGGTGGCCGCACTGATTTTTTTTATCCAGTGCCACCCCCCCCTTAACCCTTGCAGCAGGCGGCAGGCCTTGGTCCGGGTATGGGCTCTGGGAGCGTCACCGGCGGTGGGCAAGGGTGCGCCAGGCAGTGTTTCGCTGCTCTGGGGTCCGGCGCACCCATAGCCAATTAACGCACCGGTGGTCCAATATCCTGGACCGGGAGCAGGACCTGCTGTACCTGCTAGGTGTTGAGGTCCCAGGACTTGGTAAGTAGCTATTTATATTACTATTTTGTGTTCTTCTGTTCTGTGTTATTGCGAATATAATTTTTTTCGCAAATAGCTAACATGCTGCTGCTGCTTACATGCAGGTAACCTATGTTTAAAAATCTTATATTATGTGATTGTTACTTCCAGACAGGTGCTCGGCGCTACTAACTAATCGTACTTGTTTGCAACTTTGCGCTCACTTGGGCTGGTTATGTAAGAGAGGTTAGAGAATTTAAGTTAGGTAGGTAATCCCGATAGGAAAGACTCCAGTCCTTTCCTTTGTCCTGTCTCCTGTCACTAAGATAGTGGTAGTAGTTAGTTAGTTAGTATTATTTGGTAATTTAGCGGCCTGCGTGACGCGTCCTCTCACATGACTTCAGTCCTAGTAGAACCTTTTGTAGTTCTTATAGTGAGTGAATATAGCAACCAACCAATTTGGTGTATGCAATATGCTTGCGTCCAGGCATCTATGCATTAAGAAGAATAAATGCAGACTTAGTAATTGGCCCGTCAAAGGGGGTTGTTGTAGTTGAGACTGAGAGATGATTGGGAATGAGATCGGAACTTAGAGAAGCAAATATAATTTTTTTGCAGTTCATTCCAAAGTCTGGAATAGGCGGGCTAGGTATGTTTAGGATTCAGGAATCGGAATTGAACTGTGGAATAATAATGATCGGATGGTACTCGACTGCGATACATACTAGTCAACTACTACTAGTCGAATAAGTCGATCTGATTGATTTAGGATAGGTCAATGTTATTGCAATTGCTGTTTCCTGTCTAAAAGTATTTTTAGAGCAATTATATTTATTTATTTAACACAAATAATTTTTTGTCTCTTTACATGATCAGCATCCAGGGGCAAGAAGAAGACTGGGGCAGCTGGCAGTGCGGCGGGTGCGGGAGCTGGAGGGGCCTCCCAGGAGTAGCAGGAAGCGGCCTCAGGCGCAGATGGCTCTGCTGCTGGCCCCAGTAAGTCCTCCTGGTGTTGTTATATATTAATATTTCCCTAACCTTTACCGCTCTATTATTTCCATTTCCTAATTTTAATTTTTCCAAAATCCTCTTCAATCCATCTGTTTCTAAATTCTTGTTTTTGCTCCATTACCTACTACTAAGTACTAGTACTACTACTAACATTGTTTCTTCTAGTGTCTGTTTTTTTTTTACATTAAATTAAACTGCATCTGACTAACCTCTGCTGACTCTGTATTAGCTATTAGTCTGTCTGTAGCTTGCTTTCTTCTGGGTTTCACTCAGCTTTCCCTCTCCCCTTATATGTGGCTTGCCTAGTAGTGGTACTGTAAGACTCAGAGAACCCATTGGTCCTAGGGTACTACTAGTACTAGTACTAGTACTAGTAAGGACTCCTTACTAATACTAGTAGCACTATTGTGCTGTGCAGATTGCATGCCCAAGTAAGGTATTATCCGCAGGTTTGTGAATTGTGAGATGAGAAGGCTTTAGTTTCTTTTACTGTCTCATCATGCTCAATCAGTAATGGTGGTCACTCACGTTGGACAGGACACCACAAAGTGGTGTATTTTACTTTTTCTAATCCAGGCCTAGTACTTTTTTTAGTAGCAGCAATTGAATGGTGAACACTGAACAACTGTTATCGTGCACCATGGCTGGAAGGAAGTATGAGGAGTAGGAGGACGGCACCATTATTTATTTTCCAACTAAGAGAGACCTCATGTCCGCCCAGTTGGCCAGTCTTTCTTCTTTTCAAAAAATGAGATGCACCAATAGCTCTTGAGTCCAGTCCTTTGGGTTGTCCTCTTCTTGAGAGGCTTTTCAAAAATTGCCACCAACAAAATGCCCAACCGGTTATTATTTAGTTATTTTTGATAGGACATACTGTCAACTGTACTCTAGTATCCGAATTGTAGATAGTGGTGATGTATATGTATTATTAATTATGTACTTTCAATCTTGCTAATGAAAAAAATAAATAGGGGAGGCGTATATGGCATCTAAAAAAAATTGATTTTTTTTCCAGTCGTACCGACCACAAGTGCCGGGGCCAGCGGTGAGGGCCATGCCACTCTGGAGGGAGCGGATGTGGCAGCCACAGGGGGTGAGCCAGCAGCAGCAGCGGGTGGTGGTAAGTCATATTCCTTACTTATTGAGAATGATGAATGCACTCGCTGCAAGGGTGTACACTCAGTGCTAGTACACTGTACTTCTGCTGAGGCTAAGTTGTTGTGAACACTGAACAGTTGAAGAAGACACCCTTTACTTAAACATTAGCATTAGCGGCGGGGGTTGAGTAACTAATGCCATATTCTATCTTCAACTCAGCAAAGACAGTTTTATGATGAAGACAAACAGTCAGATGACATGTATGACTGGCAGAGAAGGATGCGTGGGTAAAGGAAGGGGCACCGGGATGCATATAGGTGGCGGATGAAGATGATAGGAATAGGATGCAAGGGTAGTTGAAGGAGGGGTGAAAGGTGAAAGAGAAAGCAGAAAGGATGCCTGTCTGGGTGGGTGAAACTGTATGGGTGAAAGGAATCCTCCGGGGGGTTTGAGGGGTCAAACTCTAAGGCAAGCAAGGACGCATGGCATGGGTGGTAGTTGGTTATATCTATGACAAATGTACGTTGTCGGTGAAAGCCGGTTTATGATAGCCATGTTTGGATGGATGGATGCCTGGATGGTATCATAGAGTAGGTGAAAACAGAGTCAGACTGGATGAAGAGAATGTAAAAGAAAATTAAACCATGCCAGAGTACCAAAGCCAAGGGTGAAGATTAAGAATAAAATAATAATAATGCTAGAAGAGCAATGCACTGATGAATGAAAAAACAAGCCCTTGGAAGAACAAGGACTGTTTTTTTGCAAGGTTTTTGATTCAAAGGTTTGAGGTTGTACTTGTATTTCAGAATGGAATACTCCCTTCACTCACAGTAGTTTGCAAGCACAACATATATATTGTGCATGACTATTATTTACCCTACCCATAATCGCCTCCCTCCGACTCCGAGGCCCACTTCCGCGCCAGGCCCCTCCCTGTGTCAGCCATGGGTGGCCTATCGGCTGCATGGTAACTAGTACTTACAAATCACTCAGTATGTCATCATCATAACGTGAGTGACATGATGTCGTGCCTCCGTTTCTCATCATCCATAAGCATGTCATCATTAACCATCATCATGTGCCTTATTTCAGTAGTCAGGGTGAAAGAGAAATTGTCTGTGCATTTGCCATTGATTTTAATTTAACAGAGTATGGCCGTAATGGAAATATATAATTGTGTAGTACAGCTGCCCCACATGTAGACAGTAGTAAAGTACATGAGTCTGCGACACGAGTATGTCAGTCTAGGGCACAACTTTCAAGCTGACTGAGCTGGCATGCCTACAAGATTAATTGTGCTAAACAAGAGAGAGAAAAAGAATACTTCTACTCTCTACTCCATAGTGCCTGAAAGCATAATCATCACATCCAAATCTTAGGGGCAGAGGAAGTAAAGTGAGGAGGAGAGGATACCACAACTGCTAGTGCTACTACTGTGCCACTATAATTTTTAAGTGTGTAATTTAATTTTGTGTTACTGTTTTGCTAAGACTATTGGTTACAATTGTCTTTTTTTCCTTCCTTGATAAAGCTACTCCTTCCCAACCCACTAGGCAGGAGTTGGCGGCCAGGGCCCGGCAAAGGAAGCTGGAGGCCATCCGGGATTAATATCGCTGGCTGGTTGCCCTGGCGGGTGAGGAGGAGGAGGAGGAGGCGGCAGCTGCAGCTTCTTCCTCCAATGCCCCAGGCCCAGCCAGCCCCCCCAGGGCCTCCGGTGGTACGGCGCCGTGTTCTGGCAGCTGCCTGCCGCCCATCATCAACATCTACTGCTGGCCACCCCTGTTGTTCCTGCAGGAACTTTCGGCGCTGCATGATCCTCAGGGTGGCGCGCCTGGAGGCCAAGCTGGAGGAGGTCCTGGAGTGAACTAGCCGGCACCCCCGCTGCTAGACGTCATCCTCATCACCTCAGTCTTTGACTCTTGCCCCTTTTTTAATCTTTTTTTGGTGGGTGGGATGTTGGGACTAGTTGGGGAACCTTGGGGTTTACTTTTTCTTCAACTTCGACATGGACATTTATTTAATTTACTGGACATTGGTTGGGGTTAGGGAGAGGGGTGGGTCAGGTGTTGTGGGCTTTTCTTCTAGTTTATATTTGTTAGGGTAATAGATGTATAGTTTTCCAATACGTATGATGCAAATCTTTTCTGGGGGGTTACTCTTTTACGTCAACTTGTTTGTTTCCTCCTTTTGCTGCAGGGCCGCAGCCAGTTTTTTAAATCTGCCAATAGTGTAACACACCGACAGATAGATGCAGTACCCTCACTTGTCCTACTACTGTCAGTCTCTCCTCCTAGTCTATGCATTCTGCAACTAAAACCCCTTTGTAGTATGTACTCGGAAGGATGTGGGTGTGTGAATTAATTAATTTCCATAGTATATACATTATTGACTCCCCCACACTTCTTCTCTTACCTGTGATTGATGTTTAGGCGAAGCAATGGCTACATAGTGATGGTTTAGTTTCCTAAGGTGCCATGGTGGGTTGTGGTAGCAGTAGTAGACAGTTGCATTTGCAAAAAAAGAAAATGAGACAAGTCAGTCACCTGAGGGAGACTAGGGAACGAGTAGTAGAAGTACAGTAAGTAGTAAGTACACAAGAAGAAGACTGCCAAACAAGAAGAAAGTGATGATGAATGATATTGATATTAAGCAATGCTAAAGTAAAATAAAACATAATGGTGGCAGGGATAGCCTAAAACAAGTTACAACAAACTGAAGTAGTTGACTCGACCTATGAAGTGTACAAGCGTAACCTTTAGTGCTGGAAGGATGATAATTTAAATCCATGCCGGCAATTAATAATGGGTTAATAATTATGTTCCTCTGGAAAAAAAAGAAAATAGCGAATACTACAGAGCATGGGTGGCCACTGGGCAATCTAATCTGTTGCCAGTGTGGCCGATATATATACATATATACTTAGAGCAGAAGAAGATCTTCGCCCTGCCTTGAGTTAGTGTTGCTTTCACCACATCCGCCCCAGCAAGTGTGTGATCAATTATTGGTGTAAATTTAATTTAGTCACATCTCAATACAAATCACACAGCCCGGGGAAGAGGGTTAGGGTTTGATGAATGGTTGGGAAGGGGTATTTGAGGGAAAGGTTTGACAAAGACAAACACAACACATGGACAACACACAATCTTGGCAGACGACCATCATAAATCTGTTAAGGGAGAAAAAGGAAATGCATGCATGATGATGACTTGATGGTTAATGATAAGTAGTACTAGACTAGTAGTACAGGGCAGCAGTATATTATTATTATGCAATTGCCTTGCCTGTCTGCCCTCAGAGACACCCAAATGACATACATTTTATGTTCTGTTGTACCGGGCTTCCTTTTAAAGCTAGCAAAGAAAATTAAAAAATAGCTGTAGGGGTCAATTATAAGCAAAGAGCAAACATAATAAACAACAACACACACAGTCATAATGATTGAAGAGAAAAAATGAATCAAATTAATTAAGATGATGAATGATACTAAGTTACTATGAATGTTATGGTCAAATTGGGGAGTTGCATCTCGGCATTCCTCTTGTTCCTCCCTTCCATGGATGCTCCGTCCATCAATCTTGGGTGCCACTGCCTGCCTGGCGGATATGTGGCGAGACATTTTAGCATCAAACATACCAGCAACAGGGATCTTATTTTTGTATGGACCATGTATCAGCCAAGCCAAGGGGAGGCAACAGAACTTTGAAAATTAAGGAAACTCGAGTCCCGTTACATAATAGATATACAAACAAAGGTCCCACATGGCATGAATAGCAGTGAAGAGTTGGCAGTTCATTTGGGGTAACGTGTGATGCAGTAATACGACTCAGGAGGTACGCTTTATTGACATAGGTATGGAATTTATATTAATCAGCATACAGGATAAGCTTGTTTCCATATGTCCAATTTCCCTTTCCTTTCCTTCTCTTTCTTCTCTCTCTTCTTTCTCTTTCTCCAAATTTTTCCTTTTTCCTTAAAATTCCATTTATTTCTCTCTCCTTCTCATATTAATTGCACAAGAGATTGATGAATTTACAATATCCACCTCATTGTAGGAAATATGGAATGTAATTTATTATTGCATAACTCCTTGTGTCGACATTACAATTAAGAAAATGTTACAAGTTGCAAATGCCATTAAAGTTTGCCATCCGAGCCCATCCAGGGCATAATTCTCAAACGTCTTCAATTGTAGAACTATGAGTGGTCCCATGTACTGTTACGAAAAACAATGTCCATTCAGGGCGAAATTGACAGTACGGCATTATACATATGTATAGTAACAATAACAATTGATAATCGTTGTATAAGGCAAACAAAATCAGTTGTTTGACATTGGCATTATATCATGCCAAGATGGCGTTGTCTTTTGCTGTATATAACAAGGAGGTTTTGCATGTAGTCCGTTTTGGATTTCAATGAATTTGCATGTATAATTTTGAACCGTTTCCGGCGCGCCTGAGGACACCGAAGAAGGCGACTGCCGAAACGCGTTTGTTTTGCACGAGTGATTAATAACTTTCAAAACTCACCCCCAGGAGTGCCTCTTAATCAGGGAAGGATTTCCCCTGATTTTGCGCAGCCATAATTTATCAACGCGGGTACACCCCCGCGATTGAGGCACCCATCTGCGAGTGCGCCGGCCAAAGGTGAAAGAAGGAGCAGACATATATAAAAAGAGATATGTTAAGATTTCATATACCTCCTCTTCCAACTCACCACTTCCTAAATCATTCTGTTTTTGGAGATTTTCTTGTCAGTGTAAGCCCTGTGAGTAAACAGCATAAAAAACCAGAAGATTTATAAGACAAAAAAAGCTGCATAGCATCAGCCAGTTACAACCCTTCCAGACATCCGACCCAGTTATTGACTTGACTGGAGGGCTCCTATCACCAGGTGAATTGAACCTCTTGAGCAAAGGCCTCTATTTCTGTCCTGTACCGAAGGACCATAATATGGCCAACATGATGAGAGACCTAAAAACCTTCAAGAGAAGATGCAGACTTGCAGAATACTTTTACAATAATTCTAATGTTGGTCTGCCAAGCTACCTTCCAGATCCATTTAAGAAGTTCCGCCATCCCAAATCATGGACTCCTCAATGTGGTAGAAATCCTGTTCTTGATACATACATTTTATCCATCAACAAACTCATCAAGGAATCAACACCTAAGAGGATTTTTGATAACATTACCCGAGAAGAAAGAAAAGCTCTCCACCTCCTTCAACAGAGAATGGATGTCATTATAAAACCGGCAGACAAAGGTGGTGCAGTGGTTGCCTTGAAAGTAAGTGATTATATTGAGGAAGGAATGAGACAACTAATGGATATCAACACTTACAAACCTTTAGAAACTGATCCCACAGAAGACTTAAACAAAGAAATTAAGAACATGGTTGTAAGGTACAGGAGCTTAAACCTCATTGATGAAACAACAGCAGATATACTTGTTCATCCCAAACCAAGACCTGGGAGATTTTATATGCTTCCCAAAATTCACAAAATGAACAATCCTGGCCGTCCCATCATCTCTGGCAATGACACAGCCACTGAGAGACTATCTTTATTTGTCGACCTGCACCTCCAGCCCATTGTACAGGAACTTCCATCATTTGTTAAAGATACCAGTCACTTCCTTCAGATTATTGAAAAATTAAACCAAACCTACACATTTGATGATGATACTCTTCTGGCTACATTTGATGTTACATCATTATACACCAATATACCACATGAGGATGGGCTTATGGCATTATCTGAAGCTCTTAATAAAAGAACTGTGAAAAAGCCATCAACAAATGTGCTTACCAACTTTGCAAGAGTTATCCTTAAATCCAACAATTTTACATTCAATGGTAAACACTATCTGCAGATACAAGGGACTTCCATGGGCACTCGGATGGCTCCATCCTATGCAAATATCTTCATGGGCAAACTAGAGAACTGTATACTTGCTACTTATAGCATCAAACCACTGGTATGGCTAAGATACATTGATGACATATTTATAATATGGAATGCAGGAAGTAGAACATTGGAACAATTTACAGCTTATATCAACAATATCCATCCTACCATCAAATTTACCAGCAGCAATACTAAACAGAAGCATCATCTCCCTTTTCTGGATGTGCTACTCACCATTCATGAACAAAAAATTACAACTGATCTGTACCACAAGCCTACAGATGCTCATTTGTATCTAAACTGGACTTCATGTCACCCACACCACACTAAACTGAGCATCATCTACAGCCAAGCACTCAGAATAAGACGCATCTGCAGCAATGAGGAAACCTGTAAAGACCATCTACAGGAGCTTGCTACATTATTTAAAAGGCGAGGCTATCCTCTGCATATCATACAGCAACAAATTGACAAGTCTTTGCAGTTAACCAGAGAAGCACTTATTTGGAATACCAACGGCAGAAACAAAAGTGACAGAACTCCATTTGTGGTTGACTATCATCCATCAGCTCCCAACTACAGAAATATAATGCAAAAAACATTTCCCTTACTGTCTACTTGTGAAAAATTGCAAAGATTTTTCCAAAACCGCCAGTCATTGCTTACCGCAGAGCTCCAAATTTACGATCTCTTATTGTGAGAGCTGAACTCAAGCAAGTTGTAACAAATGCAGGGGTTCATTGCTGTGACTCTAAAAGGTGCATCACGTGTGAATACCTTTTACAAACATCATCAGTAACTAGTTCTGTTACGAGAAGGACCTATGGAATAAGACAGCATCTTACATGTCGCTCAACATGCATTATTTATGTGATTCAGTGCCAACGGCAAAGCTGTAAAAAACAATATGTAGGCCAAACAGTGAATGACCTCCGTACACGATTCAGGAACCACAAATCGGCAATAATTAATAAGAAAATTGACCAGCCTGTAGCCAATCATTTTAACCTTGTGGATCATTTACTATCAGATTTGAAGATTTTCCCTGTGGAACATGTCTCAAAGGAAGAACTACTGGACTCCAGAGAAAACTTCTGGATGTACCGTTTAAAATCACTGCATCCAGATGGACTGAACATTACTGATAATACAACCTGATTACTGCATATCTCAAGAGCTCTCAGGACTGCATTGATTCCACATTCCAAATGGAATCTTCACTCATGATGCTTTTTGAAAATTCAGCTGTGTCATCTGTGCAGCCACTGAGCAAACCATCTTGTACTACCCGAGGAAGGCGGAAGCTGAAACGTTGTAGTGGAAATATATTTTTGTTCTTTGGTGAATCTATCTGTTTGAGTCACTTCTTTCTTGGATATTTTATTTCTTTGTGACTCATTGTATCCTTTGGGATCCAGATTTTTGCCCTGGCTGGCTGTTGTTTTCTTGTGATCCTTCATCTTCAAGTATAAATATATATACACCTAACTATAATGTTACTTTAACCTTTGTTTTTTTCAATGAATTTCTCATTTATTTTTTAAATGAAAATATATCTTTTTATCACACCGAAATATAATGCTACTGTTAGAAATGGGATTTTTGGCAGGCTAGGGCATGTGCCTAAGCCAGGCAGAAACCACCACTCTAGTCAGGATAAGGGAGTTACACTCCTAAAATAACCCCTGCTCACCCCCTTGGTAGCTTGGCACGAGCAGTCAGGCTTATCTTAGAGGCAGTGTGTAAAGCATTTGCACATAACCAACAGTAATACAGTGTACGCACTACAAAAGGACACCACACCAGTTTAGAAAAATATCCAACATTTTTATATACTTAGGACAAGTCCAAAAACGATAAGAATCCACAATACAATACTCAAAAATCTTCAATTATCAAAATACGCTTGAAACACAGTTCCTTGATGTCGATAGCTCCGTCCGGGGCTATCACGGCGTCGTGAGCAAACAAATCCAAACAGTTCTGGCTGACCGCGGCGTCGCGGGCCAGCTACGGTGTCGGGAAGACCCGCAAACAGTACCTTTTAGAGCTGCAGGGCGTCGGCGACCTCTCGTTGAGCTTTCAAAAGCACGGCGTCCACAGGCGTCGGTTCCGGAGGTCAGTGCAGGAGTCGTCGGGGTCCTCGAAGTCACACGCGTTGCATATCGATCTCCTCTCTGTTGAAGTCAGGAGCGCTGGCATCGGCAGGCGCAGGGTGCTGCGGTGCGAAGTGCAGCGGTGCGGCATGCGGTGCCCTCAGGTCGCGGGGCGAGCAGCGGCTTGGTGGCGGCATCGGATGGTGTCGTCGGTGAGACCAGGGTTGCGGTGCGAGATGAAGGCGGTGCTCGTCACGGTGCTGGCAGGTCACGGTGCAAGCAGCGTCGTCGTCGTTGCTGAAGCGCTGTCGTCGGCTGACGAACTGGAGTCGATGACGCTGGCGTCAGTAGGCCAAGGCTGCGGTGCGGGATGAGGGCGGTGCGTCGTGTAACTTTACAAGCAGTGCCCTCGAACCACGGTGCAAGCAGCGGTGTCGATTTCGGCATGGGGCGTCGTCGTCAGGGATACCAAGGCGTCGTAGTGAAGCGGTGCGGAGTGCGGTGCCCACAGGTCGCGGTGCGAGCAGCGGCTCGGTGGTGGCGTCAGCAGGCGGCATTGGTGAGACCAGGGTCGCAGTGCGGTATTGCGGTGGTGCCCTCTGCGGTGCCAAGGCGTCGTCGTGCAGCGAGGTGGTGCGGAGTGCGGTGCCCACAGGTCGCGGTGCGAGCAGCGGCTCGGTGGCGGCATCAGCAGGCGTCGTCGGTGAGACCAGGGTCGCGGTGCGGCGTTGCGGCGGTACCCTCTGCGGTGCCTTCAGGACACGGAGTCAGCAGCGTCATCGTCGACGTCGTCGAGTTGCTTTTCTTCTGTTGCAGCACAAAACACACAGTCCCCAGTGCTGAGGGCAGAAGAACTTGAAGTCTTTGCTGTTCCTGAGACTTCTTGAACAAGGGGCAAGTTCTACCTCAAGCCCTTGGAGAAACTCACAAAAGTAGATTGCAGAAAGTCCAGTCCAGGCCTTTCACTGCCCAAGACAGAAGTAGCCACTGCAGGCCAACACAGCAAAGCACACAGCAAAGTGGTAGTTCCTCCTCACAGCTTCTCCGGCTCTTCTTCTTGGCAGTCTTCTTGATCCAAAAGAGTTCTAAAGTTCAGGGGTCTGGGCCCCAGTATTTGTATCCAAAAATCCTTTGATCCTCCAGGCAGAGGGTGTCTGTGCCCAGCCAGAACCAGTTCTGCCTTCTCTGGTGTGATTCCCTGGCAGGGGGTGGAGACGGCATTGTCAGACGCAGACCAGGCCCTTTGAGGTGCAAGGAAATCTCCTCCCTCTTCCCCCATCGCAGCCCAGGTCTATTCAGCCCTTTCCTGACCCACCTAGGCTATCTGGAGCCCCTCCGGCCCCCCAGCCTTCTGTCATCCAAAACCCAAACAGGCAATCCACATTCCAGCAGAGGCACACGGGATGACTGAGCAAGAAAATACCTACTTTCTAAAAGTGGTATTTTCAAACACAGAATGTAAAAATCACCATCACTAAAAGATGCATCTTTAGATTCTGAGTTCAGGCATACTAAATTCTATTTTCTTACCGAATTCCCTGGGCCAGTTATGTTTATAAGATGTTATAAACAAATCTCCCATTCTATCCTATGGGGAACTGGTAGCCTTGCAATAGTGAAAAACAAAATTGGCTGTAATTCACTATCAGGACATGCCACACACACCAAGGCATGTCCCACCTTTCACATACACTGCACCCTGGCCACAGGGGTACCTTGGGCCTACCTGAGGGGTGTCTGACATGTAAGAAAAGGGAAGATTAGGGACCGGCCATTGCATGCACTGGCCAAGTCGACATGGCAGTTACAAACTGTGCGCAGACTCTGCAATGGCAGGTCTGAGTTACCTTTTCAGGGCTACTCACGTGGGTGGCACAATCAGTGCTGCAGGCCCACTAGTAGCATTTGCTTTACAGGCCCTGGCACACTCAGTGCACTTTACTAGGGACTCACAAGTAAATCAAATATCCAATCATGGAAACACCAATCCATAACACAATTTACACAGAGAGCATATGCACTTTAGCACTGATTAGCAGTGGTAAAGGGCCCAGAGTCCTAAAACCAACACAAACAGGTCAGGAAAAAATAGGAGGAAGAAGCAAAAAGTTTGGGGATAACCCTGCAAAAAGGGCCATTTCCAACACAACCCCCTTCCAGCCTAAAGCCAGGGGAGACCAATCCATACCTCGATGGGCTTCCCTGCTTGGGGCGATAGAACACGGAACCTGGCCCGCAACAGAAGGGTTTCCTTCCCGTTCTATGCCTTCCTGAACCTAGTTGGATCCCTCTATCCATACTCTCAGGGCCCACTAAGCCGACCCATGGGGAACCCTTCTCCTCACCTGTGGACCCCATCTGTGCAGCACCTAAACTTACTTGGCTCACAGATGTGTCCCAACAGGCAGACAGTACCCTCATGGCCAACACAACAGTGTGGCCCAGTCCACTTCTGGGGTGTGACTCCTTTCCCCCCCCAGGGGCAACTCTGTCCCTCCGGACAGCCAGCCACAGTGGTCACTGCCAACTGTCAGTGATGAGAGCCAGGCCTCATGCCTTTCAGGCCACTCCAACCGTTGCGGCATCAGAGAGTGGGGGGTGGTAACCCCAGGTGCCTGGCACCCTGTCTCCACTCTCCCCCCTGCCAAGTCAGGTATGGCATCCTGACACTGGCCCACCAGCCCAGGGTCTGTACCCTTTGGCTGGATAGGAGGCAGGAGTGGGCTCCCCCACACCCGGTCCTCCTTCCTGGGGTTCTGTACCCTCCCACCTGGAGCAGTACCCCCTTCCAGAATTGTCAGGGCACCTGTGGCAGGTGTCCTGCACAATTCGCCCACCAGTTCAGGGGTGCTATCCTGGAACTGGTACACCAGCCCAGGGTCTCTACCCTGAGGCTGAACAAGGGACTGGGGAGGGCTCTCCCACACCCGGTCTTCCTCCATGGGGCTCTGTACCCTCCTACCTGGAGCGGTACCCCCTTCCAGAATTGTCAGGGCACCTGTGGCAGGTGGCCTGCACAATTCGCCCACCAGTTCAGGGGTGCTATCCTGCAACTGGTACACCAGCCTAGGGTCTGTACCCTCAGGGTGACTAGAGGTCTCGGGCGAGGCCCTCCTCCCCTTACCTCTCTTTCCGGGGTTCCGCACTCTCCTCCCAGGAGAAGCACCCCCCGAACCAAAAACTGCCAGGGTGCTGTAATCAGCCGTCCCCAACAATTCTTCTACCAGCTCAGGGCCTTGACCCTGCAACTGATCCACCACACTAGGATCTAAATCCTCAGTTTGAACCGGGGTCAGAGGCGAGGACTCCCTCCCTCTGCACCCCCTTCCAGAGTTCTTCACCCTCCCACCTGGAGTGGTACCCATAGAAGACAAATCGGTCAGGACACTGCTGACAGTCATCCTTCCCTCCAGGTCAGGCAGGACCTGATCCTGGCCTCCCAACCCAGGGACTAACCCCTGCGGCTGAGCACCTGCCCGGCGCACCAGGACTTCCTCGGGAGCATGCATGCCCCCCTGAGGGTAACACATGACTCATGTGTTGCGTGACAGTCTGCCTGGCACAGATCTCCCACCCCCTGTCCATCTGACAGTGCGTGATTATCCCCCAGGACAGAAGTGGTGTCGCCAGGGTCACTGCTAGGAGGCTCAGACCTTCTGGCTGGCCCCTGACCCTCTGGTTTTCCCACTGGGGAACACATCTCCCTCTCACCCCTCAATCTGGACTTCTGCACCCTTCACTTAGGAGCGGCACCGCCAGACACCAGAACCGCTGGAGCTCTGTTTACAGACACTCCACGTTCTCCTGACAGTAGGAGATCCCCCTCAATGGACGGCCTACCAGTACAGCCTAGGCTCCCGACTTGGTGTTCCCTCCTGGAACCACCCAGGCTCTGGGACCGGGTTTTGGGCACCTTGGGCCACAGCCCATTCCCACTCCTCCGCGGAGACAGGATGTGAGTCCCTACACCCTTCCCACGACACCGGGACCTATCTGGGCTACAACAAACCTTTCCCACCACCCTCGGTTGGGAAATACCTAAGCCGCTTCCTTCCGGGTCACCCCCAGATGCTTCTCCAGACCCTCTGGAATCCACCAAAAGATCTGCCTCCAGTGCAAGCTCCCTGGGGTCAGAGAACTCACAATCCACTGGGTGTTGGCATAGCTCTGGAAAACAGGGACTTAAAATATGCTCTCCAACAATTGAATCACACAGCCCCACACATGTGTTAACCAAACTACCCTTCACCCATCCATCCAGTGCCTCAGACAAGTACCCCACATCATTCTCACAAGACTGGTGAGACAGTGTCTGACTGTTGCTGTCTCTTAACCCATACTCTTCTGGCTGGTCTCCATACTCACTTACTAGGGCTTCTATCATGGGGGAACCCCTCTCCCTGCACCACTCATCTAGAGTCAGTAGAGTGTCCCTCCCACTACCAGGAAAATGATCCCCTGGGCCAGTTCCCCAATCCACCTCAGGGACACTGCGCACCACTGGAGTACCCTCACAATCCTGAACTCCCTGGTGTATGTCAACCCCCTCCTTGAAGCAGGGCCCCAAATCTGTGTGTGTGTGTACCCCATCCTCAGTACTAACACTCAGGACCTAACACTTTTGCTGCCACCATCTGGGCTGGGCCTAGCCCTACTGGCTTCCCAGTCCAGCTCTCTCATTTTAAACCCATGGTCTAACCTCATCCTTTTCTCTTCCATGGCTAACTTAAGCTTCTCCAGTTCTACAGCAACTCTCCTTGCTTCCCGCCTGTCCTCCAGCTCCTCTGGGGACAAGGCACTGCTGCTGCCTGGTTTAGAGGGTGCCCCTCCTCCCAAAAGCACATACACCCTTGGAATAGGCTCCTCCACCGCCAGGCTAAGATCCCCAAACTGCTCACTAGCATGTCTGGCCGCTACCCAGGCCCTCAGCGCCTTTTGTAGCTCCTCTTTTCTGGTGAGGCCTCTGATTTGGATTTTGAGGTATTTGCAGATCGCCTTCAACTCCTTAACATTGTAGGTTTCTAACCTCTCCTCCTCAAAGGCCACTTCCAAGGATGCAACAGATGGTGCAATTGATTCACGCATGTTGTACTAGAAAGTTCAAGTTTAAATCCAATGGAAAGGCAAACATAGACCAAAAGAAAATAGTCTGTGGCACGTAATGGTCTGCGATATGGTAGTAGTGCACACCAATCACTGTAAGTCAAGTGCAAACGCAAGTCCTATCCTCACCGCTGACAACCAATGTTAGAAATGGGATTTTTGGCAGGCTAGGGTATGTGCCTAAGCCAGGCAGAAACCACCACTCTCGTCAGGACAAGGGAGTTACACTCCTAAAATAACCCCTGCTCACCCCCTTGGTAGCTTGGCACGAGCAGTCAGGCTTATCTTAGAGGCAGTGTGTAAAGCATTTGCACATAACCAACAGTAATACAGTGTACGCACTACAAAAGTACACCACACCAGTTTAGGAAAATATCCAATATTTTTATATACTTAAGACAAGACCAAAAACGATAAGAATCCACAATACAGTACTCAAAAATCTTCAATTATCAAAATACGCTTGAAACACAGTTCCTTGATGTCGATAGCTGCGTCCGGGGCTATCACGGCGTCGTGAGCAAACAAATCCAAACAGTTCTGGCTGACCGCGGCGTTGCAGGCCAGCTACGGTGTCGGGAAGACCCGCAAACAGTACCTTTTAGAAATGCAGGGTGTCTGCGACCTCTCATTGAGCTTTCGAAAGCATGGCGTCCGCAGGCGTCGGTTCCGGAGGTCGGTGCAGGAGTTGTCGGGGCCCTCGAAGTCACACGCGTTGCAGATCGATCTCCTCTCTGTTGAAGTCAGGAGCGCTGGTGTCGGCAGGCACCGGGTGCTGCAGTGCGAAGTGCAGTGGTGCGGCATGCGGTGCCCTCAGGTCGCGGTGCGAGCAGCGGCTCAGTGACGGCGTCGGATGGCGTCGCCGGTGAGACCAGGGTCGCGGTGCGAGATGAAGGCGGTGCTCGTCACGGTGCTGGCAGGTCACGGTGCAAGCAGCGGCGTCGTTGTTGCTGAAGCGCTGTCGTCGGCTGACGAACTGGAGTCGATGGCGCCGGCGTTGGTAGGCCAAGGCTGCAGTGCGGGATGAGGATGGTGCGCCGTGTAACTTTACGAGCGGTGCCCTCGAACCATGGTGCAAACAGCAGCGTCGATTTCGGCATGGGGCGGCGACGTCAGGGATACAATGGCGTCGTCGTGAAGCGAGGCGGTGCAGAGTGTGGTGCCCACAGGTCGCGGTGCGAGCAGCGGCTCGGTGGCGGCGCCAGCAGGCATCGTCGGTGAGACCAGGGTCGTGGTGGGGCATTGCGGCGGTGCCCTCCGTGGTGCCTTCAGGACACGGAGTCGGCAGCAGCGTCGTCAACGTCATCGAGTTGCTTTTCTTCTGTTGCAGCACAAAACACACAGTCCCCAGTGCTGAGGGCAGAAGAACTTGAAGTCTTTGCTGTTCCTGAGACTTCTTGAACAGGGGGCAAGCTCTACCTCAAGCCCTTGGAGAAACTGACAAAAGTAGATTGCAGAAAGTCCAGTCCAGGCCTTTCACTGCCCAAGACAGAAGTAGCCACTGCAGGCCAACACAGCAAAGCACACAGCAAAGTGGTAGTTCCTCCTCACAGCTTCTCCGGCTCTTCTTCTTGGCAGTCTTCTTGATCCAAAAGAGTTCTAAAGTTCAGGGGTTTGGGCCCCAGTATTTGTATCCAAAAATCCTTTGATCCTCCAGGCAGAGGGTGTCTGTGCCCAGCCAGAACCAGTTCTGCCTTCTCTGGTGTGATTCCCTGGCAGGGGGTGGAGACGGCATTGTCAGAGGCAGACCAGGCCCTTTGAGGTGCAAGGAAATCTCCTCCCTCTTCCCCCATCGCAGCCCAGGTCTATTCATCCCTTTCCTGACCCACCTAGACTGTCTGGAGCCCCTCCGGCCCCGCAGCCTTCTGTCATCCAAAACTCAGACAGGCAATCCACATTCCAGCAGAGGCACACAGGATGACTGAGCAAGAAAATGCCTACTTTCTAAAAGTGGTATTTTCAAACACAGAATGTAAAAATCACCTTCACTAAAAGATGCATCTTTAGATTCTGAGTTCAGGCATACTAAAATCTATTTTCTTACCGAATTCCCTGGGCCAGTTATGTTTATAAGATGTTATAAATAAACCTCCCATTCTATCCTATGGGGAACTGGTAGCCTTGCAATAGTGAAAAACGAAATTGGCTGTAATTCACTATCAGGACATGCCACACACACCAGGGCATGTCCCACCTTTCACATACACTGCACCCTGCCCACAGGGGTACCTTGGGCCTACCTGAGGGGTGTCTGACATGTAAGAAAAGGAAAGGTTAGGGACCGGCCAGTGTATGCACTGGCCAAGGCGACATGGCAGTTACAAACTGCGCGCAGACTCTGCAATGGCAGGTCTGAGTTACCTTTTCAGGGCTACTCACGTGGGTGGCACAATCAGTGCTGCAGGCCCACTAGTAGCATTTGATTTACAGGCCCTGGCACACTCAATGCACTTTACTAGGGACTCACAAGTAAATCAAATATCCAATCATGGAAACACTAATCAATAACACAATTTACACAGAGAGCATATGCACTTTAGCACTGATTAGCAGTGGTAAAGTGCCCAGAGTCCTAAGACCAACACAAACAGGTCAGGAAAAGATAGGAGGAAGAAGCAAAAAATTTGGGGATAACCCTGCAAAAAGGGCCATTTCCAACAGCTACTTTCACCATTGGTTTTTTCCAGTGAAAAAAATATATATAGTTATAGTTAGGACCTAGTTTCTATAGGAAAAGCATTTTTTGACTTGGCTATTACTTTGGCGTTGTTTGACCAATCTGCATGAAATTTTGCCAAAAAAGTGTCACGGTGGGTACTATTGATTGGAAAAGTTTGGGGGTGATCCGTGCAGTGGGGACCGAGAATTTGGGGCGCGAAATAAGGTTGCGTTTGTAATGTTAATTCTCATATGAACCTTTAGCCACCTCTACAGCCCGAACCACTGAATGGACTTACACCAAATTTGGCAGGGAGATAGATGCCGGTTCAAGGAAGTGCCTTTTGCTTATTTGGTGTAAATCCGTTCAGTAGTTTTTGAGAAATATAAGTTTAAGAAGAGTGATGACAAAATGTAAGTAATGGCAAGTTGCAATGTCCAACTCAGGAGTATGTAATAAACTGCTGCGTAGTATTTAAATTTCAGAAAAATGAAGCTAGATATCGGTTTGAACTCCCAATTTTTTTTATCGAATATTCTGCGATGATCGCAAAAACATCGTGAAAACGCGGCCACAGGAGCCTCGTTTTGAAAGAGAGGGAGAGGGTTAACAGATGCTAACTATTCACAAGTGGACATGCAGTAGTCTAAAATGAAAGACATGATTTCATTTGCTGCCTTTCTCATGATGATAGAGTGGAAAGTTGAAGAGGTTGCCATATTTGAATTGCTTTGTATGAGAGTGGTGTACCATTCTTATGCTTAGCTTTTACAAATCATAACAGTGTCCAAACTATGCAGAAAGGCCTAAAACAATAATATAATCTACAAACTGAATTCAGTGGTATGTATATAACTTTGTAATTATTTTAAAAATGTACATTAGAAATGAAGATGTATATGGGAGTTTGATTAAAAGGAGTATCACAGTGATGAGAAAAAAGATGAACTGTATCTATTAGAGGGTATGTGTTTAAGAGGTTAGTGGTGAATGTTTTGAGAAGTGAGAGAAAAATAAATTAGTGCCTGGTTATTACATTGTGCATTTTATTGAAAAATAACACTATAGTTTTGTGGAAAGTTGCAATGAGGAACTAAGAATGTTTTAAATGTGTAAACATTATGCGAGGAATAGATACATCTGTCATTTGCATTCTGGGAGTTGTAGTACTTTTGGTAACATTATTAAACAGGAATAGTGTAGTGAGAAATAAAAGATGAGAACATGTTGTCTGCGTGTATATGAATTAGAAAGAAGTAATACTTGTTAGGTATATATTGGGAAGTGTTTTTAACTTATATGACCACTTTGCATATGCTTAAATGTTGAGATATGGGGAGAGGATGTAGCCTTACCGCTAGAGCGGTCGACCTCGAAGCTGGGGAACCGGGTTCGAGTCTCGGTAACAACGCTCAACATCCTGTGATTCTGGGCAAATCACTTAATCTCCCCGTGCCTAACAAAAATGAATGTGTCCATCTGTAACGAATCATGTAAAGCGCTCTGATACCCGATGTCTCGGGTCTAGTTCGCGCTATATAAAACTCTAAAAAAATAAATAAATAAAAAGATATCGTTTTTGTGCTTGCACATAGCTATATATACGGTGGGACTTTTGAGTTTGCTGTAAGATGCAGAGAGGTATATATTTTGGGAAAGATGGCTTGAAGGTGTACATCTATTAAGAAATCGCATATATGTTTACATGATGATCTATGTTTAGTAGGGCTGATGAAAATTTCATGTATATGGTAAGGGTTGTGTTTTTCTTTAAACATGCTTTGTTTAAAATTAAGAAGGATTAATAGTGCCGAGTGCCTCGAGAGTTCTTGTGCTAGCTTCATTTCGAGTGTAACTTTTGTTTGAGATATGCTCAATATATGTTTTAGAAGCAGAAGAAGTATTTGAGAAATGATGTAGGTATGCCATTCACAAAAGGTTTTGTGCTTTGAAAAATAAAAAAAATGATGTTTTCCATTTTAGAAACTTACTGATGCATGTGCACGCTCAGTAGCAAAGCAATGTATGTTTCTAGAGGGCCATGTATGCAATTATATATCAAGTTTGATACCCAGATTTCACTCACACATAGCTCAGAAGATAAGCATGTATACAGTAAAACAGGTAGTTTGATACTGACAGAAGGAGATAACCAATGATTCAGAGATTTGGTGGCAATTGTTATGTATCTAACAGGAATTAAGGTACTTTCTCAGTCACTCAGGCAGTATTCAGGCAGTCGTGGAATCACCCAGCCACTACTCAGGCAGTCATCAAATCAGTGATTCACTATCCATGGAGTTATTCAATTATCCAGATACTTTACATATACTCTTGCAATCAGGCAGGCAGAAATTATGTAGTTATTGAAGTATGCAGGCACTACGTATAGATTCATATAATCACCTAGGTACTATCACTTGACTTATGCAATTAACAAGGCTGTAACTATGCAATCATTATAACATTTGCGCAGAACCTCTGCAGCCATCTAAACACCCACTTACAACCCATGCAGTCATTGAAATACTGAGGCATACGTGTGCACTGATGAAACACTCAGGGTCTACTCATGTAATTACGTAGCGAGTACCATTGTAGTAAACCTATCAACCATCCAGTACCTATGCAGTCAATTAATTACTGAGCCTATGGTGCTGCACTAATAGAATCACCCCTGCAGTATACTTACTTTCATTCAATCTCTCAAGCTTTAACAATGTAATTATTCAGTCACTCAGTCACTAGTCATGCACTCATCTATTTAGGTAGGCACTACTGATGCACTTATTCAATTCTGCGGGCACTACCCATGTAGTTATGTAAGCATCCAGGCACTACCTGTTCACTCAACCAAAAATACATGGGCTGCATCCAATCACTGAACACTATTCAACAACTCATCCAATAGGCTAGGTGCTATGCATGGGCTTAAACAACGATGTATGCACTTTCCATGCACTGCATAAATCACCTACATACTATGTATGCACTCTTGCAATCATCCAGGCACTAGAGTTGCACTCATTTAATCATCCTACCAGTATCTATGCATGTATTGAATTATTGAAGCATTAGTCACACACTTGTCGAATCATTCAGGCTCTACTCATGCACTCATCAAACACCCAGATACTGGTGGTGTATTCATGCAAACATGCAGGCAGTAAGTATGCAGATATGGGATGACCCATGGAGTTATGAAATAGTCAGGGACTCATCTAGGCACTGTTTGTATCCTCAGGGAATCACCTAGGCACTACCTATGCACTCATTCAATCGTTCAGGGAGTATTGATGTATTTAACCACAACTCCATGTATTTACAAGATTTACTGAGGAATATGGGTGATAGGTTTACTACAATGGTACTCTCTACATAATTACATGAGTGCATGAGTGTTTCATTAGTGCACACGTATGGCTCAGTATTTCAATGCATGCATGGGTTGTAAGTGGGTGTTTAGATGGCTGCATGGGTTCTGCGCAAATGATATAATGATAGAATAGTTACAGCCTTGTAAGTTTAGGGGCAGATTTACAAGAAACTGACGCATCTGTACAGATGCGTCAGTTTCCCTGCACCTCCCTGCGGAACCCTTGCGCCACCATGGATGTGCTGTATTTAAAATACGGTGCACCATAGCGCAAGGATTGACAGATGCGTCAGATATTCTGACGCATCTGTTGCTGCAAAAGTCACCTATTGCTGGAGTTGTGTCGCAAGCACGACGCAACTCCAGCAATGCATGGGGAGGCCTATTCCCAATACACTGCGTCACTCCTTACGCCTGCTCCAAGCAGGCGTAAGGTTTTGACGCAGTGGCGTCCTAGAAGTGGCGCAGTGAAATCCTGTAGATTTCACTGTATCACTTTTACGATGCTTTTTTGCATGGGAACGCCCACCCTGCATACATTATACATGACGCAGGTATAATGTGACGCAGGGCTTTACAACGTGACACATCTCCCTAGATGCGTCACATTGTTTACGCCACTGCTGTGTTACGAAAAGTGACGCAACGGTGGCACAACACTGACGCAAGGGGCTTTTAAATCTGCCCCTTAGTGTTAAATTTAAAAAGTGTAGAAGAAGGAGAGAACCAGTAAAACAGAAAGAACGAGTTGTGAGAGTAGTTGATAAGGCTTTTGCTTTGAAGAGGAAGCATTTCATTTTGATTCTTAATAGAATGAAGACTCTTGACAAAATAGTGTTTTGCATCAGGAGACAAAATCAGAGGAATAGATTAGTGAAAAGAAGCAACAGTTGTACAGTTTTTAGCGGACAATGGATACATACTTCTTGTACAGAGGCTTTCTTTAATGAAGAAAGCTATCTCCAGGATAACATATTAGTTCATGCTATTGATTAAACAGGACAATGTTATCAATGAAGAATGGTAGTCCTATAGCAAAAGAGGTGATGGTATCTAGAAATGTAGAAGAAGGTATTGCAGAAGGTGTAGTCAGGGTAGTGTATACAAATGGAATTGTAGTAGTGTTTCTTGTATTAGACAGGAATCCATTGATATATTAAGAAAATGCATATATATCTTTCCAAGGGGAAGTTTAAAACACTAAATAAGTTATACCACTCAAAAATGCAAACTTTAGGTAGGAGACAGTATTATGTGAAAACTCCTGCTCTATATTTAGGAGAAATAAGTAGGGAACTTTTGCATGGTAGTGTGGCAGGCGTAGAAAAGGTTTCTGGTTATGTGCAGTTTCGTTTCTTTGGTCCTGAACAGAATTCTAGGGAAAATGAAGAGTTGTTAAGAGGAGGAGTTGCAGAACAAGACATATATATTACAGTTGATAGTTTTAAAAAAGAGATTACAAAATGTAATTGAGTGTTCTGTAAAAAGCAGAGTATGTTTCTATATGATGATGATGCACTTACTAGAAGATTTAAACACAGACGATTGACTTATATTTAAAAAGTGAAAAAGTAAATTATGATAACTGGCAAAGGTTAGCTGTGTATTTATTTGTAGATGGATGGTTTGACTTGTGTAAATGGCAAGTTATATGTAAGTAGTGTTACAATATATTGGAAGATAATAAAATGAACAACAGATAGATACTAGAATAAAATGCCTGCTAATGTAGAAAAACTATCAATGTAAAAAATAAAAAACACATCAACATTTATTATTCTTTCCAGCATTGTGAAGGGCCCTTAAGGAATACTCTCCAGCAGTAACAACTCCACAATCCATGCAGAATGATGCCATCTGGGAAAACTGTGGAGCCAAATCTTGAAGTCGAGATTGGGCTTTTAAATGGACTCTCTGCTTCGGTGTTGTTGTGCTACTATTGAAGTCGAGGGTCCTTCAGCTTTGCATTGCCTTCTTGCAGCTCACTTGAACTTCTCTTATGAAATGTGCAAAAAAGATAAAAGGGGGAAAACAAAACAATGTATGATTTTTGGCAGCATTTTGAATACCTGTAACAAACTGCTTACCAGCACTTATAACAACACTACAGTCCATGCAGTACGTGACCATTCTTGACAACTCTGGAGCCATATTTGTTGCAGAAGTCTGCACGTAAGAAGGGAGCTTCTGACCAGGAATTTTTGCTGCTGCCACTGAAGTAGATGATCCTCCAGCCTCACTCTGCTTTAGATGGTATAACATGGATCTTGTCCCACATGAATATTTTTTGTTTGTGCCTCTAGAGAGGGTCTTGTCAGACATTGTGCATTGCGCTAGTTTTGCAGCAGTTCTTGATTCCCCATAAGTTTGGGTAACAATAGATAGTTTAAGGTTTGTTTGGAAGCTATCTTGCATTCGTGTGTTTAGATGTTGAAAGTTATTTTTTGAGACTGTTGTTTTTTTTTAATATGTTGATAAAATAAAGTTAAACCAATATGTTACTAAACAGCTAGACTCAAACTTTGTGTAAAATATGTCTATATATCTGTTTTACACTTTTTAATTTGTATTCGTGACTACTAATGTCATTGCGACCTCCGGTGTTGCTGTGAAGAAAGAAAATGCATTTATAATGTAGTTATTTCTACAAATGAATACAAAGGGGAAAGTTATATTAGTATCTTACTAAATAGCTACACTAAAACGTTATCTCAAATATTTCTATATATGTGTCTTACACTTTGTCAAAAACACCTGGTATTCGTAGTCTGTCCTTGGCAATGGCACTCATAGAATCATACAGGCACTACCTGTGCAATCATCAAGCATTTTCTTTCTGCATCACTCTGCAAACATGCCTCCTGGCATAGTATTAGTTGGGGGATGAAGTCCCCTTGGCTATTGAGGGTATTTGGGGGCCAAGTATCCCTCTTGTTACCTCCAGCAAGTTGTGCACAGTCAATTTGCTAAGAGGTGTTCTGAAGGCACACCCCCTTTCTGCACCACTCTGCAAACACGTCCCCATGCACACTACTGGTTGGGGAATAAAGTTGTCTTGGATGCTACAGGACCTTGGGAACCAAGAAGCCCTCCTGGTACTTTCTATAAGTTCTACTCAGCGGGATTTCTGAGAGCTGGTCAGAGGCCCTGCCCCCTTTCCGCAGCATTCTGTAAAGACCATTGCTACTTTAAAAAAAATGGAAATTCCCTGAAAAATCAAAGGTTACAGGTAAGTTATAGTGAGGAATTATCATTTAAAAGACCTTAGAAATTCACTGAAAAAAACAAAGATTACAGGGACTTTCACTCATACAAAACCAGAGAAATTCAGCTGTTATAGTTAATATGCGCCCCACATGCACTGTTTATGACCTCACATATTACATCACTCATGACATGATCAGTGACATCACTGATGACATCTCAAATGACATCACTGATGACATCATCCACAGAATCTCTGAAGCACCCACTCACACCCCCATGTAACCTTTCATACACCCACTGCAACTTCCACACTACCATTCTCAAAACCATTGACACGCTCATACCAGTACTTATATACCCAGTCACTGATTAATAGGTCTACACACACACATGCACTCAGTCACCCATATAGCGACTCATACACCAACTCACTCACTAATACAGCCACTGATATATCCACTCATACAGCCACTCACACACTGTCAGTCACTCATAGAGATACTCACACACCTACTCACTCACCTATAGAGTCAATCAGACAGCCATTTACTCACCTATAAAGTTATACACACACCCAATCACTTATTCATACAGATGCTAACATATAATCACTGACCCATACAGACCCTCACACACACACTCACTAACCCATACAGCCACTATCACAATCTGTCACTCACACATATGGTCACTGATAAACTCCAACACTTACCTATACTGCCTTTCACATATCCACTTACTCACCCATATACCACTGAAACATCCATTCACTCACCGACACAGCCATAGACACACTCATTCACTTATATAACCCTTCTCTTACACTCACTAACCCATATACCCACTCACTCACGCACTCACTCATCCATGCAGGCAGTCACCCACCCACACACTCATACACCCATACAGGTCCTCAGACAACCGATCAATCACCCATAAACCCACACATGTACCCACTCACCAACCCATACAGCCACTTCGACTCCAACTGACAGACTGATACAGACATTCAGACAACCTAGTTAGTGACCCATATATTCACTGAGACACCTATTCACTCACTTATACAATCAGTTACGCACCTACTGAAGCATTGATACAGGCACTCATACACCGACTGATTCACCAATACACATTGGTATATATATTTAACATTCATAAACATTTTTAAAACACTCACAGTCACTGGATGATGTCATCAGTGATGTCATTTAAGATGTCATCAGTGATGTCATCACTGCAAAAATATCAAGAAGCAGGTCATGTTCCCCGTGGGCTCAGAATAATGCTGGCACCAAGTTTCGAAAATCCTAACCCTGTGATGCTCAAGGAGTGGGCCAAGAGCAACTTAGATGCTTCAATGAAATTAATTGTAATCCTCATCAAGTATGCAGAAATCGACAGAAAGGCATTAATGAAAGAAATTGAAAGTATCAATCTGGAACTTGACAAATCTGATCAAAAGTATTTAATTTTGAAAGGCCGTGAGGAAATAGCTGAGAGATTAAAGAAACAAGAAGTAATCAAAACAAGAAAAGCATACAAATTTGCTCGTGATAAAACCAACTATGAAACAGGACAGATCTTTACATTTTCAAAAAAGTTTGATTCAGTGAAAAGACAAAGGTTTATTTATCGCAACATAGCCGGTCAAAATGACAAGATAAATACTCAAAGTGTCAAAACTGCGTTTATGTCGGATATCAGTTCAACCTTGGAGAGTGAGACTGATTCAGAAGATGGGAGATGCATAGCAGGACACAGTGAAGTAACATCGGGCAATTTAATTCTGGCTGAAGAACTTTATTTTTTTCGGCGCGATCGGCGGCAAACGCTTCGTCTACGACCGCCCAATGAGAAGCAAAGCAAAGACGAAACAAGAAATGACAGCAAAGGAGAAAATGTAGGCGGCGCAAAGAATAAGAAACATCAAGCCAACAAATGGCGGCGCAAGTAGAGAACAATGACAATACTGTGGTGAACTTATCCGATATAACACTGAGTCAGGCAGAGAGGAAACTGAAATTGGGCAAATATTTCGAACAAAAACAAGTGAGTTATTATCTCAGCAAGTCAACTTCTGAGTATGAAACAGCTATACCTAATTTACAAGTATCAGACATCATGCACTTTACATGATTTACAATCTGAAACTGATAGTGTGACAACATTAAAATCAACTCAACAAATTATGAATGACCAAGAGATTTGTATATCAGATTCCATCAAAAGTCCTTTTAAACCACATTCTACATTTACTCCCATGATGCCGCAGGATTCAATTGATACGTTCAATGATGTAATAGTGGAAGAGCGTATGGGGCTTCATCATAGAACTGAATGGAGATTGAAAAAATACAAACACCAAGAAAATCAATACTTTGCCTTAATACAGAAACTACAGAAGAACAATCAGGTAGTTATAAATAAGTCAGACAAAGGTGGCAACATCGTTCTGTGGCCAAGAATTGATTATCTTGAGGAAGCCCACAGACACCTGGATGACCAAACTTGCTACAGAAAATCAAACATGCAAGAAGTAAAGAGGATCAAAAGCAACTTGAAACATGATCTAACGAAGTGGAACCATGAAGGATTATTGTCCAAGGTGGAATTCCAAATTTTAAATAATGATTTTCCTGTGATGCCAGAACTTTCTTTTATACCGAAAATACATAAAGGAACAACTCCGGTACCTGGACGTCCAATTATTTCAGCCCGGAACAGCCCTTTTGAAAATATTTCCCAATATGTTGATTACTTCCTCCAAGAATTTGTGGTCAAACTGCCTTCATATTTAAGGGATAGTGGAGATTTTCTCAAGAAAGTGAACGATCTATCCTGGTCTAATGAATATAGATTAATGTCGTTGGACATTACATCTCTTTACACATGCATTCGACATAAGGATGGACTGAGAGCATGTGAACATTTTATCAAAGATAGACCAATACAACTTTATAACCATAACAAAATGATTTTAGCCATGATTGATTGATGCTTGAATAACAATTTCTTTATGTTTGGCAATGAGATTTTTAAGCAGCTCAGGGGTGTGGCAATGGCAGCCTACTTCTCCCCCAGCTATGCGTATTTGCACGTGGGCTGGTGGGAAGAGCGGGTTCTCAGGTCAAAACATCAAAGAGAGTGGAAAGAGCTCATTATAACTTGGCTGCGTTTTATTGATGATGTGTTTGTTGTTTGGAAAGGAACCAAGGAGAGTGCAGTAGAATTTGTGACTAATCTAAATGAAAATGATATGAATCTGGAATTTACTGCCAAAATCAGTGCCACTGCTATTGAGTTCCTTGATGTATTAATATATGTCAACCACGATTCACTTAACACTAAAATATACCGCAAATCCACTGCAGGTAATTCCACACTCCATGCAGCAAGTTTCCACCCAAAGCACCTGATCGATAGCATCCCCTATGGGGAGATGCTTTGATTGCATAGAATATGCAGTTTGGAAAGTGATTTGTTTCAATGTCAAGCAGAATCCAAACAAAGATTTATGGAAAGAGGTTATAAAGCACAGACGATCAATCGTGCCATAACCAAAGCCAATGAGAAACCCAGAGAACAGATTTTATTTGGGGAGATTGAGTCGATTGAGCCACTAAATGATGTAGCTTCTCAGTTCAGTGGGACCAACTCGATATTGGTTGAGGCCAGAAGGCGCTATTTAAAAGTAGTTCAATTTAGATATAATTGTGCATCTGTGCAGAGTTTGATCTTGCTTTTTAAATCTCCTCCAGATGAATTTGTGTGTCATAACCAATTTAAATTTTAAAAAACTTTTTTAAACTTGAATTGAAAGTTCTTTGTACATTGTCTTATAACAAATGTTTTATTCGAAAATTTGTTGTTCTCAGCAGAGAACTAAATCAAATAAATTAAAATTGAATAGATAGATGTGCGTTTAATTACCACCTATAACAAACAGGAGAGAGCCATCAGATCTATTTTAAACAAACAATGGGCCAACATTTTGACAGATCCCACATTAGGTCCCATAGTACCAAAATGACCCACGATCCCTTTTCGTAGAGCATATTCGATGAGAGCTGCACTTACTGTTTTTTTAAATGCAGCGCATGCAGGGCGTGTCGTTTTGGAACTAACACTACTCAATTTGAAATACAAAGATTATACACTTGCAGAACGGAATATGCTGTGTTGGAATGCACCTGTGGGCTTAGGTATGTGGGCAGTACCAAGCTTCAGGTGCATTTGAGAATATTACAACATCTGAGGGCCACAGTTAATTCTGATCACACTTATCCGGTGGCGCGACATTTTAAACAATTTCACAATAACAATTTAAGTCAACTCAAATATTTTGTTATTGATGGCGTTCTGGTTTTGAGAAGAGGTGGAAATCGTGAGAAGTTACTAAGAATATTGGAACTCGACTCAAAAACCCCCAATGGTCTTAATATCAGTGAAGATTTGCACAACTATTTATAATAACCTAGTTACTCTTTTAGATCATTTTCAGTATTTAATGATGATCAAATGATATGTCCGACACAAACCTCATGGGCAATGTTAAATATGTATATATTGAAAGCCACAGTTCAATATTTGAATATGGGTATAAATCCCAAGTAAAGGAAATATAGATAACTATGCAAATATAATATATATCTGTGACACTTGCTGGGGAACCGATACGCTGCATGATGGGACAGGTAGTTTCAACACGGAACTGCCGGTTGATCTGTGGGGTAACGAGGGTCAGGTGAGCGCCCTGCCACTGTGGAGGGAGGAGCATTTAAGAACTGCACCAAGGAAATCTTTTGTGAACTGCGGCATCAGAGGAAGGCTTATCACCGAAACGCGTCATGCCCTAATCTTAAATAAATTGAATTTGAAGCCCCGCTGTGTCCCTTGATCTGCTCAGAGAGGAGGAGATGTTGTTATATATATATATATATATCAACTTCAAAGCATTCTCAAACCTCCAGCACACGGCGAGAAAGAACATATATATATATATATATATATATGTTACTTGACAAAATCTTGTGTAAGCTGTAATGTGTAATTTTTCCATGCATAAATAAACTGGTGAGCCTCTTTGTTCCCACATCGATTTGGAGTATTTGAACTGTTTCACAGAAGCTACAAGCAGTCATAGGCACTGGCACTCAGAGGCGGAGACATCGGCATACTTGTGGCAGCACATTTGGGTTGTATATATATATATATATATATATATAACAACATCATGGCTCTTGCGATAGTTCTCAAGAAGGAAAAAACGGTACATAGTACAAACAACATACAAATTGAAAGTATAGGGTAGCTCTGAAAGACCTTTTTTTCCTAGTAACATTTCCAACAACTATTTTTTTGTGTTTTTTGAACATTTTAACTTTTTTGAATTTTTCTTTAAAAGGGATAGCACAAAAACAAGAAACTAGGAGTAAAAACAACATCTCCTTCAAAACAAAGAGGAGAAAAATGTGAAAAAACGGTTAAAAAAATTCTACAGCCTAGGTGGGATTTATGATGCTGGACAAGCCTGTCCATGCACACCTACTTGTCTCGGAAGAAAAATTATCTCCTTCCATAAACAGCAAAAAAGGGCTTTGCTCAGATATGCTGGGTTGTTATCTGCTTGCACAGTGAGTGCCTGGGCAGGCACAGTGTCACCAGGTTGGAAATATGTGGACTGAAGAGTCGTCAAGCTCTGCAGCAAGGGCTAACTCAGCCCAAGCAAGGCGTTCGGGGTGCATAGCTCTCAAATGTTGCCACATCCCTTTGATATTCATGGAAAATTGCTTGTTCTGTCCTCCCCTGATGAACTCTTTTTTGCATATGTTATAAATTAGATATTTGCAAGACACTTTCTTCCCACAGGCCTCATCTGAAAAAATTGCCACACCAAGGACTTCCTGAGTGGCTGAGGGGGCTGTCTTGCAGGTACAGGAATAGGGTTCTCATCTGAATCAGATGAAGACATTCTCATCACAGAAAATGAGCAAAGTCAGAGAGGTAGCCAAAAAGGTGTAATCAGAGAAAAACCCAATAGGCAAATAATGCAACAAGGAAGGAATCTTTTTTTGCAAAATAAAGACATCCATATGAACCAATCACAAATTTTTCTTGAGATGTCTTTCCTTTCCCGGGCGTCTCGCGGGTGTCTAGAGAGAGAGGGCCACAAGTTCCTAAAATACAGAGAACTTTCTTAATATCTCAAATGCAACAATACATCAAACATTTTTGTACTTTAGATAACACTTCTCATGGCTTTCTTTCTTCAAAATGACAAAAATATACTGGTATGAAGTTAATTCCAAATGTACGATCTTGCGAGCGAATTGTGAGAGCTGGACAGGAAGTACAGCTCTGTCGTAGTACACGCAGGTGATTGTGTGTTCGGCTCCCACAATCATCTCGAGAGAACTGTAAGTTTGTAAACATAATAATAAATACAATATACATACTGTGTTGACTTTGTCATTAAACATTAGCATTCAATAATAACCGATCGGGTGAAAAAGAACTCTGTACAACAGATTAGAACAAAATGTATAACTTCTGCGATCGCCCGAGCCTCCTATTAGAGCGATCACACACCTTAAATGTACATAGTGAAAACACATAGTTTACAATATAGGAAAAACTGATCAGTGTCATTTTGAAATATAAATATGAAGTTTATGTAAAGATACATACAAAGACTATGAAAACTATGCTGATAATATTTCTGTATATGTGAGTTACAAAAACTAAGAAATTGATTATTCTCAGTGGAAACATTGTTGGAGTACTTAGTATCTATGTATTTTTAAATGTTTCTAGGAGAAAGGGTGAGGCTCAATGGGTTATGTGATCGGGACAGGACCCGTATTCTTTGCTCCAAAAAGGTAGGGCTGTCAGTGAGATGGCAACATCCCCAAAGTCCACCAAGGAATTGCTAAGGTAATTCAGTAAAGACAGGTCTAGTAGAATTTTAGTTTATTTCAGGAATGAAAGTCTAATAAATCTTTGTGTTTTTAATATGTGTTTATTGGAGTCATCAGGATTGTATGCCTGATGTGACATAAGTGCAGAAAACATGTATTTCACCCAAAAGGGTCTGGCACACCAAGGGCTTTTACAAGACAAGGAATGAAAGGTAACAGCATTCCAGTCGTATTGATAGAGTAGCTTCAAAAGGAAATTCCCAAAACAGTCTCTGCGGTCATATCTGAGATTTTGAGATGTCATCAGGGATGTCATCAGTGATTTCACTGACCATGTCATGAGTGATGTAATATGTGAGGTCATTAGCAGTGCATTGTGGGGGCGTAAGTTATAGTTAGCTCAGGTAAGTATCATTGCTGAATTTCACTGCTTTTGTAGGAGTGAAATCTGAGCCTAACTATAATGTCCCTTTAACCTTTGTTTTTTTCAGTGAGTTTCTAAGGTTTATTTAATTCTATTTTCTAACTATAATGCCCCAGTAACCTTTGGTTTTTAAGTGAATTTCTAAGGTTTTTCAAATTCTGTTTCCTAACTATAACGTCCCTCTAACCTTTGTTTTTTTAAGTGAATTTCTATGTTTTTTTAACTAATAGTCCTGCTTACAGAGTGGTGGAGAAAGGAAGCGGGGCCTCAGACCAGCTCTCAGGAATACTGCTGTGTCTGACTTACTGGAGGTAACAGGAGGGCTTTTGAGCCCCCAGGAACCCTCGACATCCAAGGGGACTTCATCCCCCAACCAGAGGTGCTTCAGGAGTAACATTTGCAGAGTGGTGGAGAAAGGGGCCGTGTCCTCCGAGTCCTGTCAGCAATCCCACTCTGTGGAACTTACTGGTGGTAACATGAGGGCTTGTTGGCCCCCAAAGACCCTCTGTAGCCAAGGGGACTTCATCCCCCAACCAGATGTGCACCAGGAGGCGTGTTTGCAGGGTGGTGGAGACTTGCCGGTCTTTTTTTTTATAATTTATTCGGGGAGGGGGGCCACGTGGCCCCCTTCCCTGGGCGCATTTTGGCCCCGGGGACCCCATTACCCGGGGCCAGGCCTATTTGAATAGGAGAGGGGGCCACACGGCCCCCTTCCCCAGGCCGATATCGGCCCGAGGACCCCTTCCCCTGGGGCCTGACCTTTCCTATTTTTTTTTTTTTTAAAGTAAAAGGGGGGCTGAGTGGCCTCCCTCCTGGGCTGATTTTGGCCCAGGGACCCACTTCTCCCGGGGCCCAGCCTTTTTGTTTTTTTAAATAATGAGAGGGGAGCCGTGTGCCTCCCACTCCCATGTCAATTTCGACCCCGGGGACACCATCCCCTGGAGCCCAGCCTGTAGTGTGGGTGCCCTGGTACCACCCAGGGAACCCACTTTGTACATTTGGGGACCATGGGGGGAGCTTCAAGGCCCCCGCGGTCCCTGCTGACTCCCCATGTCCTGCGGGAGCCGGCATTGCTTTTGGACAGAGGGAGCTGCTGAACATGCAGCTCTCTCTGTCCAAACGCAATTCTACTCCGCTTTCAGCAAACGAGAGCATTTTTAATGCTCTCGCTTGCTGGAAGCAGAGCAGCATTTGCTATGGCTTGCCAGGAGTGGTAATGCTCCTGCCAAGCCATAGCAAGCAGCTATGTACCAGGGGTGGGCACCCTGGGACATAGCAGCAGCCGGCCCTGGGGAGTGACAGTCCCCGGGTCCATGTATGGCTCCAGGAGGGGTGCTGCATGGCACCCCTTCTCTGTTTTGGGCCTGCCCTGAGGACGTGGCAGTCCCCGGAGCGGGAACAGCCCAGGAGGGGGGCCTCACTGCCCCCTCTCATTATTTAAAATCAGGATGGCCCGGAGAGGTGGTAGTCCCCAGGACCTGGGGGGGGTCTCTGACCCCCCCCAACAAATATTCAATTTGGTCCTGGGGAGATTGTGGTCCCTAGGGCATGGAGGGGTGAAAGAGGCCCCTGATTTATATTTTGCATATGACCCTGGGGAGGTGGTGGTGCCCGGGGCCTGGGGGTTTTCGAGAGGCCCCGTGCATTAAAATGAGTGAGCGCCAGGGGGTGGTGGTCCCCGGGAGGGGCTCATGCCCCCCTCCTTTATTTGGGGTATGGCCCCAGGACTTGGCCCACTCGGGGGCCTTCAATTAGCGAAGCGCAGGTGACCACGCTTCATTTCTTTAAACATTTTTGGCGGGATTCGCGGATCCAGTGCGACGCCCACTGAATTTTTTTAAAAACTTTATTTTGTCCCTGTGAGACCCACCAAGAGGCCTAGGTGTCAGGGTGTTTCTACCCTGCCTCCTTTTCTTTTTTAATTTTTTTTTCCTGTGACGGCTCCACCAAGTTACAAGATGGCTGCCAACACTTCCTGCTTTGAAATGTTGGCAGTCAATCAGATCTCAGCACGAGATCTCGGGTGGGGTCGCGAATCCTCTCCCTCCCCAGTGGTATATCTGAAAAACCTTTAAATAACTCTGAAACTACTGAACAGATTGACACCATTTAACAAAACGGTCGCTTTCTGAAACAACAGCTACCTTTCTGCTAAATTTGGTGTAATTCCGTTCAGCAGTTTGGGCTGTAGCCTTGTTTAAAGTTCTTACGGAAATTAAGATGGGGAAAACGTGCTTTTAGACTCCCCCTTTTTCTCAGCCCCCGCTTGACGGATCCCCTGAAACTTTCAAGACAGCAGCTGAAGTGAGCGTCAAACTAGCTTTGAAAATTTCACGAGGATTCATCAAACAATGCCAAAGTTACTGGCAGGTGAAAAAACACTCTTCCTATGGAAACTACATCCTAACTATAACTATATACTGGTGACCGCCAGTAGGTAATATGTATTTCTCAGGAAATTGTAGTATTTAGCCCTTGGCAGGAGTTTACTGAAGCGTGACAAACCGATTTAGTTGCAAGAACATCTTTCTCAAAAGGACTCTTTGTGTAAATCTACATTAAACAGATTGTGTCGTCACAAGTATGTTTCTCCAGAAACTGAAAGCATGCATGCATAGAATACCACAAATAGTTTTTCACCTTTTCTGACAAGAAATAAAAAAACACTCTTTAGGCATTCCATATTTGAATATCATCACCTGACAGGTTGGGCTGTGCGAAAATGCATTATTTTTTTATTGACATTTTAGGAACTTCCATGTACAAGTGCGCACTTTGCATAAAAACGTCTCACAAGATCTCGACAGGGGACTTGTCCATGCGAACCAATCTCCTATGTGTAAAAAATTATGTAAAGTTGCGTAAAGTTAAATTTTAAGTAATTATGTTAATTTTCTGTACCACCAAAATTGGTGTAATAAAATTTTTACCCCGGCCTACTGAAAGATCACATGAACGTTTGGTCAGCACATGATCCATGTACTTCTGTGTCATTTTCATTATCTAATTTATGCCACCATATTGACCAGAAACATATTCTGAACCTGTGATCCTTCACAATAGGAATTTCATGAATGCCATACTAGGCAAAACCCGCTATTGTGTCTGGCTCTATCAGTTATCAGTGGTCAGTACATTTCCTCACTCATTCTGTAGAGGCATGTAGTGACCTTCTTCACAGACAGACTTGTGCTACTATCATTTACTACGTTTTTTCTACCTGAACTTGTGCAGGCCAGTCGAATGTAATATCATTCCATTCACAATGCCACTTAGATTAGATGCTAATGATTCACATGAGGACTTTAGTATTTACCTCAGGTTCTCCCTCTAAACTCGCAGCATTACACTGAGATTGAAATTCCGCTCACACATTATGTTGTTACTGGGGTGTTATGATGATGTGAGTCACTACAGTGATATTATAATTTTTCTTACCTTGTCTCTTAGTCCTGAGAGATCCATCCTTACAGTAACATTGTATTGTGTGTGCCATGGATTGTTCATCCTTAAGATGCTATGTTTGGCAGTTGGTAAGATAGTCACCACTTAATCGTCTCCTGCATGAGACATCTAGTCGTTTACACTCCTCTCATCTTCTAATACAGGTTTTGTCAATCTTTCCTGTTCCTATACACTTCTCCAGGGAGCCAGGACCTCTCAGGATAAACCTATAATCCTGAAAGAGACCCAAAGGAGTGCTCTATAAATAAGAACTTCTTTGGGGTATATTTGTACAATGGCATCCCTGAAAAAACTCAAGAAGCAGAACATCAGGGGCCTAATTACGAGTCTGGCGGTCCTCGGGTCGCTATGACTTGTGGTGAGGCGGCGGTGGCGATCTTCTGATTGCCACATTACGACCTTGCCAGTCATGCTGCCTTGGGGCAGCCGACTCCGCAAGGGAACCGCCATTCCCTGGCGGTGGCATGGCGGTCAAGAGGCATGAATATCCTTGGCGGGACTGCCAAGCATATTACGAATTTCCTCACCCCCACAGATTTCATGGAGGTCTTTCCTCCATGAAAATAGAGGCAGTGAGGAAAGAAAGGGGGCCCTACATGGCTCCTTTTTTGCCTTACTCCATTTTGATGCACCCAGGGGTCACAACATATGCCCCCCTGTGTGCACCCACCCCCAGTTCCAGCACGGCGTGGACTTCATAGTCCATGCCGTGCTGGAACTTCCTTTGACGTTCCCATTAGGGTGCCTATTTTATAGGAACTGTCATGGGAACGGCAAAGGAAACGTCCGCCAATGACTAAAAAAGTAATTATACAGTGGGGGGTTCTCACGTGGGTTTGGCAGTGCGGCGGTGGTGTGGCCACACCGTCAAACTAGTAATTGGGCCTTAAGTCTCCACCCCTCTCTGGTTATAAACTGGAACCTCACTTGGGGACTGGTGAGTGGGGCACACACTCTTCTATTCAGCACAAACCCCACAATTCTATTATGAAATCATAAACCCTCTTATATCTAGTTTGCACCGAAGCATTCTGTTAAGAGAGACATGCACCAATATATATATATCGTTTGAAGCAGAAAAATACACCAAGACCCTGTTAAGTGCATTCTCATTAAATTAATATCTAAATGCTGTATTGATACATACTCAGACTAAGTAAACCCTGAATGGCATTGTGCCAAGGGTACCGAGCAGTTATCATATACCAACACTTCGATGATAAACCTTGTGGCACTCACAGTAATCAACAAACTGCAATCACAGTGATTGCTATTGAAATGTGGTTTATTATATAATTTTTATATCACGGTTCACTTAAAAGGATAGGTTTATACTCTTTCAAAGGCACGTACGTAGTCCTTGTCCACATTTGGTGGTGTGCTGTTTTGTTCTCTTCTAAACTGGGCGTGGGCTCCCATCCACCCTGAAAAACAGAAGAGCTAGTGTCAGTGTTCCCTAAGAGGTCACCAGCATCTTCCTAATAGGCAGGTACTGCCACCTGCCCATGCCAGGACCTCACATACTAGAAACATCTTGAAGGTCCAGTGAGAACGCTCCCTAGTTATCAGCATCTCGAATAATGACAGGTTTTGGTCCTTTGTACAGGGTGGGCTTCCACAAGTTTCTTTCTTTTTACTCTACTCCCGGGAAGTATTGGCCC
The DNA here is from genome assembly GCA_963921515.1 of Calotriton arnoldi. NCBI lineage: Eukaryota > Metazoa > Chordata > Amphibia > Caudata > Salamandridae > Calotriton > Calotriton arnoldi. The sequence continues at coordinate 177,063 of CAWUFW010000967.1, read as the reverse complement.
TTCTACCAACAGCCCCCCCACCCCTCAATCTCACACCCAGCCATGATGTGTTGTGACAGTGTGGGAGGTAGGTTTGGCCACACCCTCTGTTTCTGGGTGTCCCATTCCTCCTCATCACGGGGAAGAAAGGTACAAAATGTCGTATACATGGAGAGCTACTCAGTATCTCCATCATGTCTTAGCTGGTCCCATCGCCCATGTCCCAAAAAACCAAGTAAAATAATGGTTTGCTCCCTGGTCCACCATCTCCCCTGCTTCAGGCCCTGTGCAGCATAAGAGAATTAACAATAGTGGCTTATCTCCAGAGGGGTGTCACAGGCTGACTCGCAAGCCCACCCAATCACACTGCCGCCACAACTGCAGGAGTCAGCATGCTCCTGAACCGGTGACAAATCCCCGGCAGCAGTGTGGTATCCCGATTATCCCCATGTCTAGATTAGCCTGTACACAGCTTGCAGACATCCTGAGACACTACACTCTGCACTTACTGCCAATACCCCTGCACAATGGGCAGTAATGAAGATTGCAATAAATCACCCAGTGCAGCAATCAGTCTACTATGCCAAATGGACGGATGCAACTCAACCAATCAAAGAGCACATGCTGCTAAGTCGTGAAGCAATCTAAAAATTGAAAAGTATTGTTTGACGGTTTTGAAATAGTTTTCTGATTTTTTAAAAATTGGAAGTATTTTTAACATTTATCACTGTGGTTACAATTTCCGATGTAAAAAATATTAATTTTTGCGATTCAAAGTTTTAACATGTCTACATTTTTCAGATGACAAACTTGAACTAACAACATTATTCTTGTAGAAATGAGAGGAACTGTGTCGTTCATATAAAAAAAATAATTTTCATCCCTGTCGTGCTCAACATAATTGTTTCACTTTATTTAGTGTAAGTACATGAAACAGCAATGTAGGAGTACCATTTCAATTAAAATAGTTGATTATGACATTTGCACACATTAGTTGTTTTTCTCTTGCTCTGTCATCTTTGTCTTGAACAAGGCAGTGAATGTCCTCGCAATCCGCTACATCTGACTCCTCTGATGAAGTTAATTTACTCGTCGTAAGATTGAAATTGTAGAGCATGCAACAAAAGACGATTATTAAATGCTTTTCTCAGACCAATTCGCGATTTCTGCCTGAAATGTGCAGTTAACAAAATCTGCTTTGGAGCAGTCCAGGTTTGTGTTCAGTAGTGTTTATTGCTCGGAAATGTGCAGCATTCATTGTACTTCTCATCTGCCAGAATTGGAGGGCAAAGGACAGATGTCACAAACCAAGCGTGAAGTGTGGAAATTCTGTTTGACTGGCTTAGGGGTTGTGAGTAATCACGGGCCACTGCATAATAAGAGTGGCTGCCCACCACCAGTTTCTCAGCACACAAGAGGACCAGGAGGAAATGTCTGCTTGCTTGCTATCTGTGTCTGCCTGTGAGAAGACTGAGATGTGGGCTGGTCCCATCATATACCTAGGGCCTGCAAGCACTCTCAGAGGGTCAGACTAGCTGCTGTCCTCTAACTGCAAGGGCAAAAAGGGATAGACAAATGCACGTCTGTGGAAGAACCAGCTAACAGTTGGAACTGGACTGGACTCTACACAAACCCTGGCTGCAGTGTGCAGTTTTGCTTGACTCTCACTGCAGTCTGAGAGCTGGTACCCCCCTAGCAGTCTGTGGATTTTAGGACTGTATCAGCAGGAAGCAAGGGTGGGAAGTTCTCCCCCCGCCCCCCCCGCCTACCCCCCTTGAATCTGTGGCTGTAGTCCACTGAGAAGAATGCCAGGAAGATCGAAGCCATTTGATTGTACCTGCCTGGAAGATAACTAAAACTGTTCCTGGTCACGTGGCATGTGTTAGGCAGAATTGTGCTGTTAACTGCTTTCCCAATTGAAGCAATAATATGTTTCACAGATCTCTATACTCAGAGCAAAGAAATAATAGCAAAACAGATTAAATACGCTCTGCAATTCACAGTTGCAAATGCTCTGTTCTGAATTAATATCACCCCACTGAGCCTGATTAGGAATGATAGCCAGGCCTAATTGTATTTTAAGTAAAAAAATTCCTTAGCCTGGAATCAGGTACCAATGTTAGACATTGACTAATGTCTAATGATGTTTAAAACAGACACTGTAAGTTGAATTATTTTTACTTCATGTAAATTTCGAGTAAGCTTGAAGTTACATGAACCAATTCTAGAAGTAAACACACATTAACGGTTAAAATTGGGAGTGAAAAGTTAATTCCATGCTTTCCAAACAACCCATAGATCAAACTACAATAGCATCTGGCCCAGCCTTGCCCACCATTCCAAAGCTTACTCAAACATGCTCCTCCAACATACAATTCATCTATATGCCTCAATAAACCATTATTGTCTGGACTTCAACCGTCAAATTAAAAGATTGAAACCCTGATCCTACATGAAGGCTGTGCAAGGAGGAAGGGCTAAAAAATGGGCAATCTTAAATCTGAATGCTTGCAAAAGTGGTACCACAGATAACCCTAAAAAAACCATATTAACCTCCAGTGGTTCTCTGGAAATTGCATGTTATCAACTACATAACAGCGGGGGCGCTAGAGGGTGGGCTAGCAAGATGGCCGCACTGTAGTGAGGCTCTTGCTGCCCGGGACGCCCAAAACAGCACTATCCTGTGCCACAAGTTCTTCTCACAAGCCCAAAATGCATGTAGAACTGTGCGGGCTCCATCAGCTGAGCGGCGGCACCTACGAAGGTGAGACGGACGGTCTTGGGGACAGCCGAGGCCCCTCTGTGAGCGGACGGCCTGCCTGACTGAGTGGCACACCAGAAAAAGCGGAACTTACCACCAATGAAGACAGCGGACGCTGGAGGAGGCAGCGAGACTCCGCAACGGGAGCTGACATCGGGAGATTGCGGGCACTGGACAGCTGCCGCACCAATGGTGAAGTAAGGAGGCCGGGAGGGAGACGTAAGAAGCGGTGGGGAGGATAGCCGAACCTTTGGGAGTTGGTAGAAAGGCCTCCTCCCCTATCGGCTGAGCTTCCCCCGCCCCCTCTGCTTGCTGAGGCCTGAGATGGGACTGTGGAAGGCAGTGCCGAACGGTGAGCATCTGCAGCTCTGGCCAGAACGACTCTGGACAGGACCCCTGCAGAGTGATCGCCCAGCCGCCATTTTGAGTGAAGGTGGGAGGTCTAGTATGGAATTCCACTAGGAGAATGTAGAAGTAGGCATTCACTAGAACAGCCTCACATGCGCGGAGAAAGGGGAAAACTGCCTCTGAGTATTAATTAACAAACAAGGACAGAAAGGGGAAAAAAGCAGGGGGAAAAGGTACTGCATACAAGTGAGGCCACCCCCCCATAGCAGTTGACAAATTGAACCGCCTCTGGCGTGATCCAGACAGGCGGAAGAAGGATGTCATCATTAAGACACACTGGGGGAAGCGCGCTCGCACACCTGGGGAGCAGCTGCAATGGGGGGATAAACAGCGAGCATACCCAGCCATCCAGGTCATCAGGAACAAAATCTGGGGCCTAGAAGCCCAGAGCTTGCGCAGGAAAAGAGGTGACACGCAGCAATCAGAGATCAGAAACCCCAAACAATGGGCAAAACAGAAGGCAGGCGTGCGAAATTGACCTTTAAGTTCCACAAATCGGCGAGAGGTCAGAGCCGGGACCGCGAGCCCGAAATGGCAGATGAACAGGGCCCTAGCCAGAACCTAGAGGAAAATGATATGAAATCGCTGCTGGTGATAAGGAAGCGCAGCCTAACCTTGATTGAGTCCAAGATAGACTCCATGTGCACCTGCATGTACTTTATCACACAAAAGCTGGAGAAACAAGATGGGAGGATAGGAGAAGCGGAACACAGAATATCAGACATCGAAGATACCTCCTCCCAGAGAGTCGAACAAAAAAAGGAAATGGAACACCTACTGAAGATAATAGCAGCCAAGAATGAAGACTTGGATGCTCGGTCCAGGAGGAACAATATACGAATCTTTGGAGTACCTGAATCTGCCAACACTGGAAATATGGAGGAGTTTGTGGAGCGCATGTTGGTCACCAGCATTGGGAAGGATGCGTTTTCCCCGCTACTTGTGCTGGAGAGGGCACACCGCACACTTGCAGCTCGACCACCCCTGGGGCTCCCACTAGACCCATAGTGGCCAGGCTCCTGAACTATCAGGATAACGTGACACTGCTTTACGCCGGGCAAGGGGGCGACAACCACAAACGTACGAGGGATACAGCATCGCCCTTTACCTTGACTTCACATTGGCGGTTCAGGAAGCCAGCAAAAAGTTCCAGCTGGCAAAGATAAAAAACTGCAACGAGCTAACATTGCATATGTAATGCTATACCTGGCACGCCTGCGGATCACGCATCAGGGCCAGCAACGCATTTACACATCCCCACAGCAAGTGATGGAATTAATTAAAATACTGCCTAGAAGTCCTCGCCAGGCGGAACAATCACCATCCAGGAGCGGACCAGCCTCACCAATATCGGATCAGGAGCAGAGACCACAAAAGGGAGGCGGAAGACATCAAAAAGGCTCAGACACGATACACAACTGAAGAGGATATACAACATGAAACCGCAAAGAAATATGAAACAAGTTACTTACGAACATCTGGATATAGGCTTCTATAGCCGTTGAGCCTCCTATGAACATAAATAGGGAGGCCGCTTGTGGACACACACAGTTGCGAGGCGACTACCACTGACGAAGTGGGACACTCGAGCTGCACTATGCCCATGTCCTAGGCACCCTCCCCCTTCAGTGCTATCCGAGGGGAGGAATAGCCTCGCCCCTAGATGATACCCCCCAGCAGGAACACCCTACATCTAGATATGGCTTTATCATTCGGTTTGATTTTTTTTGATGTTTTTTCTCTTATTTGTTTCTTACCTCTCGTCTTACCTATTGATATCTCTTTTCTTTCTAAACCACGTTCCCTCGCTGATATAATTATGCAATCTACAGAAGCTAGGATTACTGTAGCCATAGAGCATCAGTGCTGTTGTTATACACTGCTGGAATGTTTGTTCGCATTAGGAACAGTTGGGTCTTTCTTGAGATGTGGGAGGAAGAGAGGAATAGCTCACAGCAAGTTGGGGGAGCCGCTGTGGGAGGGAGGGAGGGGGGGTAAACAGAAGGTGCAACACACACTGTCAGAGCACGGGTACAGTTCATTGTTTAAATCTAGGCAGCAGATATCAGAAACCCAGGAAGAGTATCAATCCACCATACCCAGACAGGTTGGGAACCCATGGCAGATAGCAGCCGGCAACTGAGTCTAATTTTCTTAACGTGGAATGTCCGCGAATTCGGGGACCCACGCAAGAAGCAACATCTTCTTGCCTACCTAGATAGGCACAACATTAATGTAGCAATGCTGCATGAGAAACACGCGGCTCCATCCTCAGAACCTACATTTGCGACACATTGGGCATCGCACAGACACTTCTCCTCCTACTCCTCCTATTCAAGGGGAACCGCTATCCTTATCCGGAAAAATAACCCTAATGTGGAAGAGGGATTTTTAAATGACTCACAGGGAAGATATAGCGCGACCTGGGGGAGATCAGAGTCCCATTCAGTTACACTAGTAAATTGCTATGGCCCTAATATTGACGACGAGGACTTTTTTGTGGCGCTATGGGGTCTGATTATTAACATTGGTTCAACACATGTCATATGGGGTGGGGATTTTAACCTTACCGTCCAACCAACCTTTGACCGTTCCCATCCACATCACTACACGAAAGCCCAACGCCAAATACAACAGCTACCCACCATACAGAGAGGGAGGGAACCCACCACTCCAACGCACCCTCCAGTTTGTCCTGAATAGATTACTGGTTGGTGTCCAGGGGTCTGGGGACATGGATAACATATGTAAAGCACTTAGCATGCACGTACTCGGACCATAACTTGGTGCTTATGCAACTAACCCCACAGGGGGCTCCCCCTTGTTATATGTCCTGGCGACTTCCTGCACAATCCCTACTGGACGCTCCCTTTAAGGCAGAGTTGGGACACGAGTTGGAAGAATTTCTCCAGCGTAACATAGACTCCGTCCCCACATTGGCAACAGTCTGGGATGCACTGAAAGTGACCATACAGGACATATGCATTGTTAAAGCTGGGGGTATACTTAGAGAAATCAGACATACACTGGGGAAGCTGGAGAAGAATATCTGGGACCTAGAAACAGGACTAGCTGCAACTAGCGAGGGGGAGCTACAGGCCAAAATATGGGAATTGATTACTGAATATCAAAAAACGGCAGAGAGGGAATGCCTATTCCGCTGTAAATATTACAAAGCGAGAAGATATGGAGAAGGGGAACGGCCAGGAAAGGCGTTGGTGGAGCACGCAAGCCCAGGTTCTCTACTCATGTGCTGGAGATTCGTACTCCGACGGGACAACCCCAAAAAGATACTGAGGCTACACTACAGACCTTCTGCGTGTACTACTCCTTGCTGTACGCCACTCGGAGAGGTGCTCCCATGAACGTTGACGCGTACCTAGAGGCTGTAGAACTTGGATGGCTGAGTGACACACAGCGGGAATTTCTTACAGCAGAGTTTGAAGAGGATGAACTTAGGGCTGCCATCATACAGTTGGGATCAGGGAAGGCCTTGGGACCAGATGGGCTTCCGGCGGAATTCTATAAAGCATGCACTGACGTCCTGGTCCCCTTTTTAAAAAAATTGTATGAAGAGGCACTCCAACTGGGTACTCTCCCGCACACTATGCAGGAGGCCTTGATCATCCCCACCCCGAAACCAGGTAAACCCTCCGAAGACAGCGAGTCGTATAGGCCATTGTCCTTAATAAACTGTGATGTAAAAATACTGGCCACACTGCTGGCAAATCGGCTAAGTCTCCTAACGGACAGATTGTGCAGCCAGATCAGGCTGGATTTATTCCTGGCAGGGCTACCTCATATAGTTTTCAGACTTTATTCTCGATTATACAGGTTATAGAACCGGAGCTACATGCAGTGGCGGTCTTCCTAGATGCCACTAAAGCATTTGAATTCCTGGAGTGGGACTTCCGGATGGTGGCGTTACAGCGCGTGGGTTTCCCCCGCGCTTCGAGGAATGGGTGCAACTGTTATACCACGAGCAGCGGGTGAAGCTACTCATTAATGGAGCGCAATCCCCTGCCTTCACCATAACCCAAGGAACTAGACAAGGCTGCCCATTGTCCCCTCTCCTCTTCTCTTTCGCGATAGAACCCTAGCGGCTATGCTTAGGCAACACCATCGGGAGTATGCGTTGAGATACCCCACCAGGCATGTACTAGTGTTGTTATACGCAGACGACATTACGCCATATGTCAGAGACCCCAGATAAGCCTCAACATGATAATACAAGTTTATTAGGTTTGGGGAACTCTCTGGTGTAACCATAAACTGGAAGAAATCCCATCTTTTCCTGCTCACTCCTAACACTCCCCCCCTTTGCTTCAGACTATCCATTGAAATGGTGTGAGTCAGAGCTAAAATATTTGGCTATAGTAATTACCAGAGATAAGGATGAACTATTGAGAGCAAACTATGGCAAAGTCCTGAACTCGCTATCAGAATCAATCACCCGATGGATTGCTATGCCCATCTCGCTAGCAGGATGCATAGCGCTTATGAAAATGGTAATCCTACCTCGGCTGCTGTATCTATTCATAAACATCCCTTACACTTCGGGTTGAACATTCTTTCATAATATGAGAACTCAGCTTATCTGACTCGCTTGGGGAGGGAAACAGCTTAGAATTTGCTGGGACGCCCTCACCATGCCCTTAGCGAAAGGGGAATTCGAAGCTCCGAATTTGGAGCTCTATTACTTAGGCGCACAAGCACACTACCCGAGGTATTGGTTTCACCCCCCTCCCTTTCATGCCGCATATTTCAGTGGAGCAGGGATATATGGCACCCATACCGCTGACTGGCTTTCTAGGCGTCGACCGGGCGACAACCGGGGGTGGAGACTCTACCGTAGTGTGTACAAATGCAGCCTGGAAAAGCATTGCAAAGTGGCTACAGGCCCCCATGGTATATTCCCCCATACTATCCCAGGCCTGTCATCCTGCCACTCCGGTAACTCATGAGGGCATCTGCCGTAAGATGCTGCAACTCTATAATATTCACACATAGGGAGATCTGTATGTCGAGGGGAGATTTCGAAACAGGATAGAATTCTTTGGGGGATCGTACCCTCTCACCTTTAGACTTATTCTTATATATTATACTAAGACAAGATGTTAAAGCAGCTACTCCAGACTTTCCAAATGAACCACCTACACTAACAACGTTGCATAATATGCTCCAAATGACTAGTGCCTCACATGTAGTGGCGCGACTCTACCGGAGCATTCTTACCTCTCAGGTAGAGAACTTGGACAGAGTGAGAGAGGGATGGGAGACAGAGCTGGGAGGCTCACTGACGGACAAAGAGTGGACATACTGCTGTCAGCAGACTGGGTAAATAACAGCCAACAGTAGGCTGAGGATTATTCCTTTTAAGTTTCTACACAGGAAGTACTATACTCCAGCGAGGCTACATCACAATAACCTAAGAAATAATAGCAAATGTGACAGATGTGGAGCAGAAGGCGTAGACTTCCTACACCTAGCTTGAGCATGCAGAACAATCAGTAAATAATGGGAAGAGATCGGGAAGGCCCTATCCGAGATGGTAGGAGTGCAGATACGCCTTACCCCACTCACCACACTGCTTGGGTACACGGACAATATAGATACATCGGTAAGGCGATTCGTGGCCCTTGGGCTGCTGCTGGCTAAACACAAGGTCGCGTGTAGATGGGGCGGGGACGAGCTCCCAAATTTAAGGAATGGATCCGAGAGCTAGTATATTGTCAGGAGCAATTAACTATATATGCGGAGCTCCTACCAGTGACCTCACAACCCAAAGATATATGGGACCTTCTAAAGACATACCTGTCACATACCCCTCATGAAACAGACAATAGTTAGGACCCACCACATACAACACCATGACAACACTGCTTGGCGATTTCTACATGCCACCCCTTACCTGGGAAACATCAACACTTACTAAAGGGAGGTTATGGCATCTGGACATAAAACATATGTTTATTCAACTGTGCCTGTGATGAGAATGTAACAACAAAAATTATACAACACTGAATATGTGGATGTATGAAACTCAGAAGCTCTGGAAGTGGAATGCAAATATGTATGCTGTTGATTATGAGAATACTAATAAAAAGATTTATAAAAAAATACATAACAGCGAGCGATTGAAGATGCTTCCCGCATATTTATACTGTACTGTAATGGGTGTATGAATTTAAAATTTGGAAAGACAAAGCTCAAAGTAAATATGTTTCAACCACAACATTTTCTTTGGTTGTTCTATGAGGCTATTTGTAAAGCCGCATGTAATGCCATCAGCAATTAATTGAATAGGGAGGAGCTGTACATGTCTGTCCTTAATATTACTGTAGTGTGTGTCCCTCTATAATGTCTAACTCCTAATCAGTCATTAATATTATGTCTTTTCTCTTCTGGGTATTCCCCTTTTTGAGTTGCAAGTACTAATCAATAAAGAGTGAATACATGTGATTAATATAATGTGCATTTAATTTATATTATCCTGTTCTGTATGCTCTGCAACGCAATAATCAAGTTTGTTTGAATATATATTCACAGTAGTTAATATAAAAGGTGATTGATCTGTTTAACATTATTTGTTTGTTATTTCTGAACAGATTCTAGAAAGTTGATAACTACAAGTCTAGTTTGTTGTTATTATTCAAATAAGAGTCTAGCATAATGAAAATAAATAAAAGGGCATCAAGCTACTCTCTGCCAGTTGTTTATTCTGAGAATTTCGGTCAGTGAAACCATGTTATAAAGACTGAGCATAAAGAGTGAGGTGTTAGAGGCAAATCAATGATCATCACGCCAGGAGACAACAGGTAAGGCCATGCAGAATCATATCACTGATTCTAACTGAAGGCTACCGGGTAGGGAGGCACTTTGCCTTCACTCACTGAAGTTATCAGTGCAGCTGGCCTTACATGACATAAATAGTAGGCCTTGCTATTATATTAAACACAAGCCTCATTGTTCCAACAGGTATGTGAGTGTGAACCATCTTGGAAACTGAAAATATTTTCTGGTGTGCTGGAATTAGTTTGGCACTTAGAAGTCCCAGAATGGGCTAAAAGTATATAACTGCAATTATGTTGGTATTTTTCCTTTAATTCACACTTTTGGTGAATGTTGCTGCTGCCATTGTATTTGTCTTTACTGTAGTTACAATTTACATTGTGTGCAGAAGAAAAGGGTTTTGATTTTAAAATAAATCTTTGAAATGTATCTCCGCACTCTGTTGCATTTGAGTGTGGCATTCCTTATTGAAAGATGGTTTTGGGGTTCCACTAATTTTCCCTGTAATGTCTCATGGAGTTGATTGTTACCTGAAACACATCTCACTCAAATATTTCTCAATGGATTGTGGGGTGGTTGTAGTCCAACTGGTTTTCTGTCTCAGGATGGCACACTGAGTGAGACATTGGTGCCTGGGGGCCGAGAAAACCAAGCTCTGTGTTTCTAGGACAATCTAGACAATGTATCAGTGTCACTCTCTTTGTGCTTTCCCCTATTGTTCATTGGTACTCTGGAGCCCACCTCTGTCTTTGGTGTGGCCTTTACCAATGTGTAATCTTCTGTGCCTGCCCGCACTTTTTGCCACCCCTGTCACCTTGCCTACATAAGTCATTGAATACTTACTGCCACTGAATGTACTACATTCCTGTGTGCCTTGTGTGCACCTGTCTTTCCATTTCTTCCATTACCGTGCCCCTGCCTCTTTGTCTTTGTGTTCTTCAACTATTTCCCCTATGTTGCTCTTCTGATTTCAGCTTTCCATATTTTTGAGGAAAGTGTGTTTAATACCATTACTACGCTAATAGTTGCATCTGCTATTGACATTACTTAAAAACAGCAGAAGGTCAGCGTTCATGTCTATATAAAAACTATTTTCTCCAGCCACTTGTGGGCAACGTCTGTTGAAGCCTTTTCTTCATGAAGTGCCAAAGAAACCTCTTACAGGCTGAAAAGACCTTTTAGACAAACAGGAGGTAACATTGCAAGATGGCAGCACACTAAGGGTCTTCTCACACCTCTTCTAATTAGTGACTTCTTAAAGCATGCCAATATATGGCTTGGGAGAACCTTTGTATGTTGAACAAGCACTGACGAAGCCAAATTGTTCTTGCTTTTATAGTGCAAGTGCTAAGCTATTGGCTTTGCCAAAGGTCGCTTGTAAAAAAAACTTTTCCAAAAACACATATGGTAAGGTATTTTGAAACTAAACATTGAATTCAATAGTTTAATTCTCCATAAATGGTACGATTTATTTTTTCAATTTCATGCAGGAAACTCTCAACAGAATTTAAAACATCTGTTGCATGTTATCCAGCTTACAAATAATACAGAGGCCTAGTTGAAGGTGCTTAAAAGAATATAACAGCAGTCTGAGGGAGTGTCAGAATGAAAATGAAAATGCTTGCCATTTACTTTCCACCTGACAAGGAACTAGAGCAAATTCTTCAGCCATTTGATGCTCTTTGGTAGCCTGAGGAAAAGATTTATGGGCCTCCAGGAGACGACACATCTTTGTAGTCACTCTAAGTTCACCTTCTGCCTAGAAGGTAGGCTGAGTGAATGCAGCAGTCTGCCCCTCAACCAACATGATAAATGTCTTTGTGTTCCATAACCTCAGCTTTTATTCAAAATGTGAAAGGCTGGCGATAAAAACAAGGTAAAGTCCACTCTTCGGTCAAACCTGGAAAAAATATTCATGTTGATGTGCTTTTACAGAGAGGTTTGGATGGATGGAGAGCAACAGAGAGAGAGAGAGGTGCAACAAAGTGAGAGGGGACGCTGCACATGAGGAGGGAGCAACAAAACACATGCAGGCCCATTGAGTGCTCAAAAAATATGAAAAAAAGATTTCCTGATTGCGAGTTATGGACGGATACAAGTCATCCAATCAAAAGGATGGTAAAGAAGCTATGCTCTACAGGAGGGGCAAACACAAGAGAAGGAAGGAAAGCCATCGAGCAAGAAGCCAGCAAGTGAAAGTTCATACCACTGGCAGTGCTCTACATGCATGAAAAATATGTGCTCAAAAAGATATACATATATATGTTTTGATTTTCACATCAACTCTTTTAAATAACAGCTTATAAATGGCCTGCTTGTTTACAGGATCTTATGAGTTTCCATTTGCTATTGTTTTTTATGTGAATGCATGCCCCTACACATATAGAAATGTGTGCACAATTGTGTACAAAGCAACCCATGCTATTTATTTTTTAGAATATTACATTATCCAAAGAAGCTCTGACTTAGTAAAGTTCGTCACCTCTGTGCGAAACTACTCCCAGTCATGAGCCATTATCCCAGAGAGAATATTTAAAAGATAGAGTGAGAGAGAGATACCCACTTTTCATGTACTCTATCATGAGTCACTATTTTCTAAAGTGTGGATAATTATCACATGTCATATATAATTAGGGGCTGTAGAATACTTTTACTAATCACACTGTAATTCAAGACATTCCAAATAACGCCCCAAAGCCCGACTTGTTCTAATTCTAATTAACCTTCCACACATGTTTATTTTTAGTCTTTTGTAATTGTGTATACCTGAGTGTCACAGTCCAAAGATTCTACCTTCCCACACCAGTGATTAAGCCACAACACTTAGGACCTGATTTAGAATTTGGCGGATGGGCTACTCCGTCACAAACATGACCAAAATTCCATCTGCCTTATTACAACTGCAAATACCCTACGACACTTGTAAAAAGGCAGATGAGATATATTTGTCATGGAGTAGCCTTCTGCCAAACTTTAAATCAGGCCCTTAGGGCCTTATTTATCAAGGGGTTGCAAAACTTTTGTACCACGCAACGTGGTGCAAAAGCATCGCAACCCTTAAGATGCGATTTATCAGGCCATGCAAGGCCCCCTTACATGGCCCAGAGTGTCTTGATAAATACAGAGTAACGCAACGCAGTGCAAATCCCTGCATTGTGTTACTTTGTCCAGGGAGGCATTCCATGTGTGGTACCTGGGTGTTCCCATGCAAATCCCATAGATTTCGATGCATCCCCAGCTTAACCATTACAGGTAGATCTGGTAATGAGCCAAAATGCTACGCCTTCCCAGGGGAGGCGTTACAAGGAGAAATATCTTCATTTATCCTTGGGTTTTCCTCTTTCTACATGTGCTGCATTCTGCAGCACACATAGAAGGAGTAAAATGCCTCAGGGGATTGTTTTTGTGCAAGAAGGTGTCTCTTCCTGCACAAAAACAATCCTGCTTACAACACAGGCACCCTTGCACCATGGTGCAACAGTGCCTGGGTTGGCACTAGGCAGCACATTGTGAGCCAGCGCTGGGAAAAGGCAGGAATGCACCGTATTGTGAAAAATACAGCACATTCCTGCCCTTTCCTGTAACGCAGCACAGCAAGGTGACTTGCTGCACTGCATTACATTTTGATAAATATGGCCCTTAGTCTATAAACGTGAGAAGGTGCAAGTGCATGTAGTTGTGCCTCATTTGTTCATCCTCCAAGGCCTTCCCCCACCACCACACCTAGACTAACGTACTGAAAGCACATGTGAATCAGATATCTTCTCCAGTGCTGTGTGGTTGACTCCACTGTGAGGCTCTTGCGGGTTTACACTTTCATGATGTAGACATGCCTCCTCTGCAAAGCACTGTACAGCACCTGTGCGCAGGTGTTACCAATATACACCTGAGACAGACAAGCTTCTGCTCCCTACTCAATTTTCTTCCTCTCTGAAGGGCGCTGCAGTATGTAAATAGTTATCACTAATTAGTGCAACACAGCATTATGTCTCCTTTCTTCTCTGATTTGCAGCTTTGGTTTCCACATTAGTGCAAAGAAACCCTCCCTCCTGGGCACCTCCCCTCTGTGCGTGGGACTGGTTGTGAAAACCTGGACAGGAGTAGACATACTTTCTAGTACTGGTGTATAATGTGTTATAGATACATATCATGTTCTATACCAATGAAACATACTTCATGCTTGTGAGAAACTGGGTTACTGGTTGACTGGGGTGTGAGCCATGGACAAGCAGCAACCAAAATCCTTGTCAGGGTAAGGCACAAACAAACCACAAATTAACCTGCACTCAACCCCCTGGTAGCTTGGCACAGAGCAGCCAGGCTTAACTTAGAGGCAATGTGTAAAATATTTGAGCAGCACTTCAAACAATATCATAGTGAAAATCCCACACAAGGATAGAAAAATTGAGCTGAATTTAATCAATAAAACAAGACCAAAATGACAAAAATCCAATCAGTAGAGTCGGTGTTATGAATTTTCACGAATATCGTGTATCAAAGCATCTAAAAGCATAGAGTGCCAACCACGACTATCTGATCATGCTGGACTGAGTCAAAGTCAAATGTTCAGGTCAACTATGATGGAGTGCAGGTTGGATACAGTCCCAGATTAGTCCCGTTGAAATTTTACCTTCGCAACCTTTGTGCAAAGAGTCTTGTTCGCATTGGAGAGGGCCGCGGGGAGTATGGAGAGCATCGCAGGAGGCTGTCGTTGTGGCGAAAAGCATCACGGATGGGTGGGCTGGAGCTTCGGGTTGGCAGCCCGCCGTGAATGGTTGATGCTGCAATGTGAAGAGTTCGGCTGGTGGCACTTCACACTGTTTATTGATGCGAGCTGTGCGGTTCCTGTTGCAAATGGGTCTGTTTGTGGTTGCGAAGAGAACAAAAGCTTGATTTCAGCACCCGCGAACCACACCAAGGGTCCAGTACCTGAGAGGCACCACTTGGGGGTCAGGAACTCGCTGCAGCTGGGTCCAGGAGCAGGTTGGGGAGCCTTTTATGTCCCTGAGGCTCAGATCAGGAGGCCAGTAGATTAGCCTTTGAAGTCACTCTGGGGTCCTGGGTTCAAGATAAAGTTGCAGGTACTGTTCTTCCTCCCCAGGCAAGAGGGCAGTAGGCAGCAGGTCAGCACAGCAGGGCTGTAGCTCCTTCAAAGTAGCATTCCAGTATTGTGACAGCCCTTTCAGCAGCACATCAGTCATTGTTCCTGGCAGAGTATCCACAGGTCCAGAAGTGTATTGAAGTGGTGGTGTCTGAGGTCCAATATTCATACCCAGTTTTGCCTTTGAAGTGGGGAAAAGCTTCTAGATGCATGTGTTTGAAGAACACAGGTGCCGTGCCTTCCTGGCCCTAGCTCCAGACTAACAACAGGGGGTATGCAGCCCTTTTGTGGAAATAGGACACATCCTATTCAAGTGTAAGTGGGGCTGATTCCAGCTCCTCGCTCAAATCCTGCCAGTAATGTCCCATCAAGTCACACCTAAGCTCCTCATTGTGTGTGACTGTTTAGAAGGAATACACAAAGACCAACTGTCACACACACTCAGTCATGTGACCCAGAGAAAGGCTGTGGGCACCAAATGGCTAAGGTAAAAAAATGCCAACTTTCTAAAAGTAAAAACTAACAACAATGTCTCAACTGGATTCAATGAGGGAGACAAATACATCAGCAAATACATCAGAAACCCAGTGGTAATACAGCCGAAATCTCGCTCAATTGGTATCAAGGAGTCCTAGGTGGCTAGGTGTGCAGTGTCGGGGCCCCGATCGACTGCAAGGGTCAGTTCAGAAGAACCAATGATAGAATGCTTCGAGCAAGGCTCTTCAATCTCCAACACGGTACCATTGCTTGGACCGTCGCAGCGGATCGGGGACCCTACCCTGCCTTCACGTTCCTGTTGGACCTTTCCGACTACCAATTGTACAGTTCTATCATTGGTTCTTCTGAACTGACCCTTGCAGTCGATCGGGGCCCGACACTGCACACCTAGCCACCTAGAACTCCTTGATATCAATTGAGCGAGATTTCGGCTGTATTACCACTGGGTTTCTTTCAGCCTTGCTGAACCCTTGGCCGGTACGCAGCACTTCTTAAAATTGGGCAATCTGGTCCTGATGATGGTCCTGAATGAATAGGACCGAAACGCCGTCGACCTCTCTTTCAGCGCAACTTACGGCGCATCTCTTGCTTTGGTTCTTCCAAATCAAAAACTTTGTACAGTCATTGTATATAACTAATTGTGTCGAACCCTTGATCACTGTATATAGCTTCTTTACCACCTTGTCACTTTGCGCCGCCCGCTGTGTTCTGCACTAGTCACTTGCGCCGTTTATTCTCTTGCCACGAGCACAACGTGCACTTTGCCACCTTGATTGCCATCACAATTTATGCTCCCAGTGCTGTTGAACCTGCTATGATAAACTGTGTACTTTAAATATATGATGGCATGAGCACCTTTATACAAACAACCAGGAGTCTCCCTTTCTTTTCCTTGCAATGTCGTGTACATGCTGATGTATTTGCCTCCCTCATTGAATCCAGTTGAGACATTGTTGTTAGTTTTTACTTACTTACCCGGTTCTCAACCTGGTCTATGGGTTATACTCTTGTTGTTCTTTACTAACTTTCTAAAAGTGGCATGTTCAGAATTGCAATTTAAAATCCGACATCACTATAAGTTAGGATTTTAAATTGTGATTCCAATGACACCAAACATGATCTGGTTACCTATTCCCATTTGGAAATTAGACTCACTTAAAAAATGTAATAAGGTGATTCCAATGTTATTCTATGAGAGAGGTAGACCTTGCAGTGATGAAACACGAGTTGAAACGTTTTTCACTCCCAGGACATGTAAAACTTAAAAGTACATGTCTAACTTTTTAAATACACTGCACCATGCCCTTTGGGCTGTCCAGTGCCTACCTTAGGGATGACATATATATTAAAAAAGAAGGTTTGGACCAGGCAAAAAGGTTTATTTTGCCAGGTCGACATTGCAGCGTAAAACTGCACACACACAGGCATGTTTAAAGTGCTGCTTACGGGGGTGGCACAATCAGCGCAACAGGCCCACTAGTAGCATTTAATTTACAGGCCCTGAGCACAGTTAGTGCCACTTTACTAGGCACTTAAACTAAATTAAATATGGCAATTGGGTATAAGCCAACCTAACATGTTTTAAGGACAGAGCACAAGCACTTTAGCACTGGTTAGCAATGATAAAGTGCGCAGAGTCCTCTGGCCAATAAAAACTAATTCAGCAAGAAAATTGAGAAGGAAGGTAGAAAGTCTGGGGAAGATGTTGCAAAAAGGGCCAGGTCCAACAATCCTGCATACTCCCTAAGGAGCATGCTCATAGGCTGGCTGTGTGCCATTCTCCATTAAGTTTATTTACAAGATTTGCGTAACAGCAGTGCAAATTTATACAAAATAACCTCAACTTTCCACAACACCAGGAGAAAAACACATTTTCTATTCTCCATTCTTTCTATCCTTGTGATTCACACAGACACTAGTCCACTCCATCCTTGACAAGGGCACCTGAACCCTCCCTGAATGTGATATAGCCCTCAGAAGTGCTTCACACCTACTCTGAATGGTAACTCAGTAAACCATGAGGCAACAACTAATTACTGAGAGGGGCTGTGTGGTCAGTTTACCCGAGGTCAATCTCAGGTTCATCTAAGTTTTGGTCTCTGTATTTGATTCTTGGCTGGGAAGTGAAAGATTTACAATAGCTGTGGTCCAAAGTGTACATGGAAGTGGACCCTTGTATCATTGAACGCTCCCCACCACCCAAGGTGGCGACTGTCCTTGGTGTTGACTTGGGGAGACTTTTTCTACTTGCTTAATGCCTTGTTGCCGGTTGGTTTGTGCAGAACACTTTGGTGCTGACAGCTGTGTCAGGAGGATTCCCTGGTGGGACGAGGGTCCCAGGGATACGTGATATTCACCCCAGAATCGCTGCCATTACCCTGGGAGAGGACTGCAACTCCCAGGGTGCAACTTTGCCACCACAGCTGCCGCGAGTCAGAGGGAGGCGTGGTGATCGCGCATAAAGCGCTGCCTCTGCCCACGCGGCGCGGGACGCGCGCGCGACGCAGCCTGGACGAAGCCCGGACCAAGGGCGGGCCCGTCGGAGCCCGTCAGAGACAGTAAGAGGCTGGGCTGGGCCACCCCACTAAGTTTTCGTGCTTAAGGACGATATTTGTAGACTGTATTCTGGGACCAGTCTGGTCGTGTTGGTCTTATATTATTATTTGTTATGGGGCATTGTCAAAATGAGCAAGCGAAGATTAAATAATGGCCAGGGGGTAGTAGGCACTTTAGATGCTTTTCTGCAGAGGGCCGAATCAGTGCTCATAAATGAAATTAAATACACTGAGCGGAGGTTGTCCCTGGAGCCTTTACCTGCACATAGTAGACTCTCTATGACCCCTGTACTCACTGAATCAAGTGCGGTGATCAACAATGAGGCATCTTCCTCCCGGTCTAATAGAACACCACATGTCGCAGTAGACCAACCGGTGGATATTGCGTCTTCGTTATCTTCTGAGTTAGAGTTTAGTCCTGTCAGGGTCACAGTCACTACCAGAGGGCAAAAAGCCAAGTCTGATATCGTTCATACTGCAGAACCTGTAATAGAACCTGTAACAAAGAAAAGGATGGGTAGGAACATTCGGAAACTGAGCAAACCTGGGCAGAGATTAAATGGAAAGACAGCCAAAACACTTGCTAAAGCTAGAGATCCTGGTGAGGGCCAATCGAATGCCACTAACTCTACTGAGACAGACAAAAAACCT
This sequence comes from Calotriton arnoldi, assembly GCA_963921515.1. Classification (NCBI taxonomy): domain Eukaryota; kingdom Metazoa; phylum Chordata; class Amphibia; order Caudata; family Salamandridae; genus Calotriton; species Calotriton arnoldi. The sequence continues at coordinate 158,318 of CAWUFW010000967.1, read as the reverse complement.
GTTGATAGTATACAAGATGGGAACTTCTGGGGCAGACTCGAAACTATGATGTCAACCCTGTTGGAACCCATCATGTTAAAAATAACCACTGTTGAAGCCAGGTTAGCTAGGATGGAGGAACTTTTTAGTAATAAACATCCAGTTGCCCCATCAGACAGCTCTAAGCCAACCCCCTGTGCTTTAAACACCAGGGAGGCAGAAACGGGGGTTGGCAAATTATCTAGCTGTACTTCAAATGGACAAACACAGGCCGGAAGTATTATTAGTAATAAAGACCCAAGTGCAGCAAATACATCAGCTTGCATTAGGTTGCCTCCCCCTAAAGAAGGAATCCCCGTGGTACCCCCAAAAAATTCCTCCAGCATAGAGCGAGGAGCTTTGACCGTCAGGATGCCTGGCGCGAATAAGGAGAAAGAGAAAGGTCCAAATTCTGGTGACCAATTAGAAATCCCCCAGCGCCCACCGTGTAATTTGAATCTGCCCCCAGAAGCCACTCCATACACAATAGTTTTGGTAAACGTCCCCCTTTTATCTCATAATGCTTTTGAACACTGGGCGGCTTTAAGGAATAAGTCACTTCATTTTTTGAGTTTAAGGACTTGTCTAGATAACTCTCTCTTTTCCGAATTTAAAATGGTTTGAAGAACAGGGTGGGTTGGCCCTTCAGCTAAGTCATTTCGAGGTGATTGTGTTGTGTTAACCTTTAGTTCGCCCCTCTTGGTGCATACTATCTTAGAGAGGGGCAACAATGGGCCTTACAATTCCAATGATATACACATCTTACCACTGGGCTACTTTTATAAACCACCGAACCTCCTAAAGCCCCGAGGCCACATGTATGGGGGAGGCACTTTTAGGGGACCCGGGGAGCTTAGATTCTCGTTTCCTGTGAACAATCGCTTTGATGCCTTGAATTCGCTGGAGGATATTGACTGACTGGATACGGGGAATTCGGTGCTCCCTAATCCTGTAGTGACTGGGCTTGGTGCTGGGGGAAATTCTGGTTCCCCTACGGTGGGGAAAGTTGACTTCCCCTCCATTCTCACTGGGAGATGTGATAGCAAAGAGGTCCAAAGATCGACAGACATGGAGGTAAAAAACTTGGCTGAACCCTTGGATACCTCAAATGTTTCCTTTCCTCCCTGTAATATAATTGATGACCCAATTGGGACAGGTACAGCTAATCATCCCGTGAGTGGTAAATCCGCACTATGCAATGTTCTTTCTTGGAACATTGCTGGTATCTCTTCAAAGATAAACAACCATCTCTGGGGAGAGTTTATTAGCCATTTCGAGATCCTGTGTTTTCAGGAAACTTGGACAAAGGAGGCGGTCCATCTGAATGGATATAGGACATACCATACTGCAGCAGTTGACAGTTTGAGTGGCAGGGCTAAGGGTGGCCTTTGCACATATATATCAACTAATATAATTACCAAAAACATAATAATGCTTGCTAATGATAAACATTACCAACTAGTTAAATTGGTTTTTGATTCGACGCACTCCATAGTTGTCACTAATTTTTATAACAATATCCCCCCTGATAAAGTGAGAGTTGTTATTCTAAATCTGCTGAAATCGTTGAACAATGTTGGTAGCAGGAAGGTGGAAGACATAATGATTATACTTGTCGGAGATTTTAATTGTACATTATGTGCGAATGCCGGGGATAAATCATGTGAAGCTTTAAACGACGACGGGGCATGTGTGTCCCATTTCCGGCATTCAGCCTTGGGGGAACACCTTCATGAGCTTATTTTTTCCCTTGATCTGGGATATGCAAATGAAATGTGCACTGTTCCTGCTCCCATGCCCTGGACATTTAACGGCAGGGGTCTTTGCTCCACTATTGACTATGTTTTACTATCTAATAGCCACGTACACAGCCTCCATTCTTTCTATGTTTCCGATAATTCCCTTAGCGATCACTTCCCTCTTTGCTTTGCGATCCTACCACCGTCCAATACAGCTCTAAGACCTAAAAAGAATAATCAACTGCTAGAAAACATAGCTATAGGGAGTACCAATGGGTATTCCCTTCGTTGGACCATGGTGGATCAAGCAATATTGGTTAAAACAGTGGTGGGTAAATGTAACTCAGCTATCGAGACATGTCTGAGCGAAACAGCCTCCTCAGAAAATATTTTAGCTTCATTCCTGGTAATATCTAACATTGTTAAAGAGTCTCTTATCAGACGCAAAAGCAGTAAGGGGCACCAGAATGGTTGGTCCGACTCTAGGTGCACCCAAGCTTATTCCCACCTAAAAAAGGAGTTACACAAAATTCAGAGAAACAAATGTACTGTAAGGCTGGCCAGAGATGCATATAAACAGGCAATTAGGGATAGAAAGGCCACACTAAAGAAAGAGGCGTGGGATGTTTTACACTCGGCCTCAATAGCCAATGATAGCGTGGCTTTTTGGAAAGCTATCAGGGCTCCTTTTTTGTCTAGAGAGGTTGGTCCTTCACTTGAAATAGCAATAGCTGAGGAGCAATGGATTAAACATTTGATAAAAGTGTATCATGGTGAGGGAAATTTAGATAGGATGGATAGCAGCGCACCGGGCGATCGCAACTTGAAGTTTCCCTTCCAACATAACGCATTATTGTTCACTCTGGACGAGGTGGAGCGGGCCCTTTCTGTTAGCAAGGGCGGTAAGGCTCCCGGACCAGACGGGGTCCCAGTAGATTTGTTTAAACTAAACACTCTTCTGTGGGCCCCTCTTTTAACACAAGTGCTAAATGCTAGTTGTAGCGCAGTCTTTCCACCCACTTGGGTGGAATCAACAATTGTGCCCATTTTTAAAAAGGGGGACAGACAGGATCCGTGTGCTATAGGCCAATTTCCTTACTGGACGCCATAACAAAAGTAGCGGGTAGAATTATATTGGAACGCCTCCAGGTTTGGGCGGAGGAGAATTCTGTTCTGTCTGACCTGCAATACGGCTTTCGAGCCGGTGTAGGGACTGTGGAGCAGGGCCTGAATCTGTCTCTCCTGGTAGGTAAATACACTCGGGCTAAAAAGGGGAACCTATTTTTAGCATTTGTTGACCTTACAGCCGCATTCGATTGCGTGATTCATAACAAACTCTGGTCAATTCTAGAAGTAATGGGGGTTGATATTCAGATTATTTATTTTCTTAAACGTTTTTATTGTAATGCCAATGCTCGAGTGCGCTGTGATTTAAAGGGGGAACGTTCAGCTCCCTTTCCTATAAGAAGTGGTGTCAGGCAAGGTTGTGTCTTGGCCCCGTTTCTTTTTAACTTGTATATAAACGGATTGGGGGAGGCTCTTTTAAATGATAATCATGACTTCCCCCAAGTGGCGAGACAACCTATTCCAGCCCTCTTGTATGCAGACGATGCGGTGCTTATGTCCCGCACACAAGTAGGACTTCAGAGGGTGCTGGACAGTTTCACCAATTTTTTGAAAGATTTAGGGCTAAGAGTTAATTCTTCAAAAACCTTTATAATGCGCTGCGGCAACGGTATTAAAAAATACAAAGATATGCTTGTGGCAGGGCAGAAGATCGGGGTTACCAAGAAATTCTCATGCCTGGGCATTCTTTTTGCCCATAATGATACCTGGACGCAGTCAGTGGCCGTGAAAAAACTGGCATTATTACGTACTACATCCGCCCTCAGTTCCTTCACTAAAAAACTAGGTAAAAGACCACCTGAGGAGCTTATTAAGATCTATAAAGCAAAATGCGTTTCAGCGGCAGTTTATGGGACTGGGGTTTGGGGGCTAGTTGATCTGCTCCCTATCCAAAGAGTAGAAAACTATCCGTCCTGAATGGTACCTCAGCATGTATATGTCACGCGGAGTTGGGCCTCCCTTTCATTTCTGATTTAATTAAGCTTGAGCCTGTGCTGTTATGGCACAGACTCTGGACTAAAGAAGAGGCACAATTAAACAGAGACATCCTTTTGGATGTCTTGAAATTGGATGGGGCCCTGAAGATCCCGTGGATAAGCTATGTCCGCAATTTCCTACAAGATCTTGGCCACTCAGAGTATTTTACTAATCCTAGTACCATCGGGGAAATAACCAGGAAGGACTTAAAGAGGGCGGGTCTGTCATTGCCAGATTGTCATCTGAGATAGCAAAACCCACTGTCCTACACAATCAGTTGATTTTAATTACTTTTAATATTCAACCCTACCTTACTTGTGTGGCAGGAGCTTATGATAGGTTCCTATTAACTCGACTTCGATTGGGGGTCTTTCATAGATTAGTCACCTTTCCTAAAGTGAATGACTGGTCTTATGACCTCCAGTTGTGCCCCTGTGACAACATTTCCAAACAGACTACGATACATGTTATTCTATTTTGCAGATTTTATTCCCTTGCTAGGAGAATGTGTCTAGTCCCTGTGTTAAAATTGTTTGGGCTTCGTCAATGTCGACCTGCTCTTTTGGCCTTACAACAACTAGACAATGTGCACACTGTCTACAGGATGGTAATTTTCCTGAAAAAGGTCTTGAGTCAAAGGAAACAAATGCTTATTTAACTGTCTTTTTAATAACGTTTTTATTCTTACAAACATTTCATACATTCTGAGTAAATGAATTTTTTATGAACTCGTTTTATGTATGAAATGTTGCTGTAATTATATTTTACTGTGCTTTTATGATTGTTCCCTTACAATCGAATAAAGCTTATTTTGATTTGATTTGATTTTGACTCACTGTGCATCACCCGTGCAGGACTTAGAAGGGCAGAAGCAATATAGGACTATCACTTGACGAGCTCGGAACTTCTCAAATGCCACCTAGTAGAATTTCTGCTCATGTCCTCTCAGGTACACATGAATACCTATTCGAATAGCTCTTTCCTCCCTGGAGGAGATTCAATGGTAGCTTTTATAGGGGCCTGTAAACAAAAGGTTTGCCCACTGCTCATCTGACAGTTGACCTACTGCAGACTGCAAGCTTCCATGTGTACACTCACCGTCCTCCAGTCCATAAGTTACACATTCATCTGACCATGTATTGGTGGCAGGTGTACCATTCATTTACTCTGATGTAGCAGCAAACGTCCTTCAATTAAACTATAAATTGCTAGGGCAAAACCCACCCTAGTTGGGCCAAACATGTAGCTTCATGGTTATGGTAAAGGCGATATTACTTATTGATATGGCTGTATATCTGTTCCTAAAATAAAATTCACTTCAGCATACCTAAAATCATCCTAAAATATAATTTTTCTAGTGCCGCCATTGATCACTGAAAAGAAAAAAAACAAGTTTATCACTGCACTTATAGGCAAAAAAAAATTGGATCCTGATCTAAAGGATCGTCACAGTACACCCCACGCTGATCCATCTGAGTCCTTCTGCACTGATATATATGCACCACCTTCATCTGAACCTTGTGGCAACTGTGAATTCAATTGGATATCTGACCTTGTTTCTAGCCTGAGAGTAAACTCTGTGGGCTTAATGTGTTTCTGCTTTATTATTTATGAATTTGTGTAATACTACTCTAAATCATTCCATTTATTAGCATTACGCATGTTTATATAATGTATTCTTTATAACATATACAGCACGTATATTTCCTTGCATATTATGCTCGTGCATTTAGTTTTGTTCAAAGCAAAGACATACATTTCATACATCGACTAATTGCAATATTTGTTTTTCTCTTGTAACATAGTGCAACCGTCCTGAAACCGGCTGGATTGGACATGCATCGTAATGACTTATTGGTTCACAATACATCCGCGACAGAGACACAGAGAGTCACCACTCGTTTCCAGATTCCAGAGTCGTTTCCAGATGACGCCTACAAAGCACTTTAAATTTTTAGGTTCTGATTAAGATGGAGCTGCAAACTCCGTTTTGGGTGGAAACTTGTGTTTGTGGCAGGTGAAACCTGGAATAGATTGTAGCAAATACTCCACTCGCGTTGTTCGCGCACCTTGGAAAGGGGAACAGCATGCTTTATTGGGGCCTTAGTCTCCAATCCTAGGCGCCAAACTCGTAATTGGGTACCAACCAACTGCGCATGTGCTAATTTGTGAAGCCCGTATAATTGCAAATTAGCAGGGGTGCAATGTGCACCTGATTTTTGCAGGCAAGTGTTTTGGTGTTCAAGACTAACCAAGACCCCTCAAATTGTAAGAGTGGGAAACAAAATAATCAAAATCTAAGGAACTGCCTTTCTATTTTTAACATCAGATTGAGTTGCATTACCATTGTATGTATGAGTGTCACTTTCACAGCATGCATTTCGCTTTGATTCTAGGTTGGCCAAATCGTTGATCAAATAAGCTTCTTTTCCCCTTCTTTTCTACCTAAGATTTATATTGGGCTGGGGTAAGCTGAAGAGCATCCTTCCAGTTTGGCAATTCACAAAAATTCCAGATTTTATCCATGTAGACCAAGGGACCAGATTTACTGCAAATTTACATTCCTTGAAAGATCTCTGAGTCTTTCTAAGTGTTCAGAGATTCAATTTGGAAATTAATATAAGGTTTTAAGAAAGCAACTATTGGTTCACCAATGCTGATGTCGCGATTAAGCCCAACTTGACACAAATCTGTGCCTTAGGGCTGGAGCTTTTAAGACTTACATTCATTTTACCAAAGACGACTTTTGCACTGAATCTTATTGTGGGATACATTTTTGATGTGGATGCAGTATGTGCCTCTCCAATAGCACACTGCCCATATACATTCATGAAATGTGCAAACCGCACAGTATTCCTAATCAACATTGCTGCAAAATAGATACAATATTGGTTCCTATTGAAGTTAACATCTGTTACAACCACTAGGCAGGAATACAGCCTAACTAGTTATAATTTTAGATCATTAATCAACCAAACTAGTTGTAGGTTGGAGATGGAAAACCCATTACATTGGTCTACAGCATATTAATAGGTAAAACATGTTCTGGTCATAAAATTGCAGTCCATTAAGTAGCCTTTAAAGTCCAGTGGAACCGGTCGCCAGCAGGGCAGTTGGTCCTGACTGGAGGTCCTGTTTTTTAAAAACAATCGGTTTTTAGAAGGGTACGGCGTTCACGGATAAATTCTGTGCAGCAGCAGAGCAAATGCTAGCTGGATTAATTTTTGTGGTTGCAGAATCTGCTTAGCAGATGTATGGTAGCAAAGTTTTTTCAACTGGTCCACAGTCCTTGATGGGCAGGACCATGAATCGTAACTGGGTGTATGAGTGGCTGTATGGGTGAGTGAGTGGATGAGTGTGTAACCTATGAATCAGTGAGAGGGTATGTACTAACTGGTATTGGTGTGTCTATGGTTTCGAGAACGGTAGTCTGAAATTTGGAGTGGGTGTATGAAAGGTTATATTGGGGTGTGAGTTGGTGCATCAGAGATTATGAGGATTATGTCATTAGTGATGTCATCAGTGATGTCACTGACCATGTCATGAGTGATGTAATATGTGACGTCATCAGCAGTGCATTGCAGGGGCGTGAGTTATAGTTAAACGGCTGAATTTCACAGGTTTGTACAAGTGAAATGTCAGCCTAACTATAACGTTCCTGTAACCTGTGGTTTTTTCCGTAAATTACTAAGGTTATTTAAATGCTAATTCCTAACTATAACGTCTCTGAAACCTGTGGTTTGTCAGTGAATTTATAAGGTTTTTAAATGATAATTACTAACTATAACGTCCCTGTAACCTTTGTTTTTTTATAGTGAATTTCAAAGGTTTTTTAACTGGCACTCACGTTTGCAGAGTGGTTAAGGAAAGGGGCTGGGCCTCCAACCAGCTCTCAGGAATTCCGCTGCGTAGTACTTACAGAAGCTACCAGGAGGGCATCTTGGCCCCCAAGGTCCTTCTGTTGTAAAGTGGACTTCATCCCCCAACCAGTAGTGCACCAGTAGGCGAAGACCTCTTAGCAATCCCACTGTGTGGGACTGACTGGAGGTAACAAGAGGGGTAGTTGGCCCCAAGGCCGCCCTTGTGGGACAACTGCCCCTCCTGTTCCCTCCAGTGAGTCCCACACTGCAGGGTTACTGAGCTCTGATAGCAGGCCATGCCCCCTTTCTCTACCAGTCTGCAAACACGCCTCCTGGTGCGCTCTTGGTTGGGGGATGAAGGCCCCTTCGCTGCTGGGGGTCCTTAGGGGCCAACTAGCCTACCTGTTACCTCCAGTAAGCCCCACACAGTGGGATTACTGAGAGATGGTCACAGGCCATGCCCCCTTTCTCCACCACTCTGCAAATGCACACCCTGGCATGCTCTTGGTTTGGGCATGAAGTCCCCTTGCCTCTTGAGGGTCCCTGGGGGCCAACTAGCGCTTTGTTTTTTCAAAACATTTCAGCCAGATTTGCGGATCCAACACGAATTTTGATGAAAATGTAAAATAATAGGCTTTTATTGGTCCTGGGGGTCCCTGTAGGACCCCTGAGCAGGCCTAGGGGGTCAGGGTGTTTCTACCCTGACCCCTTTTCTTGATTTTTGATGTTTTTTTACCTTTTTTCTTGTGACTCGGTTCAACTGAGTCACAAGATGGCTGTCAGCACTTCCTGGTTTGAAGTGTTGGTAGCCAATCAGATTGTAGGCACAAGATCAGGAGGGTTTGTGGATCCTCGGTGTCCCCACTTGGATATCTGAGAAATATTTAAACTTCTCAGGAACTACTGAACGGATTTACACCATTTAACAAAAAGAGTGCTTTCTGAACCAAGAGCTACCTTTTTGTCAAATTTGGTGAAATTCCGTTCAGCAGTTGGGGCTGTAGCCGTGTCTAACGTTTCCTATGGAAATTACCATGGAGAAAACGCGTTTAGGACCCCCCCTTTGTCTCGGCCCCTGCTTGACGAATCACCCCGAAACTTTCAACACAGCAGCTGACCTAACCTCCCCATTAATTTAGAAAAGTTTGTGAAGATGCGTCATACGACGCCAAAGATATTGGCAAATCAAAAAATGCTTTTCCTATGGAAACTAGGTCCTAATTATAACTACCTACTGGCGACTGCCAGTAGGAGATATATATATATATATATCAAATGACCTTTTTCTTACTCGGTTCGATGCCTTCGGAACCAGAAACAGGAACAGACTCCTCTTAATTTGTGCAAATCTTTATTGTTTCTTTTGCTTTGTGCGCTGTGCCGCCATGACGCCTTTCGGCCTATGCAGGCCTTGATCACATATATATATTTATATTTATGCTTTCAAATTAACAGGGAGAGCCAAGCCAAGGGTCTAGCTTGGATCTTAGAGCCTGTTCACGAGCCGAGCCCTGAAAATATTTGCTATGTAAATCATACCACAAACATCACATAAAATATGACAATGCCTCTTCAGAATTCAAAAAAAGTCTTTTGACATGTGGAAGCTTTGACATTAATACATCAAGCTGTAGCACTGCACTCAGAAATACTTATTAAAAGTTTTTAAACTTGAACCAATGGTAAACAAAGAGGCAAGAAAGTTATCATGTAAACCCTGTACATGACCCAGATTGTTATAGAGGAACATAACAGTCTATTAAATCAAACACAATAGGATTTGTACAATTGGTGTTCTGAACTCACATATTTAAAAGTGTTTATTAAGTAATAATTAAGAAAAAAGAGATTTGCTAACATGAAATAGTTGCCTAAGATCACACAGTTTAAATGGCGAGCTGCTATTTATCCAGGTTTTCTGCTTTCACTTTGAACATATCAGCCATTAAATAGATATTTTCTTTTTATGCAAACACTTTGTTTTTATCTCTCTGTGCATTTTTTAAAGGAATGTGGAGAGTAATTTGAAAAACCAACAAAAGGAAACATTTTGCTCTTTTTCCCTCTCCCCACACTCACTGACCTTGCTCCATGGTAGTCAGGATTACAGCATACTTTTTTGTGCAGTTCAAGTGCTGAAATCCTGGCAGTCACTGAAAACAACCTGAGTATCCTAAAATGGTGGCTTCCTCATTCTCCCCTCTCGTGAGGCAATGTTTTATTTCCCATAAATTTACACAAATTTAATTATAGTACAGCACACTACGAGTGTAAAGCTGTGCTGGTCTTCTTGACTTTCTTTAATAGCAAGCATTTGCAATGGAATCGGTCTCACATTTGAGAAAGTTAGAGCTATATATGTTGTAAATGACAATGTTTTTTTCTTATTTTTTTTGGTTGCAGTGGAATGATCATTTAGAAACAAAAGTGCACGCTATACCATATTATAAGCTTTCACAGCCACTGTACAGTAAAGCAGCTTTGGTTTGTATTGGCTTTCATTATGGAATACGTACTATGGAAACAGGCTTTAGGACTTTCCCAGAAAAAAATGCTTTTAGCTATCAGGTAATGCTATTCTGTATCAGCAAAAAGAGGTGTGCTAAATCCTTAAAACTGGTGCTGCAATTTAGCAATCTCTCTTTAAAGAAAAAAACTTCACGTACAACCCAAACATGCTTCGCAGCCAGGGCTTGAAGGCAGGGCAGATGAGTTTATACGTACCTATAGAGTCCAAATATATATATATATATATATATATATATATATATATATATATATATATATATATATATATATATATATATATATCATTCACTTCGAAGAAGAGACCGGAGGACACAGCGGGGAAAATCAAGGCGACCCTTTATTCACTGTTGCAAGGCATAATGCATTTTGGCGTGTGCCTTCCTCAGATGCCTTTCGCACTGGGTTACACTCGCTCCCTCCTTTGAATCTTCTAAGGCCCTCCCATTGGCTGGAGTATTGCTGGTTCCGCTCGCTATCGAATGCAGCTGCAGCCTGATGATAGTGACTGCATTTCCCAGCATACATCACTTCAGTGAGTAATGGATGCGAAACCACGTTCTGCTTCATTGAGCGCTGTTATGCCTGGCAAAAGGGGGGAGGGGGCATTATGAATGCCCAGTGAGTCCCGTAATACAAGTGTCCGTGATCGCCTTGAGTCCCCAACGTCTCAACCACAAATCCAGGTGACAAACCGGGCCGTGATGCGTAGATGCAGTGATCACGGGTCCCCGTGCAGTCACGGACTGCTGAGTAACAGCGGCCACTTGCTTGGCCTGTTTCTGAGGTGGGCTTGCAAAATCCAATCCCTTGGAAAAATGTACCACGTTGCCAATATAATTGAAAGCCTCTTTTCAAGACGGGTCCTCTTACACGCGATACTGGCCAACGCGTGAAAATATGCAGAAAGGATCACTTCGAAGAAGAGACCAGAGGACACAGCGGGGAAAATCAAGGCGACCCTTTATTCACTGTTGCAAGGCATAATGCATTTCGGCGTGTGCCTTCCTCAGATGCCTTTCGCACTGGGTTACACTCGCTCCCTCCTGTGAATCTTCTAAGGCCCTCCCATTGGCTGGAGTATTGCTGGTTCCGCTCGCTATCGAATGCAGCTGCAGCCTGATGATAGTGACTGCATATCCCAGCATACATCACTTCAGTGAGTAATGGATGCGAAACCACGTTCTGCTTCATTGAGCGCTGTTATGCCTGGCAAAAGGGGGGAGGGGGCCTTATGAATGCCGAGTGAGTCCCGTAATACAAGTGTCCGTGATCGCCTTGAGTCCCCAACGTCTCAACCACAAATCCAGGTGACAAACCGGGCCGTGACGCGTAGATGCAGTGATCACAGGTCCCCGTGCAGTCACGGACTGCTGAGTAGCAGCGGCCACTTGCTTGGCCTGTTTCTGAGGTGGGCTTGCAAAATCCAATCCCTTGGAAAAATGTACCACGTTGCCAATATAATTGCAAGCCTCTTTTCAAGACGGGTCCTCTTACACGCGATACTGGCCAACGTGTGAAAATATGCAGAAAGGATCACTTCAAAGAAGAGACCAGAGGACACAGCGGGGAAAATCAAGGCGACCCTTTATTCACTGTTGCAAGGCATAATGCATTTCGGCGTGTGCCTTCCTCAGATGCCTTTCGCACTGGGTTACACTCGCTCCCTCCTTTGAATCTTCTAAGGCCCTCCCATTGGCTGGAGTATTGCTGGTTCCGCTCGCTATCGAATGCAGCTGCAGCCTGATGATAGTGACTGCATATCCCAGCATACATCACTTCAGTGAGTAATGAATGCGAAACCACGTTCTGCTTCATTGAGCGCTGTTATGCCTGGCAAAAGGGGGGAGGGGGCTTTATGAATGCCGAGTGAGTCCCGTAATACAAGTGTACGTGATCGCCTTGAGTCCCCAACGTCTCAACCACAAATCCAGGTGACAAACCGGGCCGTGACGCGTAGATGCAGTGATCACGGGTCCCCGTGCAGTCACGGACTGCTGAGTAGCAGCGGCCACTTGCTTGGCCTGTTTATGAGGTGGGCTTGCAAAATCCAATCCCTTGGAAAAATGTACCACGTTGCCAATATAATTGCAAGCCTCTTTTCAAGACGGGTCCTCTTACACGCGATACTGGCCAACGCATGAAAATATGCAAAAAGGATCACTTCGAAGAAGAGACCAGAGGACACAGCGGGGAAAATCAAGGCGACCCTTTATTCACTGTTGCAAGGCATAATGCATTTTGGCGTGTGCCTTCCTCAGATGCCTTTCGCACTGGGTTACACTCGCTCCCTCCTTTGAATCTTCTAAGGCCCTCCCATTGGCTGGTGTATTGCTGGTTCCGCTCGCTATCGAATGCAGCTGCAGCCTGATGATAGTGACTGCATATCCCAGCATACATCACTTCAGTGAGTAATGGATGCGAAACCACGTTCTGCTTCATTGAGCGCTGTTATGCCTGGCAAAAGAGGGGAGGGGGCTTTATAAATGCCGAGTGAGTCCCGTAATACAAGTGTCCGTGATCGCCTTGAGTGCCCAACGTCTCAACCACAAATCCAGGTGACAAACCGGACCGTGACGCGTAGATGCAGTGATCACGGGTCCCCGTGCAGTCACAGACTGCTGAGTAGCAGCGGCCACTTGCTTGGCCTGTTTCTGAGGTGGGCTTGCAAAATCCAATCCCTTGGAAAAATGTACCACGTTGCCAATATAATTGCAAGCCTTTTTTCAAGACGGGACCTCTTACACGCGATACTGGCCAACGCGTGAAAATATGCAGAAAGGATCACTTCGAAAAAGAAACCAGAGGACACAACGCGGAAAATCAAGGCGACCCTTTATTCACTGTTGCAAGGCAGAATGCATTTCGACGTGTGCCTTCCTCAGATGCCTTTCGCGCTGGGTTACACTTGCTCCCTCCTTTGAATCTTCTAAGGCCCTCCCATTGGCTGGAGTATTGCTGGTTCCGCTCGCTATCGAATGCAGCTGCAGCCTGATGATAGTGACTTCATATCCCAGCATACATCACTTCAGTGAGTAATGGATGCGAAACCACGTTCTGCTTCATTGAGTGCTGTTATGCCTGGCAAAAGGGCGGGAGGGGGCTTTATGAATGCCGAGTGAGTCCCGTAATACAAGTGTCCGTGATCGCCTTGAGTCCCCAACGTCTCAACCACAAATCCAGGTGACAAACCGGGCCGTGATGCATAGATGCAGTGATCACGGGTCCCCATGCAGTCACGGACTGCTGAGTAGCAGCGGCCACTTGCTTGGCCTGTTTCTGAGATGGGCTTGCAAAATCCAACCCCGGGGAAAATCAAGGCGACCCTTTATTCACTGTTGCAAGGCATAATGCATTTCGGCGTGTGCCTTCCTCAGATGCCTTTCGCACTGGGTTACACTCGCTCCCTCCTTTGAATCTTCTAAGGCCCTCCCATTGGCTGGAGTATTGCTGGTTCCGCTCGCTATTGAATGCAGCTGCAGCCTGATGATAGTGACTGGATATCCCAGCATACATCACTTCAGTGATTAATGGATGCGAAACCACGTTCTGCTTCATTGAGCGCTGTTATGCCTGGCAAAAGGGGGGAGGGGGCTTTATGAATGCCGAGTGAGTCCCGTAATATATATAACATTTACTGTTTGCCGAGCTCCAGCCTTCTTTGTTTGCCGAATATCTTACAATACATTTTTAATATTTCTTCTCCGCCAGCTTATTGCATGCTAAATAAATGCATCGCATACAGCCCTGCTATCTCTAGATTCTTTCCTTTCTCTGTATATATATATATATATATATATATATATCAAATATCAAAACTTCGTGTAGACGCGCTCTCAGAGAGGACAGACACTGTGTTACTGCATCACCGCTGTTTATTCACAACGCGTTTCGCCTGACAACAGGCTTGATCACGTGAAAACGGAAAACATGTCGGCACATTAAATGGACAGAGCAATGAACATAGAAGAGGCACACTGGTGTTAGAACGCGGCAGACATCTTGTGTTAGTAAAGAGGCCGCAAGGTAAAGAAAATGAACAGAATAATGAACATAGAAGAGGCACACTGGTGTCAAAATGCGGCAGACATCTTGTGTTAATACAGAGGCCGCAAAGTAAAATAATTCATGAATACAAGCACGTAAGCCTGTGAACATACCTACTCAAAAGTGTAGCAATCAATCAGAGCTCATAATAGCTGAACATTACAGTTAATGTTGATGTAGTGCCCTCTTAATGTTGGTGCCAATTATGTCAAACCGCACTCATAGTGATGTTGCACATTGTTATGTTGTTCGTCATCACAACAGCAGGTATGATCATCAATTATACAATATATTAAACATAATAAACAAATCACCTCCGCATGTAAGACAATAAAATGGTCAGTCACACTGCAAATGGCCCGAAGCCAGTACTGGCAAGTGCCTATTAATCAATACCATGTGGGTCACAGGGTAAAGAGGGCAAACTGGAGGAAAACACCATGAAAAAATACTCAATGTTCAAAATCCCAATGAAAATAGGTTCAGATACTCTCACCACAATTGCCGACAGGAATCCAAGTGCTTCAGTGCCATAAAGAAGGGAGAAAGGGTAGGTGGCCCGTGCAAGTGAATATTGGTGAATGAGCCCCTTCCTTTCCTCCTAAACAAATAAAAAAAAGAAACAAATGGTTAAAATCAGTACACATCATATCGAATGATGATGGCACAACAAAATTCACAATCATGGGACAACATGACGAGGAATTAAAAATGCATTATAAAATATATATCTCTCTCTAGCAGCACATGTGTATGATCATCTAGTGCACATGAATGCCTTCACAGCTAAATATCAGAACAGGGAGAGATATAACAGGGAGAAATATAGCAAGAAGAAACAAGAAGAGACAAAAAGAAACACGAAAAAACACACGAAACAAGAGGAAACAAGAGGCCATTTGCAGTGTGACTGACCATTTTATTGTCTTACATGCGGAGGTGATTTGTTTATTATGTTTAATATATTGTATAATTGATGATCATACCTGCTGTTGTGATGACGAACAACATAACAATGTGCAACATCACTATGAGTGCGGTTTGACATAATTGGCACCAACATTAAGAGGGCACTACATCAACATTAACTGTAATGTTCAGCTATTATGAGCTCTGATTGATTGCTACACTTTTGAGTAGGTATGTTCACAGGCTTACGTGCTTGTATTCATGAATTATTTTACTTTGCGGCCTCTGTATTAACACAAGATGTCTGCCGCATTTTGACACCAGTGTGCCTCTTCTATGTTCATTATTCTGTTCATTTTCTTTACCTTGCGGCCTCTTTACTAACACAAGATGTCTGCCGCGTTCTAACACCAGTGTGCCTCTTCTATGTTCATTGCTCTGTCCATTTAATGTGCCGACATGTTTTCCGTTTTCACGTGATCAAGCCTGTTGTCAGGCGAAACGCGTTGTGAATAAACAGCGGTGATGCAGTAACACAGTGTCTGTCCTCTCTGAGAGCGTGTCTACACGAAGTTTTGATATTTGATATTGACGTCGGTGTGCTCCGCCGACACACGCGCCACTCTCCACGGGTCTCCGGTGATTCAGAAGGAGCGCTGAAGAGTTTGGTATATGAGTGAGAGTCACACTTTGGACCGGCCACGACTTCTTGCCCAGTGAGACACTTTGGAGGGAACAACGGACCTCAACGGCAGCACGGACAGATAGGTAAGCGGTAATCTGCGATCTTCCGTCCTTAGGGGTGGGGAGTGGCGCCCGACGGCGGCCGGGGGCCGTGTTTCCCACGTCCAGGGTTAACGGGGAATGCATCGATTTACTGCGGTGCCGTTATGTGCGCCTTGAATTGCATCGTGGTCAGTACATGCAACAGCTAGGAGCAGGTATCATCCCATCTCCTCCCTCGAGTTTCGAGCAGTCGGAATTGTACTCATGGTATGGCACAGAAAAATGTATTTGCTCTAAACTGTGGCAAGTAGAACGTCGATGGGCAGAGAGAACCTACTACTCAGTAGGGGAGGGGATTGACACTGTGTTTAAAGACATTTGATTCACCGCTGGGGACAGGATGAATGAGGAAGAAGAGAGGAAATTGGCGGCACGGGTCCTGTTTGCTAGGAAGACAGGTCCCAGCACGTACATGAATGCCAACACTAAACAGGTGCAACCTAATGAGGAGAAATTGCAAAGGTACGAAAAACTTAAAAAAACAGAAGTTACCAAATGGTGGGAGGCTACATCTCTACAGAACTATGTAGATCAAGAAATGGTGCCTAGAGGGCTAAGAATATTCACCACTCCCACATATGAGAAACCAAATCCACTGATGCTGGAAGAATGGGCAACTAATTCAGCGCAAAGCTCAAGGAGGATGCTAGAAATCCTCATTAAGTATGCCTGGCTGGACAGAGATGTCATTTTGGATGAAATCAAAGAGTTATTGGATGATCTCAAGAAGAACATGGAGACAGATGCACTTGACAAATCCCTGACCAACATTAAGGAGAGAATCAATAAACATGAGGAAGACATCAAATTGCGCAAACAACGGAAATTAAATCGTGATTATATGGATTACGAAAGTGGTAGAATCCTGACATTTAGCCATAAATATGATCATCTCTATCAATCTGGACCCTCTGAATGCGAAGAACTCAACACCATTAAGGACACCACAAGAACTGAATCATCTGTCACAAGCGGGAGTGGGAGTGAATCTGACATCTCAGTGCAGAGTGAAACACCTGTGGTCACAGGAAGGAAGCAGGTGACTTTTTTAGACGAATATCGGACACTAAGGACAGGACGCCTAACGACGAGGGAAACACCGACACCGAAGACAAGAGGGTCAAGGGAACGTGGAAGGGGCAGAGGAAGAGGACACGGAGAAACCGTCGGGCAAGAATTAGACAACGATGGCAAAAAAGGCAGGGGACGAGGCGCAATGGGAAGCAAGACACGCGCCAGAAGAGCCTACTAATGGATGAAACAACGGTGAACAAAACCATTATTAATCTATCAGGGCGTGATATCAGTGCCACGGAGAAGAGAACCCTTTGCCTTGGCCTTTCCTTTTGTCCCTCTCACCCCTCTAACTACACAGATGTCAGGATTGATCTGTTTAAATATGTACGCAAATTAAAACTAAAAAAATGGCATCAACTCAGAGGGACTAACTTTAGTGATGCCAGCAGAGCAGGCTATACCAATGACAACAGTGAGAATGATCTCAACATCGGGGATGTTGAGTTACTCACTGTACTGCATGACTTGGCTCAGGATAATGATGGGAACACACAGGGACTGACACAAACCCTTGTAGATCTTGATATTGATACTGATGCATCAGCTAATACTAACTTTAAAGTGAAGTCTACCTTTATGCCAGCATTACCCCATGATAGTATTGACACATTTTATGAATGTACCAGTAAAGCGCTTAATGAGGCAAGACATAGACACAACAGCAAGAACACACATATCCATAGGGAGTTTAATCTCACCCATAAACAGAGGCAGGGACTCAAATCTCTAATGGATGATGAGACTATCGTCATTCGTCCAGCGGACAAAGGGGGCAACATTGTCATCCTTTCCCGCGAACAATACATCAGTGAAGGGGACAAGCAATTGGCAGACAGGAATTACTATGAACCCACCGACTTCGACACATACTACACGAGCATCACTACCATCTGGGATCTCCTTACGGGTTGGAAAGACAAGGGTACACTCACGTGGGAGGAGTTTGGGTATCTCAAACGAGATTACCCAGCCCTCCCTGTGCTATACCTTCTCCCCAAAATACATAAGGACTCAGAGAAACCGCCTGGTAGGCCCATAGTGTCTTCGAGAGGCAGCGTGGCTGAGCATATCTCGAAATATATTGATTTTTTCTTGAGGGAACATGTGATCAACCTAGCCAGCTACATTAGGGATACCAAAGACTTTCTTAGGAGAATTGAGAACCTCACATGGGAGACGGATTCCCTTCTTATCACCCTGGATGTGCACAGCCTCTACACCATCATTGATCACCAACATGGTTTAGAGGCATGTAGGCTATTCTTGGCCAAAAGACCAATAAGGCTACGTGAACATACGCAGATGCTTCTTGATATGATAACATTTTGTCTGAAAAACAATATTTTTTTGTTCAACGGTACCTTGTTCAGACAGGTGACTGGAACTGCGATGGGTTCATGCTTTGCTCCCAGCTTCGCAAATCTTTTCATGGGCGGTTGGGAGCAGAGCATGTGGACCGATCCGGTGCTCCAGGAATATCTTAAACATGTGACGTTGTGGCTACGGTACATTGATGATCTCTTTATTATTTGGAAGGGATCAGAGGAGTTGGCATTAGAGTTTATTAACAAACTCAATGCGAACAAATCCAACATTGTCCTCAGTGGCAATATTAGCAGGACAGAAGCAGTGTACCTTGATGTGAAACTTGAGGTTAAGGACAACAAAATACAGACCATCCTACATAGGAAATTGACGGCAGGGAACAGTATTCTTCATGCCCTCAGCAGCCACCCTGAAACTCTCAAATGGAGTATTCCATACGGGGAGCTGTTGAGGGCGAGGAGAAACTGCAACACTGAGGACGGTTACCTTGTAGAATGTAAGAACATAGTTGATCGTTTCAGAGAGAGGGGATACCCAAACTGGGTGCTTAAAAAAGCCATGGACAGAGTTCAACAGATTGAACGGACATCCACTCTCACTGACAAGTGTGTGTCTGAAAGTACCAAGGATGACATCTCTAGATTGATTCTAACCTATTCTTCGGATGCTAATAACATCAAACGCATCGTTACCAAGAACTGGGGCATCCTTAAAACTGACAGCATTGTGGGAAGTAGTATCCCTGACAGACCCAGCATTACGTATCGTAGGGGCAGGAACATCAGGGATATGCTGACACACAGTGATATTACTAAATACCCCAGTAACAACTTGCAAGGCCTCAAGGGTTTTTACCCTTGCGGTCATTGCAAAGCTTGTAACAACAGCAGATTTCACAAGCAAGTGAGTTACAATGGAGTCAGTAGAGAACTGAATCAGTTTCTCACATGCAGTTCGACATGCGTGGTATATATCATAGAATGCACATGCAAACTGTGGTATATAGGCAGCACGACCTGTATGGCGAAGAAACGTATTCTTGAACACTGTAGAGCTATTACCAACTTTGACCCCAAATATCCAGTGGCACGTCACTTTAGAGACAAACATTTTTCCAACATAAGGGATCTGAGTTACATCATTCTAGAACGGGTTGATTGTAACCCCAGGGGTGGCAATAGAGTTTTACATCTGAGACAAAGGGAATCTAGGTATATCATAGATTTCCAAACCAAGTTTCCGGGAGGGCTGAATCAGGAAGAAGAAATGGCAGTACATCTTAAAGAATGATATCACCATGTCGTGTATATATCAGTATGCAGTCTTCTGTTGCTATATGTAGTAGTATGTCTGCCTTGTTCTCCTCCTGTTTCCTCTTGTTTCCTCTTGTTTCGTGTGTTTTTTCGTGTTTCTTTTTGTCTCTTCTTGTTTCTTCTTGCTATATTTCTCCCTGTTATATCTCTCCCTGTGCTGATATTTAGCTGTGAAGGCATTCATGTGCACTAGATGATCATACACATGTGCTGCTAGAGAGAGATATATATTTTATAATGCATTTTTAATTCCTCGTCATGTTGTCCCATGATTGTGAATTTTGTTGTACCATCATCATTCGATATGATGTGTACTGATTTTAACCATTTGTTTCTTTTTTTTATTTGTTTAGGAGGAAAGGAAGGGGCTCATTCACCAATATTCACTTGCACGGGCCACCTACCCTTTCTCCCTTCTTTATGGCACTGAAGCACTTGGATTCCTGTCGGCAATTGTGGTGAGAGTATCTGAACCTATTTTCATTGGGATTTTGAACATTGAGTATTTTTTCATGGTGTTTTCCTCCAGTTTGCCCTCTTTACCCTGTGACCCACATGGTATTGATTAATAGGCACTTGCCAGTACTGGCTTCGGGCCATTTGCAGTGTGACTGACCATTTTATTGTCTTACATGCGGAGGTGATTTGTTTATTATGTTTAATATATTGTATAATTGATGATCATACCTGCTGTTGTGATGACGAACAACATAACAATGTGCAACATCACTATGAGTGCGGTTTGACATAATTGGCACCAACATTAAGAGGGCACTACATCAACATTAACTGTAATGTTCAGCTATTATGAGCTCTGATTGATTGCTACACTTTTGAGTAGGTATGTTCACAGGCTTACGTGCTTGTATTCATGAATTATTTTACTTTGCGGCCTCTGTATTAACACAAGATGTCTGCCGCATTTTGACACCAGTGTGCCTCTTCTATGTTCATTATTCTGTTCATTTTCTTTACCTTGCGGCCTCTTTACTAACACAAGATGTCTGCCGCGTTCTAACACCAGTGTGCCTCTTCTATGTTCATTGCTCTGTCCATTTAATGTGCCGACATGTTTTCCGTTTTCACGTGATCAAGCCTGTTGTCAGGCGAAACGCGTTGTGAATAAACAGCGGTGATGCAGTAACACAGTGTCTGTCCTCTCTGAGAGCGCGTCTACACGAAGTTTTGATATTTGATATTGATGTTGGTGTGCTCCGCCGACACACGCGCCACTCTCCACGGGTCTCCGGTGATTCAGAAGGAGCGCTGAAGAGTTTGATATATATATATATATATATATATATATATATATATATATATATATATATATATACACATACATACATATATATATATATATATATATACACATACATACATATATATATATATATATTCCAAATTCCTCGTCCCACACACGCGTCCCTTGATTCAGGAAAAAGACGATGCGGACCCGATTTGCTGGTGCTATATTTTATTTTGTTATGTGCCCTGCACCAACCGCCAATATATATCAATATCACAGTTTTCCGCGTTTTCGCATGAGAATCTTCTCTCTAACAACAGACACGGACCAAAAAGTTTGTGCAATTGATTATTTAATTCGCAATGTCGCCAAAACGTTTCGGCTCGTCCGAGCCTTGTTCACAAGACATTGTACTACTGTTAAGTTTCTGAATTTAAAGTGACTGGTGCTGATTTCGATTAATCACGTGAGTGTAGCACGCATAGACATAGAAGAATTTGTAGTTCATTAACATTCAGTTTGTCAAATTACATATACAATAGCAAATGTATTATTGCATATTAGTGAAATCCAAGTTAATACACAGGTTAAAATGCACGTAAAAACAGAGGTTCAATTTGCATAAAATTTGTGCAAAACAATGCTGGCCCAATGCCGGTATGTGTGGTTGAATGCTAACCAAGGATCCTATTACTGGGTCATTCCTGACTATGTGCCAGTGTTTCTTGAGAGTTTCATATCTCCTTCCAAAGGTTAGGATCCTGTATCAGCAGGTTGGAAAACTTCACAGGAAGCATAGCCTGCATCTACCCCTATATCAGTGTGACTTAACACTCGTCATGCAGATTTAATTACGTATTAATTTGAACTGCAATCTTGGCTGGTACAGGACCGACTACTTGTCTCTATAAACTCATTATAATCTATAATTTATAATCTATTAGTCCGACCTAATGACTCCCACGAGGGAATTCTATAATCAGGTTTAAACCTTGCGGTTAGTTTGCTGAGGCCCAGTCAACCTGCCTTCCCATTGCTCTCCCCTGTTGTGTCTTTAATGTATTTTGCACCTTTCACCCACCTATCACTGTGTCTGTAGTGGGGCCCCCTTGTAGATAACCCCCCTCACTTTTGAGTATGTATATAATTTTTATTTAGGGTAGTTGAATTGGGATACACATAGGGCATCTTATTAGATTCAGAGTAAGATTGTCCTATATCACTAATTGTTAAGGAGCTAAAAATATAGACCAGAATCTCAAAACTTCCATATTAGGCCACTTGGCCATCACCACATTAAGCGTACGAGCTTGCACCAGGCTTAGCATTCAAAGCGAATTTGCAAACTTGGGAGTTAGTTGTCCTCCTTTATAATCTATTATAATTTGTTGCACTTGTGTAAAATAACAAACTGTCTTAAACATATTTTGTAATACAATTTTATTGGTTGATAAAATGATGTATACAATTACGCATTATAATCAATAGCCAAAACGAAATTTTTCCTTTCTTGTGCATAGCTCTGGGGGTGCACGCAAAATGTATGGAAGTCTGTATTCATTGCCTATGCATGAATCAATGCGCATTGGTCCGTCCTCTATGTTTTGTAAATACACGTTAAAATGGTGGATTTGTACGTTGCAAAGTTGGCTTGTGAAAAAGACCGTTCCGGTCGAAACGCGTAACCAATAACACTTGTTTTGCTTACACGGACCCTGGTGTGCGAGTCTTATTCTTCGTGGGGAAGAGCTCACTGGATTTTCGTACATTTGCAGCCGGGTTCCGACACCTGGAACTCGCACCGACCCCGAGAGGAGAGGAGCTGGTGTTTGTCGGAAGCCTTCATACTATATATATATATATATATATATATCATTCCACAACGCCCTCGAGTAGGACGCCAGTGCTCCTTCCTTGAAGCGGTGCAGTTTTTCTCCGACAGGGCAGCCGTAAATATTGCAACAAGTAACCTCTGAGCCCAGAGGTTGGTATGAAAAACCGCACTCTCTCGGAATCCGTATAACAAATTGCTTTATTTCATAACAGCAAACATCGCTATGCCCAACGCGTTTCGGTTCGCTCCTCGAACCTTGGTCACGGGTAGTTTTCACTAACCGGCAAAACAGACATCTTTTATTTCCATTACACACACATTTCCTGTTGTGTGTGGCTGCAAAGCATTATGGTATGCCCTTTTGGGACGTAGGAGCGGTGAAAAGCCTTCAAGCGAGAGGTAAGAAGAACGTGGCAACTTTGTATCCAGTAAAGCGGTCTCGAACTGTTTGCAACTCAGAGCGGGTTATGGAGACCTCATTTTTAATCCCGCATGACTTTAAATAAGTGAATGTCATTGACTAAACGCGCAACTGCAATGTGCGATTTAACAAACACTGGTGATAACTGAGGAGAAAGGAGTGAACACGCAAGACTCTAATATAAATAAAAAACAATATATTTTGAAAAGCAAGCGCAGAGAAACAAAATCTGCTTTTGAATACACCAGTTTGATAAAAAGGAGGACTCGGAATCTGTAAAAGTGTGATACAAAGAGGGGGAATAATCACACACAACGGAAAATTAAGTGAAAATTCACATATTAAAAAGCGAACTGAACTATGGAAAGAAGAGAAGCCAAACGAAATGCCGATGTGGCGCAAGTGTTTGACACAAACCCAAGTGCTTCAAATCCAAGGGGCAAGCCCAATTCTATAGCTCCTAATGACAACAAAGAAACTCTTAGATACTGGGAAAGATTATCAAGAAAGAAAATCAACAAGTGGTGGGAGTTGATAACTCTAAAAAAATATGTTGAAGCCAAAAGAATTCCCCGTGGTTTACGCCTGACACTCATGCCAAGTCACCAGGATACGAGTGGAGAACTACTCCAAGAATGGGGTGAACATTTATTGGGATCCTCAATGGGATTATTGGCGATCTTAATCAAATACATAGAAAAAGCTCTGACTGATATCCAAAAGGAATTAAAAGAGGTAGAGGAATCCATCGAAAAATTAACTCTATCTGAGGAACATCAAAAATTGAAAAATGAAATGATAAAGATTCTGGAAAAACATGAGGAAAGAGTAAAACAACGTAAACAATTCAAATTCCAGAGAGATAAGATAGATTTTGAAGAAGGGCGCATTTTTACCTTTGCTAGGAAGTTCGAACAGCAAAGAAGCAGAGAACAACTGGAAACAACGTGTGGGCAGTTTTCAAGTCATGAGTCCCTGACAAGCACTGATGCAAGTGAAAATGAAGGGGCCAGTGCAGCGCCACCCTCTACAAGTAGTAAGAAAATTCCTTTTTTAACAGAGATGCGCCTGGCCCTACAACAACAGAACTGGGAAAAGACCAAACCAGTGGGCCAAGGAAGAGGAAGAGGACGGGGCAGAGGAGGTTCAGGAAAACAAGGAGAGGCCAAAGGGGACAAAGAAGGAGGAAAACCAGCAATGGAGACACGAGGCAGGACGAGGTCGAATCGGAAATAGAAATAGAAATTACAAAAACAAAAGAAAAAGAAAAAAATAAGGATACTGAAGAACTAAATGTCATCAATCTCTTAGACAGACAATTGACAAATCCAGAAGAACAATTATTAAAGAAAGGTCTAAACTATTGCCCTAACATCCATTTGGACATTGCACAAACACGGATAGATATTTATAAATACATCCGGAAAATAAAATTGGCCAAACTATACGCAGAAAAGAAAACATCATCACAGGAAAATCCCACAATTAATTTGGAAAGTGAACTATTGGTGGAAGATGAACGAGCTTGGGAAGCCCTCATGACAATGGGAGATGATGAAACTGACCACAATATGGAAAGTCTAGAAGAACTGTTCCCACCACTGGGTGCAGGTATCAGTGGAAAGAAACCCAAATCGTATTTCTACCCGATTTTGCCTCCAGGAAACAAGATTGATGTGTTCCATGAGGCGGTAATACATGATCTATACTGTCTCAATCAAAGACAAACAAAGGATAATTTGTCAATATTGGAAAGAAATGCATTAAAAAACTTGCAACAGGACACCTCAATTGAAATAAAACCGGCAGATAAAGGCGGTAACGTAGTCATTCAAAACAAACAAGACTACGTATGGGAGGCAAATAGCCAATACAGGCTAAAACATGCTATAAAGAGCTGGGAAATAATCCAACAAAAGAAATTGGAGAAATAATCAATAAATATCTTTGTGAATGGCTAGATCCGGGTTTAATTGACGAAGAAGAAATGAAATACCTGACAGTGGAAAATCCAGTGGTGGCAACAATTTACTTCTTCCCAAAAGTTCATAAGCGTCTACACAAACCACCGGGTAGACCCATAATATCTGCGATTGGTTCATTGATGGAACCAATGTCAAATTATATTGATCATTTTTTGGCTCCAATGGTAAAAGATCTTAATTCCTATTTGCGAGATACAACAGATTTACTTCAAAAATTGGAAGGTATACCTTGGCATTCAGAATATAAATTAATATCTATGGACGTTGTATCACTGTATACAAATATAGAGCATGAAATAGGATTAAAAGCATGCAGTTTCTTCTTGGGCAAAAGGAACATTCAATTCAAACAACATAATAACATGCTGTTGGATATGATTTCTCTTTGTTTACAAAATAAAAAATTTTTGTTTAACAAAAAATTCTTTAAACAAATGAAGGGTACAGCCATGGGCTTTTCTTTTTCTCCAAATTTTGCTAATTTAGTTATGGGCTGGTACGAACAAAAAATAGCATGGAAATGTGAAAATGATATATATGTGCAAAAGACAGTTGCATGGTGGAGGTTTATCGACGACCTTTTTATCATTTGGGACGGGTGAGAGGAGGATTTTGCGAAATACTTTCAAATCCTGAATAACAATGAGGCCCATTTGAATTTCACATATGAGATCAGCTCAAGCAAAATTTCATTCCTGGACATTGAAATTTATGCAGAAGGAGATACCTTACAAACTACACTTTTCCGGAAAAAAACAGCAACCAATGCAGTTCTCCATGCTGATAGTTTTCATCCTTTAAACCAAAAATGGAATATACCTTACGGAGAGTTTCTAAGGCTACGAAGAAATTGCTCCACAGATAAGGAATTTGAAAATCATAGCAGTGCGATGCAAACAAGGTTCAAAAAGAGAAAATATCCCCATAAGATTGTCGACCAAAGTTTGGAAAGAGTAAAAATGAAAAATCGAGGAGAGATTCTTAAAAAACAAGTGAAATCAAATAAGGAGGACTCCTCTAAAATGAGATTGATAACAACTTATACAACGGAAAGAAGTGAACTGACCAGGATCCTTAAAAAACACTGGGGTATCCTGAAACTGGATCCGACAATATCAGAGATAATAGGGGATTATCCTAATATCACCTACAGGAGAGCCCCGAAACTGGGTGATAAATTAATGAATAGTCATTTCAGAATGAGCCAACAGAAACCATGGACTGAAATTGAAGGGTTTTGGCCGTGTAAAAGTTGCAAAGCCTGCAAGATTGCAATCCCCAAAAAAGAAGTGGCCATCAATAAGGGTGTAAATTGGAGAATCAGACAGCACATCACTTGTAAAACCAAATATGTCGTGTATATAGTTGAGTGCCCATGCAACTTGAAGTACATAGGGAGCACAATTTGCGAGATTAAAAAACGCATCCTTGAACATATTAGAGCAACTGTGAACAAGGATCGCTCAAATGCTATAGCAAAGCATATGGAAAAGGAGCACGACAGTAACTGGGAGTCTTTGAGATTCTATGCAATAGAACATATACTGTACTCAGAAAGAGGAGGAAATCGTGAAAAACATCTGAGACAAAAGGAGTCAAAGCATATTGTGTCATTCAGGACTTTGACACCGTTGGGCCTGAACCAGGACGAAGAGTTATTTGTACATCTTTAAGAAATTTTATGTTATATTATTTGAAGTTTATTTTGTGCTGTAATTAGAGCTACTGATTAGATAAGACACTAAATCAGTATACATACTTGTATATAATATGTACAAAGAAATGCAAATGGAGATGAAAAAAGGGGGAAAAAACATAGAGAAAAAAACATAGTGTCAAAAACATAATTTCCTGACTAAACAGGGATTAGTGGTTTAAGTTTGAAGAAGTATAATAAACCCCACTAGAGGGATTTAGGAGTATAAATAAGATTAGTGGTTAAAGCTAAGAAAAATCCCCACTAGAGGGATCTATGAGTCCAAACAGGAAGTTTAAACCATAGTGGAAAGAAACTTGTCTTTTGGCTTCTCTGCAACTATAAAGTTGTTTTTATACAAAATGTTGAAATACGTTTTCAAAATATTATGTTTTAGAACAATTTCACTATCAGGCACTGTCACATAATTATTTTGTGCACACCAATTGTAAATAACACGTCAACACTTATAAGCAAACCTTTTTTTTCATTCACGTTTTGAAAAATATAAAAAATGTAAAATTTCTTTGAACTACGCATACCATAATGCTTTGCAGCCACACACAACAGGAAATGTGTGTGTAATGGAAATAAAAGATGTCTGTTTTGCCGGTTAGTGAAAACTACCCGTGACCAAGGTTCGAGGAGCAAACCGAAACGCGTTGGGCATAGCGATGTTTGCTGTTATGAAATAAAGCAATTTGTTATACGGATTCCGAGAGAGTGCGGTTTTTCATACCAACCTCTGGGCTCAGAGGTTACTTGTTGCAATATTTACGGCTGCCCTGTCGGAGAAAAACTGCACCGCTTCAAGGAAGGAGCACTGGCGTCCTACTCGAGGGCGTTGTGTATATATATACATATATATATAGGTATATATATATATAGGTATATATATAGAGAGAGAGAGAAAGGAAAGAATGTAGAGATAGCAGGGCAGTATGCGATGCATTTATTTAGCATGCAATAAGCTGGCAGAGAAGAAATATTAAAAATGTATTGTAAGATATTCGGCATACAAAGAAGGCTGGAGCTTGGCAAACAGTATATTTTATATCAAAAAGATCAGATGCTTGTGGTATTTAAATGCACGGCATCTAGGCCCTCATTAAGGTATAATAAAAATTAGGCTCACAAACCTGAACAGGTTATAACAATGGCTTGTAAAACAAAAGTATTTGAAGACTTTCTTTATGTTATGGCACGCGTAGCTTACTGAGATGGCACAAGATTGCACGTTGTAGGCAACAAACAGCTGGAGAATCAGATGCTAGATGCTAATGCTAAACGTCTGCTGAAAAAGGTTCACTGATATAATAGAAGAAATTGCCAGGGGTCCGGGATGGAGTGCCAGAAGGACAACTGTCCAACAAGCATTATAAAAATGAGGAGGAAAGACAAGCTGTTTTTAATGGAGACTTACACAGAAGAAATTGGTATAACATGTGGAATGTATGGCCCAGCTGTTGGTG
Organism: Calotriton arnoldi; assembly: GCA_963921515.1. Classification (NCBI taxonomy): domain Eukaryota; kingdom Metazoa; phylum Chordata; class Amphibia; order Caudata; family Salamandridae; genus Calotriton; species Calotriton arnoldi. The sequence continues at coordinate 129,960 of CAWUFW010000967.1, read as the reverse complement.
TTCTCTCTTCTAGATCCTGCCATGGTGTTTAGGTGAGCTCACCATCTAGGCTATGGCTAAGCATCGCATCAGCTAATATTTGAGTACTAAATGACAGGTTTAAATGCCCCAGGCAATGTAATTAGTGAATGTCCAGGTAATATTGCAAGGAAAGTGTCCGCCAACGGGCAGAATGAAAACAAGAGTAGATTAAGGTAATCAGTGGCTCGTGTGGGGGAGTGGCTAACCGCCTAAGATGGCGGACGTGCTTTGGTGAGGCTCCGGACTCCGGGGGGGAAAAATCCTGCCTAATCGACCCAATAAGCACGGTAACCACAACAAGCACAGCTGGGCCCTGACGCGGAGAACCAGAGCAGCACGCCATTGAGTCCGGATCGGACTTTTGTGTTGCAGTGGCAGCCTAGAGTTCACTCATGGCGGCGGACAGCGCGGCCTCCCTGTGACGCACTATGGAGGCCGGGACAGCGGGTGTCTTGCCTGTGACCGCATCCAGAGCGTCATGGGCCTGGAGGAGACAAAGTAAAGCCGGGATCGAGGAGGACCCACTGGAACTATTGGAGGTCCTGCAGAACACAGTACCGGGGATCGTGGGCCCCACTGGGCGTGCAAGGCGCTTGGATCCACGTCGTACGCACGGGGGCGGTGAGTACTGGGAGAGGGGCCGGGATCTGCCTGCTTCGTGCGCCCGCCTTCCCGCCTCCCGCACCCCCATTACATGAAAATTGAGGAGCGCCACTGCCAACCTGTCACACTGCTGGGGGGGGGGTGCGGGATCTCTCCTAGTTCTCCCCGTGGCATGAGTAGACCCCAAATACTGGACTGGACAGCCACTAGGGGGGCGCCGCTATTACCACAGGGCCTAGCGGGAGGACGGCTGGTGAGGTCCCGGTCGAGTCAACACAATGCGCCGTACCACTCCCTGATCCTCCATAACCCCGTGGCCCAGTACTGACGCTGTGGATTAATATAGTCGGGCCTCCCTTGCACCCGGAGCTGTGGTGCACCAAAGTGCCACACTAACACGCCAGACGCATGCCACGAGGAGCATCACGAGTCACCACTATCCGCACCACTGCAATCACTGGCCCTGGGATTGTAGAGACGCACACTGGACCTCTTGAAAATAAGAAAAAGGCGGTTATCCTAATAGCCGCATGCTGCGAGTTGACTAAAACCTCCCCACAAATACTACGGCAGGCCCGCGGCCTGCACGGATAGGTACCGAATATCGCAACTTCCAGAACTATAATAACTTGGACACTGCACAGTACGCTGGTTTGAAACGAGGGGTCTAGGCCGCGCACAGCTTATACTGAGGCCCCAGGCCCACGAAGGTACCTCATTCAGACCAGACCTCGGTGGATGCTACACGTACAGTAGAATCCCCCTTAGCGATTGCCCCGACAGTGCAGGATACCCTGTGGGATACCCTGGACACCTGTAGGCGTAGAACATGGGGAGAACCAAAGGGAAGATCCTGGATAGCCATCTAAGTATGGGAGGACCCACTAATACATCCGAAACGATCAGCAGGCCCCCATCACCTGGGGCCCCCTCCTCAGAAACTGCGGAAAACACCCCAGATAAACTCGACCTGAATCTCAAAGAAGTCCGAGAGTCACGCCTGGCAATTGAGCAACAAATAGGAACCTTAACAACGGACCTTACTCTGCTCAGAGCTGACCATGGAAAGATGGCGGAGAAGGTCCAGGAGCACAGGAAAACTCTACTTGCCATTGAACCCCAAATTACCGAAAACACAGCGCAAATCCAGAAACTTCAGCAGCAGGTCAGCGGCCTTCAAGACAGGGTGGAGGATGCTGAAGGTAGGGATAGGCGCAATAACATATGCGTCATTGGCCTACCAGAGCGCAGTGAAGGCACCAAGGCTGCAGATTTCATGGAGGCATGGTTCAGAGAACATGTGGCGCAGGATGGCCTATCCCCGTATTTCTGTGTGGAGAGAGTGCATCGGATTCCAACCGGGCCACCAAAGACAGGGGCGACCCCACGCCCCCTGATAGTCAAAATCCTTAACTATAGGGACCGAGACATCCTCCTACAAAAAGCTAGGAAAAAAGTACAGATACACTTCGAAAACCACCGCATATAATTGTATCCGGACTATACAATTCTAGTGCAACGACAAAGATCCTCTTATCAAACCGTCAAGAAAAAGCTACAGGCAGCTCAACTCAAATACGCTCTGCTTTTCCCAGCTAGGCTCAAAATTATCCACAACAGGAAAACCTATTTCTTCGATAGCCCACACGACGCGGAGGAATGGCTGGAAATCATGAACTTGGACTCAAGCCAGAGCGGATCATCGGATCCAAAAGACCGGGGCCCTGTCAAATCACAAAGGCCAGGCCACCGCCGCACCTACAGGAATACACAGGGCAAACCTGGCACGGGCCCGACCCTAGAACAACAACGGACGGACAGGGCGGAGGCCCTGGTTGTGGCCGGCTCCTTCAGAGACAATACTAATAACTCCCTGCAGGACTCTGATGAAAGCACCATTCAATCGGACTCTGATCACAGTATCACTCTGTTCCCCTCAGTAACCCCTCATACTGTGGATAACTGACAACCCAAATAGACACCATATCAGATACCAAGATGGGACCTGATGAGTAATGCAGTAGAAGTTATAATCCTAACGGTATCCTATTCTAATCCTTAGTATGCGGGAACCAATCTAAATGTTCTTACACCCCCCAGGTGACGAAATATTGGAAGGTCTTAAAGTGTATAGCTTGATCAGTAATGTTGTGCAGAACCTCTAGCTGCTGTTGTATGTACAAACCGCTCAGGTAACGTACTACTGCGTATGAGAGAGGCGATGGTAATGTCTTGGCACCGATATGTTTACATCCCACCGGGCTCTGTTGAGCTACCGAGACTCCGCAGTTGCACCACCCATGATATGGAAGGCGGCGGCGACCCCCCACTCAGCGAATGCACCGTGATGTGGTACCTATTTGTTGGGAAATTTAGTTGGGCCCAGCATCGTTTGTTGGCTGAGCCAAGAATTGTTCGTTTTTTAAGGGAAAGGGGAACTCCTGGTCTGCGACAGTTCCACGGCTCCTTATTACTAGGGGCTCTATCTACCATACTGATTTATGCCTAGAGAACACACCACCGTAGGCTCTTATAATCTGCTAACTTGGAATGTGCGGGAGCTGGGGGCGGTACAAAAAAGACACCGTGTACATGCCCAATTACTCAGGCGCAAAGCTTATATTGTTTTTCTCCAGGAATCGCACCTCACTGATTCGGAGGTTTTAAAGACCCGTAAAAAATGGCTAGGCAATATATACTCCACTAATTATTCGGCGTTTGCCAGAGGAGCGACCATCTGGATCCGACATGGGGTCCCATTCACGGAACTTGATCGTCGCATAGATGATCAGGGTAGATATATCTTATTGAAGGGAACCCTTGATGGCATTACCATGATCCTGGGAAGTATATATGCCCCTAACTTTGAACAGGACACATTTTTCCACCGTTTGGGTACAGCCCTAGTTGGGTGGGATACAATACCCTGGATTTTGGGAGGGGACTGCAACACAGTACTGGACATCGACCTAGACAGGTCCCACCCCCCACTGCATGGTGCTGGCACCTGCAAGCAAGCGGGCCTCCTAAAAACATGGTTGGACGGTTGGGGTCTGTCGGATGTTTGGAGACGGATGCACCCCACCCACAGAGAATACTCCTTCTACTCGCCGGTCCATCACCTCCACACCAGGATGGACAGATTTCTGTGCTCACACTCCATCGCCACACGTATCAGTCAGTCCACTTACTTAGCCAAGACATTTTCGGACCACAATCCCCTAGAACTCACGTTTACCTGGGGACGAGTACCGACCCCGGTGCCGACCTGGAAAATGTGGCCTCAATTACTGGAGGACGGCCCGTTTAGAGCCGCTACCTCCACTACCATTACTAATTACTTCTCTGAAAATTGGAATACTGCTTCCACCCACCTAATAGACTGGGACGCGTTTAAAGTGGTAGTGAGGGGGTCTACTATCGGGCAGGTGGTAGGGGCCAGGCAAGAGGTACATCAATCAATCAGGGGTTTGTTAAAGCGCGACTACTCACCCGTAAGGGTCTCAAGGCGCTTGGGGGGGGGTGCAGGTTCCATCCATCAAGGAGGGGGTCTGTCGAAGAGCCAGGTTTTGAGGTTTCTTGCGAAGATGGGGAGCGAGGTTGTCTGTCTGAGGTGGAGCGGAAGGGCGTTCCATGCTTTGGCCGCGAGGAAGGAGAAGGAGCGGCCTCCCGATCTGGTGCGGGGGACCACGGCGTAGGAGAGCTGGGCTGATCGTAGGGTCCTTTGGGGTGCGTGGATTTTGAGTCGGCTGTTCAGGTATGCTGGTCCGGTGCCGTGGAGGGCCTTGTGTGCGTGGGTGAGCATCTTGAAGGTGATTCTCGCCTCGACAGGGAGCCAGTGGAGTGTGCGCAGGTGCTGGGAGATGTGGCAGTGTTTTGGCAGGTTGAGGACCAGTCTTGCGGCGGCGTTCTGGATGTTCTGTAGCTTGCAGGTGAGGTTTTTGTTTATTCCGGCGTAGAGTGCGTTGCCGTAGTCGAGTCTGCTGGTGACCAGGGCGTGAGTGACGGTCTTTCGGTGTTCGAGGGGATCCATTTGAAGGTCTTACGAAGGAGGCGGAGGGTGTGGAAGCAGGAAGACGAGTCAGAGTTGATCTGGCGGTCCATTTTGAGCTCGGAGTCCAGGATGATTCCCAGGTTGCGTGCGTGGTCCGTGGGGGTTGGCGGGTTTCCGAGGGCGGGGGCCACCAGGTGTCGCTCCAGGCATCGGGGTTTGGGCCCATGATGAGTACTTCTGTTTTGTTGGTGTTTAGTTGTAGGCAGCTGTTTTTCATCCATTTGGCGACGGCTTCCATGCCTTCTCGAAAGTTGCGTCTGGCGGTGTTGGGCTCGTTGGATATCAACGCCTGATTAATGTAGAAAACCTGATGAACACGTTAGAACCAGAGGCGGTGACAGATCCAGAAAAAAGAGAGGACTTACAGGACGCCCGCATTGATCACGCTGACACTCTAGAAACTCTGCGGGTTATAGACCACAGGGCATTTACACAACGGAAGCATACTGAAGCAGACAAGGCTGGGACATTGCTAGCTCGCATAGTACAAGACAGACCGGAACCACCAACCATTACACATATTAATGTACCGGAGAAAGGACCAGTTCATACACAAATCGAGATAAACAAAGCCTTCTGTGAGTATCTTAGTAACTTATATGCGAGACGATTGCATTATATCATGTCGGCCACCCCAGCGGAATATCCGGAAGCAGGTTGTCTGGCATTGGACTTACGCCAGGCCTTTGATTCCATAACATGGGAATATATGTTTGCAGCGCTGCAGCGCTTTGGCCTCCCTAGCGACTATCTCAAATGGGTACGGCTACTTTACACCTCCCCAAAGGCTAGAGCACGCACTGGCCACCACATCTCCGGTGAATACACGGTACACAGGGGCACACGGCAGGGATGCCCGTTGTCCCCCCTGCTGTTCATATTAGCGCTGGAACCTCTAGCGATAGCCCTGAGACAGTCAGCAGAACAGCTAGGAATACCCATTGATGGCACTACACAATTAATTTCCATATATGCAGACGATATCCTGCTTTATTTATGGGATTTGACTGCTGATGCTGCACCTCTCCCCACTATAATTTCTACATTTGAAAAAATTTCGGGCCTTGCCGTTAACCAACGGAAATCTAATGCCTTTTATTTCCATGACGGAATTCACCCAGATATGGCACATTTTGGTACTTACTCTTTACCTGTAGCACACACTACATTCAAGTATTTAGGGATACAAGTATATAGGGCACAGGTGGATCAACTAGAAGGTAACCTGTTAAAGTCCATTGCCGCTCTCCGTTCGAGTGTGGCATTCTGGATCTCCCTAACGCTCTCAGTGATGGGACGAATTGCTATATCAAAGATGGTGGTGCTTCCCCGTTTATTGTACTTCTTTGTGAATTTATCACTGGTGGTCCCGCACTCCATCTTCTGCACCTAGAACACTATCCTCATAGAACTTACATGGGGTAAGGGCCGCCGGAGAATAAGCCTTCGGAAACTTCAACTAGACTCCAATAGGGGAGGTTTGGGAGTCCCTGACTTTAGAGCCTATTACTATGCCTGTCAACTTCAATGGCTGTCCTACTGGACAGCGGGCAGGAATTTGCAAGAAATAGGATATACACCCCGGGACATAGATCGGGGCAAACTACATTCCTTACTTCTACCAAAAGCCAAAACCCCATCAGGGGGACCCCCATTACTTACGACCGCCCTACAATGGTGGAAGAAGGCTATGCTTTACACCTCAGGAGCAACACCATATGCGACTAACATCCCATTACTGGGCATTCCCGTCCCTGGAGGTGTGCGAACAAAGGCCAGACTACAAGCCTGGACTGAGACTGGCGTGGAGGAGGTGGGGCGGTTCTTTGGGGACGGTAATCTTCTTGATCATGACACATTCGTCCAGACCACTGGGGCACCAGACCGCTTATATCTGACACACGCGGCAGTATCACACTATATTAGGAAGGTATGGGTGCCACAACGCAGGGAACCTCCACAACATGAACTGGTTCATTTACTCTACTATATGGGGGAAGGAGGCCATCTAGTCAAATGGTTATACACGGGTATTAGAGCGCAAGCATCCATCGCTCTTACTGGTCGTAGAACACAATGGGAGGCGGATGCACACACTGAAATTACCGACAAAGCCTGTGCGAGCATGCTTGAACATCCCAAACGAGTATCCCATAATGCTAAGCTTAAATTTATTCAAACAATGATATTACATAGATCTTATTTAACCCCACAGAGAATTCATCGTATGTTTCCAGAGGCCCAACACTGCTGCCCCCGATGTAAGGGAGATGAAGCGGACTTTGTTCATATGTTGTGGGCGTGCCCACGTCTATATGATTATTGGGACGGAATAAGGCAGTCACTCCGAGAGGTGACGCATCTACCTGTCCAGGAAAATATACTAGAGTGCCTTATGGGTCTCCGCAAACGCACTACTGCTAAAAGGTACAGTTGAGGTTTATAGACCTCGCCCTTATACTGGCTGTGAGAGCAATTACCATGAGGTGGAAATCCCCTAGAAGTCCATTACTGACTATATGGCAGGAAGACGTGAAACAATGGGGCAGTGCCGAAAGTGCGGCAATTAGAAGGGAAGAGGAAAGGGGTTTACGGAAACACCCTATTTCTATGGACTGGGACATCATGATGGAAAACTTTAAACAGCTAGACTTCAGACCTGCACTTAACAGCCCCACACAATAGTCACGATTCCATTCTACAGAAGCGGTATAGAGCAAACACTGACATGCGGATAATACTAACAGGCCAAAAAACGTACTAGAAATGGCAGACCAGGAGGGTGGGTAGAGGGTGGGGGGTTGTTTTACAAGTTAAAATGTTAAGGTTTATAATTGAAACATACTACATGTAGCTACTGTGGGTGTACAAATGCAACTCTAGTTTATGAACAACCAAGTTATGGTCACGGGGCAGATTTATGTCCACCAATTAACTGCAATTGAACTGTTTGATCAACATGCTGTTATGTCTTGTATACAATGAGAAGGACATCAACAAAAGGAAAAAGCCGTGTATATTACAGTTATTTCAGTGCAATGTCATTCTAGCTACCAATAAAGTGTGTTTTAAAATAAATCAGTGGCTCGTGTGACCCATACCCTTCCAATTTCATGATCTGTGGGCCATGCGTATATTTTTTATGTACAGCGTCAATGCTTAATTTGAGGCAGTGGTTATTGATGGGTCCCACGGCACCTATTTTTGGGGAGCGCAAGAGAGAGGAAAGACACAAGCAGGGTAAAGGGAGAAAGAGAAAGACGGGGAAACCGTCACAAAGGGAGAAAGGAGGAATCAATCAGTATCTGTAAAGCGCGGCTGCTTTACCCGTGTGGGCCTCGATGCACTGCGGGATCACACTGCGGGATTGTGCTGCCTCTTACTATTGGTTGAGCAACAAGGTCTTGAGTTCTTTCCTAAACTGCTGGAGCGAAGGTGAGACTCTTAGATGCAAGGGGAGGATGTTCCAGCTCTTAGCTGCAGGTAGTAGAAGGAGCAGCCTCTGCTGTTTGCCCAGCGGTGCATATGGTAGCTGCTAGGGAGAGGGATCTGGAATGGAGTTCTCAGGTGGGTTGGTGGAAATTCACTTGTTTGTTGAGGTAGGCCAGTCCTTTGTTGTGTAGTGGCTTATAAGCGTGGGTGAGCAGCTTAAACAGGCATCTCTTCACGACTGGCAGCCAGTGGAGTTTCCTGAGATGGGGGGTGATGTGCGTCTGTTTGGGGGGGTTGAGGATGGTTCTGGCTGCTGTGTTCTGGATGGTCTGGAGTTTCCTCATGAGTTACCCGGTGATTCCTACGTAGAGGGAGTTGCAGCAATCGAGTCTGCTGGTGACGAGAGCTTGCGTGACGGTGCCCCTGGTGTCAAGTGGGAGCGATGTGAAGACCTTCCTGAGCATATGGAGGGTGAGGAAGCAAGCGGAGTAGATTATGCTGACCTGCTTCTTCATGGAAAGCTGGCTGTCGAGGATGATGCCGAGGTTGTGGGTGTGTTCGGTGGTTTTGGGGGCTTGGCCCAGCTCACATGGCCACCATTCATTGTTCCAGAGGGTGTCCTTGCCTTTTCCAAAGATGAGAACTTCTGTCTTGCCTGTGTTGAGCTAGAGACAGTTGTTGTTCATCCAGATGGCCACATCTTTTATGCATCTTTGGAACTTGTCTTTGACAGTCATTGGGTCGTTAGTCACCTGAAAGAGTGAGATAAAGGGGTAAGGGGTGTCTGGTAGTGGATTAAAGAGGTCTGTTGTGGATTGAATAGTATGCAGCTTTGGTATTCAGTGCACTAACATTTAATAGCGCTGGCCGTAGGCTTCTGAGCACAGCTTTGGACACCTGCATTCATTCTTTTACAAATTAAGCACTGCCCTGCATGTTATGTACAACCCTTTTGTCAGTGTTTTTAAACCCCTCTCCCTCATCACTTGTGTGAGCGACATCAATGCAGATATCACTTAAGCGCATGCTCAGTGGGAGACAGGACATTTTAAATCTAGGGAGAGCTTCAGTAGGTTTTTTTTGTTCGCTTAAAGGCACTCCTACAAATATTTGCAGAAAAATAGATGTGTGTCTTGTTGGTGTTTCACAGGTTCGAAGGCATAATCTTCTGTTTCCAGGGCTAAAGATTAGGGTCGAAAAAAGGGTTCACCTCTTCTATTCTGCATAGCCTGTTTTTAAAATATATGACCACTATCAGGGTAGCTCTGCTGCCTAACTTAGGAGGTTGCTGTATGCTTGTAGAAGGTGGAGAGGCACACAGGAGAGCTTTGGAAAATGACAATTTCCAAAAGCCCATACAATGAATATATGAGTTGTCCAACAGTATCCAGCTCCGGAGAGGTGCTCTGCGATCTCAGCCCGAGGTGGGTGGCCGCAGGCTGTCTGAACATGCAGGCTGCAGGGAGAGATGGAGAAGGGGTTGTGCAGCTAACACTGCACAAGAGTTCACTTTCACCCAGTGTGTAGCATGCAAAGCACAATAACAGTGAGAGCCTTGAAGGTCCTAGCTCATGCGACGGCAGGGGAAGGGGGAGTCCTTGTGTTGAACAGTCTGCCAGGGTTGGGGTCTGTGTGGGTGCAGCTGCCCTCACGGGATGCAGGGTAAATGCCTCCTCTGCAACAGAGTTAAACATAGTGTGTGCTGTTGTGCATCTGCTTCCCATTATTGCCCCACCCCCATTATTAATCAATAAGTGCCACTGTCCTTAATTGTGTCCACCAATTTTGCATAGTTAATGCCCCTGTGATGTAGCTCGGAGTTATGACCCGCTAATTAACTACATCGAGGACTTCTCGACAGCAGAAATTTCCAAGATATTTACAAATACTACAATGCCGAGCAGGGAAAGAAATATCGCGCAGACACAGCAAACCTAAGGCCATCAAGTAAAGCATGGAATCGCTTTACCGTCCAAAACATGAAACGCAGCGTCTGTGAAGTGGGCGCTGTGCTGATACACGAGCCGAGGTGCAAACCTAATGCCGTCAGCTAACCACGGAATCGTGTTACAGCCCAAAACATGAAGTGCAGCGTCCGTGAAGTGGGCACCGTGCTGATACACGAGCCAAGGGAAAGCAAAAAAGAGTGCACAGGAAGGAACATACACAAAAAAAGAGTAAGACCACACGTAACAGGGGCAGTCAGCTGGGAGGGTCCAAAACACCAAACGGTGGGACTAATTAAGCATATCCACCAAACAAAAGCAGGCATTTAGGAAGGGCACTAACAGGAGCCAATCGAAAAGATGGGCGGTGCTGGAAGCACATATCCTGGATGCAGCATGCCTCGCAGAGCAGCTGTTAGGTTTGAAAATCCCATTCCTGCCATGCACTCATTTCATGCTATATTAGGTTTGCAGTGTGTGGCTAAATAGACGCCATTTGTATTCACGTTATGCAACCCACTGAGTTATCCCTGCAACGTGCAAGCTTTCCTGTAGTTAGCCAGTGCGACTCCATTTTGTATTTCATAACCCCTGTTAGGCTGCTTAGGCTGTGTATGAACTAGGCATCATTACTCGTATTGCTTGCCTCAGCAGAACATTGTATTTAGTTATTATTTTCTCTTCTGCTAAAGGCTGTTTCCTGACTTACTAATGAATAGGCCATTCTGCCCTCGCATACCTATCCAAGTGTGTAGTTCTGCTCCCACGTTAGGAGACGCTGAGACTCAGCGCGACCTTGAGTTGCAGATAGCATGTACCCATCTGGCAGGGGGTAGCCCATCCTTCTGTGCCTTCTTTGTTCATGTTCGGCTCAGGCCGGTAACTTTCCACTGTGCTCGTGGTTGAGGCTTCTTGGGAAGAATGATTACTCATTGCAGGTCGTGGGGGAGCCAGTCCCTCGGCAGACATCTTAGGGTGCAGGTCAGATTGGACTCCTCTGCAGAGTATTGCTAATAAAGGTATGTTTGTATTCTCTACTGTCTGACCGACTCTTCATTACTTGGGAAGGCATAGCAGGTGGTTGTAAGTAACTCGGGTGGCTCCTAAGGGCCACTTCCTTCAGTGTGACCCTCCTTTTAGCATGGGTGGCTAAATGCTTTATTGAGGCTATCCGGTAGGGTCTTTACAATTCTAAGTGGGGAGAAAGAAACTGCATAGTCACTCAAATTGCAAGGGAAAATAAAGCAGCACTTGAATATCAAAATCTACTTAATATTCTAAAATACCGTCAATAATGAGCATCATATCCTGTATCTTTTGCATCATCATAGTAGAGGCTTTATTATCACGTAAACATTCGGTCATATTGAATTTCTGAAAATCCAACTTTTCGTTTTGTAGTCAGGTGGCATTCTTATTACCTTTGTAAACAGTCATACAAACTTCTGGATGTTGGGTACCCTCCTTTCCATCTGATCTAGGTGTATACCCCTGGTGTACTACTACCTGAGGTTAGGTGCAATACGTAGATGGGGCAACAAATACAGTGGGGAAAAGAGAAAAGAAAAACAGCATTTGCAAACCATCCCCTCGGATGCTAAGTATGAACTTGTGATCCACAGGCGAAGCGAACATTATGAGGCGGGATCTAGGACGGGCCTATTGTCATGTTCAGTCTGTAAATGAAGTCATATGTTCTCACCCCTCTTAATCTCCCCCCGCCCCTGGATACGAAAACGAACTGTCATATTAACTGTCATGACAGGCATCTGCCTAATGTACACATTCTTTTGGGGTGCGCAAATCACTAAATGCATTATCTAGGACTGGAGAACTGAATTGAAGGTACACCAATCTGCGCAACTGTATTATCTCTTTATGTCCTCCAATGCTCCCCTGTGCGAGGAGCCAAAGTAACAAACATGTTCACAAGAGAAACTGGTGCTGTATGAACTTGGGAATGCACAGGATACTTCTCATTCAGGGAGTAGGATGTTCCTAACACTATTATTAGCACAATAACAACTATGGATGCAACTTGTACTTTCTATGTACTGACCCCGCTCTGAACAGGGAGGTGCAAAAGAGCTGTTTTCCTCGTCAATTGGGGAACCAAACGGATACATGGTGGTTGGGAGAGAAATGCAACACAATGGAATTGGTGGCCAGGGAACAAGAGGATGGGCAAAACTCTTCTTTCCAGTGTCTTTCAGAGAGCCATCACTGGTAGGCTCCTATTGTTCATCTAGCGTAGGCGCTATTGAGCACCGGCGGTGGAGTTGTGCGTCAGATCCAGATCCCACGTTGCAGGGCAAGGTATTTCTCTCTCTAGAATCACAGTCCCTTTGCTCCGTTCGTTGACTGTCCAAACAATGCACCAAACTCTCTTCCTTTACTCTATCGCTGGTACCTTAGACAGGGTACCCGCACCCTATTCTTCATCCATGAAGTCCATCCCTACCAATCCTATTCTACCTTGGTGCACTGTTCCTCCGTCGGGCGTACATTGTACCTCAATACTCCGGGCACAGGGGGGGTCAAAGAAAAATGGGGTCAGGCTCAAGAGGATCAGGGGGCAGAGACTCAAACACAGGCGAGCCCACAGGCTGGACTCAATGGGCTAGGACTCAAGCACAGGTGGACCAACAGGCGGGGGCTCCTGGATAGCCCCTCTCTCTGTGTTGTTTTTCGGTGGTACTACCTCGTCCAGCACTTCTTTGCTCTGCAGCTCCGCCTCAATCATATTCATGGATGTTCCATAACAAGCAGCCAGGCTGTGCATCATGTCCGGGGCCCCTCTTTCTATGACTGCAGGGTGTCCCGGACCTATTAGTGGGTAGAATGCAGAGTTTTAATTAACTGGCAAGGATAAAACTTTATCCAATTTATTTTTCTCTCCCAACACCAAGTAATGGGGTAAGCCTTAATTCATTTACTAAGCTCTGAAAGAACAATCCGGACATACTTTGAATCATTGCATCTGTCCATTCCTATATTATTTGTCTGAAGAACCTAAAAAAAGAAAGTGTGTGGTGCGAAATTATTGGGGGGCATACAGGTACCCTTCCTAGTAATGTGCATCATGTGCACCATACAGTACACAGGCTGAGCAATGCCTCATCCTGACAATGTGCCATACTTTCAACTTAATGGAGAGTGCAAGTGTAACCATTCACCTGCCCGTTCCCGCACAGCCTTGGGTGCAAATACTCTATTTGATCAAATTAATAATTCATTAAATCAACACTATTCCAAAGTTCAAAACATACTATTCACACATTGTCTAAAGACATTTCTCTTTTTTATTACGAATGCTTTACCGTAATCCTCTTATCATTAACATGTGTTTAACAAAGACATATAGTCATTACAGACATCATATACATAATATTCACAAAAAACAATAATCTTTGATGTTGTTTTCCCAATGCATTTCGGCATAATCCTATCCCTTCGTCAGGGGAACTGAAAATCAAACATAAATGCTCAAGTTAAACATACAAGGAGGAAATGAATCCACTAGATCATCAAACACATTGTCTCCTTTTGACATCATGACCAAACACTGAAAGATCACATTATAATGTCCCCAGCTACCCAATAATAGTGATTGAAAACACCCTTCACCAAAGAAAGTGGATGAATAGTGACCTGCCGCCTGTTTACCCCAAACAGCTTGGAAAACTAGATTACCATAACTTACATTCCCACCGCCAATTGTGACTGCTGTACGTTGCCCGCAAAATATATTTATCGAACGGCTAAGACATCTTGACTTCAGTACCCACCCAGCAGGGCCTGCTACAAACATTCTCTTATTTCATGTTAATCATTTTCTGCAAACACATTATTCCTTCCCACATCATCTGTTGCAACCCAGTTATTCAGGCGAACTAATAAAGGATTTGTGATGTCTCTACAACTGTATGTAGTGTTGTGGTATCATAAGCAATAATGGTGGTGCCACCTGGGTATTCAAACGAAAGCCACCGACATATAGTTCCCCTTAAGGATCAGATAAGGGAACATCAGTCTAGTCTACCCGTCCTTTCATCTTCATCTCAATTCCAATTCCATCAATTTACAGAAAGGAGGGGCAGTAACATGGCGGACTTCAAGGTGACACATTTTCCTAATCATGACAATTTTTTCAAACAGTGTTATTTTATAACCAATTAGACGTGCATTGGTGAGGTGCTGTGTCTCTGTTTATTCAAAAGCATGTTCACAGCATCCTGTGAAATGAGTGGCTAAAGCGAGCCCAACCGATTGTCCTATGGAAATGGCCACCGTCATGACCGTTCCTAGACAGCTCGGGCGGGCTCAAAAGACAGAAAGCGCACAACAAGCCGTCTTGCGTACTTACAGCACAAAACAGCATACAACAATATATGTACCACGCACAGAAGCCAAAGAAGAAAAACGCAGTTTCAAGTGTTAGGCATTCAGAGTTAAGGCTCATGCACCCCATGCACCTCATTTAATATGTTAGTCCCCTAGTTGCCAAGGAGCTAATCTCCTACCCCCCCTTCGACAGTAGGTGACCTAAACAGGTGGCCTCCTGTCGACAATACTTACCCCTTTTAAAAAGCAGACTTCCTAGACATTCAGAGCTAAACACAAGAACAATTTGTTATAAGTGGAGGTCTCTAGTTGGCAGAGGTAGGTACCTCTGTCCAAACAGGGACCCTTCCCTCCAGTCAGGGTAAGGGGAATACACGCTTTAGATAACCCCTACTCACCCCCCTTAGTAGCTTGGCACGAGCAGACAAGCTCATCCGAAAGGCAATGTACAAAGCATTTGTTCCAACACTCACAGTAACACAGTGAAGACACCACAAAAGGACACTACACCAAATGCACATCCTCTTCTTCTGTCACACTGAAACATGACAATCAATCCACAAAAAGACAGAAACGCACGGAAAAGTTGGACAAGAAAATATCTGCTTCCCAAAAGTGCTGTTGTCAAACACAGACTTTAAAAACCATACTTACTAAAAGACGTATTATCAAATTCTGAGCTCATTCCTATTTTCTATTTTATCCCTATGAAGGATAAATACCCCTTTTAAACCTGTTTATGGATGCTCCGTCCTTCTTCATAGTCCTAAGAAGTGCAGCAGAACCTATGACTCCTACCAGTCTATGTGAAATCCGGACAAAGACCTATTATTGAAATAAATAGTACCGCCAAAGAATGTACTTTAGATCAGTGATAGAAAAACATTGAGCAGCAGAAGGAACCATTAACAAAGGCATAGCAATGGCTAGAACAGCAGGATGTAGGAAAACCGCTTTTTCATGAACTTCACACCAACCAATCACAGAATTGTAAACACAATCAAAAGAATGGGACTATTACTATCTACCAGCTGTCTCTTCACCAACACCTTTCTCAACCAAATCCTGTACCATGCACAACAAGCCTCGTGAAATCTGTAGGAATCCCAGCTCTACATCGCCTGTTGCCCACAAAGTGGATGGCACATTCGCAAAACTCGGGGGGGCAAACACCATTCACTACTAAAATTGAGGCCCGTCATCACACATTCACCTGCTTGAGAGCAGTAATAGTAGGATGCCAAACCCATCACATGCTCACCACAATTAGACATGAACTAAAACAGAAATCCACTGTAAAAAGGCGCAAAACATGTGCTACAACCAATGTGTCTGAAGCACCCACCAAAACACTCATAGCACTGTGCTATGTTAAATACGTAACAGAAAAAGGCAATCTATTCCTTTTAATTTGCAAAACAAATCTTTTCCTATCAGGCCTGAGTCACAAACAACAAATTGGTAACCTTTCTCAAATGAACCTACAACCCTCTCTAAAACTTATCTTGTAATTGCTCCTTTTGAAGCCCCAACAACTTTGATATTGCACCTTGTATTTCTGCTCCTGAAACAACACATTGTAACTCTCTTTCACTCCCTGCAAACAATTTTTCTGAGCAAACCCTCTCTGTACCATCATATTTTTTTTTTTAAACTCTTTCTACTTCATTCCTTGTCCAGCACTATAGTACCCTTCATCCTTCAGAATACCATCTATCAACTTTCTTTGAAAACAAACCAATATTTACTGTACGTGCACCCTAATCTGATCAGAGAACATTAATCCACTAACCAAATGAGTCACAAAGAATCTCATGCCACCGGCTCCAGGACATTCTATCCCACAGTGTTGTGGAAACTCTAGATACACACTTTCACAAAACTCATGAACCAATTCTTTTAGCTCCTGTGTTGTTCTTGTAATCTGTTCCCAATTAACATCTTTTGCTGGCACTCTGCCCTTCAGGAAAGTCTGGCTCGCGCTGTGCATCTCTGCCTGTCTGTGTCAGGAGCTGGGCATGGCCCCCATCTTCTTTTCTGGCTTCACAGAACTCTCTCCCCAGCGTCTCTCTTCTCTGCTGCTTTGAGTCTCTCTGCTCGATGAGCCCCCTCCTTGGGAATTCCTTCCCTATCTCATCGAAGGCCATAGCAAGCCTGCCACACACTGAATTCACAAGCTATGTTTTTCAACTTTGTAAATCCTTTTTATTCAGCATAAAGACACACTACCTGGAGTGCTTGAAAACACTTTTTCCAAATTAAATACACGTTCTATTGTGGGCAAATCCAAATGAAACACACCCACTCAAATCAATCATACATTAACTTCTGAGCATTGCACTGAGTTTCTACGTGCCAATTTTCAGAATGCAGTTCGTGTCTGAAGCTGGAAAGCTCTAAGTACCGACACACTGCTCCCTTTTTCCCTTTCCAGAACTCCTGCCCCCCCTTTCATGGAGAGACCGAACACATTCAACGCTACTGAATTACGAGCGTGTATTTCACCTCTCCTACTGCACCTTTAGAATGCGTGTCTGTTCAGCATAAGTATACATTACCTTGAATCGTCACAACACTGTTTTCAATTTAAATGCACATCCCTTCCTTACATTCTTCCTATGTACATTCTGGTTAGTATTTCTGATCAAACCAGATTTTTATTTATTTATTATTTTTCCATTCTTCAAAATTTAAAGTGTCGTCAGGAGGCGCCAGCTAACCTCCTTCCAATGGGCATCTGCAGAGCAACAACGACAACAAGAGACCAAATTAAGCTCATTCCAGACATTTTCAAGAAGGGGCCACACTCATCATTTTGCCTGGCAAAGGAATTGCAAGTACTTTTCCCAAAGACAGTCCTCAGACCGTGTCAAACAAAAAAAAAACCCCACACAACACAGCTTGCTGAGGCAAGGCATCCTTACCTCCACACGGAGAGCACAGTCGCTACTCACTCAAACAAGCATTTCACAAGCACCACCACCTACGTTGGTCCACAAACCTCATAGCACCCAAACACAACCATCAAACCACAAGTAAGCCCGGAGACTGCATCAGGTTCAAGAAGACAGTCCAGAGACTGTACCAAGTTCAAGAAGACAGTCCAGAGACTGTACCAAGTTCAAGAAGACAGGCTCTAGCCCCAGACCTTTTCAAGCGTAGACCAAATTACCAGTTGGCCTGGCAGATTGTTCGCAAACAGTCCCAGACCTTTTCAAGAACAGACCAAATTACCAGTTGGCCCGGTAGACTGCTCACAAACACTCTGGGCCTTTTTAAGGGTCCGCAAACCCACCAGGTTCAAGACAAGACAGTCCGGAGACTGTACCAAGACACAGCCCCTCGGCTAATGTCGTTCAAGCAAGGCAGTCCGAAAACTGCACCAAGACAGTCCGGAGACTGTACCAAGACACAGCCCGTAGGCTCGTGCCGTTCAAGAATGGCGCCATTTTTCCAAGAATCAAATCACTCACCTGGTGCACACAGTTCGAGTCAAGTTATTCTCCACTGCCGACTCTTCAGACCAAACGGTCAACTCCAAGGTTTCACCTTCTCAGAACCCCAGCCGGTGACCACTAGATGAGGAGTCGCCCGATCAGATGGGCGGGGCAGCTGCGAGAACCAAGCTCGATCGTGTGGGGCACCCCATCCGCCCGACCGACCGGACGCCACCCCGACCCTGCAAGCCGATTACGGGCGAGCTGGATCACCTTGCGGGGTCCATGTTCGGGCGCCAACTGAAGGAAGTGGCCCTTAGGGGCCACCAGGGTTACTTACAACCACCTGCTATGCCTTCCCAAGTAATGAAGAGTCGGTCAGACAGTAGAGAATACAAACATACCTTTATTAGCAATACTCTGCAGAGGAGTCCAATCTGACCTGCACCCTAAGATGTCTGCCGAGGGACTGGCTCCTCCACGTCCTGCAATGAGTAATCATTCTTCCCAAGAAGCCTCCAACCACGCCCACAGTGGAAAGTTACCGGCCTGAGCCGAACATGAACAAAGAAGGCACAGAAGGATGGGCTACCCCCTGCCAGATGGGTACATGCTATCTGCAACTCAAGGTCGCGCTGAGTCTCAGCGTCTCCTAACGTGGGAGCAGAACTACACACTTGGATAGGTATGCGAGGGCAGAATGGCCTATTCATTAGTAAGTCAGGAAACAGCCTTTAGCAGAAGAGAAAATAATAACTAAATACAATGTTCTGCTGAGGCAAGCAATACGAGTAATGAGGCCTAGTTCATACACAGCCTAAGCAGCCTAACAGGGGTTATGAAATACAAAATGGAGTCGCACTGGCTAACTACAGGAAAGCTTGCACGTTGCAGGGATAACTCAGTGGGTTGCATAACGTGAATACAAATGGCGTCTATTTAGCCACACACTGCTAACCTAATATACCATGAAACGAGTGCATGGCAGGAATGGGATTTTCAAACCTAACAGAGCGCATGCGCTGCCTATGCTTGACCTACAAAAAAACCACAAAGAGCCATGCATGGCTTCCTGGCTCTCTCCATTCGGAGTGGAGTAGGACCGTGTTAAACTGTTAAAGATGTCTTTAAGCAGGCAGGCAGCAAGTAGGCTCTGCTTTGCTGCCTTTACGTTAAAGCAGAGCATATGCAGAGCCAACAGACAGCCCACATTTAAAAATAACTCTAAAGCAACACAGAAGAAGGCTTTTTCTTTTAATTTCGCAGGCACTGGACATGAACTTGCAGATATCGAGCACAGGAACTGACTTTGCTGTAAAAACGCAATTCGCAAAATCGCTAAAACCTGGGAGGGGTCTGTTTTAGGAATTTTCACTGTAAGCACATCTTTAACATTAAACTTTTATATGACCTAGTTCTCAATACCATGAACCCTGCTTTAACTCCACTTAGGGCTAACTTAGGGGTGACTTATTAATATTTAAAAGGAGGACAAAGTAGACCTGCCAAGGGATTATCTTGACAGGTTGAATATGCAGTTTAAACCTGCACTATCAGTTTACTGGAGGCAAGCCTGCAGTCATGTTTTGAATTCTCACTTTAGTGGTGGCACAATATGAGCTGCTGCCCACTACTGACATTTAACTCACAGGTCCTGGGTAGACTTTAGAGCATATTTTAGGGACTTATAGGTAAGTTAAATGTGCCAATTAGGAGAATAGCCAATTTCAGCATGTTTTAGGAGTCCGAGCACATGCACTGGGGCCTGCTTTGCAGGGTCCCAGTGCAAAGAGTAAAAACACCAGCAGCAAAATTCCCCAAAACGGGAGCGATCATGCAAAAAGAGGCATTTAACTTCCTCACTTTCAAGGTAGCCCGCACAAACTCGCGCCCCACGGCCCCCGTGAAGACGGGCAAGGTGATTTTGGAAGTATACGTAGTGGGGACCCGGAAGGGAGGCCCAACATCACCGTTGATTTTTCCACTCGCAGTAGATCCTCTGGCCTGTAGTGCAAGGTGCGGTGCTTACTACAGGGACTTTTGAGGTACGTGGATCTGTCCATCACATTGCCTTATATGCTGATGATATGCTGTTGTTTTTTAAGGATGTGGCCATGGTCCCAGCTATAGCCATCAGCCTGTTGGACCGGTTTGAGGAGGTGTATTCATTGACAAAAGACTAGCTTGTTCCCAGTTTGTGAGAGGTTGATGTCATCCCCAGCCCCAAGGGTGCTGTGGTGGGAGACCACCTGCTTGAAGTATCTTGGAGTGAAGATCTACCATGATCCCTAGGACTTACTGAATGATAACGTAGGGGCAGTGGTTTGGCCCTGAGATCTAGCATAGAGCTCTGGAGTACATTGCCGATTTAGGTAGCCAGCTGTATTGCTATTGCTAAGATGGTAGCACTCCCCCGCTGCTTTACTTCTTTTCAGTCTCACCACTGCTTATACCTCAAGGTGTGTTTCAGGAGCTTGAGTCACTACTGATTGATTTCATCTGGGGTAGTGGAAGGTGTCGTGTAGAGCTGGCTAAATTACCCTCAGGCAGATTAGGCGGGAGGGCCCTAGGGAGTTAGTTGCTATAGTACTGTTGGATGCGCTGCTTGCAGAAAACATGTATACGGTTCCCGTACTCTCCTGATTTACCATTGCAATAACTGGTGGTATTGCCACACAGAGGCAATTGACGGGCTGGCAGAGTGGGCAGCCACTGGTATTACCAAGGTGGGCGACCTGTTTCATACGGTGAAGCTGAAGACCTGCTGCTGGAGTTTGGGTTTTCTGGGGGTGGGGGGGCAATTCTTGTTATATGGGGTTGTGATCGCGACGATAAAGAAACACTGGGCGTCCGGGATGACAGAGCCCCCTACACAACAGGGCCGCCATTTTATTTGTATATCCACAGATACTTGCAGGGCGTTCATGGGCTTTTATAGGGCTCTCAGAGCTAACATTTTTACTCCCCTGTCTGGTTTACAGGAGAAATAGGAGGAAGATTTGAGGTCCCCGATTCCTGAGGCAGACTGGTCAAAGATTCTGGAACAGGTTACAAGGGTGTCTAGGAACACCCGGTTCAAATTAATAAACTTTTATTTCCTTCATAGGGCATAACTTACGCCCAGTAGAATAAACAGATTTTACTGACTTCCGGAACAACATGCCGTAGATGTGGGGAGGTAGGGGCTGAGATGTATCAGAAGGTGTAGACCTGTGCTATCCTTTCGGGATTCTGGGCAGAGGACACGGAATGTGTCAATGATGTTACTCATCGTGATGTTTCCTGTTCCCCGACCACATAGTGGTTCGGTTGCTACCGGCGCCCGGCCAAATGCAAGGTCACTACCAGATTTATTTATTTGGCCATGGTCGTCGCTAATTAACAGATTACACTACATTGGAAGGCCACTCGAGGACCTAAGGTGGATAAGTGGTGCAGGGAGATTGTCAGGTGGGCAGACTATGAGAGTAAGGGTGCTGCTGAGAGAACTGAAGCATGGACTTGAGTCCATTGATATGGCACGAGCATGGAACAGTTTGGTTGACAGCATGAAAGAGCCTGAACCGTCCTCGCCTGCAAGTATGACTCCTGAAGAGGGCAGGGACCAAGAAATACTAGTTGGGATGCTATGGCATGGGAGGTATGGGAGCAGCGTCCTCACCTTGCCAAAAATTGGTGTTACCCACCTGTGGGGACTATCGACTCTGGGACTCATTGGCAGTTGATTTGTTTCGTTGCTGCACTTCAAGGCTTAGACCTAGACCATTCAACAAACAACTGACCCGCTACCTCGAGGAGAACAACATCCTGGACCCTTCCCAGTCCGGCTTCCGCAGCAACCACAGCACCGAAACCGCCCTCATTGCCGCCACCGATGACATCAGGACCCTGCTAGACAACGGAGAAACAGCAGCCCTCATCCTCCTGGACCTATCAGCCGCCTTCGACACGGTCTGCCACCACACACTACGAACACGCCTTCACGACGCCGGGATCCAAGAGAAGGCCCTGGACTGGACCACATCCTTCCTTTCCGGCAGAACACAAAGCGTCCGCCTCGCCCCCTTCCGATCCAAGGCCACTAAGATCATCTGCGGCGTACCCCAAGGCTCCTCCCTCAGCCCAACGCTGTTCAACATCTACATGGCACCCCTCGCCCACGTCGCCCGACAGCACAACCTCAACATCATCTCCTACGCCGACGACACCCAGCTGATCCTCTCCCTCACCAAAGACCCTCACACCGCCAAAGCCCACCTCCACGAAGGAATGAAGGCCGTCGCCGAATGGATGAGGACCAGCCGCCTGAAGCTGAACTTCGACAAGACGGAGGTCCTCATCCTTGGTTCCAACCCTTCAGCCTGGGACGACTCCTGGTGGCCAACATCACTGGGAACAGCCCTGCCACCCACCGACCACGTACGCAACCTAGGGGTCATCCTCGACCCCACCCTCTCCATGACTAAGCAGGTCAACGCCGTTTCCTCATCCTGCTTCAACATCCTCCGAATGCTCCGCAGGATCTTCAAGTGGATCCCCACCGAACAAGAAAAACAGTCACCCAGGTCCTCGTCACCAGCAGGCTGGACTACGGAAACGCCCTCTACGCAGGAACGACGGCTAAGCTCCTGAGACGGCTGCAACGCATCCAGAACGCCTCTGCACGTCTTATCCTCGACATCCCCCGACGCAGCCACATCACACCCCACCTGAGAGACCTGCACTGGCTCCCTGTCAACAAGAGGATAACCTTCAAGCTCCTCACCCACGCACACAAAGCACTCCACAACTCCGGACCAGCCTACCTCAACAGACGACTCAGCTTCTACACCCCCACCCGCCAGCTCCGCTCGACCAGCCTCGCCCTCGCCACAGTCCCCCGCATCCGGAAAACGACCGCCGGCAGCAGATCCTTCTCCCACCTCGCCGCCAAGACCTGGAACACCCTCCCCACCAACCTCCGACAGACCCAAGACCTACTGGCCTTCAGAAGACTCCTCAAGACCTGGCTCTTCGATCAGTAGCAGCACCACCCCCCTCTTCCCCCAGCGCCTTGAGACCCTCGCGGGTATGTAGTGCGCTTTATAAGTGACATGATTGATTGATTGATAGAGGGGAGTTGAGTTGTTTATTGTGGGCATTTGTTGCTTGTGAGAAGGGGGCGCCCAGGCAGATACAGCATAAGGGCCATGTGAAACTTGACTGGAATCTGCTTGGGCCCTGTATTAGGTCATTCGTTAGGTTGCGAAACATTTGGTGGCCATGTAGGCATATATTGTACTGTGTGTTGCCTTCTACGTATTAAACGAATAAAAATGTTGTTGCAAAAAAAAGATAGCCTGTACAAAGCTAAAGGTAAGTCACTAGCTTTTTTCATGATATGATTTAAATGAATATGTGGTTTGCAGCAGTCAGATTTCAAGCTAATTGTGTATTGGGGTGTATCCCAGCTTAAGCACACCATGTCACAATTTCTTTTGGATTTGCTCCTATATTTCCCATACAATATCACCTTAGATTTAATGATATTTGCTGCAAATTTGTTGCACAAGTTGTATTTGTGAAGTTCATCCAATGCATGCTGCAGGCCCACTTCCTTCTGGTCTAGAATAACCAGATCATCTGCATATGGACAGATCTGAACCTTGTAGATGCCCATCCTTGGGGGCAAAGACTTTGCACTGAACAGGCTTCACCAATGTCTGCAGTGTAGAGATTAAATAAAAGTGGGGCAGTACATACCCCTGTTTGAGACCCCTCTTGTTGTGTATGCTATGAATACTTTGGACCTGATTCACAAAAGTAAACTTAGACCAAAAGTCTAAGTTTATGGTTTAAATCTGTTTATTGAATTTATTAACATACAGTACGTTCGGTATTGCAAAAGCTGTATCGCAGCCATAGTACACGTTTAACACAGGTCACAGCTAGGTGATCGTAGCATATGAGGAACGTAATAAAATTAGAATTGAACATAACATAAAACACAAAGGAAACCTATTGTAACCCCTCCCCCCAACCCCCACCCCATCCCTTGTCCACCGAAAAAACAAATGTACTCAGTGTTGGAGTCTTGTAACTGGAGCATGGATATTACTTGCCGGCCGCTTGTGGATCAGAGAGCCGAAGGAGGCGGAGATACCTTGGACAGATGATCTCCCGGAACTCATAGGAAAGAAGGGACAAAAAGGGTTGCCAGAGCTCATTAAACGTGGACCCCTTCCCTGCGAGTGTCAAAGTCAGCTTCTCCATTCCCAGGACGTGCCACAGACGGTGTAGCCACCCTATGAAAGTAGGAAGTTGAGAGGTGCGCCAGTGTGTTAGTATGTTTTGTACTGCAGAGCCCAGCGCTATCGCTATCAGTCGGCCTCGGCAGGGTTTGAGCGGATAAGTCAAGGGGTTTGGGAGGCCCAGTAGGACATAAGCTGGAAAGCGCGGTATTTGTGTGTCTAAGTGTTTGTCTACCTCGTCCAGTACCTGAGTGCAGTATGTCTGGATATGTGAACAATCCCACAACAGGTGTACTAAAGTGCCCACTTTCCCACAACCCCGCCAGCATTCCGCGACCTGAGTGGGATCCATTGAGTGAAGCCATTCTGGAGTATAGTACCAATAGGTGACTAATTTGGTGAGGGTTTCGGTCAGCCCCATATGATACGCCGAGTGGCGGGCTCTATGATTTACCCCCTCCCATTCTTTGTGGCTGAGTGATCTACCCAGTTCCTTCTCCCATCTCGCGCGGCTAGCATTGTACAAGTGCGTGTTTCCGTCTAGTAGCATTTTGTATAAGTCCGAGATGAGTTTTTTGTCAGAGGTACGGGTGACAAGCCACTTCTCGTAAGTGGAGAGGTGTCTACTGGCAAATGGCTTCACTTGGGTGTGGAGAGCCCAGTGTCGAATCTGACAGTACCGGAGCCTTTCAGTTTCAGGGAGCCCGTAATCCGATTTGAGTTGATGGAACGGTATAATCCCGTCTACATCAAAGAGGTGGCCTAAAGAGCAACATTCTGAGGATCTCCACCGAGTGAAGGCTGCTGCGTCTAAGCCAGGTTGAAAGTCAGGGTTCTCAAGCAATGGGGTAAGTGGCGATGGAAAGGAGGTGAGAATATGTTTGATATTGGTATGGTCCCACGTTTCGAGAGTGACCCGGGTAATATGGGACGCATATAGATTAGGTGGTCTGTGTACTCTCCGAAGGAAGGGGATTCCCTGTAGGGGTCTGGCGGCCACGGCCTGGTCCTGGAATAACCAGTGCTTCTCCAACTCTAGCCGGCTCCACTCGACCAAATGGCGCAGTTGAGTCGCTTGGAAGTAAAGGTGAAGATCGGGAATACCGAGACCCCCCTTTTCCGGCGGAAGCATCATCAGTGCCTGCTTCATTCGTGGTTTGGGGCCGTTCCATATAAATTGAGCAAGCTCTGATTGAGTCTGTTTTATCCATCCCTGTGGAGGTCGAAGAGGTAAGGTTTGGAACAAGTATAAGATCTGGGGGAGGATGGTCATCTTAACTGCCGCTATTTACCGAGCCAGGAGAGCGGGTAGTGCTTCCATTGGGTCAACTCCTTACGGATTGTCTGCCGCAACCGTGCATAGTTGATGGCTACCGTGCCCGATAGGGAGGGAGCTAATTGGATCCCCAGGTTGGGAATCGTGTCAGCTGCCCATTGAATGGGATGGAGGGCCTGGAGATGCGCGCGGGTGGGGGACGCTAGGGAGAGGTCGAGTGCGACCGATTTATCCATGTTCACTTTGAACCCGGATGCCAGCGCGAAGACTTCTAGTTCTGCGAGGCAGGCTGGGATGGGAGTGCGAGGAGTGGGGTCGATAAGGAGATCAGGACGTCATCAGCGTACAGGCTGACCGTGTGGGTATAGCCTCCGAAGTTAATCCCTGTAATCGCAGGATGATGACGGAGGCGGTGGGCCAGAGGCTCCATATAAAACACAAAAAGAAGGGGTGACAGGGGGCACCCCTGTCGCGTGCCTCTCTCTATGGGGAATCGGGATGACGTGCGCCCATTGACGCAGACTGTAGCTGTCGGGAACTTATAACAATTGAGGATGTATGTCCGAAACTTCTCCCCCATGCCCGCTCGTTCAAGGACCTGTTCTAAATATGGCCAATGGATCCTGTCGAAGGCCTTCTCGGCATCGATAGAAAGCAACATGTACTCCCCTTGCGTCCGAGAGGCCTTCTCAATGAGGTGAAGGGCCCGCTTTGTATTGTCGCTAGTCTGTCGTTGGGGGATAAAGCCTGCCTGGTCCGGGTCAATCAGACCGGGCATGTAAGGCGAGAGACGAGCGGCCAATATCCCCGTGTATAACTTGAGGTCAATATTGAGAAGGGATATGGGGCGAAAGGCTCCGCATGTGGTCCTGTCCTTTCCCGGTTTCGGGATAACGACTTTGGAAGCTTCGAGCATTTCTGCCGGGATCGCACCGGGTTCAGCAAATGATTTAAAAAGCTTAGTTAAAACCGGGGCCAATAGGGTACAGAATGTTTTATAAAATATGGTGGAAAAGCTGTTGGGCCTGGGGGCCTTGGTGGGTTTGAGACGTGAAATAGCTGCGATGACCTCCTCTATCCTGATGTCACTGTCCAGGTGGTCTGCCTGGGCTTTCGTCAGGGTAGGCAGGCCGTCAGAATCAAGAAAGACAGCTCCGTCCGCGATAGACAGTGGAGAGCTGGCATAGAGGCAGGCGTAAAAGTCCCGGAACGCCTCAGCGATCTCCGAGTCCTTGGAAACTTGCCGCCCATCTCCCAGACCCCCTGCTTCTGACGGGTCTCCCATAGTTTGTGGGCGAGGAGGCGACCACATCTATCTCCTCCCGTGTAGTATGCGTGTCGCAGTCGGAGGGCTGCGAATTCTGCCCTATCTTGGTCCAGCGCTGCGAGTTGTTGTCGCATGGCTTTAAGTTGGCGCCAGACCCGGGGTGCCCCTGTCCGCTGGTGCATTTGTTCTAGTTCTTTCGTTTTCTGGGTGAGATCATCTCTCTTACGCCTGCGCTCTACATTGTCAGCCGTTGAGATGGCCACTAGTTCCCCACGTATGACCGCTTTAAAAGCTGCCTACTGTGTGGAGAGGGAGGTGTCGTCGTTAGCGTTATGGGAAAGGTAGTCTTTCATGGAGCGATGTATTTGGTCTACTACTGTAGCGTGATGTAGGAGGGTGTCTCGGAGATGCCAAAATCGGAAAGGTCGCTGCATGGGGGGAAGAGTGAAGGTTGCGATGACCGGTGCATGGTCGGATAATGAGGCTACTCCTATCTCTACGTCTGTTGCCATCGCGTGCAGAGGTGTGGACGCCAGCAGGTAATCTAGTCTAGCATATGTCTTGTGCGCGTTAGAATAATAAGAATATTCACGGCTATGGGGGTGGAAGCAGCGCCACAGGTCGTTGAGGCCTAAGTCGTGCAGTCGGGTCAAACCTGCTGTAGATAAGGCGCCTGTCTGGTTAGTGCGTTGGCATGATCTGTCTGCGTCGTTATCAAAGATTACGTTCAAGTCGCCCCCCAAGAGGACCCTGCGTTCTGTTGTGGCCGTCGCTTCGGTGAGCGCTGTGTGTAGAAACTTTTCCTGTCCTTCGTTAGGGGCATATATGGAGCCTATGGTAAACGTTAAACCCCCTAGAGCAAAACGATAGGTTAGGAGCCGTCCTTTGATTTCGGCTTCCTTGTGAAGGATATCTCCCTGGAACCGCTGGACGACCAATATGGCCACACCAGCCGCTTTGGTGGGACCTGAGGAAAACAGCTGGGTCGGGAAGCTACGGGATTTGAGGCGGTAGCAGTCTTTTGATAATAAATGCGTTTCTTGGAGTAGACATATGTCCGCATTGGTATTTTCTAAACAGGACAAGACTGCTTTACGTTTAATGGGATTGTTAAGTCCCCGCACATTCAGGGTGAGTATTCTAAGTGTGGTAGGAGTCATTTAGTCAGGTGAGGATGGGTGGGCCAAGCGCAGAGTCCAGAATCATTGCCGTGCCAATATTGGGTGGTTGTGGTACCGAAAAGCTCTCTCTATGTGGATATGTGCTGCAATTTAAAAAGGGTGGACAAGGAACCCCAAAACCCCTAAAAAACAGTAACCCCGAACAAATATCTATTTGAAGTCCTTCTGCAAGGAGCAGAAATAGGGAAAGAAAATAAGAAAAATCGTGTCGAAGTCCATCATCCTCAGATGATCGGGTCAGAAGTACCATGGGGGATACATTGTGGCCAAGGGTGTCCCCCCCACCCCCCGCCAGCAGCCCACTATCAAGAGGGACACGTCAGGAAAATCAATAGGTCCTGTGGGCATCAGCCAGGCTGTGTCTTTGCTAATTCCGTGGACAGAGTCTCGAGGGCTGCTTTCTGTCCCTGAGAGATTTCTGCGGGATTTGGTCATTTAGTCTGGCGCCGCCGGCCCTGCTGTCTCCATCGCGGTTTTGTATTTTCTGTGCCAGGAGCAGGGCCGTCGTCTCCGCTCTCCTCCACAGGGGGGTCCACTCCGAGTAAGCGGCAGGCCTCCGAGAGGGAGCACAGCTGGAAAAGCTTGCCATCCATGCGGAAAACCAGGCGAAACGGGTGACCCCAGCTGTAGGAAATGTTGCGTTGGCGGAGATGCGCTGTGATGGGTTTGAAGGTTCTCCTTTTTTGTAGAGTGAGTGCTGCCAAGTCTTGGTACAGGACAGGGGTCTGACCGCGAAAGGTTAGGGGGTGCATCTGTCGGGCCTTTTGTAAAATTTCTTCTTTGGTTCGAAAGTCCTGAACACAGACTAGAATATCAGATGGGGGGCCGTCGCAGGGCGCGGTGGGCCCACTCTGTGCGCTCTGTCCAGTCGAAGGTCGGCATCAAGCGGCCTGCCCAGGATGTGATTGAAGAGCTCTCTAGTGTATTTAAAGATGTCGCCTGCTTCCTCATCAGTCTTCACCCCTCGGATCCTGACGTTATGGCGGCGAGAGCGATTTTCCAAGTCTTCGAGGTGGGATTGTAGGTCTACTTGCTGATCGTGGATCCTAATGTCTTCTTGCTGAAGTGTCGCCAGTTCCGTGTCTCTCCCGTCGCTTTTCTCCTCTAGTTCCGCAACCCTCTCTCCGATGCTGTCCACATCTCTGCGGACGTCTTTGATTTCTGCCGTAAGGTCACGTTTAAGTGTTTGCAGGTCCTCGCGTAGTGTGACAAACAGGGATTCCAGGAAGGCTTTTGTGATCGGTTCCCCACCCTCGCCACCCATAAGTGCAGGCTGCTCGGAACTTGCTGTTGATTCGCCCGTTTGATGGTTGCCCTGGGCTTTCGCAAATAAGTCTTTAAGGGTTTTCTCTTTCCGCCCTCTGGAGGAGGACATTCTGTGTCTCAGCTGGCGGCCGGAGCGGTCGCCGGTGGGCCTCGTGCGAGCCCACCCGGGATGAGAAGCAGCAAGGGTGGGTTCCGGTGCGGCTCCGGTTCCCTCCTAGATGCACCGTAATCCAATCACTTCCTGTCTGTGGACCGTCGGTGAGCTTTGCCAGGCGGGGTGCTAGGGGGTCCTTCTTTCCTCCCTGGTCAAGCCAGTGGGCCCCACTCCCTCGTTGTCTTGCCGTGTGATCTTTGGTGTGGTATGTGCTTGGGCTCCTTGCCAGCGTCAGGCCTATGCTGCTCAGGAGGCTCCAGGGGCACGGCGTCTCAGCTCCGGTCCTCCCACATCTGAGTTCCCTGCAGGTGATGCACCCGTTACCTCCTCTCCAGTGTGCCCTGGGGTTTTAGACCTCCCGTCGGGTGTCTGGGTTAGCGGGCCGCACTGCCCTCTCAGGCCTGTCCCAAGATCCCGAGGGCGCCAAGGTCTCTTCCGCAGAGCCCGGGCCCTCCCGCTGTCAATCCTTGCCCCTGCTCCTTGCTCCCCCAGTGGCGAAAACCCACTGCGGCTTTCCCCACAGAGTGGTCACCTGCCTGTACCTCCAGTCGGCCTCCGGGTCACCAAAACACTGCTGGGCCGCGATGCAAGATGGCGGAGGCTCCGCAGTGCTGCCACAGGATCATCCGCCGTGGGGGCCCCGGCAGCCTCTTTAGCGACTCAGGGCATGTGCAGTGTCCGTCGCTCTCCGGGCGCTGCACTTTGGTAGGCCGCCTTATCTTGGTGCTCACACTTTAAAGCGCCAGGCTCATTTAAGTGGGCCCCAGGCCTCTCGTGGGCATCCTCTACCCGGCTTCCCCTTCTCCCAGTGGCGAGTACCCACTGCGGCTTTCCCTCCCAGGGCGGTCACTTGCCTGTTGCGTGGTGGGGTAGGTGGATCCCCGCAGGACCCTCAACTGGCCCCGGAGGCTCTGACTCGCTGCAGGGCCGTGTCTCGAGATAATGGGATCAGCTTTGCACCATCATGGGGCCTGTCACGTGGGGAGCTCGCCCGCAATCTCTGCCGCACGGGGGATGGGCTGTACCCCTCGTGCTCTCCGGATTTGGGCGGGTGGCGGCTCAACCCGCTTTCTCGCCCCTCCTCCCGGGTGCTCTCTTGTGGGTCAGGCCGGTCACCAGTCTCCGCTCCCGGCCGCCGCCGCTCCAGAGTCGGGCCTCCTCGTGTTTCGGCCGCGCCCCCACAGGTTCGTTCCCTGCGGCGCGGCTGCATCGAGCGTTGGGAGCGGGAAATACGCCGATTTTCGGCTACTGTGGCCTCCGCTACAGCGGCTGTCGCATTCCGGCGTGGATCTGTGGGTGTCCGAGAGCTGATGGCGGCGAAACGCCGGTGCTTTGCTGGGCCGCCGGCGGGAGAGGCAGAGCGGCACGTCCGTTCAAGCCGCCATCTTGGCCACGCCCCCCACAGTGCCAAAAGTCTAAGTTTAGACCAAAATTCTAACTTAGACCAAAAGTCTAACTTTACGAATACTAAAGTTAGACTTTTGGTCTAAGTTTAGACCAAAAATGTAACTTAGACCAAAAGTCTAACTTAAAGGCCCATTACGATACCGGGCGTAAAAAAATCCGCCACCCATGAAAGCGGCAAAAATCCGCCCGCCTACACCTTCTGAATACCGACCCAGCAATTATGATGCCTCGAACCGAAAACCGCCAGCGGCGGAAAAAACACACAAAATACCGCCCGCCCATGCCCGAGTCGGAGTCAAACCGCCCGCCACGGACGGAAAGACGCACGACAACACAAAACCGCCCGCCCTCACGGTCGAGACACCGCACGTGAAATTACGATCGCACCGACATGAGCGCGGAAAAACAACAAATACACCGCCCGCCAGCGTAAACAACACTGAAGAAAATGGACACAGCAGAAGCCATGGCGGCCACGTCCCTGCACAGAAACAGCCGCGGACTCAAACAAACACACACAACATGGCAAACAAGTCCACACAGTGACCCACGCACAAATACACAGACAAAGTACACATCCCGAAAACACACCACCCCTGGACAAACAAATAAACCACAAAGCCCAGAACACCGGCCACAACACACCTGAAAACAACAGACCATCAGGACACACCCAAACAGGTAAGTACAAAAGCAGCCCCTCCACAGACCACAACCCCTTGCAACATTGCAAAGCAGAGAGGAGAGGAGAGGACACAGTGACACAGCAAGGACAGCAGCACACCACAGATACGCACACATCACACCCACCACCACCACCACCACCACCAAACACCGGCAACACAAACCCCCTGCACATCACACACTGCACCAGCACCACAAACACCATGGCATCACACAGAATGCCCAAGTTCACATCCACTGAGCTGACGGTCATGGTCGACGAGATCGTCAAGGTGCACACACAATCTATGGCAACCAGGTCCAGCACACACCACTAGCCACCAGAAACAGAATGTGGAACAGAATTGTAGACCAGGTCAATGCAGTCGGGACCGTACCCAGAAACAGAGGAGAGATAAACAAACGGTGGAACGACATCAAAAGCCTGGTCAAGAAGAAGGAGAGCAAAAACCGAGAGCTGGCTGCCACGACTGGCAGAGGGAATCCCGCGCATTACAAGACCTTCAAAGCGTGGGAGGAGAAGGTGCGAGTCATCATCCATCCGGAGATCCTCACCGGATTACCAGGGGGAGTGGAGGCTGGTAAGTACAAACAAATGTATACCAGCACACCGCTATGTACTCACATGCACTACCACCATGCCATAGCTCCGAGGGACAAACACCCCCATGTCCAGTACACAATACACAACACATTACTCACACATGCAACAGGCACCACCACACACACAGCCCAAACATATCAACTAACAAAACCATGGGGGCATGTGTACACCCAGCCAGCCATGTAACTACCAACAGGTCCCCTAGTACTCCAGAAGCGCCACAACGAGCACCCCCCACACCCATGTGGCAGCCGTAGCTGCACTAACCGACAAGTAACAGGTAAGTAGCAGCAACACAAAGCGCAGTGGGTGGGAGGGGGACAGCTGAAGTACAACACCCACCAGGCCCCTAGTCCTACAGCACAGCAAGGAGGAGCACAGCCCACACCCCACACCCACGTAGCAGCCACTGCAGTGCACACCGGCAGCCGACAGGTAGACATCCCGCCCCAGGACAAACGGTGTCAGTGGGTGTCCAGCCATCACCACGACCCATAACACCGCCCCCACCCCCACAGACCTGCAACATGGAGCACCCCCCGCCCATAACCATGTTGCATCCAGTCCAGTGCACGCTCAAAAACAACCTGCAGGTGGGAATCTGGACAGGGCGGGGTGACTGGAGGCATGAGGACTGAATTACGACTAACACATGGGACATGTCAAGTAGCAGAGGAACACGCAGCACTGCTCCCTGCCACAACCATGTGAACAATGTGCACACGGACATGAACCACAGAGTCACACCCCACATGACCCATCACAGACACAGCAACACCCAAGGAGCCACGTCTGCATGCACAAGTCACACTGATTACAGAACCACACGGCAGGCACAGTGCAACCCATCACACACAACTGCAACACCATCGAAGTCCTGTCCATGTAGCCCCCACTGCCTGTCAACCACACATCCCACAACTATGCCCATGTAAGACATACCACACTAGACGCAACAGCGTGGAGCAACATAAATGCACACGAACACCACTGGACCCATCAAACACACAGACACACAATGCACATACAACATACCATCCATCTCATCCTTCAGCCCCAGTCACATGAAAGGTATGTCATCCGAACAGCTGGTCCACATACAGTAGTCACGCAAAGAAACATGCCCATGATAAATCATGTGCCAGAAGTGAATGAAGCGCACGTCACACTGTGAGCAACTACACACATAACATGGGCCACACACCCCCGAGCACTGCAGTGATGCACATGGCACAGGGCAGCACGCACACCAAGGAATTGGACCATCTGCAATACGTCGTGTGGCACACAACCATCACTCACTCATAACAATGCGTCCAATTACATGGCCAGAAATCACAACAGACAGCAAATATGCAGGGTATGTCAGACATACACATACCTCAGACCATGCACTGTCATGTTGCCACAACACATGTCACGTTCTGCACCCATGGCACACAGTATGTACCCCCAAAGCATAGTTCATCTCAAATGCGTTTCAGGGGGCTGACCCCCATCATGCCATCTGCGTTTCTAAGCGTTCCATATGAACCCCCAAAGCATAGTTCATCTCAAATGCGTTTCAGGGGGCTGACCCCCATTATGCCATCTGCGTTTCTAAGCGTTCCATATGAACCCCCAAAGCATAGTTCATCTCAAATGCGTTTCAGGGGGCTGACCCCCATTATGCCATCTGCGTTTCAAAGCGTTATATTTGAACCCCAAGAGCATAGTACAAACCAACCTCCACGATGGGTCTGGAGTCCGCATACACCAGAGCCACAAAAAGCAGGAGCACAGCAACACACCCATCGGCATTGCCAATCCGTCCCATGCCACATGTCCACAGCACACAGTCCCATTGGCATGCCCACACAACAACAAATAGCACAGCCACACACACGGCTCCGGGAAACCTGTGCACGACTGTGCACGAACTGTGGATGTCAGACAACCTATACATACTTTGTCATGTGCAACACAATAACATATCTCATTCCCCCACAGGTGACGAACTACTGGATGCTGGAGATGGAGACAGCAGCCAGCACAGCCAGCCTGCAAGCCCCCAACAAGGACTCACGGATGTGGAGGATCTGTCCTCCGATTCGGACACGGACCACCCAGCAGGCCCATCTGGTGTGGCAGGGCCCAACCCCACCCCAGGCACCCTCCCACCCACCAACCCATCATCCAGGGCTGATGACCACTCACAGCCCCCTGCTGCCATTGTCGTAGCGGCCACTACCACTGTTGTGGCGGCCACGCCCACGGTCGTTGCGGCCACTCCCACTGCCGCAACCACCACCACGTCATCACTGGCCCCAGCCCCAGCGCAAGTGGTGGTCTGGCCGACTGGGTCCACCCTGGGAGCCACAGCGAGGACCGTGGTGAGCAATGTGGCTAGTGGGCAGGTCGGTGGCAGCAGTACTGGTAGGAGGAGCAGGGCCAGGCCAACGCCAACTGTGCCTGGGAGCCAAGCCCTGCCGCCAATAGACAGAGTCCTTGGGGCCTATGAGGAGGCCCAAGGCGAATGGGCCAGGTCGGCAAGCGACACGCGGGAGGTCCTTGCGGTGTTGAGGTCCATGGACGCCCACATGGCCCGAATCGCGGACCTCATGGGCCAGCTGGTGGTGGGGGGGAGGGCACAAGCAAGGCCAGCAACACCACCTCCACCACCACCTGCTGTGGCGCAGGTTCGTGCAGCATCGCGTTCCCCTGCGTCCACAGAGAGTGAGCACTCCTCAACCACCACCAGCGGAACATCAACACCCCCCCTCCCAAACGTGGAAGGGGCCGTCCGAAGTGGAAACAGGTGTCCAGAGAGGACTTCGCCCGCACCAAACGCCAGTGAGTCAGCCAGCCACCTTGACCACCTACTGCATTGACTTGGAATATGATCCTAGCCCACACTGCCATGTGAATGGCATGTGTCTGTTGGACTGTGGACATAGAACTCCATGGGTACACCTTGACCATCACGCAGCTATGACCGTCAACTCATTGTCACAGCATGCACCACATTTGTCATCACCTTGCACACAATCACATGTCACCGCTGTCAAAAAATACACCTTGATCACAATCGGCTTAATGTGTCCTGTGTTTATTCCACGATGTGCAATCGCCACCATGAGCAGAATAGCATCTGCTGTGTGGCATGTCGATGGGACAGGAAAGGCTGCAGGGACCTAGGGGTGAAAAACAGAACAAGAGTACATTCAATGAGTGTGTCACACACTCATCACACAGTACTTGTCACCAACTACAAGCAATGCACACACATCTCTGAGAGCAACAGGGCACAATGCTACAGCCACTGACAGTGGCATACCAACCTGGACATGGACCATTGACACACAGCACTCAGTGAACAAAAGGCCCCAGTAACAGAGCACACATACACCTGCACAACTACAGCCACATCAGCCGTCGCACATGGTCACTCACCGTCAAGTGAAGTAGCGGGCGATGAGCTGCTGACGCACATTCACAGCTTCATCCTCTCCACTGTCCTCTTCACTGGAGCTGTCCTGGTGTGCAGGCTGGGGCCCTGGTTGATCTCCGTCATCCACAATTAGGGGGATCTGCTTTCGAATGGCCAGATTGTGCAGCATGCAGCAAGCCACCACTATCTGGCACACCTTCTGTGGGGAGTACGCCAGCGCCTCCGGTGCGGTCCAGGCATCTGAACCTGGACTTGAGGAGGCCAAAGGTACGCTCGACCACACGTCTGGTCCTCCCATGTGCCTCATTGTAGCGGTCATCTGCTGGGGTCCGAGGATTTCGTAACGGACTGAGCAGCCAGGGCCCATTCGGGTAAGCCGAGTCACCTGGGCGTGGGGGACACAGAGAACCGTTGCAATACAAACAGGACAGTAGACAGCATCCTTAAGCCAGCACGCTACACAACTCCACATACTCACCGACAATCCAGCCACGGTCCTGTTGCAGATTGGTCATCAGTCGTGGTAATATGCTGTTTTGCATGATGTGCGCGTCATGGGCCGAGCCTGGGAACTTTGCACACACGTGGGAGATGACCATGTCCGCAAGGCACACCACTTGCACATTCAGGGAGTGCGTGTGCTTCCGGTTGCGGAAGAGCTGCTCGGTGGCCTGTGGTGGGACAAGGCCAACATGGGTGCAGTCAATGGCACCAACGACGTGTGGGATCCGTCCAAGGGCATAGAATGCACCCTTCACTGCCGCCAACTCACGTGCCCTGGGGAAGCGGATGTACCTGTTCCTGTACAGCATCATGGCTGCCAGTACATCCCTCAGCACCATGCTGAACATGGGCTGGGACATCCCACCTCCACTGCCCACTGTGTGCTGGAATGACCCAGTGGCGAAAAAATGCAGTGCAGCCATCACCTTAGCCGTGGGGGTGAATACTGTCGGATACACCCTGCGAGGACGGAGGTGGGGTTCCAACATGGCACATAGTCGATGCAGGGTTGGTCGATCCAGACGAAATTTCCGGATGACCTCAGAATCCTCCATGTCCGCCAACAATTGGTAAGGGCGGTAAATGTTTGGTCTCCGCCTAGGAAAGATGGAAGTGGACACATGTCAAAGCAACACGACACATGGCATTTTCACATACACATTACTGATATGACAGAGCAAGAACATGAGTCACAGAACAGCTGTCATGCAGGGACAGCACAGCCACAATACACTTACACAGGTCTCCCACCAATAGCAATGGGCAGTGACACAAACCATTGCTATGTGCATGCACATGGGGATCCAGGCCTCAATGACCTGTGAGGCGTGCTGATGGGGACTGACTGCATATCCGGCAAGCGGCAACACCACGGCAACATGACTGGCTGCTGTGCATCACACTGCTTCCGAGGCTGGATGAGTATGGCACACACCAACGACGATGTGGGCACAGGCTGAGCGGCCAAGACAAGTGGGACCTGTGGCACGAGGGGATATGAGACAGTCATTGGTGTCACCACTGCACCCTATGTGCAGCACTGTACGGATCACACCTCCAGAAGCTTTGTCAGGTGTACACATTGACAGCCCCATGCCAACACGGCTGTGTGCTTGCAAATACACATCACATGTGACACGTAACCTTGCACGTGCCAAGTGGCAGATGTACATAGTGAGAGATGACATGCGTGTGCATATGCGTATACCATGCACCCATGCCAATGTGCAGATGATGACATGCTAACAGACATGTGGGGGCCGGCCAGTGGCCGTCCCTGCCTATGCACACGGCATGTTGTGGCCCCGTCCATTGTGCACCTGCACCCACACGCACATCATGGCCACACCTGCAGATGCAGTGCGCACATCATACTGTGTGGTGCACATGGCATCAGCGGACTGTCACCAACATGGGCCAGGCCATTGCGGCCAACTCCGATGACCCTCGCGGTTGCACCCTGCGTGTTCCACTATGGAGGTAGGCGTCCCGGGCCAGCTGGGTGCAGGCCAACGTCTGCAATTGCCAATGCAGGTCTCAGTGCACTTGTTGCTCGTGTGAATGTCAGGCTGGGCCATGCTGCCCCTCTCAGTCCCAGCATGCCTGGCCTGCACATTGACTGCACAATGCCAGTAGGTGACAGCACCGACTGCCTAGTGGGTTGCATGTGTCTCCTGTTCAGGACCCTCCAGATGGGCGCTAACACAGTACTGACTATTGGACACACCATGTCTCGTGATAGGGATGTGTGTGTGGGATGGTGGCACTGAATGTGACCTCCTTTGCGTGGTGGGCCATGCACAGGGCGAGTACGTCGATGATTGCGCAGTGTTGGTCACAGTGGGTGCACCCACACAGATGTGTTGCCCTATGTTCATTTTCTATGTCCGCATGATAATGGACTGTAGATGTGGGCAGACTACACATTGGTCGATGTGCTGTCAATTTGAATGTGCCTTCACACCAGGCACAGCTGCCCCTGCACATGTGACCCCTGCTGCACTCGCTGCTGGGTCTGTGGAGCTGATGCACCATCGGTGCGTGGGGCGGACAGCTCTCCTCACTTCCGTCATTGCGCATGTCATCACTTTGCCGCAGGTGACATGGATCATGGAGGGCCCACATGTACGCGTGGGTGGCCTCAACAAGTGTGTCCAATGGTTGTCACCCCCAGTCAGTGCTTCGAATGTGAATGATGTTGTGCTGGTGCTAATTTCAATGTGGTGGGTGGGCGGGGCTAGGTGCGGGCTTACATGCAGGACATGGGAGGGTGATCGGATTAGCGACTAGTTGCAATACACACGGGGCACGTCTTTTCCTGTCAACATCAGGGTCATTCCTTGAACTCACTGACAGTAATACAGTCGTCTTTGTCCCTGTCATCATGGCCTCCCCTCGCTCCCCTCAATATGTATTTGCACCTGTGGGGCTAGCGCATGCAGATGCAGCCCCAGACTCGCCCCGGAGAGGCCAAGGAGTGTATGTGTGGGTCCAGTTGAACGAGTGGTCTGTCTCACGGCATGATGTGTGGCGGGACGCCGTCCACCTGCGTGGTGCCCCGACTCGAGACCCGGGCAACATAGACAATGCATTGCAGTCTCCGCAGTCCGGATACACCACCTGCGACACACAGAGGCTGTAGCTGCCCTAGCGGCCCATGCCGCGTCCATCTGGGGCTGATGGAACCACACATTCACTCTTTTGCCTCACTGGGGCAGGCTCGGAGGTGCTTGCGCACGCGCTGGCTTCTCTGTTGCAACGGCATGTGACGTGTGTGGAGATGTAGGCAATGGGTGGGATGGTGCGAGCCACCTTCCGTGACGTCACTCCTGCTCGTGATGTGTGCGTCCCCCAATACTTCCATATGACTTGAGCCATGCTACACATTGAGGATGTTTTGCCTGCGTGATGTGTCCCGGAGGAGCGCGCCGAGTCCTCTCCCCCACCATGCTCCACTGCCATCCCGTGCCCTGGATTGCCTGTGCAGGTTGACAATGTTGGGGATACACCTGGTCGGCAGGGGCTGTGTGTGCCTTGTCAAGGGCCTGGCGGGCGCACAACAGGATCCAGCTTGTCCACAGAGGGTGGGCTGAC
Organism: Calotriton arnoldi; assembly: GCA_963921515.1. Lineage (NCBI taxonomy): Eukaryota > Metazoa > Chordata > Amphibia > Caudata > Salamandridae > Calotriton > Calotriton arnoldi. The sequence continues at coordinate 91,027 of CAWUFW010000967.1, read as the reverse complement.
GTGTACGCCTGATACCGCATTGTTCGTGTGCCCGGCTGCTGTGCACACACGTGTTCACATCCCCCCGACAGGTGGCCTTTAACATTGCCCAGGGAAGCGGTAATGTGCAGTTCCGGACCCCTCCCGACACAGCGTGTTTCAACTTTGCATGTGCGCATCTACCCGTCACACCCACCCACCTGAGCGAAGCGTCACTCCCGCTTCACACGACACATGTGTGTCTTCCACAGTTGTGCTACTCATTTGCGTTGACATCGAATGGCAGTGGACTACATAGTCATGTCACGACTGCCGTGTACATCACACACTCTCATCATCTCACATTCGTACTTGTGAAAGGAATCAGCAGAGACAGTTTCTTTCTTCTAACCATGTATTGTGACTTATGTCCTCTGTGATGCAGTATAGTGGACACTACTGGCAGCGGTATGCATGTGGAGGATATACTGAGCATGATTACACATAGCTAAGGGTGTAGGGGTACATGTGATTAGCTGTTGCATGTGGGATGTGGGCTTCAGAGTTACATCTGCTTGGCCGTTGCTGTGCTAATGTTCATTTGCAAGTAGCTGCGGTGCTGCGGACTTTGACACAGACGGTATACATTTAGCCTACCAGACCGCTTGGCATCATGGGCACAGTCCATCTCAGTTCCATGTGACAGGTGTGCTGCTGTTGTTACTCATGCACGCGTGCGTGTGAGTTGACATCAGGGCATGGTCTTACGTGCATGCAACAGCGTCCCACTTGTTGTTGCCATATGGTGGATACTGGACATGTCACAGTCACTGGGGTCGTGTTGTTGTTGTATGCACTTGTCGTCCATGCAAAGGTCCTGTTACGGGATTTCCGGGAGGGGGAGAAGGGGTGCAGCTCTCACATACTCCAGCCGGGCGATTCCTGTCCACTGTGCGGTGCATATGTCCATGGGCGCAGGATCCATGTCATGGCATAGTTGTACGTGCAGTTCTGTCCATGTGGGTGCGATACACATATCCCATGCCACTGCCTCCCCCGATACATGCAGAGTTCCTGGATGTGATGGGGAACGGAGTGCATGTCCCGGACACATCCGATGTCATGGCAGTGTCGTTGATGGTGTGGTATCAGTTGCAGGTCGTTTGGTATGGCTGTTGTGGTGGTTACTGGCCAGTCCGTGCGGAAGCTACGCATGGGTACAGTGTCGGACATCATGGCTCAATTGGGGGATTGCGTCGGGGTCCTATGAATTGACAGGTTGACAGGTATGCGATGGCTTCCTGCAGGGCTTCCATTTCATTGGTGGTATACATGTTTGCCAGCCAATGTAGCGGATGGTGGCTGTCACGGTGTTGATCGTAAGTTGTCCCTTGTAGGAGCATGATGGGGCATGCTGGGTGACATTCGATGTAGCTGTGATCCATGATCCGTCGTGTGGAGGCACAGTGGTCCCATTGCAGTGTGGGTCCGATGTTCGCCACATACGCCATGCCCCCATAGGCTGAACAGACCCTGTCGTGTGCGTCCAGAGGGTGGAATAGTGGTAGCAGGTCCGCCCTTGGACATGCCGGGTTGGAGAGGCACAACTCCACAGGATGGTGGAAGGGACACCTCCGACAGTAGAAGACGGGTATGACGCATCTGAACAATGCGATGCGGTAAGTCAGTCGGTAACTTACGTTCAGCAGGGATAGGGGTTCGCATCCCAGTAGCTGTATCAGGTTGTGTTTGTACAGCTTGACCTGTTTGGCGTAGTTGGGTAGGTGTGTTGTAGGTGCCATTTTGCTGCGGGCGATGTGGTGGCGTGCTCCGGCTGTGTGTGCAGTCTGCAGTGTGCAAGCTCCGAGGTTGCTGTGAGGTCTGTGATGGTCGTAGGGGGCAGGACTTGTGTTCTGTTAGCTTGTGCGGAGGACACGGACCCTCATCCCACGTGCTGCTCTGAATGTTCAAGGTCAGTGGTGTGTGACTCCTTCCAGATAACTTGCATGGGAACGGCATGGGGGAGTTTTATATTTTTTCTTTCCCGTTCGGTATGTTCTTAGGTGATATGCGCTATCTGCCCTGTGGTCGGTTTCCTCTGCATGCCTGTGTTGGTCTTTTTTGGGACAATGGCTGTATTCTCCGGCTTGTTTAGTCGGGATGTGGTTTCGGAGTTGGAATGGAAGGTCATTCAGTGCTGTCTGCTCTCCCATGTGTGGGTGGCAGGCTGTGTTTCTGCTATGCGTTGGGCCTTGTGTGTGGGTGTCATTCTTGGGTCCACCTGTTGTCGGTCCCCGGGCTCTTTGGTGTTCCGTTTTGTATGTCTGGTTCATGGGTGCAGGGTGGTATGGGTGTTTCTGTGTGGTACTGGCGTACCTCTTCCCCACGGGGCCCATGTTCTACTGGGTGGTGTTGCCACCGCTGTGTGCTTCGCCATGTTTGTCACACAGGGGTGTGTCCTGATGTTGCGTGACTTCACTGACATGTGGGCGTCGGTTGTGTGACGTTGGGTGTTGTCCGTCAATTGGGCGTTGGGGACATGACTGTGGCAGGCCTGTCACGTGTCATGTGCGTTCTGGGTGTGGCTGGTGTGTGTGGTGCTTGGTTGTGTCCCTGTGTTGTTTGTGTGCGACGCATACATGGCGTTATGGTTGGGCGCTGAGTTGTGCGCATGTGTGGCTGCGTCATCGCAGCTGTGCTGCGGTGCTGTGACGGGGTTGTTAGTTCCTGGTCCCAGGTGGTGTGCCCATGATAGTTGCGAGATGTTGCACTTTGGCCTGTGTTACATTTGTGGGTGCAGTGGTGGATGTGTCCTGTCCACGCAGGGGTGTTGGGGGGGTGCCATGTCCTCCTTTTCCGCACTTGCACTGTGTGCGCTGTTTGCGTGCCCTTGTTGTGTGTGTGCCTACCTGTGTCTCCGCGGTACGTTGCCTCCTTGGTGGTGCATCAGGTATAGCATGGGGAGGGCCTGCAGTGCTGGATTCATGCTCGGGGGGGTCGCCTCTTCGGTGTCTGTGCTCGGCGTTCGGGTTTCCGCCTCACTTCCACGTGCGGTGTCTCTTAGCCGTGGGAGCTGTTTGTTTGCGGCATCGTAATTTGTACGCCGGGCGGTACGTGATTTCGTCTGGCGGTGTGTCTCCATTGAGCTGCGCCGCTACGTGAGCGGGCGCACTTTGATGGCGGACGGCGTCACTGGCTTGCCGGCGGTGTTTGGCTGCCTTTTCACATCGTAATTTGGCAGGCGTGTGGGCTGCGGCATGCGGGCGGTAACTGGTGGTTTTTGCATCCGCCAGCACGGCGGTGGTGCTTCCGCCCGCCATCCTAATGGGCCCCTTAGACTGAAAGTCTAACTTTACTACTACTAAAGTTAGACTTTTGGTCTAAGTTAGACTTTGGTCCCAACTTAGACCAAAAGTCTAACTTTAGTAGTAGTGAAGTGAGACTTTTGGTCTAAGTTAGATTTTTGGTCTAAACTTAGACCAAAAGTCTCACTTTACAAGTAGTAAAGTTAGACTTTAGGTCTAAACTTAGACTTCAGGTCTAAACTTAGACTTTTGGTCTAAGTTTACTTTTGTGAATCAGGCCCCATGTGCTCAGATCCAACCTTCACCCTCACCCATATCTCAGATTTAAGTGCAAAGATAGCTTTTACCAGTGGTAACAGAGTGGCTCATTTGATTAATTTACCCCACAGTATCTGACAGTGGAAACCATCAAATGTTTCAGAGTAGTCGACAAAGCAACGAACGATGATTCAAAAGGCAAGGTGGTATTATGTGTTTTATATTTCCTGGCTATGACATTATTAGTTAATCAGTTATACTTCAATCCTATCTGGTAAAATAGAATTCTTTTTCATTCACTCCATTCTTGTAATTCACCTATGTAGGAAAGTGCCCCCTTTTGTATGGTCACCTCCACTTTTTGCTCCAAATGCTGATTGTTATAACTCTGATAGTGCACTGGAGTCTGTTGTCCAGACCCCAGTGCCTGTGCTCTCTCCGAAAAAAGTGTAATGTTCGACTTGGTAATCCCAAATTGGCAAAAGCTTTACCCCCTTATAAGTCCCTAGTATATGGTGCCAGGGTTACCCAGGGCATTGGTGGTAAAGGAGTCCTGGGTGACCCATGCAACCTACTGACAGCAGGCCTTCCATTGCAGACTGCAGGAGCAGTGCAAACTGCTCGATCTCGACCATGCCCTCACTTTGTGTGACACAATCGCATACACTGCCTTTAACGCATGTAAGCACCCCAAAGGAAGGCCTCCTCATCCCAGGAGGCAGGGTACATTATATTTGAGGTGCGGATATGTAAGTGCAAGCCTATATGTCCCTATAGTGGTGTTCCCCATTAACTATATGTGTTACCAGTCCATAGGATGACATGGGCTGCCAACCAGGTACCCTCGCGATTGGCAGCTCTGTTATGATACCACTAAAATAAGCCATGTTTGGTATAAAACAGCATGCCTTCTAACCCCTGACACAATTGTCATACAGTGATGTGGCATGCACCCAGAGGGCACCTTAGAGGTTGCCCACTGGTTGCCCCCAGCTTTACTGTGCTATGCCTGAACAGCCCGTGCTTTCCTGTGCCTGCTGCTGCCAAGACAAGATCCCGACCTCCTTCCAGGCAGTGTGATCACTCCCAGGAGTCAGAGACAAAGGCTGGGCAGGAAGAAGGTCACACCTCCCTCCTCCCCAGATATCTAGTGAATTGGCACATCAGAGTGGTGAACTTCAAAGGCTACACCGCCTCTGCTATGCATCTGGGCTGTCCCCTGAGGAGGAAACAACCCTCCACTTACCCCAGGTGTGCTTGCACCCGGGCAAGATGGGACATTACCTATGCAGGAGGTGTACACCGCCTAGTAGGCTGGCCACAACTCTAGGGTGGGCAGACTGGTCAGTACACCTAAAATTGAATTCGCCATCTTCAAGAGGGCAGAAATAGTGGGTTCTGAGTGGAAAAAGTGACCTACACCATCGGATGTGGTCACCTCAGGGGCGGACTAGCTGCAGCGACTAGCTGCCCATTGGCTACTAGCTCCCACACCCCTAAAAATCCTAAATCTAGGATTTAAGGGACCCCCCTGACACCAGAACCTCAGAGCTGAACAACTTGGAAGGACCAAGAGGGGGCCCGTGTCACCGACAACAGGACTTTGCCCACCAGCACAAAGCAAAAGAGGGATACTTTGACCTTGAGGCAACAGACTAGGAACTGAGTGAACAACACTCATCCTTGGCCAAACCTCGACACTCCCAAAGAGAGGGAACCTTGTGGAAGCCAGAAGCACCCTCAGTCTCCACTGGAACAGTGCCACTAGTCCCCTGCAAACAACAGGTAAAAACGCTCACCAGATCTAAAGAATTGCTGACCATTGGGATCTCAGAGGGATCCCCCAAATCCAGGTGGTCCAGTGCATTGTGGGAGTTGTAGTCTTGTCTGCCCCAAAGTCTCAGGCCAAATTACTCCCCCGGACCCTGTGAAGTTGCTAAAGCTTTTTGTTGTGCTTATCACTGCCAAGGCTTGTTAGTCACCAGCCCGCACACTCGACGCTGCAGCTACAGAGAACATTGTGCAACCGTCATCTGACATCAGCAGCTGTGTACTTGTGTTTTTGCATTTTGTTTCTTGCAGCACCAATGTAAGCGGTTAAAATCGCACCACCTGCGGCTCCCATTCAGCACCAAGGACAGCCAGAACAGCTCTGCACCTGTCTCCATGGGCTAGCTAAAATTGATCTGACTGTTGTGGCCTGGTCCTGGGGTCCGCATGACCATACCTCTATAAGGGTTCCAGGTAACTCGACCTGCAAGTGACCGATTGTCACTAGTGGAATTTACCATTGACCGCAATGTTATTTTGTCTATGTATTTTACTACGCTGATTTAATATTGCTTCAAAAATCTTTAAGTCCGGTTCTATGTATGATATCCCATTCATTTTGGTGTCTAAACTAAGATACAAATAAACTTGATGTCAGATTTCTCTCGAGTCGTGCCAATTACTTATCATCCATCTTGCTACTTTGAAATGCTTAACACTTATTCCTCCTGTAAAGCCTGATTGCTCTTTTTGCCACTCTACCAGGACTGAGCTATGGGTTTATTAGTGTGAATCAGAGGACCATCTTTGTGGTATTGTGATAATATTACATGGTGAGGCTCTCAGCCAGGACTGAGCTATGGGTTTATTAGTGAGAATCTGAGGACCATCTTTGGGGTATTGTGATAATATTACATGGTAAGGCCACTCAGGCATACCACATAATATTCCACTTTCCTGCAGCCCAGTTGGCTTCTAGTGTATGATGTTTCCTCTACGTCCATTAAGGAAATGAGTGGGTAATTGGCGGGCCTGATCTATCTCTTTTCCTATGGATGGGATGTACTATGGACCCACAGTAAGTTTAGGGGACTTGAGCATAATGGAATGACGCTTGATATAAAGGAGTTACTTAGCATGCTCAAAAATCAATGTCTGCTTTGAAGAGTGCAGCAGGTAAACCATCAGGCCTAGAAACACAAAATGATCTGATTATTTTTAGTTGCAGTTAGGGTGATCAGTTCATAGAAACTATCTTGAGTCTCACACTAATAATCAAATTCACTTGGAGTTACTTGAGTAACTGGGTCTGATGTTGTATAGAGAAATCCTATACACGCAACCCAGTTCACAAGTGTAACCCCATTCCCACTGTAGCCTGTCCTGGTATCTAATAAATTCACAAACAGCCAAAGTTTTCCTCTGGTCCTTTCAGCCTAAAAGTCTGGGCTGTCCGTCATTGCTCTTCATGAAATGCAATTTTTTTTTACTTCCACAAAGTTATATGGTAGATCCTACTTATGCTTTTGATGTAAAACGCAATGGCCCTTCGGTTTTATTCTTCTTGTAACTTTTTTGTGCACACCTAAGGACCGATTTGCATTTCCTAACTTTGCATGCATGCCATAGCTTATACTTAGGCGCTAAAATTCTTGTGATAATTATTAGTTTAAAATTATTTTTGGTTTTAATATGGTTATATAATGAGGTTATGATTCCCAGCCACTTAAAAATAGGATGATCTTCTTGCTTGAAATTAGTAAACAAACCTATTTCAGCTGCATGGACCTTCTAATTTTTTAAATTTTCCAGGGATATTCTGCTCCATTTTATCATCTGTATAAGCAGGCCTAACCTTAAGCCATCTTAGTTTATAACCACCTGAAAACATTCTGCTTTAGGGAATTTAAACTAAAGCTCAATGTTGACACCAGAGGCAGGTGACCACTATGGCTGCATTGAGGGATTTAGAAGTGGCTGCAGACACAGCTGAGGGGCCGATTCCGATCTCGGTCGGAGGTGCACCCAATACCATTCGGTCGGGAAAAAAGCCATGCGAAAGCCTGTTTCCCGACCGATCCGTACAGTACACCGAACGAGCAAGTACGATGCGCACAACAGCAAAAAATCCGGCCGAGCCGTACTCACCCAAACCAGGTCCTGTTCTCCGACCGAGGCGAATCCAGAAACGCCGAATCGAGTCGCACGGAAGGAAAAATGCAGCCCCGTCCGGCCGGACAAGTACGATGCGCTTTCCGTACGCTCCGAACCCGTCGCTACGCACGGCACGTCAAAGCATCCGGGAGAGGCGCACATAAGCTCCGATTCGCGCCACAACACGATCCACGGCTCCGAGACGAACACGGCACCGACGAGGACGAGGCGAAGCGACGAGGACGAGGCGAAGCGACGAGGATGACGCGAAGCAACGAGAAGGACGAACGACACGAACCAACCATGAATCCCTTCGTCCCGATCATACCAATATTCTACATTTACTACCGGAACAGGCACGGACGCGTACGGCGCAGAAGGTAAGCCAGACACCAACCACAAAACACATACAACACGTACACGACACATCACACACACACACGGGGATGCTGAATATACTTACACCAGCAACAGCAGCACCATAGGGGCGGGATGCCCATCACCAATGCCACATATGCACACAGGGGCCAGAATGCGCACCACCACCCCTACCCAGGGGGGGCTGGATGCCTACCACTACTACCACCCTTAGCCAGGGGGGGCTGGATGCCTACCACTACTACCACCCTCACCCAGGGGGGGCTGGATGCCTACCACTACTACCACCCTTAGCCAGGGGGGGCTGGATGCCTACCACTACTACCACCCTTAGCCAGGGGGGACAGGATGCCTACCACCACTACCACCATCACCCAGGGGGGCTGGATGCCTACCACTACTACCACCCTTAGCCAGGGGGCTGGATGCCTACCACTACTACCACCCTTAGCCAGGGGGGCTGGATGCCTACCACTACTACCACCCCTACCCAGGGGGGCTGGATGCCTACCACTACTACCACCCTTAGCCAGGGGGCTGGATGCCTACCACTACTACCACCCTTAGCCAGGGGGGCTGGATGCCTACCACTACTACCACCCTTAGCCAGGGGGGCAGGATGCCTACCACTACTACCACCATCACCCAGGGGGGCTGGATGCCTACCACTACTACCACCCTCACCCAGGGGGGCTGGATGCCTACCACTACTACCACCCTTAGCCAGGGGGCTGGATGCCTACCACTACTACCACCCTTAGCCAGGGGGCTGGATGCCTACCACTACTACCACCCTTAGCCAGGGGGCTGGATGCCTACCACTACTACCACCCTCACCCAGGGGGCTGGATGCCTACCACTACTACCACCCTCAGCCAGGGGGCTGGATGCCTACCACTACTACCACCCTTAGCCAGGGGGCTGGATGCCTACCACTACTACCACCCTTAGCCAGGGGGGCTGGATGCCTACCACTACTACCACCCTCACCCAGGGGGCTGGATGCCTACCACTACTACCACCCTTAGCCAGGGGGCTGGATGCCTACCACTACTACCACCCTTAGCCAGGGGGCTGGATGCCTACCACTACTACCACCCTCACCCAGGGGGGCTGGATGCCTACCACTACTACCACCCTTAGCCAGGGGGATGGATGCCTACCACTACTACCACCCTCACCCAGGGGGGCTGGATGCCTACCACTACTACCACCCTTAGCCAGGGGGCTGGATGCCTACCACTACTACCACCCTTAGCCAGGGGGCTGGATGCCTACCACTACTACCACCCTTAGCCAGGGGGGCTGGATGCCTACCACTACTACCACCCTCACCCAGGGGGCTGGATGCCTACCACTACTACCACCCTTAGCCAGGGGGCTGGATGCCTACCACTACTACCACCCTTAGCCAGGGGGCTGGATGCCTACCACTACTACCACCCTCACCCAGGGGGGGCTGGATGCCTACCACTACTACCACCCTCACCCAGGGGGGGCTGGATGCCTACCACTACTACCACCCCCACTCATAGGATGGACAATGCATGACACAACAAGCACACCACAACCTAGGGAATGCAAGATAAAGACATCCCCCCACCACCATGACAAGCGTGTGTAGGCTGTGTCAAATGCCTACAACACCGAACATGACTTTGAACATACAATGTGACCCCCTAGCACATGTGCCACACATATATGTGTGTGGCACCCACAATGCAAGCAGCCCATGACCATTGTGGCAATGGGGCCTAAACCCCCATCATCACAGTGACCAAAAGGTAAGTTTGGGGTCCATAGCTGAAGCACATTTTGACCATTGTGGCAATGGGGTCTAAACCCCCATCATCACAGTGACCAAAAGGCAAGTGTGGGGTCCATAGCCGAAGCACATTTTGACCATTGTGGCAATGGGGTCTAAACCCCCATCATCACAGTGACCAAAAGGGAAGTGTGGGGTCCATAGCTGAAGCACATTTTGACCATTGTGGCAATGGGGTCTACACCCCCATCATCACAGTGACCAAAAGGTAAGTGTTGACAAAGAAAGAGCTGCAACTGCCAAACTGCATGGATCATTCCTGGTCACAGAACCAAAAACTCATCTGTGGCAAAGTAGTGTATGTGTCCCATTGCAACATAAATTGGGTGAGCCAAATACTGCAGTGCAAATGAGACATTCCTTTGACCATGTGCAGACAAACAACACCCATGGGGGCTGACACCGTCAACATTCATCAATGACACAATGACAGAAGTGACCATCAGAATGCAGAACCACATATTTGCACCAATGGGCACACAAATGCAGATATCCTGTGGAGACAGCAGATGTGAGGTGAACAGATACCATACCATGGCAGCAATGGGACACACAAACCATGATCACTGTGCTGACCGATGACCTAGGAGTCCCAGGGACAGCAGGGGAAACACACCAAACAACATACAGCCAATGGCACACCCAAGATATGCCAATGCAGTGGTGCAGATGCACAAACACAAACAGGCAGACCAACACTGTCATCATACACAGCAGGTGAGGGGGGTGCCAGTGTCCCCAGGCAACCACACAACACATGAGGAGAGCTGAATACCAATCATACAGATGTGCATACACTGCCACACTAAGGTAACTCATGGATCCAAATCCCCTATGTGGGCAAGCAGGCATTGTCAGATGAGAGGGAGCACAAAACACACATGTCACACAGGCACGTAGGAACAACAACTGACACAGCAAGACACAGACACACCACAGCACCACCCCCAGGGCCCCCACAATGTGGTGACCCTTGGCTGCATAAAAATCCCACTCTGATGACAAAGCTGAATGTGGTTCACACTGTGAACCACAGTCATGTGTCCTGAGCAACAAACTACCATCACACCGGCACAAGCACAAATCAATCAGCATGGCCAGTAAGCCAAGGCCAACATGGAGGCAGGGGTCTAGCTGGGCAACAACTCCCATCTGCACACACTCAAGACCACACCCCTCGACCTCCAACAATGTGCAGCAGTGAAGTACACATGCACTGGTGACATTGCACATGCACCCATGACTATTCCAGGGTGGTGGGTGGGAACCAAGGTGCAGAAACACATCACACATGGCCACTCAACAAGACTCCTGAATGTCTGACACACTGCACACTACGCTGTACATGGACATGACGGCGATACCACACCAACCAATGGGATCCCAGCCACAGTCACACACCAATGAAGAAGCCAAGGTCACCCACAAAGGACACACATAGACAACAACCAACATCGCAGCCCGGACCCTGAGGAGTGCCAGCAGTCACACACACAACGTGTCACAATAACTTAAAGATAACACGAACTGAAAATCACATGACAGGGGCAAACAACAAGTGCCAAGGGGAAACCTGACTGTGACCCATCTGCGTCTGCACACAAACTCAGCCCTGACAGCAAACACACCTATGGGTGACACCCTGATGACCAGTAATGTGCCATGCACCCACATCACAGAGAACACAGGGAGAAGACTTTGGGGGAACATAGCTCAAGTCAGCAAGCATCACAAACAGGTACAACACTAGGGATCACAGCATGCGCAGATAAATGGAAGTGAACACACAGACATGCACATACAACACACACCTTGGGCGCAGGCAATGTCACACGTGTACACACTGCCATGAGGGGACTCCACTCCTGTGTGAGGAAAGCTGTGCCATATGTTGCCTCAGTAGGGCCCCATCATGTCAGCTGAGCACTTGGTCACACAATCAACAATTAGCACCAAATGAGGGCTCCCGTCACATCAGCCTGGTCATGGATGTGCCAACGGAATCATCAGCACAGATCCAACACACTTGTATAGCAATGTTGCACTGTCTGGCCTACATGGAGCTGGCGAAGGAGGTACACAGACTCCTCACTCAGGGCAGCAGGGGACACAGGGGCAGGGGCTGCGGTGCCTGGCCCAAAGGAGACACGCTCCCGGACATGGGAGCCTCCACGGACCTGGGGAATGGGAGCCGATGGGAGGGCGGTGGTGGTGCTGGTGGTGGCGGGGACAGCAACACTAGCTGGGGTGTGGTGGCTGCTGACACCCGCCTCCACAAGGGAGTCATCCTCCGAGTTGCTCTGGTCCTCAGCTGAGGTGGATGCTGCTGAGGACTCCTCGGTGTGGCTCCCCTCGCCCTCCGTGCCACTGGGTCCCTCCGACCACTCCTCGGCTGCTGACCCAGTCTGGCTCTCTGGCTCCTCCTGGTCCGTGGAGCTGTCCCCTTCCGTGGCCGTGGATGTATCTGCAAACAATGGGGAAACAGACAGACATCAGTCACCTGCACATAACGCACACACCACTGTGAGCACAGCACATCACAGAGCAAGCCCTGGCATCATTAGTTGTACATTGCTAAAAGTGCCCTAACTGAACAGGAGAAGCCAATTGTCAGTCTGATGCCAAGCATGGCACTCACATCCCACATGGCCTTGCACCCATCTGTCTGGTGTCTGTTGGATTGCAACACCCCAGTGTGGACACATGCACCAAGTACACAGTAGTTGGACAGTGCAGAGGACACGGTGTGGCATGTGGACATGCACACATCACAGCTCTTGCCACTGAGTCAGTACAGGTTTCCGGATGAAAGGGATACCCAGAGTCAAATAGGAAATGCATGTGATGCAGACCAGCGACAGACACCATGATGCACCCATGTCCTGATAGCCAGCGCCACTATGGTGTGCATGTAGCACATGTCACTCCCCTGCAGGCTCACCAATCAGTAGACACATGCCATGGCGGAGGCATGACTGCAAAGTCATACATCACTGTCTCTGTTGGACTTGGCCCTTTTGGCAGGTTCACCCCTAAACTTTTTGCCTGTTAATTTGACCTGATCTTAGTAGTTTTTGGCCTTTGCGCACTTTAGCACTGTGTCCCAGTGTAAAGTGCGTGCGCACTCTGAGTGCGTGTGGTGAGTTTAGTATGTACGAACTCGTGAGAATAAATGCTGCGCAATGGTGTGCGCAGATTTATTATGACTAGTGTAGAAATGCCACTTTTAGAAGTTGGCATTTATGTGTGCTCTGTGTCTGCCTGCATGATGTGAATTGCATGTCTGGCTTGTGAGTGACAGGGCTGGGAGGTGTGTGTGGCTCCAAGAGGGGCAGGGTGAGTCAGCGCAGGGCTGAATAGAGAGATCTGCATCTAGATGGGAGGGAGGAGTTGCACCTGGGACCTGAATAGGGCTGTGCCTTCCCTCCACAATGCTGGCTCCGCCCCCTGTGGTGCGTCTGAGCACCTAGCCCCCACCTGACAAAGAGGAGAGGAGCTGAGCACAACAAAGTGCTCCAAAGCTCCCCCCAACCAGTTGCATCTGGTTTCCCCAGCCCAGTGCCACTACAGACAAAGGGGACATATGTATAAAAAGAGGGGCTGTGACCCCATGAAAAGTTAGTTGAGTTGTTCCTGTGACTTGGGGGGGGCTTGCTGCTGCTGGGCCTCAGGAGGAACCGCCACGAGGGACTGCCTCCCTGCTGGAGGGCCCTGTGTGCTGGCCTGCCTGGGCCCAGCTTTGCCCCCTTAAACTCTAAAAAGGACTGCCAAGGATCTAGCGCCTGGTGAGCGCTTTGCTTTTTGTTCTAGGAGAGCGTGTGGCCTGGCAGCGCGGGGCTGAAACGTGCCCGGAGGGAATCCCGGCGTCTGGGATTTCCCCTGCGCTGTTTTCGTCAGCGGGAGCCCACCCCGCATTTTGCCAAGCTGAGCGGGAGCCTACCCCGCTTTAGGCTTATTTTAAAGGCGGGTGCCCACCCCGCATTGCGGCCAATGAAGGAGCCGCCGGCCCGACCCGGAAGCCAGGCAGAGTCCGCCTGACTGTGGGCGGGACTTGGGAGCCGTCCGGCGGAGCAGGGAGAGGAAGTCCCGCCCGCCGCAGGAACCGTCCGGAGCCTCGTGGGCTCCCCATGGAGGTCCCGTGTCCCAGGAGAGGGACCGGGTGAAGGCAAAGTGAAGGGAGAGTCTCGCGGGCTCCTCAGGAGTGCGGGACCAGCAGTCTCCTCCACGAGCGGAAGCAGGAACGAGGGGGAGCCTCGCGCTTCCCCGCAGCAGCATTGAGGAGTCCTGAAGAGCCGGTGAGTGACGGGCGCTGACCGGGAGACGTCCAGAAGGAGCAGAGTCCCCAAGCCAAAGCCCCGGTGAGTGGGGCCTGCAGGGGGAGTGCCGATTCTCCAGGAGAGCATAGCTGTGCCGCCCCAGTGCAGGCAGCTACACTGAAGGGGGCATTCTCTGTTTGAGGCACCAGGAGGAGCCCGGTGAACGGGGCTCTCCCAGGGAGCACTGTATGTGCCATTACCTGAGCGGAACCGCTGTTGCGGGCCGCTCCAACGACGGGGCCGTTTTCTTTAAGAGTCCCCGTGGGGACCCAGTAGGCATAGTGGTGCCACTAATTTTTACTCAGCTGCACCGCGAGAGAGAGCGGGCAGCTGCAACGGTTGGCCAAATTATTGGAGGAGTCACAGAGGGGAGCTCCCAAGCGCCACGGTGTTGCCAGTGTCCTTGGTGCCCATCCCAGCTGCCCTGCGAGAGCGCAGGCAGCTGCAACTTTGGGGGACAGTTTCATTTAAAGTCCCAGAGAGGGGCTCAGGGGGCACGCTGGTGCCCGTGCTCATTTTCACAGCTGCCCAGCAAGTAGTGGGCAGCTGCCACGTTTAGGCTTGCGCAATTGCGCACCCTTGACTCCTGCTGCCTAGGCAGCGCCCTGACTCTTGGGACATAGGGCATTTGAGCCCTTTTGAGATGGCCAGGGGGACTTCTAGTTTCATAGGGCGCCAGGCCCTAAGGTGATTTATATGCTAGTGAGATTCTCTCCATGATTTATGCGCTGATGTGATTTTGGGGGCTAGGAAAGGTGATGCCTTTACTTTGATTTACGCACCCTGTGTTTATGCCTCTAATGTACTTTTATGATTATGAGGTTGTACTGCGTAATGTGTTTATGCTAAGGGGTTTATGCTGGTGATGCCTACTGTAAAGCCTATTGCGTTAAATGTCATGCTGTGATGTTTAGGCCTGATGAGATGGTATAATGCATTTATGCTTATGATGATTTAGGCCTAATGTGATTTAGGTGTCCCATCTTGTATGTTACAGGATCTCGTGCTAAGTTCGTAACTGTACCAGTAGTTACTGGTTGTGCGCTACATTTATTATTTGTGCTACATTTACAATTGGTGATTTGTGACAGTGGCCCCATTGGCCCTGTCGTGTGTAAATAGTCCCCTGTGAATATTGCCTAGTGCCAGTTGGCACACCGTATATTATGTGGTTATGTTTCTAATGTATTTATGACAATACAAAGGCTATTTTTTATATAACCTTGTGCGGAGTTCCTTTTGTGGTGTGCCTAGTGTGTTGCTGCTGAGTGTGTGTTGCGCAAACGCTTTACACATTGCCTCCGGGATAAGCCTGACTGCTCGTGCCAAGCTACCAAGGGGGTGAGCAGGGGTTATCGTCGGCGTGTAACTCCCTCGCCCTGACTAGAGTGGTGGTCTCGGCCTGGCTTTGACGCAAGCCTTAGCCAACCAGAGATCCCATTTCTAACATTGGTTGTCAGCGGTGAGGATAGGACTTGCGTTTGCGCAGTACCACAGCGACAACTGGCTGCACTACAAAACTCTGCATTTAGATAATCATGTGTTTGGGGATTATTGTTTCTGAGTTTTAGTTATTTTATTCTTCTCCTAAAAGTGTCATTTGTAAATTGTGTACTCTTGCTTCAGCTCAGAAACCTAGGTCTCCTGTGTTGCACGTGTCCCTGAGCGTCCTGCCAAAATGGAGTCTGCTTTTGATTTTTGTGGTCTCTTTAGATACAGTATGGGGAGTTGGTGGAGTTCTGTGAGGAGAGAGACATAGCAGTGAGCGGGTCAGACACCCAGTCAAAACTGAGGGACAACCTGATCCAATGGCAAAAGGATGAATGGGACTGTGAGCGCAATGAGGAGAAGAGGGCCCTGGCCGCACGCCAAGAGGGTGGTGGGTCTGAGGGGGCCCTGAGGAGTCTGAAGAGGAGGAAGAAAGTGACAGGACAGGGACGCCAGTAGATAGTGAGGACCCCATAGATAGGGAGTCCCTTGCTGGGTCCAGTGTCGGGGGCAGTGCCCCATCCCTTTTCCTGTCCCCAGAGGAGTGGGTGGATAGGAGGGAAGAAAGGGAGCATCAGCTGGCTTTGGAGAAGCTCAGGTTAGAGCATACCAGGGAGATAGCGCAGCTGAGTGTGGAGGAGACAAAGCTAGAGACCGAGAGGGTCTTAGCGCAGGAGAGGATGGCGGAGGCTGAGAGGGCCTTCGCCAGAGAGAAATTAGCTCGGGAGGGTAGATTATCCCCTGAGTGCAGTTGTAGTTTTCTGGATTCCCCAGTGAGGGTGGAGTCCAGTGGTGGCAGCAATATACAGTCCAGTGCAGGAAGTCCCAGTTCCCAAAATATGGTACCTTGTTCCAGAGAAGAGGAGTACAGGTTGAAGTTCAGGGGCAGTAGGAAACTGTCTCACCAGTCTTGGGTGGATTTTTCGGATGAATGTAATGATGCACTGGCTGATTGGGTAACGGTTAACACGGAACAGGATTTTGAAGGACTGTTCGATCTGGTTCTCAGAGAGCACCTGCTCAGTTGTTGTTTGCCGGGGTTGCGCCAACACCTGTTGGAGGGTGGGTTTTCTGAACTATGGGAGTTTACACGAGAGGCAGACCTCTGGGTGGAGGCCCAAGGTTCTGATGAGGCATTGGGGAGTGATTCCGAAAGTAATGGTTCAGGTATCTTCCAGTCCTGTATTGAGGAAGAGGTTCAGTGTAGCCCAGCTAGGTCCCAGTGTAGTGGGAGGGGTGTAGGGGCTCACGTCCTGTCTCAGTGGAGTAGGAGTGAGTGTGGGACTGAGTGTCCCCAGGTGCCCGAAACCCAGTCTCAGAACCTGGATGGTTTCTTCAGGGAACACCAGGTTGGGAGCCTAGGCTGTCCTGTTAGTCCATTTGAGGAGGATCTCCTAGTGTCTGGAGAACCTGGAGCATCTGTAAATAGAGCTCCAGTGGTTCTGGTGTCTGGCAGTGCCGCTCCAGTTGGGAGGGTACAGAAGTCCGGATTGAGGGGTGAGAGGGGATGTGTTCCCCAGTGGAAGAACCAGTGGGTCAGGGGCCAGCCAGAAGGGCTGAGTCTCCTAGAAGTGACCATGGTGACACCACTTCTGTCGTGGGGGATCTCTGCGCACTGTCAGATGGACAGGGGTCGGGAGGTCTGCGCCACGCAGACTGTCACGCAACACATGAGTCATGTGTTACCCTCGGGGGCTGCTGAGTGCGCCCCGGAAGTCCTGGTGTGCCAGGCAAATGCTCAGCCGTGGGGTTCAGCCCCAAGGTTGGGAGGCCAGGTTCAGGATCCGCCTGATCTGGAGGAAAGGACATCTGTAATCAGTGTCCTGACCGGTTCATCTTCCAGGGGTACCGCTCCAGTTGGGAGGGTGCAGAACTCTGGAAGGGGGTGCAGAGGGAGGGAGTCCTCGCCTCTGACTCCCGGTGCAACCTGAGGGTTTAGACCCTAGGTTGGGAGACCAGTTTTTGGAGAGAGGTCCTGAACTGGTGGGAGAGTTGTGTTCTGAGGGTGCTTCTCCCAGGAGGAGAGGGCGGAACCCTAGAAGGAGAGGTAGGGGGAGGAGAGCCTCACCCGTGACTTCTGGTCCACCTGAGGGTGCAGACCCTAGGCTGGAGGATCAGTGGCAGTCTAGACCTGCCCTGATGAGGGGAAGAGTGGAGAATGGCTACTATGTGCCAGGGGTTACTACCCCCCACTCGGTGAATGGGCAAGGACCAGTGGCATCTGGGTGGCCTAGGGCCTGGTCCTGGCCGCGGACAGCTAGGGAGTACCAGTGGGGTAGCCCAGTTGGTCCAGAGAGCTTTTACAGAGGGAACCACGTGAGTTCACAGTGGCGGAGAACAGGAGGGTGTCCCTGCAGTTGCGGGCCCGCGTCCGTGTTCTATCGCCCCAAGCAGGGAAGCCCATCACGGTGGTGATTGGTCTGCCCTGCGTTTTGGCTGGAAGGGGGTTGTGTTGGACTTGGCCCTTTTGGCAGGTTCACCCCTAAACTTTTTGCCTGTTAATTTGACCTGATCTTAGTAGTTTTTGGCCTTTGCGCACTTTAGCACTGTGTCCCAGTGTAAAGTGCGTGCGCACTCTGAGTGCGTGTGGTGAGTTTAGTATGTACGAACTCGTGAGAATAAATGCTGCGCAATGGTGTGCGCAGATTTATTATGACTAGTGTAGAAATGCCACTTTTAGAAGTTGGCATTTATGTGTGCTCTGTGTCTGCCTGCATGATGTGAATTGCATGTCTGGCTTGTGAGTGACAGGGCTGGGAGGTGTGTGTGGCTCCAAGAGGGGCAGGGTGAGTCAGCGCAGGGCTGAATAGAGAGATCTGCATCTAGATGGGAGGGAGGAGTTGCACCTGGGACCTGAATAGGGCTGTGCCTTCCCTCCACAATGCTGGCTCCGCCCCCTGTGGTGCGTCTGAGCACCTAGCCCCCACCTGACAAAGAGGAGAGGAGCTGAGCACAACAAAGTGCTCCAAAGCTCCCCCAACCAGTTGCATCTGGTTTCCCCAGCCCAGTGCCACTACAGACAAAGGGGACATATGTATAAAAAGAGGGGCTGTGACCCCATGAAAAGTTAGTTGAGTTGTTCCTGTGACTTGGGGGGCTTGCTGCTGCTGGGCCTCAGGAGGAACCGCCACGAGGGACTGCCTCCCTGCTGGAGGGCCCTGTGTGCTGGCCTGCCTGGGCCCAGCTTTGCCCCCTTAAACTCTAAAAAGGACTGCCAAGGATCTAGCGCCTGGTGAGCGCTTTGCTTTTTGTTCTAGGAGAGCGTGTGGCCTGGCAGCGCGGGGCTGAAACGTGCCCGGAGGGAATCCCGGCGTCTGGGATTTCCCCTGCGCTGTTTTCGTCAGCGGGAGCCCACCCCGCATTTTGCCAAGCTGAGCGGGAGCCTACCCCGCTTTAGGCTTATTTTAAAGGCGGGTGCCCACCCCGCATTGCGGCCAATGAAGGAGCCGCCGGCCCGACCCGGAAGCCAGGCAGAGTCCGCCTGACTGTGGGCGGGACTTGGGAGCCGTCCGGCGGAGCAGGGAGAGGAAGTCCCGCCCGCCGCAGGAACCGTCCGGAGCCTCGTGGGCTCCCCATCGAGGTCCCGTGTCCCAGGAGAGGGACCGGGTGAAGGCAAAGTGAAGGGAGAGTCTCGCGGGCTCCTCAGGAGTGCGGGACCAGCAGTCTCCTCCACGAGCGGAAGCAGGAACGAGGGGGAGCCTCGCGCTTCCCCGCAGCAGCATTGAGGAGTCCTGAAGAGCCGGTGAGTGACGGGCGCTGACCGGGAGACGTCCAGAAGGAGCAGAGTCCCCAAGCCAAAGCCCCGGTGAGTGGGGCCTGCAGGGGGAGTGCCGATTCTCCAGGAGAGCATAGCTGTGCCGCCCCAGTGCAGGCAGCTACACTGAAGGGGGCATTCTCTGTTTGAGGCACCAGGAGGAGCCCGGTGAACGGGGCTCTCCCAGGGAGCACTGTATGTGCCATTACCTGAGCGGAACCGCTGTTGCGGGCCGCTCCAACGACGGGGCCGTTTTCTTTTAAGAGTCCCCGTGGGGACCCAGTAGGCATAGTGGTGCCACTAATTTTTACTCAGCTGCACCGCGAGAGAGAGCGGGCAGCTGCAACGGTTGGCCAAATTATTGGAGGAGTCACAGAGGGAGCTCCCAAGCGCCACGGTGTTGCCAGTGTCCTTGGTGCCCATCCCAGCTGCCCTGCGAGAGCGCAGGCAGCTGCAACTTTGGGGGACAGTTTCATTTAAAGTCCCAGAGAGGGGCTCAGGGGGCACGCTGGTGCCCGTGCTCATTTTCACAGCTGCCCAGCAAGTAGTGGGCAGCTGCCACGTTTAGGCTTGCGCAATTGCGCACCCTTGACTCCTGCTGCCTAGGCAGCGCCCTGACTCTTGGGACATAGGGCATTTGAGCCCTTTTGAGATGGCCAGGGGGACTTCTAGTTTCATAGGGCGCCAGGCCCTAAGGTGATTTATATGCTAGTGAGATTCTCTCCATGATTTATGCGCTGATGTGATTTTGGGGGCTAGGAAAGGTGATGCCTTTACTTTGATTTACGCACCCTGTGTTTATGCCTCTAATGTACTTTTATGATTATGAGGTTGTACTGCGTAATGTGTTTATGCTAAGGGGTTTATGCTGGTGATGCCTACTGTAAAGCCTATTGCGTTAAATGTCATGCTGTGATGTTTAGGCCTGATGAGATGGTATAATGCATTTATGCTTATGATGATTTAGGCCTAATGTGATTTAGGTGTCCCATCTTGTATGTTACAGGATCTCGTGCTAAGTTCGTAACTGTACCAGTAGTTACTGGTTGTGCGCTACATTTATTATTTGTGCTACATTTACAATTGGTGATTTGTGACAGTGGCCCCATTGGCCCTGTCGTGTGTAAATAGTCCCCTGTGAATATTGCCTAGTGCCAGTTGGCACACCGTATATTATGTGGTTATGTTTCTAATGTATTTATGACAATACAAAGGCTATTTTTATATAACCTTGTGCGGAGTTCCTTTTGTGGTGTGCCTAGTGTGTTGCTGCTGAGTGTGTGTTGCGCAAACGCTTTACACATTGCCTCCGGGATAAGCCTGACTGCTCGTGCCAAGCTACCAAGGGGGTGAGCAGGGGTTATCGTCGGCGTGTAACTCCCTCGCCCTGACTAGAGTGGTGGTCTCGGCCTGGCTTTGACGCAAGCCTTAGCCAACCAGAGATCCCATTTCTAACAGTCTCAGTGATGTATGACTTTGCAGCCAGACAACAACACTCTGCACTGTGTCACAATAGTAGGTCATGGGGAATGCAAGTCCTGGAGCTGCACAAGTGCACATGTACATCCCCCCCACAACACATCCTCTTTACCCTCATC
Source organism: Calotriton arnoldi (assembly GCA_963921515.1). Classification (NCBI taxonomy): domain Eukaryota; kingdom Metazoa; phylum Chordata; class Amphibia; order Caudata; family Salamandridae; genus Calotriton; species Calotriton arnoldi. Next base: position 70,223 of record CAWUFW010000967.1, on the reverse strand, counting down.
TGTCCAGATCATACCTATTGGACATATGGGAGACCTGTGACACTACCCTCTGAACCTGAGCCCCTCACACTCTGCTGTGCATGGGGAACAGCAGCCTGAACTTCACATTCACATGCCCCAGTCTGCATGGGTAGCTGATCAGACACCTATGTGACACACAAGTATCGTCTCCTATGGTCACATCTCCAGTGGCATGCTGAGCCCCTACCAAGAAACTCCACAGCAGTCCTGGCGACTAATCCACAGCACACTGACACAGAGGCAGACACCTGAGGGGTCAAATCACTGCGCACAATGTGTCAGCTGATACACGGGAGTGGGAGTACAGAGTGTATTGTATGGCCTGGAGTAGGCATGACTGTCCAGCCCCACATGAATGAGGGATGAGCCCTGGACTGTAGGCAGCTGGCTAAGTATGTGTGACACACGTCATATACATACTCCTGGGGCCCAAACATTGTTCCCACCCGCAGCATGGGTGTGTGCCAGATACCCCAGCCACATGTGGTGGATCAGCTCAGCAATTGGACCACAGATCAAAGTAACACGCTGAATACATGTCAGAATACAGGCATTGTGTAAGCAATGGACCCACCCATGATGCCCACCACAGAGTCAGGGAAACAGATGCTGTCTCCCACCTTGAGTCAAGCAAACTGCAAGGACACAGTCCTAAGTGACAGAATTCCCTGCATGTAAGGGCCACACCTGGGTATCAGATGAGGAGTGGGCAGTGCATAATAGAGGGACATGGCTCCTGGACAACATGACTGCTGTACTGTGGCAGTTTAACCAGGCCCGAGGAGGGCACATAGCATGTTAGACAGAGTTCACAGTGCAGTCTTTGACTCACCCCCTCCTTGCTGCTCTCTGGCCTTCAGCTGCCCATCCAGGTCTGGAAAGACCACCGCCAGGATCCTGAGCATGTGGGGGTCAGGGTCCGTGTTCCGCCCCTCCTGCGAGGAGGCGACAGCTTCAGCTGGACCCTTGCAATCCTCCGGGTCCAGCCCCGAAGGTCCTGCCACCTCTTTTGGCAGCTGCGGATCCGGCGCTTGTAGACCCCCACGGACCGGACAGCCCGGATGATGTCCTTCCAGATCTCCTGCTTCCGATGGGCAGAAGCCTGTCAGGATGACAAAGTGATAAGGCCATTACTACACATGCAACATATCCGTGCATGACACAGTTGCATATACATGTCGCAATCACAGGGGCACATGGTGTACACAGGCAGTGCACGGCTGCCCATGGACAGTTTTCCAGAAGTCACTACATGGTATCATTGCATGGGGAGTAAAACCCTGTTCAGAAGCACTGTCACTGCACCATACCTGTCCAGTGCAAGTCACTACACACTATGGGGGTGACAACTACTCAGTGAGCCTGCTAGCCAGTGGCGTGCAGACTCTCAGCCTTGCTAGTCAGACAAAATGCACATTCAGAAAGGCAGTGCACAGGACACTCACCTGCTCCCCTGGTGTCCCATACAGCTTGCTGTACTGTGGAAGTAGGCTGTCCAGCAGGGCCTGGTTCTCTTCAAGGCTGAAGGCTGGGGCTCTCTCCACAGTACGTGCCATTGCAGGGTCCAGAGGGGCAGAGACAGCAGCAGTGCAGTGGCAGATGTCATCTTGGAGCATGTAGTGCAGGCAAGTGGGCTCTCAGGGGAACATCCAGCAATATATATGTGCTGGAGAGGCAGATACTGTCCCTTGTGTCCAAAGTGATAGGTCCAAGTCGTTTGCATCTTCTGAATCTGGCCAATCCATGGAATAGCAGCACCAAAACACGCCCACAGCATCCTTCAAATCTTCAACTTCATGACATACATGATTTTGCAACATTGTTGTGGGTGACCAACTGATTTTCCAGCAACCGACTCGTTCGAAATTCGAAAACGCGTCCGTTGCCAGGCAAGCCCATTGTCAATGGGTGCGCACCGATCGGTCCATTGCGGTACAACGCGCACAGGGGTACAACGCGTACCCGCACACATTGAAGGCAATGGGCCGGCCGGAGGCACCGATCGGTCCATTGCAGTTCAACGCGCACAGGGGTACAACGCGTACCCGCACACATTGAAAGCAATGGGCCGGCCGGAGGCACCGATCGGTCCATTGCAGTTCAACGCGCACAGGGGTACAACGCGTACCCGCACACATTGAAGGCAATGGGCCGGGCCGGAGGCACCGATCGGTCCATTGCAGTTCAACGCGCACAGGGGTACAACGCGTACCCGCACACATTGAAGGCAATGGGCCGGCCGGAGGCACCGATCGGTCCATTGCAGTTCAACGCGCACAGGGGTACAACGCGTACCCGCACACATTGAAAGCAATGGGCCGGCCGGAGGCACCGATCGGGTCCATTGCAGTTCAACGCGCACAGGGGTACAACGCGTACCCGCACACATTGAAGGCAATGGGCCGGCCGGAGGCACCGATCGGTCCATTGCAGTTCAACGCGCACAAGGGTACAACGCGTACCCGCACACATTGAAAGCAATGGGCCGGCCGGAGGCACCGATCGGTCCATTGCAGTTCAACGCGCACAGGGGTACAACGCTGTACTCCGCACACATTGAAGGCAATGGGCCGGCCGGAGGCACCGATCGGTCCATTGCAGTTCAACGCATCACTGTACATGTGACTGGCATATGTCAGCATGCCTGTCTCAGATGGACATATGCCAGCCACAGATAGCTCCCATGGAGTGAGGGGCACACCTACATCACGACAGCCTGTCCAAACCTTATCATAAGGCATGTAAGGCTGCATTTCCTATTGTGTGTATGTTGGTGTACATGTTGTGCTGTGGGTGTCACCTGTGGGCAGCCACCCCCAGGCTGTGCACGTGTTCATGGGGACAGGATCCTGGGTGTTACGTGTACGTGACCACTGTGATGTGCAACTGTTCATATCTGTGCATGTGCCATGGTCACATTTCACAGTGGTGTTTGTGTATATCATGTCACATACCCCGTGAGTCCCATGTGGGACGGTATGTTTGAGCCAGGGTGTCCCAGTGGCACAATAGTGATGGACCTCCACAGTCTTTGTGCATGTAGTGTTTACAATGTCTCTGATTTCATGTGCACAATGGGAGACAGTCTCCACATCCACGTTGTGTGTGCATGGACTCTGATGTTGTGCGTGTGTGTCACAGACGTCCATGTCTGTCCTGCCGTGGCAAGTGGGGCCACTACCTGTGGGGGTCATGTTTGTTTTGCTGTGGTGTACACATGATACTCCAGGTGATGCCAGTGTCCATGTGGCATTACAGGGTCCCTGGGAATGTACCTGTCGTTGAGCTGTGGTGCCTGGGGCACATCTGTCCTCACATGTCACTGTGGGGGTTGAATGTGACACGGCAGCAGGAGATGGGAACTGTGACACAGCATCATGATATCCAATGGGCCAACCTGGGACAAATTGATGCCACCTGTAGGACCGTGTTGACAGATGTTGGCCATGTATGTACCATACATGTCCTTCCGGTACTGCACACTTCATGTAGTTGTGCCTCATAATGATGTATGTTGGGATCTTGAGTGTGTTCAATGCCGCATATGTGGGGTGACTGACGATCTTGCTTACTTCTCCTCTGCACTGCAGGGCTCCTGCTGTCCATCGGCCATTCCCAGACCTGGCAACGATGGTGGAACGGGACAGCATCCGACGGTACCGCTTCACCAGGCAGCTGATTGAGGATTTGGCAGTGCAGTTGTCCCCACATTTGCAGCCTGGCCGGCCGTATCCTACAGCGCTGACCCCCAAGGTGAAGGTGATGGCAGCCCTACACTTCTTTGCCACCGGTACCTTCCAACATACTGTGGCGACTGCTGGTGGGATGTCACAGACCATGTTCAGCCGTGTGCTCCGCGATGTTTTGGCGGCAATGTTGCTCTTCCTGAACCGGTACATCTATTTCCCTAGACTGCGACGACTCACTGACGTGAAGAATGACTTTTATGCCCTGGGGAGGATGCCGCATGTCATTGGCTCCATTGATGGGACACATGTGGCTTTGGTACCACCACAGGCCCAGGAGCAGGCCTACAGGAACCGCAAGCACTACCACTCGGTCAATGCACTGGTGGTGTGTCTTGCAGACATGACCATCACACACGTGTGTGCCCGTTTCCCTGGTTCAGCACACAATGCCTTTGTGATGAGGAGTAGTCGCATCCCCAGGATGATGGCACAGATGCAGAACCAGCGTGCCTGGCTTGTCGGTGTGTACTGACTTTGTGCCATTGTGTGTGATCTGATCTGTAGTATTCCGCCCACTTTTCCAAGTCAGCTAATGTGCACTTGTCTGTCCGTAGGTGACTCGGGATACCCCAACATGCCGTGGTTGCTGACACCCCTCAGGAACCCTGTGACACCTGCCCAGATGCGCTACAATGAGGCACATGGTCGGACCAGGAGAGTGATTGAGCGGACCTTTGGTCTCCTGAAGAGCCGCTTCCGCTGCCTGGACAAGACCGGAGGGTCCCTCCCATATGCCCCTGTGAAAGTGTGCAAGATTATCATCGTCTGCTGCATGCTCCACAACCTGGCAGTGCGGAAGGAGTTGCCTCTCATCCAGAATGACAATGACCAACATCCGCCACCTGTGGAGGATCCTGGCCTGGACCACGATGCCAGTGACGATGATGATGGTGATGGTGATGTCCGCACACAGCTCATCACCAACTTCTTTAGCTGAATGTGAGTATCCTGAGGTGTCATGTCAATGATGTGAGTTGGCATGATGTGTGGGTGGTGCTCTGGTGCTGTTGGAGTGTGTCCATGGGCTACTTGACTGGATGTGTGTTGCGATGTGTGGTTACAGGTGGGCTGTACTCCCCAACAGTGTTGACATGCTAACTTGGTTCTGGGTGGGTATCTTGTAACATGTATTGTGCATGAGTTTTGCTGTTCTGTCCTGTACTCCATTGCTTTTGACTGTGTGTCATTTCTGTCCTTCACAGGGTACTTTCAGATTTGTTTGGTCAACTGTGTCCACCGACGACGTGATTGCACATCCAGGCTGGTAGCTGTTGTGTCCCTACAGGTGATGTGCGCCACACCCATGGACTTCCTTCCGTCTACAGTTGTTGACTGTGTGCCCGCTACCAGGTGGGGTTACCTTGCATCTGTAGTGGTTACGGCATGTTGCAACTGTGTAATAAACCTGTGCTTCACTTTGTGATGTGCGTTGTCTGTGGTCTCACATTTGACTGCCATTTGCTTACTGCACCTGTGGGCTACTTGACTACAACTGGGAATGGGTGTGGTGTCTGTGCATTGCACCGTCTTCCCTGGCAACATCAGTGTAGGCAATGAGTCAGATGGCCTAGGTGTGTATGTGTCGTGTAGCCCTGGTGGTGTGTCTCCCTCATGTGTGTCACGTTGCCTGTACTCACATGCCTGTGTTGTCCTTGCTGTTGCAGTTCGCATACACTGTGTAATTTTGCAGTTCATCATCCCCATAACAGCACCCACGTTGGAATCACGACAGAGGCAAGTATGGTGTATTAGTGTGTTTATTGTGATACATTTGTGTTAATAGTGCATAGGATGGGTTGTGCTGTACATGAATCTTGCAATCCCAAGTTCCTAGGTGAATTGAAAGTCCGGGTAGACAGGATCCCCAGTATCGGGGCCACAGTTGTCTGACACATTGGTCCAACTTGTACTCCCCATGCAATGTGTCGGAGTAGTGTTGCCGTCAACAGGGTGAACAGTCTGTGCACAAAGGCGAACATCCAGAACAGGTTCAGGCTTCCTGGGAGTTGCGCTTGGCCATCGGCCTCTCACTTTTCCCTCCTCGGACGACCCCTCTTCTTGGGGGGCCCTCAAGTGCAGGCTGCTGCGGTGCAGGGGACTCTCCGCCAGAGTCCTCTTCCCTCCCTGTGGCAGTTGCAGTTTGTTCGGCACCAGATGTTGTTGGCACACAGGGAGGTGTGGACTGGTTGCTGTTCATCTGGCGGAGGCATTGTAAAATGTCCCTGTGCACCGCCGTCATCTCATGCAGTGCATCCCACTTGGACTCCACGCGGGACATGTGTGAGTCCACACGGGACATGTGTGACTCCACGTGGGACATGTGGGAGTCCAAGCGGGCATGATGGGCAGCCTGCTGCTGTTTAATGTCTCTGAGGAGCCCCACTACCTGGCTGAGCTCTCCGGTGCTGGACTGGTACGCATCAGCTATGCGTACCAGTTGTGGGTCGTCATGCACACCAGCAACGTCTGCAAGCAGCGACCTCTGTCTCCCACTCCTCCCACCACCCCTGCTGACATGTGCAGTGTGTGCAGTGGCATGCACAGATAACCCTGGTCCACCTTGGGGTTGGTGGTGGTGGTGGTGTCCATGGCCCCAGGTTGGTCCAGGGTCAATGTGCTGGTGTTGCTCCTTATTCTGTCCATGTCGGCAGGGATGGTATTCGTGGTGACAGTCGTTGTAGGGGTGGGTGCAGGGGGTGCAGCTGGTGGTCCTGCTGGTGCTGCAGCTGGTGGTCCTGCTGGTGCTACATGTTGACTTGCACCGGATGTGCCAGGTTGTTCTTCATCGTCCGAGGAGGACAGAGGCTGTACGACGCCAGTGAGCTCGGCATCCTCTTGAGCCTGGGACTGGGACTCCTCAGCGTCTGCTGCTGTGTCCCCATCATCACCTGTTTTTGGGAGACACAAACAATGTATGTCATGTTTCTGCAGGCATCAGTGGTTGACACACATGACAGTTGTGACTGTGCCTCTGGGTGCGGGCCTGTACATTGCATTGTCCTAAGTCGTCACAGTCAGGGGTTGATATTGGTGTGGCACATTGTCCTGCATTATTTGGGCATTTCTATGTATTTTCTGGGGTGTGAACATGGTCTGCATTGCTTGTGTTTGGTTGACAGCCAGACCTCCTTCCCACCCACCCAGCCAGTCAGTTATCCCACCATGGAACGTGCTTGCGTTGCAGGGAGTGTAAGTTGTCTCTCAGGATGTCAGTCAGTGGTGTCCTGCTGTTTGTTGGTGCACAGTTGGCAGCAGGGCCTTGTGCTCCCCACAGCAGTAGCCAGTGTCAGCCATCTTGTGAGTCCTTCTCCACTCCCTGTGATGTGAGCATGGTTCAGGGTGGTGTTGATGGGACAGTTGTGGGGGTGAGCTATGTCTGTGACTACGACTCCCATCATGCTATTGCCTCCACCCCCTTCCCAGCATGCCCATGCTTCCTTCCTTTGACTCTGCTTCCCTGTGGGTTGGGCTGGCTGTGCTGACAGGATGGCTGGGAGTGTTGTCCTGGCAGTTGTTTGGCTAAGAGTCCCAAGAGTGTCCCTGTGCTTCACACAACATAACCCAGGGTGGTGGTGCTTTGTGGGATCTTGTGTTAGGATGGAGGGCATTGCATTCTACCAGGTGGGTACTGTGGAGTTTGTGTTGGGGGGTGTGTGAGGGGAGGTGCTGGTGACTATAGTCAGTGCTGCAAGTCCCCCTTCCCACCCAGCCAGCCAGATATCCCACCATGGAACGTGCTTGCATTGCAGGGAGTGGAAGTTGTCTCTCAGGATGTCAGTCAGTGGTGTCCTGCTGTTTGTTGGTGCACAGTTGGCAGCAGGGCCTTGTGCTCCCCACAGCAGTAGCCAGTGTCAGCCATCTTGTGAGTCCTTCTCCACTCCCTGTGATGTGAGCATGGTTCAGGGTGGTGTTGATGGGCCAGTTGTGAGGCTGAGTAATGTCTGTGACTACGACTCCCATCATGCTATTGCCTCCACCCCCTTCCCAGCATGCCCATGCTTCCTTCCTTTTGACTCTGCTTCCCTGTGGGTTGGGCTGGCTGTGCTGACAGGATGGCTGGGAGTGTTGTCCTGGCAGTTGTTTGGCTAAGAGTCCCAAGAGTGTCCCTGTGCTTCACACAACATAACCCAGGGTGGTGGTGCTTTGTGGGATCTTGTGTTAGGATGGAGGGCATTGCATTCTACCAGGTGGGTACTGTGGAGTTTGTGTTGGGGGTGTGTGAGGGGAGATGCTGGTGACTATAGTCAGTGCTGCAAGTCCCCCTTCCCACCCAGCCAGCCAGATATCCCACCATGGAACGTGCTTGCATTGCAGGGAGTTGAAGTTGTCTCTCAGGATGTCAGTCAGTGGTGTCCTGCTGTTTGTTGGTGCACAGTTGGCAGCAGGGCCTTGTGCTCCCCACAGCAGTAGCCAGTGTCAGCCATCTTGTGAGTCCTTCTCCACTCCCTGTGATGTGAGCATGGTTCAGGGTGGTGTTGATGGGCCAGTTGTGAGGCTGAGCAATGTCTGTGACTACGACTCCCATCATGCTATTGCCTCCTCCCCCTTCCCAGCATGCCCATGCTTCCTTCCTTTTGACTCTGCTTCCCTGTGGGTTGGGCTGGCTGTGCTGACAGGATGGCTGGGAGTGTTGTCCTGGCAGTTGTTTGGCTAAGAGTCCCAAGAGTGTCCCTGTGCTTCACACAACATAACCCAGGGTGGTGGTGCTTTGTGGGATCTTGTGTTAGGATGGAGGGCATTGCCTTCTACCAGGTGGGTACTGTGGAGTTTGTGTTGGGGGTGTGTGAGGGGAGGTGCTGGTGACTATAGTCAGTGCTGCAAATCCCCCTTCCCACCCAGCCAGCCAGATATCCCACCATGGAACGTGCTTGCATTGCAGGGAGTGGAAGTTGTCTCTCAGGATGTCAGTCAGTGGTGTCCTGCTGTTTGTTGGTGCACAGTTGGCAGCAGGGCCTTGTGCTCCCCACAGCAGTAGCCAGTGTCAGCCATCTTGTGAGTCCTTCTCCACTCCCTGTGATGTGAGCATGGTTCAGGGTGGTGTTGATGTGCCAGTTGTGAGGCTGAGCAATGTCTGTGACTATGACTCCCATCATGCTATTGCCTCCTCCCCCTTCCCAGCATGCCCATGCTTCCTTCCTTTTGACTCTGCTTCCCTGTGGGTTGGGCTGGCTGTGCTGACAGGATGGCTGGGAGTGTTGTCCTGGCAGTTGTTTGGCTAAGAGTCCCAAGAGTGTCCCTGTGCTTCACACAACATAACCCAGGGTGGTGGTGCTTTGTGGGATCTTGTGTTAGGATGGAGGGCATTGCATTCTACCAGGTGGGTACTGTGGAGTTTGTGTTGGGGGTGTGAGGGGAGGTGCTGGTGACTATAGTCAGTGCTGCAAGTCCCCCTTCCCACCCAGCCAGCCAGATATCCCACCATGGAACGTGCTTGCATTGCAGGGAGTGGAAGTTGTCTCTCAGGATGTCAGTCAGTGGTGTCCTGCTGTTTGTTGGTGCACAGTTGGCAGCAGGGCCTTGTGCTCCCCACAGCAGTAGCCAGTGTCAGCCATCTTGTGAGTCCTTCTCCACTCCCTGTGATGTGAGCATGGTTCAGGGTGGTGTTGATGGGCCAGTTGTGAGGCTGAGCAATGTCTGTGACTACGACTCCCATCATGCTATTGCCTCCACCCCCCTTCCCAGCATGCCCATGCTTCCTTCCTTTTGACTCTGCTTCCCTGTGGGTTGGGCTGGCTGTGCTGACAGGATGGCTGGGAGTGTTGTCCTGGCAGTTGTTTGGCTAAGAGTCCCAAGAGTGTCCCTGTGCTTCACACAACATAACCCAGGGTGGTGGTGCTTTGTGGGATCTTGTGTTAGGATGGAGGGCATTGCATTCTACCAGGTGGGTACTGTGGAGTTTGTGTTGGGGGTGTGTGAGGGGAGGTGCTGGTGACTATAGTCAGTGCTGCAAGTCCCCCTTCCCACCCAGCCAGCCAGATATCCCACCATGGAACGTGCTTGCATTGCAGGGAGTGTAAGTTGTCTCTGAGGATGTCAGTCAGTGGTGTCCTGCTGTTTGTTGGTGCACAGTTGGCAGCAGGGCCTTGTGCTCCCCACAGCAGTAGCCAGTGTCAGCCATCTTGTGAGTCCTTCTCCACTCCCTGTGATGTGCGCATGGTTCATGGTGGTGTTGATGGGACAGTTTTGGGGCGGGCAATATGTGTGACTGCGACTCCCATGATGCTATTGGCTACACTGACTTGGCCAGCATACACAGAATTCCTTCCTTTGAGTGGTCTTCACTGTGTGTTGGTGTTGTTGTGGTGGCTACATGTGTGGATGTGTTTGTTAGTTCTATTTGTGCCACTGCCTAGCTGTAGTTGTGGTTGTGTTTGTACATGTGTTGGCACAGTTGAATGTGACTTTTTTGATGGCATGTGTTGTGTTTATCTGACTGACATACACATTTTGGGATGATTCTGTTCTAGTTGCTGTGTAATTGCTATGAGTGCATGGTTTGACTCTCCCCTTGACAGTGATGTGTGTGTTTTGTGGCAGTTTATTGTGTACATTTGTTGTGTACTCACCAGGCTCTGGGATGTCCTCTAGTCCATATACGCTCACTGGCGGAAGGATGGCCCGCACCTTCTCCTCCCAGGGCCTGAGGTATATTGGCTTGGCAGGAGGGCCACTGCCGGTGTGTTGGCTGTTGATGTAGTCTTTCTTCAGCATGCCCGTACCCTCCTGCGCACGTCATACCACCTGTTCTGGATGTCCGTCTTTGTGCGCCGACATGGTGATTGGGCGTTCACCCTGTTGATGATCCTCTCCCACATCTTGGTTTTCTGCGACATGGGGGTCTGTTGGACCAGAGTGCCAAACAGCTGTGGCTCCACCCTGAGGATCTCGTCTACCATGACTTCCAATTCACTATCTAGGAACTTGGGATTCTTCTTGGGGGCATGGTGATGGGTGGTGATGGTGGGTGATGTGTGTGTTGGTGTGCAGGTGAGGGTGTGTGAGTGTGTGTTTTGCTGGGTGTATGTGAGGTAGGTATTTGTTGGTGTGCTGATGGTGTGTGGCTTGTGTGAGGGATGAGCTGTGGGTGTGTGGTTGCTTTCTCTTGGGTGCTGGCAGTGGAATGGCATTTGCAAAGGCTCATGGTAGTGATTTGTGTCCTTTATATAGGTGGAGTTGTGGGTGTGTCCTTGTTCTCTGTCCCCACCACCCCCAGTATTTATTGGCTTGGTAATTGCATGTTTGGCCTTTTTTTGGTTGATTTTTCCTTTGTGCTGTTTGTGTATGTTGGAAACGTTCTTGTGACCGAGTCGGACCCTGCATTGGTCTCGTACGGTGTTTTCCGCTTCGCTCACGCTGTGTTTGTGCAGTTTTCTATGCTGCGTACGCGTCGGTCGCGGTGTATTGTGTTGCTTCGGCTCGGTTTTGTATGCGTGTCGGTCGTACGTGCTTGTCCTCCGTCCGACTCGCTCGTGGTTTTCGCGCCTTGCATCGTACTTAGCGGTTTGGAGTTCGCGTGTACGTTTCGGTCGGATTTGTTCCAGGTGCGTGTCGGTCGGTTGGATTCGCGTGTTTTTCCGGCCAGATTGCTGTTTTCCGTGCGGCTCGGTCGGTCGACTTGGTTTCGTTACGTGTCGGTCGGATTTTTCGCGCCTTGCATCGTACTTGGCGTGTCGGGCGCCACGGGTACGTGTCGGTCAGTATTTTTTCCGGATCCGAGTCGGTCGGTGCTTTTTCCGGCCCGAATCGGAATCGACCCCTAAGGGATTTGGAGATAAAAATATAGTCCCAAATGTAAAAGTAAATTGTGGTTAAATTAGTTGATTTTATAAAGGACTTGCAACGAGATCAGGTTGTATGATGGAAGAAGGTCAACATCCCTTTGCCCTATAGATTCTACTTCATAGGTGGCCATAGCCTGAGAACAATCTGGCAATCTACCCAAGCAGGCGAGATTAAAGTCATCTGTCATAATAATCTTGTGATTGTTGTGGTCAGAAATTAGCTCCTGTATGGTTTTGCAGATTTTTTCAATTATTTCTTTTCGGGCACCCATCTAGAGATTTAGATGTATGCTAATAAGGCGAATGGGTGTTCTCCTGTTCTTGGTCCTGCACTGATTAAACGTTATTGCTTGAAGTGAGGAGTTTTGCAAATCTATGAAGGAAAATTTTAAATTCAAAACCGTTGATACATTAGGCCCCCAGATGGTCTTCCAAATTTGTTGAGCTTGACAGCCAAACAGCAGATTTCTTGGAAACCTGCAATTGGCATCTGTTAGACCTGGAATTCTTGATATTGTTCTCCCTAACCTTTTGCCTTTAACCCTCCTGTTTTGCTGACTTTGTTTTTGCTGGCTTTAGAACTCTTTATATTTTACCAAAGCTAACCAGTGCTAAAGTGTTTGTGTTCTCTCCTTTAAACGTGGTAGAATTGGCTTACTCCCAATTGGCACATATAATGTACTTGTAAGTCCCTACTAAATTTGTATTACATGTACCCAGTGCCTGTAAATTAAATGCTTCTAGTGGGCCTCTCGCATCGATTGTGCCGCCTATTTAAGTAGCACTCTAAACATGTCTCAGGTCTGGCAATGCAGCCTGTGTGTGCAGTTTGTAAACTGCCATGTCGACCTGACAAAATAAACCTTTTGCCAGGCCAAACCTTCCTTTTTCATACATATTAGTCAACCCTAGGTTAGGCCCTGAACAGCCCAGAGGGCAGGGTGCAGTGTATGTAAAAAGTAGGACATGTACTTTTAAGTCTTACATGTCCTGGTAGTGAAAAACGCCTACATTTGTTTTCCACTACTGGATGGCCTACCTCTCCCATAGGGTAACATTGGAGATACCTAATTACATTTAATAAGCTGTAACTTCCAATTGGGAGCAGATAGCCAGATCAAGTTTGGCGTCTATAGAATTGTAATTAAAAGCCCTCTTTAATGGTAAAGTCAGACTTTAGTCACAATTCTGAAAATGCCATTTTTAGAAGTTGGCCTTTTTTTGTCCTAACCATTTGGTGCCTATAGGCTGATCCTGGGTCATATGACTAGGTGTAGCTGGCAGTTGGTCATGTGTATTGCTCCCAGACAGTAAAACAATGGGAAGACAGGTATTGACAGGTATTGTCAGGATGGGCCACTCTGAATTAATGAGGGGTAGGAGCTGTCACCTACCACACTCGCACATCACAAAGACTCTGCCTGAGCACTCTCGCAAAAGGTTTGCCAATGGCCTTTTTTGACTCTCAATAAGCTGGGGCCAGGACAGGGAGGATGGGGATGCGTGACACTCCAGGGGAGGTGGAAACTTCTAGAAGCTTCCTCCACTTCAAAGTGGGCACCAGGTATAAATATTGGACCCTTAGACCCAACTCTTAAGTACACTTCTGGACCTGTGGACTGTGCTAGGAAGAAGTACCGCTGTGCTGCTGTAAGGACTGCTACTCTGCTGGACTGCTGCTCTGAAGGACTGCTGCCCTGCTGTGCTGACCTGTTGCCCTGCTGCCCTCCTTGTCTGGGTAGAAGGACTGGACCTGCATCTCTAAACCCATGACCCTAGAGTGACTCCCGGGGCTAGTTGGCTGGCCTCCTGATCAGCAGCCTTTGTTACATAACAGGCTTCCAACAATCTTGAACCCATCACCTGTCCTGGACCCTTGGAAGTGGTACTGAAGGTGCTCTGAAAGCCCATCAGAGGATCCAGCAGAACCAACACATATCCTCTGTGGCGCAGCGCTTCTCCTGCACAACCGGTGTGTCACCTTTGCTGTGCGACGTATTGCCTTCGGAACCGACACATCGTCTCTGCTGCGCAGACTTCCCAGACGCAAGGACTCCGCATCACTATCGCAGTACATCAGAGTTGACACATCTCAATGCAAGGGCTGCTGTGCGATACATCTCGACTGGATCTCACATCGCCTCCGCTGCGTGATGCATCCTCAAAATGGAACCCCGCATCTCTTTCCAACAAGGATTAAGGTGCTGTGTTCAGTGGGCCTAACTGGGTCCCTGTATCCAGCCAACTTTCCATCGCAGTCAGCCTAAACTTTTGGCTTTGTCCTGTTCCAGCGCGACCAGATAGCCACAGTTGGTGCTTTGTGCTTTTTGGCGCTATTTTCACTTGAATCCTCAAAATTGCATATCTTCTGTTCTACTGATTGGATTTTAGTCGTTCTGGTCTTGATTTATATATTAACATTTTCTCTATTTTTTAAATTGTTGTGGGATTTTTCTTGTGTTGTGTTTTCACTTTATTTCTGTTTGAAGTGCTGCATAAATACTTTACACATTGCCTCTAAGTTAAGCCTGACTTCTCTGTGCCAAGGTTGGGCACAGGTTAATTTGGTGTTTGCTTGTGACTTCACCCTGACAAGGATTGTGGTTGATGCTTAAGTAGAGTTTCATCCCCTCAACCAGTAACCAAATTTCTCACAGCTTCCTATTAGTGCTTCTATTTACAGCAATCAGTGGATGTTTGTAATTATAAAATAGTTTAGGACACAGTCCTGAGCAAAATGTTGTTTGAGGCCAGCAACATTCCAAGATAAAAGTGACAATTGTGAACTATGTGGGCGCTTCTCCAGGCTACCGTTTTGAGTCATGTTAGGTATAGGTGATGCTATTGGAGCCTAGAGTAGTAGACAGCAAGCTCTAGGCTAACTGTTTTTCTGGGGCTAATGACGCTAAAGGAGCAATGTTGGCGCAGTTAAGAATGCTCCTTGAAGTGGAATTCAGTGAATAAGCCTGCTTGTGCATGGTCAAAATGAAAGGCTTTTCTCTGGCTCACTGCTTTGGACCGTGAGGCCCCATTGCTCGAACAAAGGCTTGTCTTGGAGAACTTGCAGTGCCATAGAATTAGATTTAAATGTTAGTGTAGTAGCTTCTACCCCAGAGGCAGATTTGAGTGTGACAAACTGAATTCTAACAACCGTATTTGTTCCAAAGACCGGGTGTGTTGGAAAAGAAGTAGGATGTTGCTCCTGTTTAAGACGTCTTCTCTGTCTCTTGAGTTAGAATGTGAGGCAAAGATCAGCTCTAACAAATTGTTTTGACCAAAATAATTTGGATCCACAGGGGCATTTAAAGGTCTTCTTTGTCTGCCACATTTTTCTCATGGTTTTCTTGTAGCTTGCTTGCTGCATCTTCTCCGGCTTTACCTTCATGGTTAATAGGTCATTGTTATCCCTAGTTGCAACCATACCTGACAGCTCCGTCTGCGCTCTGTCTGCATGTTGGAACGTTTCCAGGTTGGTGACCACGGCTGCAGGTCTGAATGCTTCTAGGTGCTTATATTAGTCTCAGTGTCGGGAGCAGGCTCTGTTGTGGACTCTGTAGGTGGAACTAATGTGTCCAGATAAGTAAACCTTTGTCCTCGTTATACTTTCAACAGAATTGGGCTTTGTCGTTCCACCATCTTGTCTACCGTTAAATACTGGAAAACGTTTATTAGTTGAAGAAGTCCGATGCCACCCTGGGGCTTGGTGACTGAGATTCTATTAAGCGTGTTTTATTGCCATCTTCCATTTGCGCCCAAAATGGAATTCGCAGTAGAGGAGCATTTGTCCATGTGCAAATTGCAGATCCACCTTATCTGTCCAAATCATGATGACTGATAAAACCAGGCAAAATCTTGATGTTCTGGCTTGGCGTGCCCTAGAACATGTCCCAGGATGTGCCTGTGTGCACTGCACCCTGGACGTGCTCCATGTTGCTCAAATCGGGAGATCACTGTAATTACCAAAGAGTTTCCCAAGGTTTTATCTGCCATGAACATGTAGACAAATAGCCACATTTTACATGTGAACAAATTTCACAGTGCAATTAAAGAATGAGCAAATACTGCCGACTCGAAATCTCGGTTCCTGCACCCTGAATGCAGTTAGTTAGGTCTGTGGTTGTAATGAGGGCCTTAGAACAGATATAAAGGGAGGAGGGTCATTTTGATTGGGTGGAGGGATGAGTGATGAGGTTGATAGAAGAGCTGGATTTTTAACTTTTTGTGAAATTAGAAGGAGGATTGGATTTCGGGATGGAGATGGAGTTGAAAGTGATGCGCTCTGAGCACAAATCATGGCGCTCTGCTGTAGCGATTTTAAAAGGAGGTAGCCATCTGGGAGAGGCGGGACATTACAGCCTATTTTATCTTCTGCTGAACATATACAACAATCATCGCTCAGAATGTTTATCATTGCCAGCCTGCAGGCCCTCCCCTTGTCTTGTTTTGTTATTATATTTCTTGCAAAGTGCCAGGGGTTAGTCATGGCAGCGGTACACCTAACAATGCACTCAGCCAATAACAACAACTTGTTTGTGCTCTATCAGGGAACACGCATAGTAACACCCAGACACATAATTAGTCACTCACCGAAAATCAAGTAGGCAGACTCGCCTCAGACTTGCGAAACTCTGGGATCTTGTAAAGAAATGTCTGGACACGTTTAACCAGACACCTTCCACTTCTAAATATATCTGAAGTAGAAATGATCACATTAGAGGCAGAGTCAAATACTGTTACATCATGTGTGCTAACAAAGCAGGGAGGTGTTAATAACTGGTTTCAACTATTTCATTCACGTTCCTGACTGATGTTTCATTTCTGTCAAATATATTATTAAAGTAATCACACTGTCGAAACTATTCTATAGAAAGAAAAACATTATTTTTCTCTAGTTATATATGTTCTGTTATTGGTTCTGCCTTATTTCTGCCTTTATCCAAAGCAGTGTCTGTGAATAGATGTCTTACTCCAGCCTTGAGTAATGTACCCATGAATTTCCAGGAGTAACACACGTGGAGTCCTGGACAAAACTTTCTGAATTAGATATCTGTGCGTTACATGTCTTGGCTTGGAAATCGAGGATCACAGGAGTAAGACACAACGACCCACAAAAACGTTGTGAATTGAGCTTATAGTTTTAGCACTCATTTTATAACTTTGTAACACATAATTTCCACTGTTATATGGAAGAAAACATTTAAATGACTCTACAGGAAGAATTAAATCAACTTATGGAAAACATGGTATGCACCATTAGAGTTGTGAGCTCAGAAGCAGCCTATATTATTGTACATTTAAGAATAAATGATAATTAGTATTTTACTACTGTCTTTTATGTATTGTCCTTTATATTGCTCACATCTTCTATTCTGAAGTATTCATATAGTGATCCACCTTTAGGTTGAACCAATCCAAATGGCTTTTCCTGATGATCGGCTCTAGATGCTTCAGTCACGCCGCACCTCTTTTTTTGTTTGAATCTGTTTATTGAAAATACGTTTCGTGATTAAAATCGCTTTACCAATCACGACCAATTTTGCTTAAGTTTTCAATATAAGAAGAAAATAAGTATCCAACATCATAGTACACCGTGTGAGACATAGGGGCCGATTCTGATCTCGGCCGGTAGGGCACCGAATCGGATTCGGCTTTACCGGATCCGATTCGGACGCCCTGTTTCCGACCGATTCGAACACCTGTCCGCGCGAGCAAGTACGATGCGAGCGTACGCGAAATCCCCGACCGACTCGTTCCCGGCTCTGAACTGCTCCGACCGACTCGTACGGACTCGACTCGCACCACGCAATGGAGACGTTCCCCGACCGGGCAAGTACAATGCGCGCCTCGAACAGTCCGACCGACTGGCGCCGTCCGGCTCGAAAGAGCAGTCGGAGCCGGACTTCGGGGGTCCGTGTTGGACCCCCCTGTACGAGTAGCCGTGCGAGTCGCACACATACACATGCATGTACGGCGCGAGTCGCACCGACGCGTACCCGCTGTAGGGGGCGCCCTTGTTCGCGACGCACCCATTGAGTCAATGGGAGCCCGTGTACGCGTCATACGACCGGCTCCCATTGACTTCAATGGGAGTCCGACCGAATCGAGTCCGATAGCATGCGTCCGCATCGTACTCGTTCGGTCGGACTGCTGGAGTCCGGTTCGGTCGGATATCTCTCTCCGAATCCGACTCGGTCGGAGGGATTTCCGGCCCGAATCGGAATCGGCCCCATAGTATGGTAAATTCCAACAGTAGCGCATCACGTTAATATCTCTTAATATATACAATGCCAATATAGATGTGGAACATGCAATTTAAACTTTGAGATGCAACACAACAATAAACATAGTATAGTGGGAGGACACCTAAATATTGTGTATCGAGCATGTTTCCAGAAAGGTGTGTTTAACCAGAGAATCCCCAGTGCAGACAATGTGCAGAAGAAAAAGGAGATTCAATACAGTTCGTTAGTTTTTTGGCAACAATAACCATGAAAATTAAAGAGGGGAAAGGGAGAAAAATCCAACCAGAAAAAAAGGGGAAAAAGAAAACTTAGTGCATCTCAACTTACAGTTGCTGCAGAAACTCATACGTCATCCCAAATGTCACATTCAAATTATCTGTAGTGCTTGTAAGTGAGGCATTATCTGAGGGGGGGTGGGGAGGAGGGGGGGTAGAACATCTAGCAAGGGGCCAACAAGCATCAAGGTTGTCTCAGCAACATGGAAATGAGAGGTGATATGAAGAGGGAGGGGACACCCCAGTCATTCCGTTGCTTCTTGCGACAGGTTGTTAGTCATATCGGTGGGTTCCGGTACACCTTCACCATCTCTGTGTGAATGCAAAGCTAGTAGAATGGCATCCCAGGAAGCAGAAATGGGATATTTCTGCAATCCTAATGTGTCTTCTCTGTGAAGGGCTACACTTTCGGCTTGCGCCCAGTTGGCCATTGAACGCTGCCAGGTAATAAACTTCAGGGTGTAGGAGATTTCCATCTCTTTGTCATAAGGTGTTTGGCAACTATAAATCCCAGGTCCAGTAAACAAGAGGTCACTTTGTGTCTTTTGGACCGGTGGTAAAGGCCCAGCAGGCATATCTTCCAATGATGTAGATCGGGCACTCTGTACAAGTGGATAATGCTATTGTGACGGCATGCCAGTAAGTGTGTAGTAATGGGCAGGCCCACAGCATATGTAATAGGTCGGCATCAGTAAATGAGCATCTGGGACACTCAGCGCTTGTTGTGTGGTAACATCTGTTGATGTTGGCAGGGGTAAGGTAGGCCCTGTGTAGTATGTAGAAATGAATGAGTTTAAAACTGGCGTTTCGTGGGATGTGACAGGAACTCTCTAGTATCGCACTCTATTCCTGGTCAGGACAGGGACGGGTCAAGTCTGTCTCCCATCGACAACGCAGAGTGAGAAGTTGCGGGCGGTGTGGTAGCGCAGAAAATCGACAAACCAGCGTGTGTGGTGTCTGTCCCCACCCATCACCTGTAGGTATTGGACTGTGACGTGTGTTGGAGGTTCGGAGGTTGTGTCACCCCAGTGCTGTCTTAGTGTGCCCAGTAATGATTGGTGAAGTAAAAACTGGCCGGGGGTTAACCATCTTCCTCCATTAAAGTGTCATAAGGTGCTAACACGTTCTCTTTGTATAATTCAAGCAATGTGCTTATTCCCACTGCGTGCCATGCCTCCAGTTCCGCCACAGTCACCGGGTCTGATGTCCTGGGAGTGCCCAGTAATGCCAGTCCCGGTGCGTATGGGAGAACCTGTTTAGTGATATATAGGCATCTGCAATAGCATCCATATGCCACACCCAGTAGTAACAAGGTGGGTGTATTTAGCCTCATGCAGGGGTGAAACAGGTGTGCCATATCTGTGGAGGATTGCCCCATTATAATTGTAGCCATGTCCGATAAGTGTAACCCCGCTAGCCACTGCGCAATCCATTGGATTTGGGCAGCCAAGTAATAATGTTCAAATTGGAGGGCTGCTAGGCCGCTGCATTGGTGGGGGCGCAGAGTTTCCCCAAGGCAACCCTACATCTCGATTTATTCCAAATGAAGTCTCTCACCTGATTTTTGAATTTCCGAAAAACGTAGCTGGTATGTATATGGGTAGATTGGTGAAGAAATATAGTAAACGGGTTAGCGCCACCATTTTTAAGAGGACCACTCTTCCCATGACCGCTAGAGGTAATGTGCACCAAAACGTCAACTGAGCATGGAGAGCAGTGATTGCCCTTGGACTGTTGCCCTCAAACAGATCTGTCATACTAGGATATATTTGTATGCCCACATATTTGAATGTGTGGTGTTGCCAGAACAGTTGTATGTCCCCTATCCTCAGTTAGGGGTTAACCATATTCCGGTGGAAGGGTAACACATATGATTTTGTCCAATTGACCCTCAGTCCCAACATGTCAGCAAATTGTGTCAGGATAGCGTTTATTGATGTGGGGAGATCATGTATGTCCCGCGGTATAGAGTAATAATATCGATGTTTAAATATCGATATGCCATAATATCGATGTTTAAATATCGATGTGACATAATATCGACCTTCAAGAATATCGTCGACCAGAATATCAACATGCAGGTAAGAAATATCGTTTTTGTTAATATCGAAGTAAGTAATATCGAAATTTATTTTAGTGTTCTGTATTTTGGTATATGTGTTAAAAGTATAGCTTATTTATTTAATGTATGTTTGAAATTTTTAGAAGTAATTAATTTTATGTTAAGTAATTTTTGCCTATTTTAGTTCCGTAGCGTGGTTGTGGGTTTATAGGGGAATATGGTGGGAAGTAATTTAATTATAATATATTTATTAATACATTTTTAGCAATTATTAATTTTTTAAGAGATTAAATATTGCGTTTTAGTTCCGTAGCGGGTTATGGGTTCATAGGGGAATAGGGTGGGAAGTAATTTAATTAATTAACATTTTTGTATTTAATAATTTATATTGTTAATTGAGTTAATTAATTTGTTATTAATTAGTTATTAATTTGTTATTAATTATTAATAATTAATTGGTAAATATGTTAATTGTGTTAATTTTTTAGGAGTGGGTTGTGGGTTTATAGGGGAATAGGGTGGGAAGTAATTTAATTATAATATATTTATTAATACATTTTTAGAAATTATTAAGTTTTTTAAGAAATTAAATATTGCGTTTTTGTTCCGTAGCGGGTTGTGGGTTTACAGGAGAATAGGGTGGGAAGTAATTTAATTAAAATTAATTAATTAATAATTTTAATTAATTAATAGTTTTGTATTTAATAATTTATATTGTTAATTGTGTTAATTAATTTGTTAGTAATTAGTTATTAATTTGTTATTAATTATTAATAATTAATTGGTAAATATGTTAATTGTGTCATTTTTAAGAGTGGGTTCTGGGTTTATAGGGAGTAGGGTGGGAAGTAATTTAATTATAATTCATTAATTAATAATTTTTATTAATTACTATTTGTGGTTTTAATATTTCATATTGTTAATTGTGTTACATAAGTTGTTATTTATTAATTATTCATTGGTTATTATTATTAATAATTAATTTGTAAATTTGTAAATTGTGTCAATTTTTTATGAGCGAGTTGTGTATCTAGAGGGGAGTAGTGTGGCAAGTAATTAAAAATGTATATAATTTTTTATTTTTTCAGATAATATTTATTTATTGTTATTTTATAGTCCTAATAGTATGAATTAATTTATTACTCATTGTTTTTAATTTTGTTGTATATTGTTATTAATTAATTAATTAATTGTTAAGCAATTATGTTAATTGTGTCATGTTTTACAATACTGGTGGTGTTATTTATAGTGGTATTTGGGGAGAGGTAAATTATTTTTTATTATTTAAGTATTTGTTAATTAATGTTTGTTATTTTGCTGGAGTGGGAATAGTAAATTATTCACCTCCGCTATCCAACACTTTCCCTATTTTTGCAATTGTTGGAGTGGGAATAGTAATTTTATCCTCTCCACTATCCAACACTTTCCCTACTGTTACACTTTGTGAGTGGGAATAGTAAATTATTCCCCTCCGCTATCCAACACTTTTCCTACTGTTGCACTTGCTGGAGTGGGAATAGTAAATTATTCCCCTCCGCTATCCAACACTTTCACCTATTGTTACATTTGTTGGAGTGGGAATAGTAATTTTATCCCCTACGCTATCCAACACTTTCCCTACTGTTGCATTCGTTGGAATGGGAATAGTAAATTATTCCCATCCGCTATCCAACACGTTCCCTACTGTTGCAGTTGCTGGAATTAGAATAGTAAATTATTCCCCTCTGCTATCAAACACTTTCCCTACTGTTGCACTCCCTGGAGTGGGAATAGTAAATTATTCCCCTCCGCTATCCAACACTTTCCCTACTGTTGCACTCGCTGGAGTGGGAATAGTAATTTTATCTCCTCCGCTATCCAACACTTTCCCTACTGTTGCAGTTGCTGGAGTGAGAATAGTAAATTATTCCCCTCTGCTATCCAACACTTTCCCTACTGTTGCATTCCATGGAATGGGAATAGTAAATTATTCCCATCCGCTATCCAACACGTTCCCTACTGTTGCAGTTGCTGGAGTTAGAATAGTAAATTATTCCCCTCTGCTATCAAACACTTTCCCTACTGTTGCACTCCTTGGAGTGGGAATAGTCAATTATTCCCCTCCGCTATCCAACACTTTCCCTACTGTTGCACTCGCTGGAGTGGGAATAGTAATTTTATCTCCTCCGCTATCCAACACTTTCCCTACTGTTGCACTTGCTGGAGTGGGAATCGTAAATTATTCCTCTCCGCTATCCAACACTTTCCCTACTGTTGCACTCCTTGGAGTGGGAATAGTAATTTTATGCCCTACGCTATCCAATATTTTCCCTACTGTTTTAGTTAATGTAGTGTAAAATGGTGTTTTAAAGATAAATATTTATTTTAATATTTTATTTTATTATATATATAATTTATTTTTATATTTATCCTACAGGTTTATGTATATATATATATATATATATATATATATATATATATATATATATGTATTTATAATTTTTATTATTTTTGTAACGTTTTATAATTTAATAAAATAATTATTTATTAATATTATTAAGTAAATATATATATATACATTTTTTATATATGTATGTTTAATTTATTTTTATATTACATTTATTATTTATAATTCTTTTAAATTTTAAATAATTCAAACTATGGGGGTCATTACGATGGCGGTCGGAAAAGCCACCCGACCGCCATGGTAGCGGAAACTCACCGCCCGCCGATACCGCGGGAAAACCGACGGCTAGATTAGGATCCTCGGCGGTAAAAATCCAACCGCGGCAGAAAGGAGACCCGAGAAACCGCCCCTCGCGTGCGGAGAAGCCCGAAACCCGTCCGCGGCGTTCGGATTCGCTGCGGAAACAGCCCAAACCACCGCAACCACAGCGGAGACACCGCCATGGAAATTATGATATCTCCGACATGACTGCGGTGCAGGGCGCTGTTTACGACCGCCGTGGTCGACAATAGTGAGGAATGAGAGAGCCCGCGGAAGCGCCGTAGCATAGCCACCGCTGCGTACGCTCCGTGAAAAAAATGGCGGTCGGAAAAAAAACACACAACATGCCCACAAAGTACATCAAGCAAACAAGTCATGCACCCAAAAACACCTAACACAGCCCAAAGACACACCCCCATGCTAAACTCAAAAACTACAAATCCCAGGACGACACACACACCACACCTGAAACCAATACCCCATCCTGAAACACCCACATGGCCCAGTATAAATCCAGCCCCCTACCAGACCACAATCCTTTGCAAAACTCCAGAACTGAAGGGACATACACCACAGCTGACTGGAGAGGCAAATCTGCACAACACAGACACATCACCACCGCCACCACCACTTCTACACCTGCACCTCTAACCCCTTTGCACATCACACACCATACACATCACCACCACCACTTCAACACTTGCACCTCAAACACCTTGGCACATCACACACCATGTCACCACAGAAAATGCCCAAATTCACTGACAGTGAGTTCAGTGTACTGGTAGATGAGATAATCAGGGTAGAACCCCAATTGTTTGGTAACCTGGTCCAACAGACAACAGTAGCCACAAGAACGCTAATGTGGAGAAGGATAGTAGATAAGGTAAATGCAGTAGGGACCATGCCACGCAATAGAAATGAAATTGTGAAGCGCTGGCACGATCTGAAGGCAGTGGTCAAGAAGAAGAGAGCCAAGAACCATGAGCTGGCTCACAGGACAGGCAGTGGCCATCCCGTTCCACCCAAAACATTCACCGAATGGGAGGAGAAGGTGCTTGGCATACTGCATCCAGAGAGTCTCACAGGAATACCCGGGGAGTGGAGGCTGGTAAGTACAAACAAATGCCTAACGTCACACTGATATGTACTGTCTTGCACCACTACTAAGCTATACCTCCTAGGTACAAATGCAGTCATGTGCACCACACTCTCACCAACACATCTCTCACACATTAATCCAACAGTCCCTCAGATTCACCTCCAAGGTAGCTACAAACATCCCCATGGGTACATGTGTACATGCTGCCAGCACTACAACTCCCACCAGGCCTCCTTGTCCTACAGCTGCGCAAGATGGAGCCCTGCCCCCCCCCATGTGGCAGCCATTGCATTGCTCACCTTAACCTAACAGGTAGGTAGCCATCCTCACAGGGAGGTGTGTGGGTGGTTTGGAAGTCTGCACTACAACTCCCACCAGGCCCTCTTGTCCTACAGCTGCGCAAGATGGAGCCCTGACCCCCATGTGGCAGCCATTGCATTGCTCACCTTAACCTAACAGGTAGGTAGCCATCCTCACAGGGAGGTGTGTGGGTGGTTTGGAAGTCTGCACTACAACTCCCACCAGACCCCTTGTCCTACAGCTGCGCAAGATGGAGCCCTGACCCCCCCATTTGCAGCCATTGCATTGCTCACCTTAACCTAACAGGTAGGTAGCCATCCTCACAGGGAGGTGTATGGGTGGTTTGGAAGTCTGCACTACAACTCCCACCAGGCCCCCTTGTCCTACAGCTGCGCAAAATGGAGCCCTGACCCCCCATGTGGCAGCCATTGCATTGCTCACCTTAACCTAACTGGTAGGTAGCCATCCTCACAGGGAGGTGTGTGGGTGCTTTGGAAGTCTGCACTACAACTCCCACCAGGCCCCCTTGTCCTACAGCTGCGCAAGATGGAGCCCTGCCCCCCCCATGTGGCAGCCATTGCATTACTCACCTTAACCTAACAGGTAGGTAGCCATCCTCACAGGGAGGTGTGTGGGTGGTTTGGAAGTCTGCACTACAACTCCCACCAGGCCCCCTTGTCCTACAGCTGCGCAAGATGGAGCCCTGACCCCTCCCCATGTGGCAGCCATTGCATTGCTCACCTTAACCTAACAGGTAGGTAGCCATCCTCACAGGGAGGTGTGTGGGTGGTTTGGAAGTCTGCACTACAACTCCCACCAGGCCCTCTTGTCCAAAAGCTGCGCAAGATGGAGCACTCCCCACAACCACAATCATGTGGCAGATATTGAATGTGACTCATCAAGCTTACTGGTAGGTAACCATTTCAACAGGGAGTGGTGTGTGTAATTGGTGACACTGCAGTACAACCCACAACAGGCCCACTTCTTCAACAGTTCAGCATGATAGAGCACTTGTCCCACTCATAGGTATGTGACGTTTGTTCCCCTGCACATCACACCATACCACTTTGTCCACAGTTACTTACACAAATCATGCTAAACAGTCGTATTGTACTCAGCATGCACAAGTCTCAGTGCAAAACTTACCCACATTGTGTCTACTGTGCCAGGCATCACACACTGCAACACTAACACCGATCATGCTTCCCTGCAGCAGTGTCTGGCAGGTTGGTTGTCAATGTACTAATCACCCATGTCATACCACAATGCTGCAATGTAAACAGTGGAAGTGCAGATTACCCAAAAACTCCACTGGACCTGGGACTCACACTGCTAAACTATGCACATCCCAACTGTCTTGCAACAGACCCAGCAGCCACAGTGCTGCACTGAATTGCATAACAAGAGTACTTTGTCTGACTAAAATGCACAAATGTGTCTGCTTGGGACCAGCAATGTGTGTATGCATTGACAATGGTCACATCTCACACTGTCTGTCTGAACAGTGCTGGTATGGTCTGGCCCCAAAAGCACACATTGTCTGCACATGGCTGACTGTATCTTACACACACACACCACTGTTGATGACAACATGTAACTGTATGGATGCCCCGGAACAACTGCATCACCAGTACTTTGCTCATGTTCACAGGTCCACAAATACCATGAAACCATGATAGTGTGGAAATGTTTGCTGGGTGAGATGTTCAACCTGCTGTATGTCACCACAGTAATAGGAGCCTATACCCCATGCCCTATTGTGCCTTCAAATGTTGGGGGAGTGGACCCCACACCCAGATACTTGGGACAACAGTGATGGGGGGGATATACCCCATGCCCTATTTTGCCTGCAAATCTTGGGGGAGTGAACCCCACACCCAGATACTTGGGACAACAGTGATGGGGGCTATACCCCATGCCCTATTTTGCCTGCAAATCTTGGGGGAGTGAACCCCACACCCAGATAGTTGGGACAACAGTGATGGGGGCTATACCCCATGCCCTATTTTGCCTACAAATCTTGGGGGAGTGAACCCCACACCCAGATACTTGGGACAACAGTGATGGTGGGGCCACACCCCATGCCCTAATGTGATGTGAAAAGTTTGGGTACTGAAACCCACACACACCTTCTGCTCACCACAGGCACGTTCCTCCCAAGAATGACACTTAAGTCACATACCCATGTCATTGCTCACCTTCACCTCAACCGGTAGGTAGCCATCTTCACACGGAGATGGTGTTGTGGGGTTGGCAAATTGTCCCACAAATCCCACTATGCATGCTGTCCCACCCCTGAGTAGGATGGGCCACTCCACCCCCAATCAGAATCATGTGGCAGGCATTGTATGCCACCCACTCAACTAACAGGTAGCTAACCGCATCTCACAGGTCGGGGTGTGTGGGGGTGGGAAGCTTGCACAACAACTCACACAAGCCAACATGAGCTCCAGTCCCCAAGACTGATAACACCCTCGCACTAAGATGCATGTGTCAGTCAGTGCAATGTCCACTTCCAAATCACTGGTAGGTAGACATATCTGTAGGAGAGTAGGATCTGCTTCACATGGGTACCCCCACTTTTTGCTGATGCTTCACTGTTTTTCGACCTTAGTCTGGCTGGAGCCCTGCTAATCAGAACCCCAGCCTAGCTGCTTCCTCTTTAAAATGGTTTCCATGTGCCTTAGGCACATCTCTGATTGGAATCTGGAGTGCCCTTATAAGTCCCTAGTATATGGTATACTATGTACCCAGGGCATAGGTACCTCAGAGGCCTACCAGGGGCTGCAGCATGTATTGTGCCACCCCTGGAAGGCCATCCAAACTGACACCACAGGTCTGCTACTGCAGCCTGGGTAAGGTGGTGCAGGCACTCCTTACTGTGATATAGGCTACCTATATCACTATATACATACACACATATAAACCTATAAGTCACTCCTATGGCAGGCCTTATCAATCCTGAAGGCAGAGTGCGTGGTTCCTATGTGAGAGGGTGCCCCTGCATGAGCAGGGCCCCTCTGCAGCATTCGGAGACCCTTCTCTGATGCTGTTTGTAGTGCAGCCTGATCATATACTCTTAAGCGCATTATAACCTCGCGTTAAATGCTAACTTTGGGATGGCTGCACGGAAACATGTCGTGTTTGGTGTCAAACATCTTGGAATACTACCCCCCCACCAGTTCTGGTGGCGGGGGTAGCATTCCACCCTTCTAGAGGGAAAGACATGTACACACCGGTATACCCGGTACTGACTTTCCAGAGCCCTGGCATCACAAAATGGATGCCGCTGCCACAGACACGAGTCTGGTCTCCTGCTGCTGACCGAAACTCTGGCAGGGGAGGCCTGGACAATAGGTTTCCTGTCCCAGGGAGGTGTGACCATCTCCCCAGACAGGATAGTGTGTATTGGGGCTGGGCGGGAGCACTCGGGTGCTTTGAAATCCTGCACTGGGGGCACACTTGGTGTCCCTGTGCATACCCCAGTTCAAACCGGCTCAGGGGCTTCCAGCCCCTGCTCTGGCGCAAAACTGGACAAAGGGAAAGGGGTGTAACCACCCCTCTGCCCTGACCCTCCCATAGGTGGGGCCACAGAGTATGTCCAACCCCTACCTTAGTATAAGTAGGGGACCCCAGTCCTTAGGACTTTAGATTTACCTGGACGAAACTCTGACACAGAATCCTGGACCTTCGATGCTCTACTTCAAGATTAGAGGACTGAAGAATCTCCCTTGGGGTCAAGGAGTGACTCCCTGCTTGGCAGGCACCAAAGAAGCAATTGTCCGGTCTGCATCGCTGAAGCTCCCGTCGGACGCCGAAGTCTTTGCATCACCAGAGGTGGATTTCCAGACTTCCCCGAGGCTGCCCTGAGTCCCCAGCAAAGCTGAGGCCCGTAGCTATCGTGGGTAACGTGGAACCGTGACCCCTGGACACCAAACGCATTTGCAAGTGCATCCTCTTCTGGGTCTCCCACGAAGTCATCCTTTGGGCTTCGAGTAGCCCCAGCCTCCAGCACCAACTGCACCGAAGATCACTGGCCTCCACTCCACGAGTGTCCTGTGAGCTAGCTCCACGTGCATCGACTCGAGGCTCCTTCGCAGTCGCTAGTCCGTTGGCTAGTAGGCTCTCCCGAAGGCCAATCTTTTTCTGCTTGGGCTCCCTGGTTGCTCCAGGTGTGCCCTGACTTATCCTCGCTGGGTGAGTCCCCCAGACCTTGCTGGTCTGCAACATCGTCCTTCTTCCATTTCCATGAGACTTGCCGTTGCCAAGGCTTGCTGGGTCCAATCCGGTCGCCGACACCCTTGCAATCGACAGACGTCGTGGGACAGCTCGAATCCAGCTCCTGGTTGTCGTCGACGCCTCCTGGACCTCGTGACTGAAGAGTCAAGACAACCGTCAACCTACCTGAAGCACTCAACATCGGTGGGCATCTGCTCATCGCCTTCCTGGTCACTGGCTAGTGACCCAGACTCTGTCCCCTCTGCTTTCAGGTTCTTCAGATCTTCGATCCACCTTTGGATCCACCCGAACACTTTCGTCTTGGTCGCCAGCAGCACTTTGCAGCAGATCGCCATAGAAAGCGACGACGAAACCCGACCCCGAAAGACACCTATGCACCCGGCTCCCTGGGTGAGGTAACTCGAGTACTCCGGTGCTCCCGTGGGTATTGACACTAGAACAGCCTAGTTCTCAAAGGGTTTGCTCCAAGTCCTCCTCTAAGTGTCCCTTTCTTTTAAATTCTAATCGCGACTTTCCCCATAGAAGTTAACGGTGGTTCGCGGCTGTGTTCATACACTGCACGCGTCCCCCGTGGGTCCCCTGTGTCACTGCCTTGGGTGGTTCCTTGTGGTCCAAGCACTTCTACAGGCTCTAGGCCTTGTGTCTAGCTCAGTCGTGGTTCTTATACCACTTTATTGGTATATGGTTTGGTACGCCCCTGGGGCTCAAACGTGTATTTGTGCTATTACTGTAGATAACTAACTTATAATTTATGTATTTCAAACTCTAGCCTCATAAAGAGACTAGAGGGGTGTGTTTAGTAATAAATACATATATTTTGAATATATACCTGGTGTGGTCCTCTTTCATTTGGTCACTCAAGAGATTATAGACTGGTAAAACAAGCTGCTTTACATTCCTTCAAGACTTAGCCTGAAGGCTGCTCTCCATAGCTACCACTAGGATAGCTTTCAATAAAGGTTGTCTTTAACCTATCTCCAATAAGGGGTTGTTTGGACTGGTGCAAGGTGCCCACTATAATTAGTGGACAGCATATACCAGGCCAACTTCTCCCAATATCATGCTGACTTCTCCCACACTGGACCAAGATGGAAGCCTTCCTCACACGCACACAGAGAGGTCTTACCAATACAAGCCAAAAACAGCAAACAGAACATATCAACAGCCACTACATGCAGCCAGATATGCCTCACGACAAGCATGGTGGCATAGGACACCAGGCCTCACATTGCACAACTGCACACCCAGATAGCATTGGCCACTATGGTATGCACACACCTTAGCAAATGAAACCATGACAGCAACCAAAGTGTGACCTTCAGATTCACATGTAGATGTAACTCAGTGCACAACCCTGCACACCACTGCATGCCATCTGAAAATGGCAGGGGTCCAGACCAGCAAGGACCAAATGAAAGCAAAGAAAGCATGGCTGGAAGTGCAAATACAGATATGTACACCACATGCCAAAGGTATGGCTGCAACTACAATGTTCCCCCAATGTGCAGAGAAAACGGCTGCAAGGGCACAACAAGTGACATACATGCGTAACTGGATCACATATGATTAAACACTCACTAGATGCCAACATGAACCTGTCAATGTAAAAATGTCAATTGTGCATGTCATGTCTTGCCAACTCACAATATGGACGAGTAATGCATGTACCTCAACAGCTTGTAATGCATCACTGGATGTTGGTAACTGCAAATTAGATGAGTGAACACTGCTGGATGTACAAACAATTGATGTAACAGTGCGAACAGAAGCTTTGCTGGTTGCAACACAATGACCATTTCTCATCTGACCCACAGGTGACCAAGAACTCACTGAGAAGCCGACACCACCAACCTGCAGAGCCAGTCCCCCACCCCGGAACAGAGACTACTGGATGAAGACTCCCTGGATTCCTTGGATGAGGAGCCCCAAGCCAGCCCATCTGGTGTGGCAGGCCGCAACCAGTCCCAGGCACCCATTGTCCCCACAACCACATCTGCTGCAACCCATGACCTTCCCCAGACAGCTGTTGTCACGGCCTGTGTGTCAACCACTACCACCACCACCACCCCCACCCCCACCACAGCTGCCCGCAAAACCCTCCCTGCCCCAGGTGATGAGCACCCCACGATATCTACTCAGGAGGCCAGGGAGAGGATGCAGCGGAGCAATGTGGGGAGCCAACAGGCCCGTGGCAGCAGTGTAGGCAGGAGGGGCAGGGTCATGCAGAGGGGAACTGAGCCTGGGACGGAAGCCCTGTCCCACATCAACAGAGTCCTTGGGGCATACTAACAGGCCCAGGGACGAATGGGCCGGTCTGAGGAAGATTCTCTGGAGCTCCTGCTGATGAGGTCCATGGACACACACATGGGACAAATTGTGGACCTCTTTGGGCAGCAAGTGGCGATTCTGAGGGACAGGCCAGCACAACATTCAACATCTCTGCCTCCCCCTGATGGGCAGCAGGATGACAGTTCGTCATCCTCCCCTGCGTCCACAGAGGGGGGTGAGTCCTCAGACACCACTGCCCCTGCAGCACAGGCCCCTCCAGTCAAGCGCAAAAGGGGCCGTCCAAGGAAAGGCCAGGAGGCATCACGAGCCAAAGCACCTGCCAAAGGCAGGTCCCGGAGCCAGCCATGATGGCAGACCACTGCATTTACCTTTTGGACTATCCTTCCCCACACTGCCATGTGAATGGCATCTGTCTGTTGGACTGGGTCTCCACATCACTGTGGTGACTACTCAATTATCTCATCTACCATGTCCGTCAACTCATTTCTTCAAATCCCCCCATGTACATTTTCTCGACCCTCACATGTCACAATTGTAAATAAATACACCTTACACACATGTTGTTGTGTCTTCTCCGTCTTTAATACAGGATGTGCAACCTTCACCGTGATGTAAATGTCCCAGGGAAATGGAATGTAGGTAGGCAAGGAGAGGCTGAAGGGACCTAGGAAAAGACATTAGAACAAGAGTCACTTGTTTTGGTGTGGCATCACACACATCACACAACACTTGTCAACAGTACTCCAATCTTCACACATTACACAGAGCAACAGTCGCCATGGAGACATCCTGTATCTGTGTCAAACTACCCTATCCCACAAACATTGCCAACCAGCAATGAGTGAACACAAGGCTGCAGTCACCAAGCTCACATACACACTCACAGCAACTGCAACACCATCAGACCATGTGTCCCTCCTACATCGTCACTCACCTTCAAGTGAAGTAGCGGTTGATGAGCTGTTGACGCATGTCGACACCTTCCTCCTCTCCACTGTCCTCGTCACTGGACCCGGGCTGGTTTGCAGGCGGGGGCCTTGGCTGCTCATCATCATCCAGGATCAGGGGTATTGCCTTGCGAATGGCCAGGTTGTGGAGCATGCAGCATGCCACGACTATCTGACACACCTTCCTTGACGAGTACATCAGGGCACCTCCGGTACGGTCCAGGCAGCGAAATCGTGACTTTAGGAGGCCAAATGTACGCTCTATTACATGCCGTGTCCTCCCATGGGCATCATTATATCGCACATCAGCTGCTGTCACAGGATTCCGCAGTGGGCTCAGCAACCACGGACGGTTAGGATATGCAGAGTCACCTGGGTGTGAGAAACACAGATTAACCTTGATGTTCCACAATGCCACAGGACAGCATGTCACACACACACCACGCTACTCCACTATGCATACTCACCCACAAGCCATGCACGCTCAGGAAGCAGATTGGCCATCAGCTGCGGGACGATGCTGCTGCGCATGATGTGCGAATCATGGGCTGACCCAGGATACCTGGCACACACGTGGGAGATGATCATGTCCGCTCGGCACACCACTTGAACATTTACTGAGTGGTAATGCTTCCGATTTCTGTAAACTTGCTCACGTGCCTGTGGTGGCACAAGCCCAACATGTTCGCTCTAAGTTGGCAGGGTATGCCCAGACGTGGGTCCCTTGCTCACTTTGCCACTGGATTCAAGATAGCCTGGCTGATGACGGCTGTAAACCAGAAACCGGTCCCAGGATGCTTGTTTCCGGTCCAGGGAAGACATGGCTTGGCAGTTCGGGCTGGACTGTTCCCATGAGGCACAGGGTCAGACTGATTTGCATATGGCCATGTCTGAACTGGGGTGGCGGAGTGAGCTAAAGAATGATGATGGATTAAACCCAGATCAGTTGACTGGGGGTGAGTGCTTGCAATGTTCAACACTCTATCATCCCCTTTGGTTTTGCAATCAATGGCACCAACAACATGGGGGATGTGTCCAAGGGCATAAAAATCTCCCTTCACAGCCACCAACTCTGGCCCCCTGGGGAATTGAATGTATCTGTCCTTGTAGTTCATCATAGCTGACAGTACATCCCTCAGCACCATGCTGAACATCGGTTGTGACATCCCACCTGCGCTTGCTACCGTGTGCTGGAATGAGCCTGTCGCAAAGAAATGCAGGCACGCCATCACCTTTGAAGTCGCAGTGAAAGCTGTTGGATATGTGCGACGTGGCTGCAGGTGGGGCTCCAACATGGCACATAGGTTTTGTAGGGAAACTCTATCCAGTCTGAATTTGCGGATGATCTCTTCATTCTCCATGTCAGCCAGCACTGTGAATGGACGATGGATATTGGGCCTCCTCGTAGGTCAGATGAAAGTGCACATATGTCAATGAAACACACCATGAGATGTGCAGGACATTTCACATTTCTACAGACACATTGCCAAATGTTACAGACTGCACCATCAACCAACAGAGCACTGCACAAGTCGGTACACATCAGGCACACTACTCGTACACTTGTCCCCTTACCCGCAGCAATGATCTGTGCACACCTCCTGCTCATTGGCATGCACAGTGGGATATGGCACCACATGTGTGCGCACACATGTGAGTATTACCCCCAGCGTATGTGTCAAACTACAATAGTACCCTAGAACACCGTGCTGCTGTCCATGATACCCCTCCCAACACAGGTTGCACATGGCACACATCAAGTACACACTGACCACAGGCTGAGCATGGTGAACACGTGTATGCATGTGCAGTAGACAATGTGACAGTCAATGATGCCCCTAGTTCACACAATGAGACAGCATTGTGCGTTACATTGCACCTACACACATTGACCATTAGCTACATATGCTATGCAACACAAAAACTGTACAGTCTACATGGCCTTACACATCACATGTGACATGTGCGTGTGTATGTGTCAATGCAATTTATCACATACACACATATGGCATGTGTAGGTGACATGGAGTTAAATGTCCCATTCGTAATGTTGGCCTCATGAGGGTCCTTCAATGTTGGAGACACTGGGCACTGTTCATGTTGGGCTATGGATAGAGATGGATGACTCCATATGTGCAGCAAACCGGCTCCGCATTCACAAGGACGGTCACTACAGGCACTGTATGGCACCCATCTGGCGGTGCCTACCGCCTGGCGCATGCGGACTGTCACCGCCAATACCCCAGACATGATTGCGGTAGTCTCAGCCATATCTACATGTGTATATGGCGGTTGGCATGCACCGCTACCAAGCTCACAGTCACTACAGGCACTGTATGGCACCCATCTGGCGGTGCCTACCGCCTGGCGCATGCGGACTGTCACCGCCAATACCCCAGACACGATTGCGGTAGTCTCAGCCATATCTACATGTGTATATGGCGGTTGGCATGCACCGCTACCCAGCTCACGGTCACTACAGGCACTGTATGGCACCCATCTGGCGGTGCCTACCGCCTGGCGCATGCGGACTGTCACCGCCAATACCCCAGACACGATCGCGGTAGTCACAGCCATATCTACATGTGTATGTGGCGGTTGGCATGCACCGCTACCCAGCTCACGGTCACTACAGGCACTGTATGGCACCCATCTGGCAGTGCCTACCGCCTGGCCCCTGCGGACTGTCACCGCCATTGACCATGCCCTGGCAGCCAATGGGAAGCACCCTCGCGGTAGCCTGATGCAATTTTGAAAATAGCGGTAGGCGTGTTCCGCAACCGCGTAGCCGGTCATTGGAAGCATTCAAAAGATGCACCACCGCGGTAGCACGCGCCTGGACCCTGCGGTGTGTCACCACCATGGTCCATGCCCTTGTAGCCAATGGGACGCACACTAGCGGTTGCTTCATATGGCTTTGAAAATCGTGGTAGGCAAGCACCGCCACCACGGAGGCGGACATTGGATGATTTTAAAAATAGCAGACCTGGTACACCAATTGCAGCGGCATGGGACCACTGACACAGCCCCAGGGGCCTATGTATGTGTGGGAGTGTGCCCCACATTTCCACTGCTACCAGGGACTGCTGCCTGCCACCCTCCACATGCTGCTGCTGCCTCCAGGGACTGCTGCCTGCCACCCTCCACATGCTGCTGCTGCCTCCAGGGACTGCTGCCTGCCACCCTCCACCTGCTGCTGCTGCCTCCAGGGACTGCTGCCTGCCACCCTCCACCCTCTACCTGCTGCCTCCATGGACTGCTGCCTGCCACCCTCCACCCTCCACCTGCTGCCTCCAGGGACTGCTGCCTGCCACCCTCCACCCTCCACCTGCTGCTGCTGCCTCCAGGGACTGCTGCCTGCCACCCTCCACCCTCTACCTGCTGCTGCTGCCTCCAGGGACTGCTGCCTGCCACCCTCCACCCTCCAGCTGCTGCTGCTGTCTCCAGGGACTGCTGCCTGCCACCCT
This sequence comes from Calotriton arnoldi, assembly GCA_963921515.1. Taxonomy (NCBI): domain Eukaryota; kingdom Metazoa; phylum Chordata; class Amphibia; order Caudata; family Salamandridae; genus Calotriton; species Calotriton arnoldi. The sequence goes on along the minus strand of CAWUFW010000967.1, from coordinate 35,042 downwards.
CCACTTGTTGCTGCTGTCTCCAGGGACTGCTGTCTGCCACCCCTGAACTCCACCTGCTGCTGCTGCCACCTGTCCACAGTGATGTCGAGGACACAGAAGATCCGGGCCAGTCCCTTCACCAGAGAGGAGCTGGAGGTCCTGGTGGACGGGGTGCTTGCACAGTACCCAAGGCTCTATGGTGCCCCTAGTGGCATGGTAAGTCTCCAACAGTGTGAGTGAGAGTGCAGGGGGGGCACACGTGAGGTGGAGGTGCTGCAGTATATGTCAGTGAGTGTGGGGCTCTGACATGCACTGCCTAGCATGTTTTCTCCAGGGGGAAGGGCTGTGTAGCCTCTTTCCCACGTTTCCCTGCATGCCCATCCAGATTTGAGGGACATGTATTGTCCTGTCAGCCATACAGTGAAGTAGCAAATTGGTAATGCAGGAGTCAGGCCAGTGATTGCTTGTGTGAATGGCTGTGTGTGTCCCAAATGTCCCTCTCAGTGTCAGCCCACCTGGCCTGCACAGTCGCCGCCCAATCCCACAAGTACACATCACTGCATGTACAGTGTGTTCCATGTGTCTTTTGTTCACACATCTTCATCAAAGAGCCATCTCAGCCCTGTAGATTGCACACGACAAGCCTTGTGACAAGGGTGTGTGTATGAGAGTTGATGTCACTGTATGTGAGCTCCATGACACAGTAAGCCATTCACAGGGCGAGGACATTGGGGGCTGCGCAGTGTTGGACACAGTGAGTCCACCAACAACCATGTGTTGCTATCTAATCTATGTGTTGCTATAGCTAACAGCGGACAGTAGATGTGGGCAGACTATACATTGCTTCATGTGCTGGCATCCTGCATGTGAATGGGATGTACAGGTACTGTGTCCACCCTCCCACCTTCATGGATTCACGTGTAGTTCTCCAATGCCGTTGTACCATGTGCCATGCATTCTTGGCTCTGTTACACATATCTGTTGATTTGGGATGAGTGAGTATCGTGCCACTATATTGAGAGATTTTGGTAGTATACACTGTGTCACTGATGTATTACCCCTCTTGTCTCCCATGCCTGCAGCTGAAAGTCCACCAGCATAAAGCAGTGTGGAGGGCCATTGCCTCCAAGGTGCGTGATCTGGGTGTGTCAAACCGACGGCGCAGCCACTGTCATAAAAGGTGGGACGACATCTGCCGGCTGAGCAAGAACGTGGCCGAGATGACGCTGGGGCTGCTCCCTCGCAGCGGCAGGTTGGCCCGACGCACCATGACACCACTAATGGCCCGCATCTGGGCCGTAACACAGCCTGAGTTGGACGCACAATTGAAGGAGCATCAGCAGCAAGCTAGGGGTGAGTATTTGTTGACGGGTGACTTTGGCAGGGAGTGGCTGCATGTGTCCACAGATTGGACAAACTCTGAGCTATGTGAAGTGGGTAGTGTGATGCAGTGGATTGTAAGTGGCGTCTGTGCTGGGTGCATCTGACATGCATTTGTCCCACCTGTACTCACTGATGTGATCTGCGCAATGTGTATTGACATTGCATTCAAAGCTGTGGCATTCAGGTACCTTGTGCAGTGGGGTACTGTGTGAATTCATATTGATGTTGACGGCAGTGTGCCTAATCTGAGTGTGTTTCAATCAATGCGTGCAATGCCTGACAGCAGATTTCAGCTGCTACAACTTCAGAGGACAATGTGCTACAGTACTTGTGCCCGTGCAAGCAACATGGTGGCTGGCATGCGCTAATGGCCATTGTGGGCTATTATGTTGTGGTCTGTGTGTGTGTGCTCCCCTACTGCTCCATCCATGTATGTAATTGACACCATGTTGTGGTGTTCATCCTTGCCATCCTCAGCACCCTGTGTGGTCAGAGAGATTTTAGTGCATGTGTCTGAAGTGGGCCACAGGCAGGATGGTGTGCTGTGTGAGTCACCGGGATCACTTATGGCTGGATTTGTTCTTTACATGCACTGTTGGGTTGATAATTGAGGTGGCAATGTATATTTAGTCAGGGTGATGTGCAACGTGGATAACACATCTTCTTGAATGGTGATTTTCTTGCACATGTTACTTCAGTTGGTGCCACTCCACTAACACTACATCTCTCTCCCATGTAGCATCTCCCGTGTGCGTTGAGGGACAGGGGACGGACACCAGCGGTGAGGCATCCAGTGCAACAGCCGCACCGTAGCAGAGTGACACAGATGTGACCAGCGCCGAGGAGGGGGACAGGAGTCTGCTGGAGGAATCACAACCAGAGACGCAAAGCTCTACGTCATCTGACGCCAGCGGTGACTCATCCATGTTGGAGGCCACAGGGAACGGGGACTCTGCCTCCTCTTCCGCCACACAGCGTCCAGTGCCCAGTCTCCCATCTACTTCCACTGGTGCTGCCCGTGTTCGCACAAGTCGAAAGGGAAGAGTGTCCTTCACCCCAGGCACTGCTGCCCCGGCCCATGTCAGCCCTGCAGCCCTCAGTGCTGAGTCAGTAGAGCTATTGTGCCAGCTGTGTGGGGCAGACAGCTCTCCTCAATGCCTTCCTAGACCACGATAAAAAGTTGGGCCAGGTGATAGCTTTCATGGAGGGCATACGTTCGGATGTGGGTGGGCTACACCGGACTGTGCAGTCATTGTCCTCAACAGTGACGGCAGCCCTGCAACAGGCACATTCTCAGGGAGCAGCTCCTGTCCCTTTGTCCACCGTCCTGTCAGTGTGCACCTCTGACGACAGTGACAATGCTCAACAAACCCCAAAGTCCAGATACAGTACACGCAGCACACAGCAGCAGCAACAGCCCAAACGGTCCAGGCCGCAGACACCATCCCCAAAGAAAATTAAGACCACCCCAGAGCACAGAGATAAAAGCCCGTCAGGCGACACCATGGGCCAGAGGGGCAAGAAACAGGCCTCAGGGTCACAGGCCTCAGAGTCATCCCCCGCCAAGGACTCTCCTGTCCCAAGGACCGCTCGCAAAGCAAAAAAGACAGTTTCCCTGCCCACTGAGGAGGTGTTACCTGCAAGGCTTACACTGGATGAGGGCCCTATGGCTGATCCACCCACAACCTCCACTGCCATCCCGAGCCCTGTGAAGCAGACACAAGGGGGCCCTGTAGGGGCTAAACATGGTAGACAGGGTTTGGAAGGGCGGAGGCAAGCCCCAGGGAAGCGCACAGCTGGATCCAGCAGGTCCCCAGAGGGGGGCCCAGAGTCAGCACCAGGAGCAGGTTTGGTGGTGGGTTACCTGTTGTGTCCACACCAGTTCACATTAGTCCCCAGACAGGGAAGCCTTTCAGGATCCCCAAGAAGTGGAAAGGCACCCCTCCACAATCTCCTGCACACACTGGGTCTCACCACAGCATCAGTCCACCTCCCCGTGCCACCAGCCCACCTGGTCCAAGCAGCCATCCAGCTTCCCAAGCCAGAGATGTCTCTTCCACAGATGTTCCTCACACTCCCCGGGGCAGTCCTCCTACTGACCGCGACACACAGTCACCTCCAAGTCCAACAGACAGCCACATCTGAGTGGTAGTCACCCTCACACACCTGTCTGTCCACAGCGGTGTCTGTGATGCCCATTGTTATCCCCATGACTCTGTTGCTGAGCATGGCATGGTATAGTCACACACATTCCCTGTGCAGCTTCTGATGTAACTACTCTGCACATTGTACTTGCCTTGTTGTTCACTGCTGTTTGCCCCTTGCCTGTGCAGCTTCTCATGTACCTTTACCTGCACTTTGGACTGGCCACTGGCCTTGCTGTTCACTGCTGTTTGCCCCTTGCCTGTGCAGCTTCTCATGTACCTCACCTGCACTGTGTCCTGGCCACTGGCCTTGTTGTTCACTGCTGTTTGCCCCTTGCCTGTGCAGCTTCTCATGTACCTCACCTGCACTGTGTCCTGGCCACTGGCCTTGTTGTTCACTGCTGTTTGCCCCTTGCCTGTGCAGGATCTCATGTACCTCACCTGCACTTTGGACTGGCCACTGGCCTTGCTGTTCACTACTGTTTGCCCCTTGCCTGTGCAGCTTCTCATGTACCTCACCTGCACTTTGGACTGGCCACTGGCCTTGCTGTTCACTGCTGTTTGCCCCTTGCCTGTGCAGGATCTCATGTACCTCACCTGTACTTTGGACTGGCCACTGGCCTTGCTGTTCACTGCTGTTTGCCCCTTGCCTGTGCAGCTTCTCATGTACCTCACCTGCACTGTGTCCTGGCCACTGGCCTTGTTGTTCACTGCTGTTTGCCCCTTGCCTGTGCAGGATCTCATGTACCTCACCTGCACTTTGGACTGGCCTCTGGCCTTGCTGTTCCCTGCTGTTTGCCCCTTGCCTGTGCAGCTTCTCATGGACTTCATCTGCACATTGTACTTGCCTTGTTGAGCACTGCTGTTTGCCCCCTGCCTGTGCAGCTTCTGATGTAACTACTCTGTACATTGTAGTGGCCACTGGCCCTGCAGTTGCCCACATTTGTTGTCTATCTATGCACAAGTGTGAATAAAGACAGTTGTTCCTGTTGTCAGTTCTGTCAGTGTAATTTCTCAATAAAACTGTTTCTGTGTGTGCATGGTTTACTGTGTCACATGCTCAGTATGGCACTTCAACATTGGCAATGGGTTGTCTCACGTTTCCATGTTTTTGCAGGGGTGACAGGGACTTCAATTCTTCCTGACTCTTATACTTGTGGGTGCAGTGAATGTGGTTTTGGAAAATGTTCTTGTTGTCATCATCCTTCTTTGTCCATGTTATCTATGGTGTGGGCATGTCATGTTTGGAGGCAATGTCAGCACAGGGTGGGAGTTTATGCACAGGCTTTCATGCAGGTTGGCACAGGTCATGGTGTCTGTGTGAGCTTACTTACTGTGTGCCCAGCAGTGTATGTGTACGGTCCTCTTGTGGTGGTCAGTAATCCTGGTCCCATGCCTTACTTCCAAAGTGTACACTTTGGTGGTGGAGAAGTGTGTGGTGTGAAGGGGGTGACTTTGTGGTGACTGTTGATGTGTGTGCACCTGCATTGTCAACTACACCCATGTGTCACCCTGGAGTGGTGTGCGTGTATGTGTACTTGTTGTGCCCTGCAATTGTGATTTGGTGCACATGGGAGTGTTGTGTCCTGCTGATGTGAGAGGGGGGATGTGTGACGTATCCTACTTGTGCTTCTCAATCATGGAGTGTGTGAATGGGGCCTGTGTGTTGTGGTGCAGAGATGCTCTTGTCAGGTAATTGCATACCTATGTGTGTCTGTTCAGTATTTGACTTCATGGCCTTCCTCTCATCTCTGTGCCTTGACATGGGTGGCCTTGCTGTCTCCCTGAGTTGTTGAATTGAGGTGCTTGTGTTTTGGGTTGACTCACTGTGGCAGCCATGTGTGATTTGATGGGCTGTGTGTGTGCTCAGATGTCTGTTGTCTTGCATGTGATGTACACATGCTTGATAGTTGTGTCCTTGTCCTTCCCTTTGTGGGCACATCACTTTAGCTTTCATGTATGTTGTCCTCCATTGCTGCTAGCATGTGGTCTGTGTATGTGGCTGTGAGGCAGGGTAGGGTGTGTCTGTGTAAGTTGGTAGGCTGTGTGTGCAGTGAATTGTTTGATCATCAATATGTGTGTGTGTGTGTACATTTTGTGCTGGGGCTCAGTGTTCTTGGCATGTGTGTGGTGTTGTTGTGGTGTGTGTGTTGGCTGGGGCCTGGCCTTCTGTGGTATGTGTTCCTGTGCAACAACTCCTGCTGTGGCTATCTCTGCAGTTGTTAGGGATGTGGGGCAGGGTGTGTATTCACCTGTGTTGTTGTTGTGCAGGAGTGGAACATGGCAGGCACATGATATGTCCCTTCAAGGAGAGGGCTAGTGTGTTGTGTTTTGAGTAGTGGTTTTGTGTTGTTTGTACAGTGCCAATGGCTGGCGCTGGCACTGGCCTCTGCGTTGTGTGCATGTTTTCCTGCACACTGACCACGGCGGTGACGACACCGGGACATTTGTTCATGATCGCGGAACATGGGCAGCCAGGATGTGGCAAGGTGTTTTTGTGACAGGTGGGACATGTGTGGATGCAGTGATGGCTGTGTGCCTGTCCCCACAGGGGTGTCTGGTGTGGACATGCACCGTTTTCAAACCCTTGACTTGTGTATTGTGTTGCATGCACAGTTGTGTGTGTACGTACCTGCGGCGGCGTCCGTGCCGGTGAATGACTTGCAGGTGGTGTATCATATACAGCACCGGAAAGGCGTGTAGAGCTGGATCCATCGTGGTGTGGGCCGGGTGTCTATTTTCTTGCTCCTCTGTGGTGTCTCCGCCGTCTTTGGCTATACGGTTGTTCCGACGCGGTGTGCTGCCCTTTTTCCGGCATCGTCATTTGTTCGGCGGACGGGACGTCATTCCGCACGGCGGTGAGTGCTCATTGGCTCACACCGTCGCGCTGGCGGGCCACTTTGATGGCGGTGGGCGTCACACCGGCGCGGACGGGAAATGGGCTCTGTCAAGACATGCTAATATGGCGGGCGTGAGGACCGCTGCCGACGCGCGGTAAATTGCATTTTTCCGCACCGCCAGCACAACGGTGGTGCCTCCGCCCGCCATCGTAATAGGCCCCTATGTTTTTATTAATTATATTTATTATTTAATTTATTTAATATTATTTTTAAGACATTTAAAAAAAACAATATTTTGAACAACGATATTTTAAACAACGATATTTTTGTTTCGATATTTTTGTTCTTACCTTTGTAGAGATAGGATGTCGATATTTTGTCCATCGATATTCTTGACACGATATTCTGGTAGGTCGATATTGTTGTCGTCGATATTATGTCAGTGATCCATGTCCCGCAAATACAGCAACATGTCATTGGCGTACAAGGAGATAACATGTATTGCCCCATTGTGCTGCCTGTTTGCGAAGTGCTAGGGCCAGTGGTTCGTTGGCTAATGAGAATAGTAATGGCGACAGTGGGCAGCCTCCGTGTATAGGGATATCTGCTGCAAACAGATAGCTCCAGTCTAGTGAGTCTAATGCTTTCTCAAGGTCTAATACTAAACACCCAGCTCGGGGCCATATAGTGGGGGCATATTTAAGGACTCTAAAAAAAATAGAATAAATTTAGGAAGGTGTTCCTTGTGGGGACAAACCCATTTTGGTCGGGGTGCACCAAAGTTTGTACCAAGGGTGCTAAGTGATCCACAAGTATTTTTGCGAATATTTTGTAATCTGTATTCAAGAGGGCCAGTGGGCGGTATGAGCTGGGAAGTTCAGGATTTTTATGAGGTTTGCTTAAAGATATGACCGTCGCCACCCTCAGGGACTCCGAGAGTGTCCCCAGAGATAAGACTTTGTCATATATCTTCAGCAAGTGTGGGGCACGTTTTGGTGCATAGGCTTTGTAGAGCTCGGAGGGCAAGCTGTCCTGGCGTATTACCATTGGCCAGTGCTCTAATAGCGTTACAAACTTCGGTTACAGTTAGTGGCTCATCTAGTTCCAACCGAGTGTTTATAAAAATAGTGGGTATGTGTAAGTCGGAGAGAAACACCCTGCACTTCTCAGGGTCCGGATCTGTTTTCGATTGATAGGTGTCAGTGTGGTGGCGGGTAAACTCGTCATGAATGGCAGCTTGCGTATAAAGAAGGGGGCCAGCCTCTGAATGCAGCACTGTGATAAGCCGGTGAGGATGATTCCGCCAGGTCAGCCATACCAGTAATCTTCCAGATTTGTCTGCCTTGTCATGTGTGCGCGCGGAGTGTGCCACATAGTTGAGACAGCGCCGTTGCTCTATTAATGTCATATGTTCGTGTCTCGCATTGTCCAAAGTGGTTGAGTTGTCCAGTCCCTCAGCTGCTTGAGTCTCTAACCTCAGTAGCTTGCGTTCTAGGCTAGTGATGTCTCGGGTGAGTCCACGCCTCATATTACTCTGCATTCCCAGGCAATGGCCTCTCAATGTCACCTTAAAGGCATCTTTCCAGACCTCTTACTGCTCTCTTCATTGGCTCCCTATAAAGACGTGTGGATTTCCTTTTATTAAGTTGTGTGTTTACGATGGAATGAATCCATACTTCCTCACTAGACCACTTAAATCCCCTTCTGCTCTTTTTTGTGAATCCCTAAATTTAACAAAGCCTGCCTTGATGCATACTGTTTTTCCATTTTTGCCCCCTCTCAATGAAACGTGCTGCCTCAGAGCCTTGACTCCCTTTCTTCACTTTTTGCTTGCTGTAAAGGCTTGAGAACCTGGCTCTTTGTTGATGCTTGTTAACTGGTTTGCTGCATTATTATTCTGACTCTAGCACTACAAATCTTGTCATGTGTGTGAGTGCTGAATACATTCAATTTCACATAGCATTCTTGTTGCACATATCTTTTGGGATATAACATAAAGGATTTATGTTCTTCATTCTGTTGCTATGCCAAGAAGTGACCTTTCGTCAATGGCCTTCAATTTACACATGAAATCCTCCAGCACAAACCACAGAATCAAGATTCGTCAGTGATATGCAACTATATCTGGAAGTCACAACAACTCTGATGCTTCCTTACTAGGTGTGCACCTTGTAGGTTCTAATGCTTACCTGCATACATAAATGTGACTAAGAGGGAAACAGCGACAAGGCTATTATTGCATTCCACAGAGTAAAAACTGGGATTCGTTTTTTAGTGTACAAAAATACTGAGCCAATGATTAGAAAATGTCCATTGTAAATCTTCTCTTGAGGGGATTTTGAACTTGATTTTGAATTTAGTTTGCAGAAATGTTCACAAATGCACTTAGGAAACTTGACTCACAAATACAGTTATCAACATATTTTGTTATGATGCCCAAATCACAAGTAAATCACTTTGAGCAATGTTAATTCAGTACTAGTAGAAGTTTTGAAACGAATTTCAAGGCGGGTGATAAGCAGTTCTTGTCTCTCTCTTTCACACCTTTACAATGAAGCATAATCTTTACAACCCAGAGGGACATGTCCAAAAATGGCAGACACAGCCATTTTTTATGTCTGGCTCGATGGTGTGGATTTCTACAAGAACTATTTTTACCAATACGTTAACATATAAATAGATTAGGATTTGGCTGCTCTCTAGAAAAGTATTCCTCCCTCATCACATTTAAATTGGCTGTTTGGAGGAATCCTTCTTCTTTCTATCGCAATACATAAAGGACTATGTCACATCTAAAAGTTATTGCAAGCATTACACATTCAATTATGTATGTCATGCATGCATTGTATACCTAAAGCAGTCCTTTTCTTAGGTTTACCAGACAGACCACCAGACTCTTAAATGAATCCTAAACCAGCACTACCTTGAGAGTACTACGGCTCAGTACTCCCAATTGAGTTGCTTCAGGGCAGCCACTTTTTTCATATCCCTGTCCCCACTTCTCCTTAAAGCCCCATTAAGTGTTTCAGTTTTTATTAGAGTGCAGCACAAATCCCTGGCCTTCATGTAGATAAATATGACATTTGACCTTTGTTCAGATATGATTGTTCTGGTGAGCCTGACCGATTCCAATGAGTTACATATCCCTACCAGGGGATACACAACCTCAGCAAAAATCATGGCAAGGTCAAAACAGCAAGAATGTTCTTGTTTATTGACAACACAGAGGTCGCAGATAGCTGAGCAAAACTCACTGAAACTGTTCGCTAAAACTCTCTCACTGCATAGATGTCCCCTGAGAAACTAATGCACAGAGCAGCCATATCATAGCAAGTATGATGCCTGGAATCTAATCCCCATGAAATAAGATATGCAAACATTCCCAATAATAAATGTTTTAGTACTGAGTGTACTAGAAGTTAGTCATCCCCTGTTGCTTTTCTCAGACCGGACAATGGGGGAGACCCATTCGGCTCAGTTCCTCAATGATGTCTTCATGGTGCAAGGTTTCCAAGAGTTCCTGTAGTTTCCAGAACGCACAAAGGTACGCCTTTAAATTTCTGCCTGACAGGTGTAGCACCCTCCTTGAGTTTGATGCAGTGGAAAAAGTTTTTCAACTTTCCCAACTCACTGTTGAGCACAGATAAATACAATTTGAAAAACTGTTTGTTTTCCAGTCCATTTGCCGCCAGTACTGGATCAGGCAAAGATGGATTAAAAATAATTTTCAGCAATCGCTGATGACCAAACTTTTGAAAACGTTACCATAGACATCCATGTTATTTATATTTTGATGTCTGCTGCCTGGGACACCAGTGGTAAATGAGGGTAGCCACCATAAATACTGCTCAGTAACTGCTGACTGCTCCAGGACCTGAAGAAAAGGCTTGACATTGGTAGGCAAACAGTGTGGAATGAATTCCAGACAAGCTGCGAAGATTTACAATTTCAGATCAATTAAGAGGCAACTGAGCAGGCTGAGGAGTTAGTGCTGAGGTCCCTGACAGTAGGTGAGTCCTAGAATATGTGTAAGGTTAGGAACATTCTTTACGTTAATTTGCTGAATGATGATGCTTGCTTTGGGCCTGGGCAACAGCTAGTGACATTTCAGGCTCCACAGAGCATGGCCCTTCAACACTGTCTCATCCTGCAATTCCTGCTACCAGCCAGTGACACAAGCCCTGCCCCTCCCTTCTTCCAATAGTCTCTCATCTATGTTAGATTATGCTCATTGATGCCCTCATAATGCCATGTGTAAGTTAGCAATCGCTGCACCATTTTCTTTCTTAGACTCCATTTTGTGCGATGTTTGAAACGAATCCTTCCCTGTTCCGAGAAATACCCTTTGCTAAGTTTCGTTTCTGCAACAAAGAACTGTTCATAGCTTTCCCTCTCGTTCAAGGCCCTCTCCCACCTGTCTGGCAGTTTGATCGCAGCGCAGGGTGGAACGGCCTTGAAAATGTTCTGAGTTGTACAAGATACGAGATTAGAAGTTTCTTTTTCTCTCTCTACGCTGTCCGGCCACATCTGTTTGGAAAATTCCACTGTGGGCGTGTTCTTAGTTAATCATACAACGTACATAATGTATCTTTATGCTTACTGTTCCTCAGTTCCCTCTGTAGTACTCTTATGAGACTGTGCAGATGGAGCCCTGCTCTGAGTGTATATTAATAAATAATTATTGGTGTATATTCTCCACTGTTTCTCTGACTCTTTATTCGGAATGGAAGGCTGAGAGGTGGTCTGTAGTGACCCGGGTGGCCCTAAGCGGGTCACTTCCTTCATCTAGATGCTGTAAAGTTAAAGGATTTGGAGTTGCAGATGGCCCAGGCAGAGTTTAAGCAGAAAAGGTTCAGAGTTCAGAACCAGGCAACGGGAAAAGAAAGAGTTAGATATGGAATGGGAGGAGAAAGAATGGAATAGCCTGTTACTGAAGGAAAGGTTTGTCAATGACCTAAAGTTTCAAATTAGAGTTGGAGGCAGTGCTAAATGCAGCTCCAGGTGCTGCTAACCCACACTAAAGAACTGAAAGTGTCCATTAGGAATTACTATATTGAAGGTAATGTTTTGGGGTAGCTGCCAAGCTTTGAGGTAGCATGTGAGATGCAGAAGGTGAGTTTTGAAGAAAAGGCAGTGGCTCTGCTGAGTTACTTCCCTTTAATGGTTATGAGGACAATCTTGAATTAGGTGATCATGATCAAGTGAAATGTGACTGCATGAATGGTGCCTTGAATACAAGGTTCGGACTTTCATGATAGACATGGATTCATGGGGTCAAATCTACTTTTGATGGCATTGTACCTTGAAGGAAAGCAATGATCAAAAATGGAATTGTGTACGTCCATGATGACAAATCACCTCTTGCACACTCTTTCTGTAGATCCCAAGCAGCTTGCAATCGCTGAGAATATTGGGGCAGCAAACAGAACAAGACAAATACAATATGGTCAACTGGAGACTAGGACAGGAGAGAAACTCGCAGAAGCGCATCCATGCATCGATTTGCCATCATAATTTCAAGGGCTCCTGCCAGGACAAAAGATCAGGAAAAATTGGTCCTTAAATCAAGTATGCAAAGGCTAATGAGGGCAAAGATGCCTGCTGAGTGGAGCCTTGATTGTAGTGAGAAAGTCCACATAAAATAAGATTGCACTTGATTTACCTCGTCTCAGCATCATCAGATTTCCAAACTGCATTTACACATTGAAGAAGGGTACACTAATGTTTCTGTGGAGCTATTCAAGATGCCCCTGGGTGCTTGGGAGACAGACCACAAGCTTCTCCCATTGGTGTTTTCAAACACACACCAGTACTTCTACACTGTTTATATTGTTGGTAAATTGTCACTTATGTCCTGGATTTTAGAATTTGTCTGACTGTAGAAGGCCGCAAGTCTGTGGATCTCAAGATACATATTGGTGGTGTCTGAGAGTGTATGAGACATGGAGTTAGGCTAGGTTTTTTACTAACCCACTGCTACAGTACACCTTCCAGACTGCATCCTTAGTAATATGGTTGAGGGGGTGAACATATTTAAAAGAAAATCCCCAAACACGTACTACAATAAATCAATAGGGGTCCCATCCAAGTCAAAGATGTGAGTTTAGGTTGCCAGAGTCTCAATGCGCAGACACTGTGGTTGTAGGTGGTAGAGACATGTTGGTCCAGTCAAGGGGAGCCCAGCTACTCCTCAAATTAATTTTTACGTTTGTTTAATGTAGAGGAACTAATGGGGCTGGAAATGTTTTGCACCCAAAGTGCATTCCAGATGGGCACTAATCTACATAGGCCTGCATATTATGTTTACCTGAATATCGAACCTTAAATATCATGCTACAAAAATGTTGTGGCCAGACTATCAACTACTATTAGATGACACTCAAATCTTCATCTATTTCCTCACCTTCACTTCCCATTTCCAATAATTTATTTAAAATGTTTTATATAGCGCAATAATGACCCTTGCAGACATCAAAGCGCTTTACAAATGTTCAGAGAGAAGAGACAAATAGAACCAGTAATATCATAGTTGAGAACAAAACAGGATATGGCAAATCCCCAGATGAGGGAGGGATCATCACCAATGTTCCCTCTAACTATTCGTCCTCGTGTGCGGCAACAGAATGTATGCGTGCACACGTTTCTAGCTTATGTGCGCAACCGAGAGATGTATGTGCAACTAGGAAAATCTACTAACTACCACTTTGAAGGTTGATAACAAGCATTGGCAATGTCAATAGGTGTGCCTCATATATGAAATTGCCTCTTTAGTCATTAATGGGTTTAGGTACAGAATAAAGTCATCATACATGCATTCTGTTACTCATTCTTGCATTCAAGCATCTATTCATCACTGAATCACTCTTGCAATCACCCATTTACACAACCACAATAAAATGCATGTACAAACTCAGCAACATAGGCAAGAAATTAAAGAATAAAAACAAAAAAAGTAAAGCTATATCCTAAAAATGGCAGACATATGCTAGTAATAACAAAATTAAACAAAGCAGCAGGTGGCCGTCTTGCAATGGTGCTGTACATAGTGTATTGTTTTATAGTTACATCTGACAGCCACGTTTAAAACCAACATGTTGCCCATTTTGCAATGTTAAAAACATTGAAACCTTATGGACACAATTCTTCCACGGTGGTCAGGTGGTTTAGATGCAGTGGCTGTACATGTTGCGGTACACTGCAGATGGAGTGAGCGACAAGCAAGCAGCTAGTTAGAACTGTCTTTGGAGGTGTGGCAGGCTTTAATCATAAAAAAAAAGAGAAGAAGGAAAGAAATGAAAAGGGACCTGTAACTAGAATATGGAAAACTAAAGGACTGGCCCCCAGCATTGGCACTGAAATGCACTCATTTTCAGGTGGCTGTGCACATGTGGTCAGACAAATGTCATTCACAGGGCAAGAGAGTCAATGACTGAAGTGGTGTATATATACCAGTGGTATGCCTGTCAAACCTTCTGAAGAGATTCTAGAAAGAAGGATTACAGTGCAAATTGTGTCCCCCCTAAGCTTTGTCCAAATGGTAATAAACACAATGGGGCAGATTTACTAAGATTTTATGCCGTATTTGCATCACAAAAGTGATGCAAATGAGCGCAAAATCTTTTTTTCCGATTTTCTTTCCAGCGCTGTTCAGCACTGGAAATAACGTGAAAGTAATGCGAAGCAGTGCTTAGCACTGCTTCGCATTACTTAGCGCCAAGGGGGCGTACCATGGGTGGTGCATGGGCATTCCCATGCAACCTCCCAAGGTTTCTGACGCTAAACCCAATTTACTAAATAAAGTAGACAGTGTTTACCGTCAGAAAATAGCGCACCCTTCAACCAGGCGCTATGAAGGAGGATGCTTTTTTACATTTCTTTATTTTCTGACTTCGCATGTGTGCTGCACTGTACAGCACTCATACAAAGTGGGAAATTGTTTTTAATTAGTCTAAGCATAGTATTTTGTACAGGAAGGGTATCCTTCCAGTACAAATTCTGTGCTTGACTCACGGAGACACACTTGCACTATGACACAAAGGTGTCTCCATGGTGTGCGGCAGCCAATTTCAGCGCTGGTGCTAGGGAGAGGGAGGAGAGTGCCATATTTCAGTAAATCTGGTGCTCTCCTGCTCTCTCCTTCCCATGCAGCGCAGCGTTTGCAGCTGCTGCACTGCGCTGCATGAGAAATTGGTAAATCTGACCCACTGTCTTGCCTAAAAACTAATCTGTGAGATTTAATGTAACAGAATACAACTGGAGGCTCTAACAGGATGCAATACCAACCCACCCTTAGTAGCCAATTGGTTTTAACAGGTGTATTTCATAATAAATAAATCAGGTCCACTGCCTGTGTCAGAATTTTTCATAAGAGATATAGCAGACCTATTGTATATGAAATAACTTTTCCCAATGAACTTATCAGATCTATAGCTTTTGTGATAGGATCATCACTGTAATAAATGCAGGCCAATTGTACTGAGCATAAGCTTTACTTTACTACAGGGCAACCATCAGTAAACTTGCAAACATATACAAAATTACAGTTGTCTAAAAAATGTAAAATAATCTCTAAAATGGCCTAACGAGGATTAACCTAGTGTAAGTCTTCTAAGTCCACAGTTTATTCGAGTCAGACGCCAATACCAAAACCTACTACAGTAATCTGTGAAATTCCATGTAAGTATTGTTACAATCCCCACTATAGGACTACTGGCTTTACAGATGCTTTCACAATAATCAAGCCAGTCCTAACGCCAGACATAACATCACACATAACTTTTACCAGTGAACAAATCAGGTCTATAGTCATTTCCCTCGGCTTCACGCCATAACCAGTAGAGTGCGCAAAAGCTTATAACCAGTGAGAGTAAAGTTATAGAATTACAAATGTGATGAAAAACATCTGTTGATTCTCTCTTACTGTTGACAACATCATTAGAAATCAGAAAGACCACTGCAAAGGATTATGGTACTTGAAGTTTTCCCAAGCATTTGCAGACTATAAGCAGGCCACTGGAATTTTGCGATTTTGAGGTTGCAGCATTTTCTGCATATTTATGGATTTTCAATAACTGCCACATAATCCATCATCTGCTGCACAAACTGCAGATTTTAACAAAAAAAGGTTTATGTTTCTTGGGCAAATGGATAATAAGTTACTAATAATGCGGCGACACATGTTGTCACACAGCGGACAGCCCTTTGCAAAGATTGACTGGTCCTCTTTCTATTGCTTATTGCTGTTTTGGATGTTCAACTGGTATTTATAAGGTGATCCCTTTTACCAGACAGTGTTAACCTGTGCAAAAAAACAAAATAAAGAAGCAGTACTATCATAAAATGTGCATCATTGTGCAGCATAATTTGGTCTGGGAGCATAAAACCAGCCCGCTCCTCCCAATCCCAGCGCTTCTCTCATGCTGGGTAATACTATTACCAGCATGAAAGCAGCGTCTGAATTTTTGTTAGGGAGTGAAATAACTGTGTCATAGGGTGCCATGTGACAGCAGAGAGGTGTGGGGGTTAGAAAAGCCTAGAATAATGAGGAGAGGACGAAGCTTGAGGTGAGATTGTGACTGGGGGAAAACATGGAGCTTAAGGGGAACTTGGAGCCAAGTGAGAGCTCAGAGTCTGAGGGAGAGATGTGATTTTTTGGGGTCGGTTTGAGATTCTGATGCCACCTGTGGTGTGTGATACGTTACTAAAATGGAAGAAGTGTGCCACCCGTAATGCTCTGCATACTTATGCAGTAATGTACTCTTGCAGCTTTTTCCCTTCCACCCTCTTCCAGAGCTCCCAAGTGTCCCAGGATGATGCATGAGCAGCTCAGCCCGTCTATGTTTTTATTTTGTATTCTGGGACTTACAGTCTTGAAATAATGATAGGATACAGAGCACTTCAGGTCCCAGAATGCAAAGCAGAAACCGGCCTTGATGCAGCACTACACATGGACTGGGAAGCTATAGACCTCCACTAGTCATGTCACCACTGCGCATCCTGACCCAACCCCACAAAACCTCCCAGGCAGGGACCAGAAGGGGCAGCTCTCAGGGGCTCTGCAGGGAAGTGCAGAGCCTGGGGTGCGATGGTTAGCACGAAGTGCAATGAGTCAGAGACAGGACAGTCCCAGAGGGACAACGCTTAAATGCAAAACATTTCTCTGAGCCCATTCCTTGCAGACTTCCCAGCACGCGTCAGTAGTTGCAGACTGATGGTGCTGTACATGGATGCTGTCTGAAGTTCCATTATTTGTTAAAATCTACAGCTGAGGATTGTGTCACTTATAACCGTATCGGGTCTGAAGACAAAAGCATCAAAATAGAAATCATTGGGCAGATGGTTACATTTCCTTTACAGATCTGTCCAAACATACAGAAACAATGCTGTGATTGCAAATATCCACCCACAAAACAAATATATTGAGAAAAGGCCCTATCCATAGTAAATGTCAACTTTGAACCTCAGACAGAGCTCCAGTTTGTATAAGGCTGTTGTGAAAGACCAGGGTTCACAAGCCTCGTTGTCACGCATGTCATCTTCAAAAATCACCCTCATCAGCAAACTAGTGTTGTGCTGCAGAGGACTGATCAACAAACTTTTTCAGCTCAATCATAAGAAGGCAGGTACACCACAAACCACCTTAATTGTATAACACCGTCTAGTGCCTCTGTACTAAAAAATTTTGAAGTTAATTTGCCCCAAAAAGTTTATAATCGTCCTCCCGCTGCCCCACAACTTATCCCTGCTGGCAGTCGCAACTGCTTCCAGACTCTGTTAATATCTGACAACTGCCAAGGTATGCCTCAGATTGGACTCTTGGGCTGCAGTGAAGGCTCTGCGGCTGCTCTCCTGCTGCTTCTGGACTGCCCTTCACTGCAGGTGTTTAAACTTCCTCGATTAGCATTTTTAAAGACAAAAATGCGTCTTTAAAAATGCATTTAACAGCACAGCTCAATCACTACGGCCGCATTTCAAAGGCTCAAATTAAGCACTTCACAAGTGCAGAGAAATCCTTTGTGGTGCGCGGTGTTTGTAGGTCTCTGCGCGGAGAGAAATCTAAGTGTGCGCGCCCGCTCAGCCGCGCAGGTTAGAGGGAACTATGATCACCACAATGTCAGGACCCATAGATCAAAAATGATAACATACCAAGCGAGCAGTAGAAATGAGTGTAATTGACGTGTCAAGAAAAGTATGGAGAGAGGAGATCCTAGGACCTAGGGCAGAAATGTGTTCATAAGTTGTACTTAAACTTCTTTCTTAAAGGATCTAACACATGTGGTGAAATTCAGCTTGTTGCAGCAGTGACTGAAAGAAGCTCCTGACAAATTAACAGCTTGCCATTTACCGATTCGAAAATTCCTCTAATGCGTAGATTTTTGCATTGGGCTCTACTTATCCTACCGTCAA
This sequence comes from Calotriton arnoldi, assembly GCA_963921515.1. NCBI lineage: Eukaryota > Metazoa > Chordata > Amphibia > Caudata > Salamandridae > Calotriton > Calotriton arnoldi. The sequence goes on along the minus strand of CAWUFW010000967.1, from coordinate 17,290 downwards.
TTTTGTCAAGGAGCACCTGATCGTGGATATCTAGTTTGGAGATTCGTGCCTTCAGTTCGTCGCAATGGTGAGCCCCTCTGTCACCACTTACTCAAGCGGTTCAACTATGTATCTCTTACTGCCTCACTGCAGTTCCGCACTGGATAGTCCTCTGCCTAATCCCTAGGGTAAATTTGCCAAAGACAGAAGTTCTCTACTTCCCCTCCTCCTCCACTCCCATCACCTCTCTGATGTCTGTCTACTTCTTTTCTGATAGCCTGACCTTTGTCTCTCCGTTTCTAGAAATCTAGGTGCACAGTTTAAGTATTCAATGTACATGTACAAGTTCATTACTACCCCCCACAGCAGAATGGTACTAGGTTATGGCCATATAAAAGTATGTCCAACATGTTCATATCTCTCATTCCTGACTCCTGAGGAACTGATTTAAACCCTAGTACTTAATAAAGTACATTACAAGCCCCTGCTAGTGAACTTCCTCCAATATTTCTTCTCCCCACTAAACAAGATACTTAATTTCACAACCAGGACCTTATTCAGACACAGGCCTGCCAATCCTTTTTCTCACAGCTGGCTCTCTGTGAAAAACAGGGCTTTCTACAAGCTGTTGACAATTGAGTTTAAAGCAGTTCATGGTATTTCCCCACACTACCTCACTGACATCTTGACCTTACCCTCCAGGAATCTGTGATTCTCAAACTAGAACTTAGTGGTCACACCAAAATCTCCATGTGTGGAATCCAGATTCTGGCCACTTCACCTTCTAGGCTCCAGCACTGGAACACCCATATTCATGACTGCCCTGTGCTTGACAAGTTTAAAACCAGTCTAAAGAGGCATCTCATGAGTTTGGAGAACATGGATACATAAAGACACACCTCATAACAAAATGTAAATAGGTCTAGCTTGTGATTATATCATGTACCGTTGTCTGCTAATTTGTTTCACTAATCACTGTACCCAATTTTTACTTATAATATAATATATACTCTGCAATCAAAGTTATGTAGCATTGTAATCTGGTAAATAATTTGTTTAATACTAATATTGAACACACATATGTTTGCCAGATCCCTCCATCAAAATCAAATCATTGTTTTTCAGGTGCATTGGTTAATGAAAGCAAATGGAGGCAATAACTACCAGATGCAGTGATCAGGACTATGATGCCCCTCATACAAGGTATAAATTAGCTAAACATTTACTCACCTTCATATTCCTGATTCCAAATACAATGTCTTGTGGCATTTTACTAGACACCTTCTTGCACAAAAACACTCAATGGAGGCATTTTCCTCCTTCTATGTGTGCTGCAGAATACAGAACACATAGAAAGAGTCAAAGACGAGGAGAAATAAAGTTATTTCTCCTTGTTACACCCCATTCCTGCACAAAAACAATAATTCCTACAACGGAGACACCCTTGCACCATTGGTGCAAGGGTGCCTGTGTTGGCGCAAGGCAGCCAAAGCGGCCTCCGCGCAGAGGGAAAGGACCGAAATGCGCCATATATCATAAATACAATGCATTTCCTTTTTGACTCAGGGCAGCACAGCAAAGTGACTTACTGAGCTGCCCTGTGTCAAACTTGTAAATCAGGGCCCTAGTCCCTTCTTGTTAGGTATGGACAGTAGCCTTCTTTAGCTCTCTGACAGACTTTTTGTAATAATCCATAAAATACTAACACATTATGAGGGATGAGATGTTCATGTACTACGCACTACTTCACCCGTGCAGAGAAAGTGAGTGTTTTGCACAACCAATAAATGGAAAAAATCCTTCTGGTACTTTCAGTTTTAAACTTTTAAGACCTTCCCTCATAGTCTATGATGTTGTTTTTTAGGTCGAGCCTGGGCAGCGCATGCGCTGCTCTGTGAGGCATGCTGTATTCGGTATATGGGGTATTGGGGACTTTGGGCACGGCCAACGCTTCTGGTTGGTTAGTTGGGCTGCTTTTAAAAATTCCTTTTCCCTGATTGGTTAATATTGTGCATCTGTCCCACCTTTCAGTGCTTAATTCCCTCCCAGTGGACATCACCAATTGATTCCTTTGGTTGGCCATCTCTTGACTCCTCACTCATACACCCTCTCCCCCTCACGTTCAAATTCAGCGTCCATCCATGCCGTTATCTGGAGGGGGAACATTTGGGCCCTTTTCTACAGGCCACTGGCCTGCTGAAGAACATCATGGGATCCTGGAGGTAAGATCAAGATTAAAGAAGCATTTGCAATGCAGTGGGTTTCGCATTACTGAAAGTTTGAGCTATTGGCTTTGCAAATTATAATGAAATTACAATAGCTCAAACTTTCAGTAATGTCAATCAATCAATCAATCAATCAATCAATCAATCAATCAGGGGTTTATATAGCGCGCTACTCACCCGAGAGGGTCTCAAGCGCTGGAAATGTGAGACCTATTGCATTGCAAATGCTTGTTGTTTACTGTGACAATCAGCTCACAGTGCTTTCTGACATCACAGTTTATGAAAGGAGCAGGAGCCTCATTGTGATCAATGTTTGGCGGTATAGCTCTCCCCCGCTGAGCACCAATCATAATGGGACAGGTATTGTTGGAATGGGGCTTATTTCCCCTTTCCCATAGTACTGAGTGGATCCCTGCTCAGTGATTGCTGCAGAAGGGAAAATTCCAAGCATGGAACCACCCACTAGACCACTCTGGTTTTTGAAAGGTAAGCGGAACAGTCCCCCCAGGCATTAGCAATTGCTCTCTCCACCCACTGAGCTTCCCATCAGTCTTTCTGCCCATTGACGGGGAAATGACCACTAGCCACCAGATGTACCCTCCACCTCTAAAGACCAGTCAGGCTTTGTGTCCCCAGGAAGACTGCAGGATTTACCCCAATCTGCCCTCCCCATCAAGTAGAAGGGGCAGGTGGAAGAAAGCCCAGTAGCATGCAGGGTTATTTGTTTACTTAAAGAATGGGGTGGGGACCAATCTCTTCTGGTATGGGACTGTGCTTCAACCATAAAGCGCAGACCGTCTTTTTGCACCCATGTGGGGCAGATTGGGGGTTTTACCCCAGATCTCACCTCTATAAGTTTTTTTTAAGGAATGGGGTGTGGTCCTGCTAGTCCTTGCATTGGGCTGTATCCCCCACACCCAAAGCACACAGTTTCTGACCTCCTGGTGGGAGGAGCGGATTGGGGGATTTACCACCTGGGGTTTATTTATTTATTTATTTTTTAAATGTGGTGGTGTGGCTTGTCCTGACATTGGACCACATCCCCCATCCCTTGTGCCCATTTAGTCTCTCTGACCCTCTGGGGGTGACAGATCAGGGAATTTACCTCCAATCTACTCTCCTAGGAATCAGATAGCCCACTAGGCTTCAAAGAATAGGGTAGTAAAAAAACACAAAAATGGTGTGGGCCAAACCCATCCCAACATAAGGTTGCATCCACCACCGCAAGTAGCCATTCATTTTTTTGCCCCCCGTGGGGGCCAGATGGGGGAGTACCTCCAATCTGCTCTCAGCAAGGGGCAGAAAAACTACTGGTCCTCAAGGAATAAACTATTTTTTTAAATGAATGGGGTGGGGGCTAACTTGGCATCAGACATCATCCCTCACCCCTCTCACCCATGCAGTCTTTGGGAAGGCCGATTGGGTTTTACTCCCTCTCTGCCACAGCCTGTATATCAAAACTATGCACAAAGGAATCCCAATTTACTCTCACTGGCCTTGGGCAGTGACTGCAGTATTCAGGCTCAGGGTAGGCTGGCATCCAGGGAATCCTGCCATCCCTTGGAATTTTCAAAACCTAGAGACCCAGGATAATCCTGCATGTTTTCTTGTCCAGAATTTCGTGAACATCAAAGTATGGGTAGAAAACATTATTTTCCTCATATTTATCTGAAAGAAAACGTGGGTGCATTCAGCCCATGGCCAAACTTTACCAACCTGCATTCTGACTCTTCTTCCTATTGAAACACTATACTCCATGTGTGGCTAGTCCTGACACACATCCAAAACTGTAACTGTGTGAAGATATTATTGTCCAAGTTTTAATAGTTTTTTGTTGCAACTGTTAAGGCTCTCCAAAGCAAGTGGGATACCGTTTACACTGGAGAAGTGTAGGCATGCGGGGTGGTAGGACTTTGGTGGATCCTGAAAGATTGTGGAACGTTCCTAAAATGTGAAGAAAATTTGTAATTTTAGCCAAAGCTTGTTGTTTGCAGGGCACTTGGGGGGTAAGAAAATGTAGTAGGATCCACACAGGTTACGCCATATTGGACTGCACCTGGTGTCTAGTTTTCGTAAAGGTCTGAGGTTGGCACATATCCTTGAGCACTGGTCAACCCTGAGCCCAAAAATGCTGCTATCCGCATTGCCTACAGGACTGAAATTCTGAGGAAAAATCTTGGTGTCTCCACTGGTACGTTTTCGAGATCATCATCTAGAACACGGCCCAGAAAATGTTTTTTAAGATCTTCTTGAATTAAGGACTTGCTCAATGTGCCAACCCAAGACAGAAAACTAGCTGGACTGCAACCACCCCACAACCCACTGAGCAATATTTGCATGAGCTGTGTTTCAGCTAATGATTCATTCTATGAGACGTCACAGTGAAGATTTTGGAATCCAAACACTCTTTCATTAAGGAAGAACACACTCAAGTACAGTCGGAAACAATAGATGTATTTTAAAGATTTATTTTAAAATCAAAGTACTCCAACATATTCGCTGTATACATTTATAGGAATTCCATCCTCATTCTTCTATTCACTAAGCTATGGGTATTCACAAACATTTTCCTATTGCCCGAAAAGTATGGTCTGTGTGTGAAGAGGCCCGCCTTGATGCCAACAAGGTGAGGTTGGTGGTTTTAAGGTGGCCATAGGGGTGAACCCATGTAAATGGTGCAGACAGTGAGTTGTGAAGTTATTTTGAGAGTTTTATTCCATTACTGCCCTCTAAATTAAGCCCCTAGTATCTAAAAGAGATATACATTTGACAATCCTCTGTTATACTGTACCTTAGTTTCTGTCCCTCTACCGCACCCTGGGGTAAGCCTTCTATGATTGCTATTGCTACCTTTGTGAGTCAAGTGTACAAAGGAAGTAACCTGTTTATTGAACTAGAATGAAATAGAATCTTACACCTCAAAATTTCTTTTTACTTTTAGTCTCTTATCTGTAAACATTAAGGGCCCAACTACGGGTTTTGCGGTGCGAGGATGGGCGGTACTCCACTACCATGCCCCCACACCGCTGAGAGACGTTGCCGCCCTCGCACCAGATTACAAATTATTTGTAGTCTGGTGGGTGGGCGGCATAGCGTTCCCAGGGCGGTGCCTCTTTCAAAGGCCTCACAAGGTTCCTGCATAGCATGGACTGAAAAGTCCATACTGTGCAGGAACTGTTGTGCATGCACACGGGGGGATGTTATGCCCCATAGCGTGCATGCACAAGTGGAGGAGGCATAGGGGACCTTCTAGGGCCCCCTTTGTTTCCTCTCCACCAGGGTTGACATGGAGGGGGAACCTCCATGTCACTGCCGGCGGAGAGGAAACTCGTAATATTGCATCCTCTGACGCTATTGCGTCATGCCACCTCCAGGGAACGGCGGTTCCCTGGTTGCATCCGCGGTCCCAGGGAAGTCCGTCTGCCCAACTTGTAATGGGGCGGTCAGATCATGGTTGCAGCAGTGGCTGGACCGCCACCGTTGTGCCCATGTGTGTCTGGCCCACGTGAGTCTGGAGGTCCTCAGACGGCCAGACTCGTAATCGGGCCCTAAGAGTGCTTTTAAACAGTCTCAGTTCAGGTAGCGAGCATTATAAACAATATCCTTGACAAAGACTCTCAACAAGACACAAACACTCAACCTCCACCGCTAGACATGGGACAGAGGGAATGTTTTAGCCGTGGCACTAGGAGACTTGATGTTTAATCATTGCTTTATCACTTTGGTACATTATGTTGATTGTGAACTCTGTATTTAAAATCTGGAGAAGTTCCACAGCACAGTGGCATTTCTTTTGTGAAAGTAGTTCTTGAGTCTCTCCATCGGAACCACTCACACCTACGTTGAGGTGTAATGAGCAACATGGAAAACTATGAAATCAGAAGGCATGTTTTTATTAATCTTGGCCTCCCCTTGTGACAAATAATGTGCTCTTGGGTAATCACTATCTGAACATTTTTCTCCGCTCCTTTTTTAACAGAGATAAAGATTGAGACCTCTGTTGAGGAACTTAAATATACGGAAATATAATGAGGCCTTGGAGTATTTGCAGCTGCTCCAGACTGAAGTGGTGTGTCAGACCATTTATAGTTTTATGTTTTTGGTTGTTAACTGCAGGAGAAATGTTGGGAAATAAGTGTTTACCTTTTGAGTACCTCCTTATGTGAAATGTAAATGGCTAGTTCCATTTATAGTACTCGCACAGTGCTGTTTTATATGTCTTGTATTTTATGGGAAAAAACTGTACTGCTTGTCTTTATGCACTGAGTCACTTTACTTATTGACTATACCTAGAGTTATTTGGATATATTGTACGGTCGTTGATACACTTTTTATAATCATTCCCCTTCTTTTTATTATTTGCATGTCTGTTTTTATATTTGTACTTTTATGATTTGTTGCAAATTGAATAAAGACTTTTGAACTGAAACAGAGACAGGAAAAACTTAAATCAAACTAAACACTGGTAGTATGTGATAAGAAAACAGGAATGTAACACAACAGCGATTTTACCTAGGGAGAGAAAACAACAAGTGTCATAGTTCCTCATAGTTGCCTTGCAAAAATGTGGTGTAGTGAGAAAGTTAGGAATCTTGAAACAAGGCGTCCTGCACTGTTATCACACATAAGAGCACCTTGAAAGTCAAGTTCAGGATGTGCACTGTACAAAACCGTCTTTTGTGCTTGATTTAATACACTATAAACTTTTCCATGTATAATAACATCATAGGCCACCCAGAGGGTGCACATGACAGCTGACATGCCTCTTGGTTCTCTAATGTCATTGTTGCCAGGGCGGAGGAGGCAGAAATGTTTCTAGTTCATGTTTATAAACTCTCACTTTTAATAAAGGCCTCTCAATGCAGGGACATAATCTGATTTACTAAGGTGAATTGCATCTGCATGTTAATGAAATACACATTTTTTAATTGTGAAGAGATTTTATCATAATGTTATATGTATATTGCATGACAGCTTTTAGAAGGTGTTTCTAAAGATAAGTGGCGCTGCACAGCTTTCCTTCATTTCCTTTACTTGAGTTAATATGCAAATAAATGCTTGTCCTTTTAACAGTTTTCTGAATGTTAGTACTGAGTCAAGCAAACAGCAGCTCAGTACTGCTCTTCACCAGGGCTCCGTATGTAAATGTCAGGCGGACCACAAGCAATCCCGGGCCTTACTGCACCTACCTAATCTTAGCACCATAGGGAAAGCCTCATTTGAATTTCTGAGATTGTTCACAACTAAATACCTGTTTGAACAATAAGACTTTATGTTCAGTATAATAGCAGAACCTGTTATTTTTACCTTGTGCTGGCGGCTGGGCTGGGCTGAATGCCTTCTGTTAGCGTTCCGCCAGGTGATGCTATTCTGCATGCCCTGTCTTGTCTTGGTCTCCTGGTACGAAATTCCTCTCTAACACTTCAAACCCTTTGCTTAGCTTATATAACATTATTTAGTTGTTGTTGGATCTTTCAGGATAAGAAATTAGCAGACAGAGGCCTTGTGCTCTTCTACTTATTTTCATTCAACAAGACTGCATTATTTGAACAATAATAAAATCAAACATTTTTATCTGTGTCCCATGAAACTTTGTTCACAGCCCAATAACAATTATTTAGAACAGAACAGTAAACTCAGATTAAATACCGTGAATATATTTGAGTGGACTGGATTATAATGTGGCAGAGAAAAATGACATAAAATAAATGTGCATTCTATATTAGTCACTCACATTCACATCTAAACAATTAATATGTGTAACCTAAAAGGGGGATTCCTAGAAGAGAAAAAAAAACATAATAACCATAGCACCGCATTACTTTTGGGGACCTTTCCTATCAGGGATGATTAGCCCAACCAAACAAGTGAAGTACTATTTCTTTTGGGATAAGTGTGGGAACACAGAATAATAGAACGTGTTTCAATCTATCTCTGGCTTCCAAATATAGGCCAGAATAGAAGAAAGAGCACATTTTGCAAATTGCTCTCTGAATCAGATGCTACTTTGGCTCACTCTAAATTCAGAGTTGTACAAGTTACCACTATTCCTAAACTCACACTAAAAAATGCATAGCTTTCCTTCTACCATTTCTCATTCATAGATTATACCTTATAAATGCTTGCATGTTTGGTACACAATGAAAAATAATTGTAAGGTGCAGCTCGGTTGTTGGCTTTCGGTGTTGTATGTTTGATTATATATTTGCTCTATATATCACTGTGAATGAAAGAGTATGATGAACGTAATGGTATGTTACGTTTGTGAATCGCTCATTGAGCCTCAAAATAACAGATGAAATCATTATCACATATTTCTATATTTCCTGCTTAATTTCATTGTTTTTTTCATTTCAGTGATGACTTTTTTTTGGGAAATCCATGAGCGATCTACACAAATGGCCACTTGTTTCTTAATTTTGTCTACTTTTCAGAAATGTATGTATTTGGGTTCACCCGTGGGCTTCCCACCATTTTCTACCAAAAACTGCAAGTAGGAAGTAACAACAAAAATAAGAAATATTGACTACCACCTAAAAAATTGCACAAATTGAAGAGAAGAAAGTAATTTTTTTACAACTCTGCCTGTTTCTGAATGCTGGGAAGAGGGTGTTTTTAGCACAACAAATCTTTTGTGGATACCACTTTCTGGAAAAAAAAACATACACTTTCTTTCGCAATACTTTTCCCATTTGTTTAAGGAAAGTACATTTTGTTACATTTGAGCTATTTTCTTGATTTTCCCCGAGCACTCGAGGTGGAGTGAGAATGCCCAGCACTTAAGGGATTAATATGTAGATAGGCTCCTGGCCATCCCATTTAGTTATTGTTTTGATGAAGTTTTAATCACCTTTTTGAAAAGCCCACAGTTCGCATACCTAGAATGGGGCAATGATTCAGCCCCTTCAGCCATTGCAATCAGCCAACAGGACAGCCATTTGGTGAGCGTCAATAACTTGCTTACTTTCGAACTGCGTGTCGGAAAGGGACAGCACCAAAAGGGAAGTAATCCCTCTAGCCATTACCAGCACCCTGGCTTTCTAGGGAGCTGATGTGTGCTCCAAGGCCAGTGATCCTTCAGACAACAATAAGGCTCCCAAAAAGATGCAATGTTTTTTATATATGTATTTCATATATATGTCATTTATAGTGGTAAAACATCACATGGCTCTGTTATTCCTATTTCATATTGAGAAAGTGTTCACTCTAAGATGGCCACTGTAGTCTCACTCAAACTCTTGCAATGCTATGGAACCTGTGATCATTATCCGTTGGCTCTTTCTCAACAATAGCATAACGGGAAAAGCTTGGACTACGCACTCACAGACTACACATAATAGTACCCTACAGATACAGACACTGTGTACACAGAGTGCACAGGGCAAATATGTCATTCATAAACAGCATTAAACCATGTATGTTACCAGAAAAACACTTCATCCTCTTCCCCACTCTGAGTTGGCTGACAAACTTATTGAGCAATCAGTTCCTTCATTACAATAGACGCAGGGGTACAAATTGCAAACCAGTTGCGAACTAGTATGCAACTGCAAAAAGTCAAATCATAGTGTACTAAAACCAAAAAATATATAGCTCTCCAAACAAGCACAACAGACTGTCTACATTGAGTGTCACACAAATAGCGGCTCAACATGAGAAAGTCATTGTGATTCACAAATACAATGTAAGAAACATTTGCAATTTGCAAATGCAAGTAAATTATGCAGTCGCAAATTATCATCAATGGGAATTAGCTGGTAACCTCTGCAGACTATACAATGTAGGCCAGAATGTGTTTATGTTTCTTGGAAATGGCTGCACTCTACGTCATGGCAAGGAGAGTAAGATTCTGGGAGCATATTAGAACCAAAGAGGAGACAGGAGAGAATTTTTAGGGTCATGGTCACAATCTTTGACCAAACGGAGGAGAAAATACATGGGAGGTACAGGTGGTGGAGCAGAAAATTGACATGTCATCTGATTGCTGATGTCAACCCTTTGTAGGTAGGGACGCATACAGAAATCAGGCAATTCCCCTGCATTTCAGGTTCTATGTTCCATGCACTTCCTGGCATCAGGCAGTTACCAGAGCATAGTAGCAACATTAGGTGGTGTGGCACAGAGTTCCATGTTTAGTTTTTTTTCTCCAAATTGCTGGAAGGCTTGTTGGCTAGGATTAACACCCACGTTGTTTTCTCCAACACCCTAAGTACATTTAGAACACCAATGTCGAATTTTACAGAATAGCAGATTTCCCGAGGGTGAAAGGTTGCATACATAAGGCTCATGGACTGATCTGTCCACCGTCTGACACTGAATTTCTTTACAGCGCCCCACAAACCAGCACTCGCTTAAACATACAAGTCAAATGCAATGCAGGGTGCCTCATGTGACTTGTTACCCTAGGAGTACACATGACGCCTACATATTCCAATATTGTAACCTTGACAACCGCCTGGCTAGCAGACATTTTGGCAATGCGTCATAATGAGTGAGCCACATCTCAAATGTCATGACAAGACACCGGGCTTCCGCAATGTATACCAATGACTGGTATATTAGTGCTGTAGATGACAGTGTATATGTCATCCGACCCTTGCTTCTCACTCCTTATCTCCTTGATGTTACACCCAGTGAAAGGTGGTACAAAGATTATGCAGGCTCTTGAAGAGCAGATTCCAATGCCTAAACATTCCCTGCAATATGCCACTGGAACGGCATGCAAAATCAAAACCCGATGTCCCATGCTGCACAACTTTGCCATTCAAAAAGGCCTTTTCAATGTCACAGAAGATGCCAACTCAGATAATGATGAAGAACCAACAATGACATGATGCAGCAAAGACAGCTTTGGCGGTCATAACTTGCTGTTTGTAAGGAAATAATATTGACAAAAGAAGCCTATTTGTATGCATAACAAAACTATTTTATTTTTTGATCACAGGTGTCAAATAAAAACAAACTCAAAGCAATTGCCATAAGTGGCAGGTGCTCAATGATGACTAACTGAGACAGTATACAAAAAATGCATGTTGCATCACAACTTCTGCACAATTATTGTTTCTTCCACCCTTTGCCAAGTGGGTGTCTTCAGTGGTGACCCCTGCTCCTTCTCCTTCCCACTGCGACTTCCTGCACGGCATCCTGTCTGCATGTCTGTCACAGATGGACTGCTCAGGCTTGATGCCTCTTCACCTTTAATGCCTCTCACTTCTTTTTAGGTCTCGCCTGCGCAGCGCGCATGCGCTGTTTAGGAGGTCCTTTAGCCGTCGCTCTTCACTTTTTCAAGCACTGCACTCGTGCTTGTGGCGGCATCCACCTTGCGGGAGCGAGCAGGGGCACGCCACAAGCACGAGTGCAGTGCTTGAAAAGTGAAGACTCTCCCAAGCGCGTGCGCACCACTCGCAGGCTCACCTCCTGCTCCCCCTCTCTCTCACAACAATTAACTTTCGCGGCCGCGGGGCCGCGCTTGTGTTTTAGGGCTTGTTTAAATCATTTGCATGGCGCCCGCTTCACATTACTTTTCTCTGCACAGGCGCCATGCTTTACATACATCAAAGTGAAAGTGCAGCATGACATGATATTGATTTCTACCCCCTGTGGGACCAGCGATCCGTCTCCCGCTCAGTGCAAGACTGAAAACTCCCTGGGTCCTCCGTGCCCACCTAAAGTTTCCGCTTAAAGGTACTCCAATCCCCGCCCTCTCCACACTGCAGCGTCGGTCAGCGAGTGCCTTGAACCTTCTCGGTGCCCTGAAGGCGCCCTGCTCGTCTATTAGTGAGCGGCAGCGCTCCACGCCTTTCACCCTCCTTTCGGTGCCCACGCGTCAACCATACGAAAGCCCTCAGCAATATTAACTTATTTTACATAACGCTTCAACCGCACTGGTGTGGTTTCTAAGTGCTGTGAATAATAGGACATCACAGCGCAGCATCCTGTCACTGGCCACACACCTTGTCCAGAACCCCCAAACATAATAATATAAACGGTATCTCTATATAGCGTTTCAAACTACATTGCTGCGGTTCCTAACCTCGGTAAACAGCGGGACTGTCACCTCACAACACATCATCTTCTTCCTGCCCATCCCTTGCCGAGATCCCCCCAAAACAACAATACTTTGTTTTCTTTAAATAGCGCCTCACTGCAAGTTTGCTGTTTCTCACTGCCATAAATCCGAATGTGACATTATATTGTCTCACCACTGCGTCACGTTTTTTTTAGTCATCAGAGTTTTTTTTTTTAACCCAAGAAGCAATGTAAAAACAGAATATGGAGAATTCTTATTCTTTATATTGGGATGTCACCTGTCAGTGAAAACAAGACTGTCTCCTGAGACCCGTCTCTCTCAAGGATGTTCGGCAACCAAAGATACATTTTGCCCTGTTTGCGGCTCACCAGTCTGATGGAGGCAACCTGCGGCGGCAGTGCAGGTATAATTTTATGATCTGCATTTGCATTTACACCCTAGTTGTTTCTGTATTTTGTACTGCACACATTGTGCTCGCACATGGCTCACTGTGCTCTGCTTCACCAGCGTAAACCGCTCTGGCCATGTGGCCCGCGCTATATAAAATCCAAAATAAATAAGCCACAGAGAGAAGTGCTTGGGTGTGGGGGAGGGGCTGTTTCCTATAGGACAGGTTCTGAGAACACACTAACAAGGTCTCTTAGCCACACTAAGAAGAGCTACACCAGATGCTAATATTATTTGCACCCCTTTTCACACTTGCTCCTACGAGGGCAAGGTGGAAAGAAAACACACAAGTGAACCCGCTTAGAAATCGAGTAGTTTCCTGTAAGGATATAGATTTGTGTCAGCGAACAATATTTGGGAAGGAAGGTTATGTGACTGGTCATTTGGTATGCGGTAAATATAGACAGACCCATGTGTTGAGAGCGCTTGGAATTCTTCTTTTTTGGTTTGCAGTAAAAATATTGTGGAGAAAAAGTACACTGAAAAACGTCTGTCAAAAACGCAGTATACTGAAAAATTAAAATGAAAAAAGATGCTGCTAGAATAAAATCGAAAAATATTGTGGCTTACAGGGCAAAGGTAAGCTTACTAGGAGCAAGGGGACATCCTACTGCTAAAGTAAAGAGGGGCATTTAAAGTGAGGTTGGGAGGGGGCGGGAGACTAGAGGATGTGGCATAAGGGTCAGAGCTACTGACTTTGGAGCTGGGGAACCTTAGAGTCTCAGCATTGGCTCAACATTCTGTGATTTTGGGCAGATCACTTAATCTCCACTGTCTACCAAAAATGAATGCATCCTTATATAATGTAGCTGGTGCTCATGTAAAGCGCTCCAATACCTTCGGGTCGAGTTGTGATATATGTGAGAAGTTGGCCTGGCATATGCTGTCCACTAATTATAGTGGGCACCTTGCACCAGTCCAAACAACCCCTTATTGGAGATAGGTTAAAGACAACCTTATTGAAAGCTATCCTAGTGGTAGCTATGGAGAGCAGCCTTCAGGCTAAGTCTTGAAGGAATGTAAAGCAGCTTGTTTTACCAGTCTATAATCTCTTGAGTGATCAAATGAAAGAGCACCACACCAGGTATATATTCAAAATATATGTATTTATTGCTAAACACACCCCTCTAGTCTCTTTATGAGGCTAGAGTTCGAAATACATAAGTTATAAGTTATTTAAACACAGTAATAGCACAAATACACGTTTGGGCCCTAGGGGCGTACCAAACCATATACCAATAAAGTGGTATAAGAACCACGACTGAGCTAGACACTAGGCCTAGAGCCTCTAGAAGTGCTTGGACCACAAGGAACCACCCAAGGTAGTGACACAGGGGACCCACGGGGGACGCGTGCAGTGTAAATACACAGCCGCGAGACGCCGTTAACTTCTATGGAGAAAGTCGCGATTGGGAAATTAAAGAAAAGGGACACTTAAAGAAGGACTTGGAGCAAACCCTTTGAGAACTAGGTCGTTCTAGAGTCTCTACCCACGGGAGCACCGGAGTACTCTTGTTACCTCACCCAGGAAGCCGGGTGCATAGGTGCCTTTCGGGGTCGGGTTTCGTCGTCGAGTTGAATGGCGATCTGCTGCAAAGTGCTGCTGGCGACCAAGTGAAAAGTGTCCGGGTGGATCCAAAGGTGGATCGGAGATCTGAAGAACCTGAAAGCAGAGGGGACAGAGTCTGGGTCACTAGCCAGTGACCAGGAAGGCGATGAGCAGATGCCCACCGATGTCGAGTGCTTCAGGTAGGTTGACGGTTGTCTTGACTCTTCAGCCACGAGGTCCAGGAGGCGTTGTCGGTGACCAGGAGCAGGATTCAGGCTGGTACACGATGTTTGTCGAGTGCTGAGGTGTCGGCGACCAGATTGGACCCAACAAGCCTTGGCAACGGCAAGTCTCGATGTAGATGAAGATTGACGATGATGCAGACCAGCAAGGTCTGAGGAACTCACCCAGCAAGGGTAAGTGAGGGCAAGCCTGGAGCAATTAGGGAGCCCAAGAAGAAAAGGATTGGCCTTCGTGAAGGGCTACTAGCCAACAGGCTAGCGACCGCGAAGGAGCCTCAAGACGATGCACATGGAGCTGGCTCACAGGACACTCGTGGAGTGGAGGCCAGTGATCTTCGGTGCAGTTGGTGCTGGAGGCTAGGGCTACTCGGAGCCCAAAGCACGACTTCGTGGGAGACCCAGAAGAGGATGCACTAGCAAATGCGTGCGGTGTCCAGGGGTCACGGTTCCACGTTACCCACGACAGCTACGGGCCTCAGCTTTGCTGGGGACTCAGGGCAGCCTCGGGGAAGTCTGGAAATCCACCTCTGGTGATGCAAAGACTTCGGCGTCCGACGGGAGCTTAGGCGATGCAGACCGGACAATTGCTTCTTTGGTGCCTGCCAAGCAGGGGAGTCACTCCTTGACCCCAAGGGAGATTCTTCTGTCCTCTAATCTTGTAGTAGAGCGTCGAAGGTCCAGGATTCTGTGTCAGAGTTTCGTCCAGGGATAATCTAAAGTCCTAAGGACTGGGTTCCTATACTTATACTAAGTTTAGGGGTTGGACTACTCTGTGGCCCCACCTATGGGTGGGTCAGGGCAGAGGGGTGGCTACACCCCTTTCCCTTTGTCCAGTTCGCGCCAAAGCAGGGGCTGCAAGCCCTGATCCGGTTTGAACTGGGGTATGCACTAGGAACACCAAGTGTGCCCCCAGTGCAGGACTTCAAAGCACCCGAAAGTGCTCCCGCCCAGCCCCAATACACACTATCCTGTCTGGGGAGGTGGTCACACCTCCCTGGGACAGGAAACCTATTGTCCAGGCCTCCCTGCCGGAGTTTCGTCCAGCAGCAGGAGGCCAGACTTGTGTCTGTGGCAGCAGCATCCATTTTGTGATGCCAGGGCTTTAGAAAGAAGTTACCGGCCAGGCCAGGGTTAACATGTCTCTCCCTCTAGAAGGGTGGAATTCTACCCCCGCCACCAGAATTGGTGGGGGGGTAGTATTCCAAGATGTTTGACACCAAACACGACATGTTTCGGTGCAGCCATTCCAAAGTTAGCATTTAACGCGAGGTTATAATGCGCTTAAGAGTATATGGTCAGGCTGCACTACAAACAGCATCAGAGAAGGGTCTCCGAACGCTGCAGAGGGGCCCTGCTCATGCAGGGGCACCCTCTCACATAGGAACCACGCACTCTGCCTTCAGGATTGATAAGGCCTGCCATAGGAGTGACTTATAGGTTTATATGTGTGTATGTATATAGTGATATAGGTAACCTATATTACAGTAAGGGGTGCATGCACCACCTTACCCAGGCTGCAGTAGCAGACCTGTGGTGTCAGTTTGGATGGCCTTCCGGGGGTGGCATAATACATGCTGCAGCCCCTGTTAGGCCTCTGAGGTACCTATGCCCTTGGTACATAGTATACCATATACTAGGGACTTAAAAGGGCACTCCAGATTCCAATCAGAGATGTGCCTAAGGCACATGGAAACCATTTTAGAGAGGAAGCATCTAGGCTGGGGTTCTGATTAGCAGGGCCCCAGCCAGACTAAGGTCGAAAAACAGTGAAGCATCAGCAAAAAGTGGGGGTACCCATGTGAAGCAGATCCTACTCTCCTACACAACCCCCCCAAACGTAGGGACATTAAACTAACCTTGCCCAGTTAAGTCTTCATGTTCTAAGTGGAAGTACCTAGAGAGTCCATCTGCATTGGCATGGTTACTCCCAGGTCTATGTTCCACTGTGAAGTCCATCCCCTGTAGGGAAATGGACCACCTAAGCAGTTTGGGGTTTTCACCCTTCATTTGTTTTAGCCATAAGAGGGGCTTATGGTCTGTTTGAACAAGGAAGTGAGTACCAAACAAGTATGGCCTCAACTTCTTCAGAGCCCAGACCACAGCAAAGGCCTCCCTCTCAATGGCTGACCAACGTTTCTCTCTAGGGGTCAGCCTTCTGCTAATGAAAGCTACTGGCTGATCCTGACCTTCTTCATTCAATTGTGACAGTACAGCCCCTACCCCCAATTCAGATGCATCAGTTTGAACAATGACCTTCTTGGAGTAATCATGACTCTGTAGAATGGGAGCAGTGCACATGGCCTGCTTCAGGTCATCAAATACCTTTTGACAGCTAACTGTCCACTGAACCTTTTTGGGCATTTTCTTAGAAGTTAAGTCATTCAGGGGTGTCACTATTGATCCATACCCCTTGACAAATCTCCTATAGTACCCAGTCAGGCCTAAGAAGGCTCTCACCTGAGTCTGGGTAGTTGGAGCAGTCCAGTCCATGATAGTCTGGATCTTGCTCTGCAAAGGTTGAACCTGGCCTCCACCCACAAGGTGGCCCAGGTACAAAACCTGACTCTGCCCTATCTGGCACTTGGTGGCCTTGATAGTCAGGCCTGCCTTTTGCAGGGCCTGTAAAACATTCCTGAGGTGGACCAGGTGATCCTCCCAGGTGGAGCTAAAGACAGCAATATCATCTAGATATGCTGCACTATAGGCTTCCAGACCTGTGAGAACTGTATTCACCAACCTCTGGAAAGTGGCAGGTGCATTCTTCAGACCAAAGGGCATCACCACAAATTGATAATGCCCACTAGGGGTTGAGAATGCT